>CM019074.1:87516168-88716168 GCA_009667805.1 Leptobrachium leishanense | reverse complement strand
GAACCTGAGCCCCCTGTGGTCACATGACATGCTGAGCTGGAAGCTAATGATTAAACCACTCAATTTTATATCCTCTATGGTTTTAGCACCGGCGTTTCCCTTTTATAAATCCCCGCTAGTAATAATAATAATTTATTACCTTCCAAAGGAGTGAAAGGGGTGTTAGAAGATACCATATACCTGTTATTACTGTTATTATGTTTTCCGGGTAAAAGGCAGCCGAAATGGACGTTTTAGTACGGCGAGAGATGTCAAAGCGCACGCCTTCTAGTATGAAAGAGCGGGCTTTGAAGTCTAACGCCCTGACATCAGCCACCCATTTGCAAGAAATCATGCAAAGAAGGGCCAATAACTTAGCCGAAAGTTGACGTAGGGTTAAATCCTTGTTAGAGGGCCATTGTACCAAAAAAATCAAGGAGGATATGCATGTCCCAGGTTGTCGTATATCTAGGCAACGGAGGACGGTCAGACCTGATACCCTTAAGCAGACGACACACCAACGGCTGTTTGCCTAAAGGTGTCCCCTGAAAACCAACGTGCTAAGCTTATCTATACACATTAAGTGTGCGATAAGCTTTGCCTTGATCGAAGAACTCCGTAAGGAAATCCAAAACAAAGCTCAAAGGGGCCTGGAAGGGATCCTGATCCCTTGACAGACACCAATGATGCCAGGTGAGCCAAGCTGATTTATAGCAGGATCTAGTACCTGGTGCCCACGCCTGGCGTAGGAGTGCAGTAGTTCGGTCCGAAATCTCTCCGGCTCCCCCGGGCGTCCCGAAACCAGTGAGGCCAATAACAGACTGGATCCTGGTGACAGGAGAGGGTGAGGCTGTCCGGAGGCGTCTCTCAGGAGATCCGGGAGAGTCGGGAGAGAACGGGGAACATCCATGAGGAGTTCCAATAGCACCGGGAACCAAGGTTGGTTCTGCCAAAATGGGGTGATGATCACAATCTGGGCCTGTTGAGTCCTGACCTGACGCAGTGTGCGAGCTATCAGTTGAAATGACGGGAAGGCGTACTGGCGAGCCCCGGACCAATCCTGAAGGAAAGCGTCCGTTGCCTCGGCCAGTGGGTCTGGCCGCCAACTGAAGAAGATCGGAAGATGGGCGTTGAGCCGGCAGGCAAAAAGATCCGTGTGAAACGGTCCCCAAAGGGATGTCACGTCGGAGAAAGCTGCCGAGCTCAGACGCCAATCCCCGGAGTCCTCTGTATGTCTCAAGTTCCAATCCGCGGATTGGTTCGATATTCCTGGAATGAACTGTGCTTGGACCTCGACCCCGTTCTGAAAACACCACTCCCAGAGGCGGGAAGCCATTGTTGTCAGAAGGAGGGAGCGAGGACCGCCCAGCGAGTTGATGTATCGAACCGCCGGGAAGTTGTCCATCCGGAGGAGGACTGACCGATGAACGCGATCTTTAAGGAAATTCTGAAGCGCAAAAAGTCCTGCCAAGAGCTCCAGACCGTTCATGTGCAGTTGACGCTCCTGCACGGGTCAGCGACCTCCCGTGGAGGAACCGTCGCAGTAAGCACCCCAACCTGACCCACAAGCGTCTGAGTCGATAGTAAGCATCGGGGGTGGCACAAGGATAGGCCTGCCGTTGCAGGAGTGGAGGTGAGCGATCCACCATTCCAAGTCCAGTCTGGCCCGAGAGAGAGAGAGAGATCGGAGCGGAATAAAGGAGACCCCGTCTGAGAAAAAGGGCCTTCAGGCGTTGGAGGGCCCGATAATGCAATGGGGCTGGCTTGACAGCCAGCCGTGTGGCCGCTAGAAGACCGATCACTCGAGCTAGGTCCCGTAAGGATGTGGTGTGAGCCTCCAAAAGGGACCGAACTTCCCGTAAGATTGATCGGCACTTGGGTAGAGGGACAGTGAGAGACATCAGGACACTGTTCACCCCGAATCCCAGAAATTCCAGGGTTTGAGATGGAGAGAGGATTGATTTTTCTTGATTCACCAGAAAACCCAGAGACTGGAAAAGATTGACCGTCCAATATACGTGGAGGCGTAGCTGAATTTCCGAAGAGGCCATCAGCAACACATCGTCCAAATATATGATGAGACGGATTCCTTTTGGCGCGTAGCCATGCCACGACCGGTTTCAGCATCTTGGTAAAGCACCAAGGAGCCGAAGACAGACCGAACGGCAGACAACGGAATCGCCATAGGTCGGGACCCCCAACGGAATTGAAGAAAATCCCGTGATTCCTTGGCAATAGGGATGGTCAGGTAAGCATCCTTGAGATCCACCTTTGCCAACCAATCGCGGGGCTTCAATATATCCTTGAGCATGTGCATGCCTTCCATCTGAAAATGACGGTAGATCACCGACCAATTCAACTCCTTGGGAACCAAGAACAGGTTGCTCAGGAAGCCCGAGGGTCCCCGTGGGGCCTGTTCTATGGCTCCTTTTTGGTACAATTCTGTAATCTCCCGCTCCACCAGCGTCTGACCGTCCCCTGAAAAAGGGAGAGGGAGGGGAATCTGCAGTTGGAGCGGGGGAGAAGAGAACTCCAGAACAAAACCTAGTACAGTATTGAGGACCCAAGGGTCCGACGTAATGTGACACCATGCTGTGTGAAACAATTTTAAACGACCTCCTACTTCGGTCGTAGACGGATGAATAAGGTGTAAAGGTACCCGCATGCCTGAAGGTCGAGGATGAATGACCGCCTCTGGAACCCCGGAATCCTCTGCCCCGCCATGGTCGGGATCGGGAAGGGAAGAACGGGGAAGGCGCGGGAGCCGTTGCAGTGGAGGGGTTGCCTCCTGCGGGACCTGAACTGAAAGGTTTTGCACGGCCGGTAGCTCGGCCCCGATATCCACCGGCCTGTGGAAAAACCCCGGAGAACACTTTTTTAAGCGAATTGGACACTTGTTCCATTGTGTTGAAGGCCCCGGAATACTCATTCATATCTCTCAGGAAAGTTTTCCCAAACAAAGCACCATTGGCCGCAGCACCCAACTCGTTATCCGCCACACCAGCCAATTGGCGATCCATTTTAAGTAAAATACATTTACGTCTTTCAGAAGCTAGGGCCGTGTTGGCATTACCCAAAAAACTTAGAGACCGTTGGGTCCAGTTGGTTATCTGAAACGGGTCCAGGGGTTCACCGGACAATGTTGCTTGCTCTGCTGTATCCAGCAATTTTATCAGAGGACCCATAGTGTCCAGTAGTTTGTCTTGACACACCTTAAAAGCATGGTCTATGCCCTTGTTGGGAGTCCAGCCTTTAGGGGTGACAAAATCAACGAACGCCTTATCCACTTCGGGAGTTAAGCACGTTTTACCACTTGTGGTTGGGCGAGGACATTCCGCTTTCATGCGGTTTCGAGTATTTTTATCCAGGGCTTTACGCACCTGCGCATCAACCCACTTCTCAACGTGGGGTAGTGGGGACCATTCTGCGGACCGTGGATGGGACAGGTCCTCTGGGCAGAAAAGGGGGTTCCCCAAAGGGTCATAGATAATGCCCGGGCGGACTTTTGTATCAACTTCTACGGTGTCTTCAGTAAACTCCTCATCTGAGGCATAAACGTCTATGACATCGCTAGTGTCATCCTCCTCCGAATCAGGGATAGAGTCCTGAAGCGGGGCAGGGACAATAGCGGTGTCAGGGTTGGAGACAGAAGGAAATTTTATTCTTTTGGAGTGAGATGATGTCGTGTGTGCAGGAGCCCGTTTACGGGATGCCGCAATGGGGGATGGGTGCACGTGTCCCGGCAGTGTTGCGGGGTTGCCAGCCCCTCCAGCCATGTGTCGTGCTTTTTTCACAGACTGTTTCCCCGTGGTGGCCAGGGGGATCTCGGGGGGCCTCACCGCGGTGAGTGTGTTGCCCATATCATAATCCGCCAGTGGCGGGGGGTTATCAAGGTGGCGATTTTCAGCCATAACTTCTTTTAATGAGCGGGTAAAATCTGCAGACAAAACTGAGACAGCCTTAAATACCGCAGAGTCAATGGACGCCTGCATGTAAGGGTCTAAGGTGGAAGGCTGGGAAGGAGCCATCTGTGCTTGTATCAGGGCGGGAGGTTGAGATTGCTCACCCACACTCTCATCGGAGGATTGAGCAGATATCTCCGCCGGGGAGGCTGCACGTTGAGGGGGCTTTCCGCGAGGCATGGCGCTGGACGGATCAGGGAGAATGGCACCGGAAAATCCCCTGCGTGCGCAGATCTATCGGGTACACCCCGCCCACCTAGCCAGCGAGCGCGTGCAGCGTCTCGGAGAGGCAGGCAGACGGGGTTACATCGCGGTCACCAGGGGGATCAATGGAAATATTTTGAAGAAAAAATGCGAATGCCGCGGTTAAAGCCGGGCGCTCGCTAGAACTTTAACAAACATGTATAAAGAGCAGTAAAAACACATACATGCATGTAAATCCCTAAAATCAATGATCAAAATGGGATATCACAGCAGAGATAATATATATATATACTTATCTAGTCGCCGAGCAGCTAAGAAAGAGGAAGTAGGAGGGACGTGGATTTGTTTGGTGGGCACTGAACAGGAAAGAGGACAGATCCAAAGGAGTGGAAGGGATGTTAGAAGATACCATATACCTGTTATTACTGTTATTATGTTTTCTCTTTTATGCAATATAAATGCTTCATATTTTCAAAGTTCTTGCTAGTTGCCACTTGCTGCTAGGTTTAATAAAAGCAAGAAAGAGAAGCAATAGGAGCCTCAGAGTCGATGTATTAAAATTGTAGATACAGGGTGACTTTAACATAGGAAAGAGCAGGAAAACAATATAAAACATCAGGCTTGCACCTCCCACATACATTTCTAGGCCCATGTACTTTGAGTCCAAAGTGACACATGTCACAGTTTGATTGTGAATAAAAGATTCTGCTGCCACTATGTGGAGACATAGGGAGAGCAGTACAGCAAAGCGGTTTAGATGGGGATGCAGCTAGCGGTGTGGGGGGCACAGCAGAGGCTGGATTTCTCTTCAGTAAGCCCTGCCCACTCCCCCCCTCCCAGAATGTGCTAGGATTGACTGCTGTGAAGAGTCCTATATATATTGGCTGATCACAACTTCTGAAACACTTGGATTGGGGGTACAAAAAGGCTGCTCGGGACATCCCTATTATAGATCATCTTTTGAAAGAATGTTCCACTTTGAAGTGATAATCCCTTATTTTTATGGGACCTGTAACCAGGAAAATAACAGTAAACTAGGGATTTTCCTTAACATACCATGGCTGTATTACCCATTAGTCAGTGCTACGATCAGAAAATTAACATTATGGTGACCAAGTATGAATACATTTTCCGTTATACAAGCCCAGGAGACTTGCATTGCCACACCAAAATGTTTGAGTTATTTGTAAACTAACAATGTAAATATCTCTGTGTTTTATTTGTATGTTCTTATCTTCAACATTATTCTACCCAAACCAAATCTATATAGAAAACTTTGCCTGACTCCTAAAATACGTAGCTGGCTCCTAGTGTTTCTCACAGGCTCCTAAAATCTACATTTTTCGAGCCCTGTAGTAAATCACATGCAAGCTATGTACATGTTGAGCCGTTGCTTAGGATAGTGTGCTAACATTTTGTCTTTAGTTCTAGCAGTTCCGACTATGAAAACCAAAATAGTTCTCGGGCCACATTACGATCCTAGCATTAAACCGCGGGCGCAAGGGAGGAAAAACTGCACCCGCAGCTTTCCCCCTTGCGCCTGCGTTTAAATGCTAGATTACAATGCAGGCGCAAAAAAATGGTGCCTGCCTTGTTACCGTGCACTAAGGGACGGGATGCGCACAGCAGCGCTGAGCGCAGCCGCGAGCATCCACTCGATGGAGTCCATAGGACTCCATTGAGTTTCCCCCTGCCAGTCGCATGACCAGCCGGATCTCGCCTCGCGTAGTGACTTTTTCCCCCAGTCTTTCCCTGCTCCCGCCGGACGGAGGAGGCGGTCGGAGCCGTGGTCCTCGCAACAGGACAGGAGGTTAGTATCGGACTTGTTTTTTGATTTTTTTGGCTGGTGTTAAAGGATTCTGCAGAAGCGGAATCCGTTAACACCAAGTCCTGGCTCTGGTTAACTTTCCGCTAACCAGAGCCGGACGTTAATCAGCATTAGGACTTTGTAATCCTAACGCTGATTAACACTTTGCGCTCCCCATGTTAAGTCTAGGGAGCGCAAAGTACAGTAACCTCGCGCTGAAAAGTGCAAGATACCAAATGCAAACGGGTTACTTAACCCGTTTGCGTTTGGATCGCAATATGCGGTATCCACCGCGGCTAACATTAATGCTCACGCAGGTGAGCGTTAACGTTAGCTTCAAGAATGTAATGTGGCCCCTTGTGTTTTCCTTTTTGCATTTTTTTTTTTAATAAAAATTTGAGGGATAAGTAGACTTGTAGAACAAATTACCATTATTAAATAGGAATATTTAGGAAAATTTGATTCCGTTTTTAGGAATATTACAAAGTTCCCTCGCTTACAGTGAGTGCCTATTTCAGAAAGTCACGAACATTTAAGAATTTGATCAACGAAATTTTTTTATAAATCACCTACTACACACGATGATGCTTCATTGCTGAATAACTTGAATCCATCTACATTCAGCATAAATATTTGGAAATATAAGATGACAATGTGTCAACATCACTATGTAGAGAGGGAAAGCCTCTCTCATTGAAAAATAAGTTAAAAAATGATCTGAATTGAAAGCTCCACAATATCTTCCACATGGATAGTTGTCTGTTTTTATGAAGAGTGAAGATGAGACACTAATTAATTTAGCCGCACTGACTGAGGCTCCGGGGAACAAAAGTGATTAAGAGACCCTGTTAGAACATCAACATCTAGACCAGGGGTCAGCAAACTTGGCTCCCTGATGTTTTGGAAACTACATTTCCAATGTGGCTCAGTCAACCTAGTGGGTGAATGAGCCACATGGGAAATGTAGTTCCCAAAGCATCAGGGAGCCAAGGTTGCTGACCCCTGATCTAGAGGACCAAGCTCTGGCCATCTGTTGCAGTCAAAGAATTATGGGAAATGTAGGCCAAAGACTCATGGGAGTTGTAGCTCAGAAACATGGTGTGAGGGGGGCAGAGTTTGACAGTCCTGATCTAGAGGATTTCCAACATTTGAATAAATACAGTTGTGTTCAAAATTATTCAACCCCCAATGCTGTAAAGGGTTTTAGGGAATTTAGTGTACATTTGTAATTGTATTCAGAATGAAATCCTACAAGGACTTTTTAAAGAACCATATGCAACTAAAATAACATCAGTTGGTTTTGTAATACAGTAGTAAATGTTTCTTTTGTGAATTCTTCATTGACACAATTATTCAACCCCTTAAAGACTACCACTCTGAAGAACAGAGGTTCATTCAAGTGTTTTCAATCAGGTATTGAAAACACCTGTGGATGTCACGGAGCAGCAATAAAGCATAATAAGCACCAATTAGGCAGCTTTAAAATGACTGTGATACTCAGCTCCTTCTAGACATTTACTGGTGTGGTTACGAACATGGTGAAGTCAAGAGAATGGTCCAGGAAGACAAGAGAAGAGGTGATTACTCTTCACAGGAAGGGCAATGGCTATAAGAAGATTGCAAAGATGTTAAACATACCAAGAGAGACCATAGGAAGCATCATTCGCAAATTCAAGGCAAAGGGCACTGTCAGGTTCCTAGCCGCCGGCGCCATAAAAGAACTAAAGGCAAAGTGTCTCAGTGAAATAACAATGATTCTCCTACAGAACCAAGTTGTTCCAGCAACCAGGTGCTAGACATAACATCTTGATTTCCCCACTATAAAATAGGGTCACGCCCAAAGCAAGACGCTTCTGCATTGTCCTAGTGGACCTCCCACTAGAAAGGAGCTGTCTTCTGTCGCTGCCCTGCACTTCGCAGACTCTCCAGACATCGCTACCCTGCACTTTGCAGACTCTCCAGACATAGCTGCCCTGCACGTTGCAGACTCTCCAGACATCCCCGCCCTGCACGTTGCAGACTCTCCAGACATCCCTGCCCTGCACGTTGCAGACTCTCCAGACATCCCTGCCCTGCACTTCGCAGACTCTCTAGGTATCGCTGCCCTACACGTCGCAGGATCTACAGAAGGTGCTGCCCTGCATCCCGCAGGTCCTTCAGTCACTGCCCTACAACCTACCGAATCCTCAGCCTGTTGCCCTACATCCAAACCCTCAGAGCCTCCTACCCTGCATCCCGCTGAATCTGTCGCTCTACAGATCCAGGACCCCCTTGCTCTACAGATCCAGGACCCCCTTGCTCTACAGATCCAGGACCCCCTTGCTCTACAGATCCAGGACTCCCTTGCTCTACAGATCCAGGACTCCCTTGCTCTACAGATCCAGGACCCCCTTGCTCTACAGATCCAGGACCCCTCTGCATACCCAGGACCCTCTGCCTCAAAGAATCTTCCGTTTCTTTTTTTCCTATTTATTCTTTCTAAAGATCTCCTCTCTTCCTTCTCCTATTTCTCTCCATATCTGGTTTAACCCTGCTCTAAGTTCAATCTACTCTTTTCCTTTATATGTAGTAGTATAGTTTAGTTTTACCTTTCTCTCATCTTGCCTTTTAGTTTCTTATTTCTGATTATTATTTATAGAGTGTTTTCCTTTCTTATTACCCAGCTACATAATTGTTTATTCATATTTGTTTACTGCCTCTTATGCTTTATTCTTAATAAACCCCTTTTTGTTCATATACGTTTTTTTCCTATTTCCCATCATTGCCTATTGGGCTCACACTTGTCACCCCGGAACCAGTTCCCTGACAGATCCTGACAGGCACTGTTGAAACGCTACCTGGTCGTGGCAGAAAGAAGATGCTGACTTCGACTGCTGTGCGCTACCTGAAGCGTAGAGTGGAGAAAAGTCCCTGTGTGACTGCTGAGGAACGGAGAAAAGATTTGTCAGATGTGGGTACTGAAGTTTCAGCTCAGACAATACGGCGCACACTGCGTAATGAAGGCCTCCATGCCAGAACTCCCAGGCGCACCCCCTTGCTGTCTCCAAAGAATAAGAAGAGTCGACTGCAGTATGCCAAAAGTCATGTGGACAAACCACAGAAGTTTTGGGATAGTGTTCTGTGGACTGATGAAACAAAATTAGAACTGTTTGGGCCCATGGATCAACGCTATGTTTGGAGTAGGAAGAACAAGGCCTATGAAGAAAAGAACACCTTGCCTACTGTGAAGCATGGCGGGGGGTCAATCATGCTTTGGGGCTGTTTTGCTTCTGCAGGTACAGGGAAGCTTCAGCGTGTGCAAGGTACCATGAATTCTCTTCAGTACCAGGAGATATTGGATGACAATGTGATGCAGTCCGTCACAAACCTGAGGCTTGGGAGACGTTGGACCTTTCAACAGGACAATGATCCCAAGCATACCTCCAAGTCCACTAGAGCATGGTTGCAGATTAAAGGCTGGAACATTTTGGAGTGGCCATCGCAGTCACCTGACTTAAATCCGATTGAGAACCTCTGGTGGGACTTAAAGAAAGCAGTTGCAGTGCGCAAGCCTAAGAATGTGACTGAACTGGAGGCTTTTGCCCATGACGAATGGGCGAAGATACCCGTAGATCGCTGCAAGACACTTGTGTCAAGCTATGCTTCACGTTTAAAAGCTGTTATAACTGTAAAAGGATGTTGTACTAAGTACTAAGATTGAATGTCACTTGGGGGTTGAATAAAACTGATAATGATGTGAGCACAGAAAAGACATTTGTGGTTATTTCATTATAAATGTTATGTTATATTTGTCTGACCTACACGTGCCTCTTTGATTTAATTGTAAGCAAGATGACTGAATGATCAAAATCAATGTCAAACTGGCCAAAACACTCAATTTCAGTGGGGGTTGAATAATTTTGAACACAACTGTATATCATTCTACCCATAAAAAGGTTACAATTAACAAGATCATTGACTGATACATGCACAGACCTTTACACTGACCCATCTAGCACCCTTAGGTGCAACTCACACAAAACAACTTAGGTGCAGTAAGGAGGGGGAAGAGAAATGTCGTAGCTAACAAAATGATAAATCAGATACATCTCATAAAAGATGCTTCTGATAAAGTTTACACGGTGAAATGTCATAAAAGAGGTAATACAGAGAATACACAGAAACATGACAGATACTGCATATATATAGAAATGCCAGTGCTTGTACAAAGAAATGTCAAAGAACTAATACAGAGACATCTGACATACAGTGTACAAAGAGAAATCTCAGATAGAGCTCACGTAAAAAAAGTGCTCCAGCTAATACAGAGGATGACAGATATTGGATCCCATTTGCATACAGCAAATGCCCCAGTTGCATGTTCCGCCGCTGTCAGTCGCAGCCTCGCAGGCGCTGCCTTTGATCTTAATAAAACCAGAAAGAGCGATCTCGCTCCGTAATTTCTCTCTTGGCAGCAGGTACGATCTTAAAATGTTCCGTGCAAGGAGGAAAATGAAAAAACATAACCGCGTAATTAACATGATTTGAGGCCCCAAGCCTCCATACTTGTGCTCCATCACTTCCCGGAGCTTTTAACCCATGCAGCGCTACCTGGTGCGCGATGAATGCAATGCAAGGGTGTAATGCAGCAGCAAAGCAAGGAGAACAAATACAAACTGCAAGTTTAATAGCTTGATGTGAATCATTTGCCGAGCGTCTCCCGTTTCTCTCAAAAATAATAAGTAAAAGGACAGCACAAACAATCTGTTGCTACTATAGGAGAGTGCACGGTGGTACTCACGGTGCTTGGATCCTTGACAGGTGCCGGTTTGCAGGCGCTGCCGTTCCTCTCAATGCAGCCACACTCGCTGCTCCTAGGCAAATGTGCTGTTTGGATGTGTTTCTCCTAGTGCCTGTGTCGTGTGATCCCAGATACACACACACACACACACAGTGACTGGTTTACGCTGTTCCTGGAGTTCTGTCGGTCTCTCTTTCACATCTTCTCCTGCATGTGGCTCTCTGGCTGCAAAACACAACAGACAAGAAGATTGTCATTTGATAAAGTGATCCAGGGAATGGTACCGCAGGGTTTTAAGGCTGCAGCGCAGCCCTGCGCCAAACTGGCAAAGTCTTGATCAGACAGACACGAGGCTTTATCCCTCAACAATAAAACAGGGAGCGGTGAGGTAAGCAAATTGTGCGGCAAATGAGTAAACCAGGTGTGTTTAAAGAATTAAAAGGACTTAGAGGAGCATCATCATCATCAATCCCGGGGAGGATTCATATAAAAAGCCCATGGGACAGTAAAAAGCTGTGTGTACCTAATCAACCATTTCCTGAAGGATCATTAGTAAACAAGTAGAGGGATTATTTACTCCAATACTGGATCACCACCACCCACCCTCAAGTGGACATGACGTGAAAAAGGCGAGGAATATTGCCACTTATCCACCAGCCTGCAAGATAAAGGAAACGACACCTTGAGGTCGAACTAGTAGGTTTTAAGGTGATACTTAACCCCTTCACTGCCAATCACTTTTTTGTTGAAGAAAATAAAATCGTATATTGTTTACTTGAAATGTGGGATGTAAAGTTAACCAGCTAAATGTAGGGTAAAATGGCAATTCTGCACAGAGATGCTTTTAACTCTCTCAGAAAACCAATGTAAAACAGCCCATTTGGAATCTCTGACCAATGTAAAACAGCCCATTTGGAATCTCTGACCAATGTAAAACAGCCCATTTGGAATCTCTGACCAATGTAAAACAGCCCATTTGGAATCTCTGACCAATGTAAAACAGCCCATTTGGAATCTCTGACCAATGTAAAACAGCCCATTTGGAATCTCTGACCAATGTAAAACAGCCCATTTGGAATCTCTGACCAATGTAAAACAGCCCATTTGGAATCTCTGTTGTATTGTTATCCTTTACAGAAATATTGCTAGGATAAAAGGGTCTAAACGCTACAACAGGGGTCAGTGACCTTGGCCCTACAGGGGCATTATCACCAGGGGTGAGCTAACCCTAGCGTCAGCATGTTTTTGCATTAGCGCCAGGTAAAATGAGTCTAGCACCTGACCAACAAATCATTTGCCTCTCGCTAGAAAGGGGAAAAATTACTTAGAGCGCGGTAATTTGCGATTTGTAGTGCGAGCTTCCTGTACTTACCCCGTCCTATACTTAATATGGGGAGCGCTAGAGAGTACTTGCGCTATTGTAACCAACAGATCCCTTGGGGCCTGCACTAATTTTTAGGCGGATGCTAATTGCAAAATTTTACCTACTGCTCAACCCTGGTGGTATATCCAAAAAAAAAAACACAAAAACCAGCTCCTCCTCACCCAAAATTAACAGGCAATGTGAAGGAATGCAGCACATGTGTTCTCTTGGCCCCATACACCATAGCAATGGATCTGGTCAGCAATGTTGCTGCTGTTGCAGTAGGCTCTATTATGATATATGTATCCTTTATCCACCCTAATTCTAAATACATTCCCTAATTTTACACATTTTATGCTGTGGGTTATTCAAAGTATGCAAGCGGTTGGACCATGTTTAAAGGGACACATGGATAAGTCTTGCCTGAAACATGTATCATTTATATGCTGCAGCAGGGAAATTATTGTCGCTCACCTGGCTTTCCTTTTGGATCTATTAAATGCAGTGTAATGATTCTACATTGTGTTGGGTGGCATTTATCATGCAATGCCCATCAGCCTTAATTAATATAGGTGTGCATTTAAACATGGATGATATGGCCACCGTGGAGGATTTTAATAATACAGGAGGGTGTGAGGGCTATACGCTGGATGTGTTCATACTTATACACGCTTGTGAGGGCAAAGGGTAGGTATGGCCATGCACTCTGCACTGGAAAAAAAATGTTCTATCCTGTACACAACAGCATTAGTGCTGGGTCTCAGCATTTCCCTAGCGTGGGCTAATGAATCGTGTACACTGACAACCGTGGACAAGGTGATCTGTTGGTGGGACGTCAGATGCTGCCTTTTAGCGACTCGCGCTAGATTTTTCTGCTAGCGATGGCGTTTTAGCTCACACCAGGTGATAGGGCCCCAGATGTTTTGGAATTACATTTCCCACGAGGCTAAGCCAATCGAATGAGAACCTGAGCATCACAGGATATGTAGTTTCAAAACATCTGGAGGGTCAAGGTGGCCGACCCCCTGTTCTAGATGTGTCCCTTAACTGGCACAATATCAAACGGGGACTGCATTATTAGAATACAGGCAGAAATGGCCTATGTGTAACATTTAGTAAAAAATACCAATAGAATATAAAATGCTACATGTATGTGCTGCATAATGCCTGTGTATGGCAATTACAGCAACACTGTGTATCTGTATGTGCTGCATAATGCCTGTGTATGGGGATTACAGCAACACCTTGCATCTGTATGTGCTGCATAATGCCTGTGTATGGCAATTACAGCAACACCTTGTATCTGTATGTGCTGCAGAATGCTTGTGTATGGCAATTACAGCAACACCTTGTATCTGTATGTGCTGCAGAATGCTTGTGTATGGCAATTACAGCAACACCATGTATCTGTATGTGCTGCATAATGCCTGTGTAAGGAAATTACAGCAACACCTTGTATCTGTATGTGCTGCATAATGCCTGTGTATGGCAATTACAGCAACACCTTGTATCTGTATGTGCTGCATAATGCCTGTGAATGGCAATTACAGCAACACCATGCATCTGTATGTGCTGCATAATGCCTGTGTATGGCAATTACAGCAACACCTTGCATCTGTATGTGCTGCATAATGCCTGTGTATGGCAATTACAGCAACACCTTGTGTCTGTATGTGCTGCATAATGCCTTTGAATGACAATTACAGCAACACCATGTATCTGTACTGTACAGGGATTCACAGCCATTAAAACCACTTGAATCTTGGCGACCTGGGATTTGTCAAACCCTGGTTTAATAGCCAGAGCTCGATAAATCCCAGTGCGACTAGACATTTTGTCTAGGTGCTTGGGTGTTGGCGCTAATCAAGGGCAGTGCCATATTACCGATAAGGCATAAAAGATGTTCTGCGAAAGGTCTATGGCCGAGACCCCCAGACCTTTAATTCAGTTAAGCATTGACAGGTTTATGGCCAATACTCCCAGACCACTGACACTCTTCAGCTGTTACAGGTCTATGGCTAAGACTACAAGAGCCCAATTCTATTCAGCTGTTACAGGTCTCGGGACAAGACTCCCAGACCTCAAATTTTATTCAGCTGTGAGATGCAAATGGCCGTGAATCGCTGACCCAGATTATATTCACAATATTAACGCTCCTATCATATTACGAAAAGCAGAACAGCAGAAAGTGCCATTCGACTCGCTAAAAAGACACATACAGACTATGGGTTGCTGAAGTTAATTGTCCCAGTAATCAGAGCAAGGCAGAAATGAATAGTCTCAATAAAATAAGCTCATTCATTAATTTAAATTCACGAGCGGCACTTTACTTGAGAATTTAACGATTCCTGCGGCATGTCAAACACTACAAAAAGCGTGTGAAATTGAGGGAAACCGTGACTGCCCAATTCCTAGTAACAAATACCTAGTAATTAGATTTACTGAGCTTGCCTGTACAGGCCATATACCAAGACCTATACCTGCCAGTCATATCACGTCCCAGAAAGCCACTGAGTGCAGAGTTTATTTGAGACTTGATGCCATAAGTAGCAGCAAATCCCAATAGGCAAGAGAATACAGGGGAGAAAACTGTATTCTTACAATTAAGAAGTCATTTACAGGAAGTCAAATATGCCAAGAAAGGTAGACACACAGAACAGTGGGAGAGAGGACCCTGCTCGAGAGTTTACAATCTGAGAGGAGAGGGGTGACACACTTTAGATTAGGGTAAATAGCGAATTATGAGAAGTAGTGGGGTGTATGGGGTCAGTGCGGGAAGATGGATCACGAAAAGCACGATGGGGGATTATGGAGTGAGACGATATATATGATAACGAAATAATGATCTTTGTCCTTTATTACCATTACTAAAATAACAACTAACGTAACTCAGAATTTAAAAGAAGTCCCAAAGGTATGCAAACAGGTGTAATTACAAAGGGCTCTATTACATTGTTTGCACAAAAAAGCTTGCACAGCGCGTTAACGTTTAACGCTTCGCGCACAAATTAACGCGTGTAAATTAACGCTGGTATTAAAATCCGCGCGCATTTTTCATCCGTCAAAAAATAATGCGCGTAAAAAAGACGCGCAAAACCGCGCGTGCATTAACATTGCGCACAGAAATCGGTGTGCAGACTGTTTTTTCACGCGATTCAACCAATCAGAATTAAGAACCACAATTGTCTCCCGTTACAATTTTGTGGCTGCCAAAATCAATCTGCGTATATATGCTGCAGCAATAATAAAAATACACGCAAATTCTATATTTTATTGTTTGGTAGGGGTGTATAATGTGTAACTATACGTTGCTGCGTATTTTTTTTTGGGCTGGGGTGTTTGGCTTCGTCCAGGTCGTACAGATTTGCCATTAACACCAGCTTTTCAAAGACGTTAAAATTATGCGCGCAAATGTTGTCCGTTAATATTTGCGCATAGATTGTAATACCATCCGCGTATCAGAGCACAAACGCATTTGCACTCACAATGTTAAGTATAGGACGCGCGCAGTACGGTACACTCGCAAAGGGTTCGTGCAGGTCCACCCGCGTTAGACGTTAACACACATTTTTTGCGCGGACGTTAATAATACGATGTTCAGCGCAAAGGGTTTTACCCCTCGCGTTACATGCATTTTTGAGCATGCGTTAAGATTTGCGTTGGGAATGTAATCAAGCCCAAAATGTTTTAATCTAGTAAGAAAATGGAATGAGACAGTCACCAGGTATCTCCAGGTATTTTGATGCGTGGTGAGCCACGCTGTGAGCCACAATCTTTTCCTGTCGCAGTAACACAATGTATTGCTAGAAGGCCCCGGATTGCGCCAGCCCAGCAGTGATTCTTACCACTTACTTGGCATGGAAATGCCAGTTCCCTGCTAAGCACAGCAGCTGTATCCTGCCATGGTAATGTGAATCAGTTTTAGCAAGCTACAGTCTCGTATATTACCACTGGATTTAGAAAAGGGACCTTGCTGTGATCATCCGCAGGGGATACTGATTAAATACAGCTTGTGTGCAAAGTGAAGATCAGGTGAGCACAAGAGATGTGCTTCATCATCAAACCCATTACAGGAATAACAAGATGAGGACATACTGTAGCCAGTAAACATAAAGGGAGACCCTGAAGACAAAAAAAAAGTACAATATAAAAACAACAGTTAATTACTGACCCCCTACATCACTCCTACCATTTTATTTTACAAGTATTTACAAAAAAGAAAATGACATACCTTTTTATCCCTAGTCGTTGTCTGCTCTTCTTTCTGCCACTGGGCATCCAGCTGTACGAATAGGGTTGCCAGATCAACCATGTTTTCCTGGAGACTTATTACTGTTTCATGCAGAAGGAGAGCACAGGGGAAAGTGCTGCCCTACAACATGTATAACTCATATGCTGCAGGAAGGAAATCAAGGCAGGTCACCTGGGATTCCGCTTTGATTTTTTTACCTGCAGCGTACGTTTCCACATTATTATTATTATTATTATTCTTTATTTATAAAGTGCCAGCATATTCCGCAGCGCTGTACAATAAGCACAGTATAGACAGGGTTACAATACATTGAACAACATTTGACAAACAGTACAGGAGGAGATGAGGGCCCTATTCCCGTAGGAACTCACAATCTGGGAGGGTTGGGGTTGGAAACAGGAGGAGAGGACTGTAAGGTGAGAGTGATTGATGGTTGCGTCAGTGAGTTGGGTGGTAGGCTTCCCTAAATAGGAATGTTTTAAGGGAGCGTTTGAAGGAAGAGAAGTTAGGGGAAAGTCTGACAGTACGAGGGAGAGCGTTCCAGAGAGTGGGGGCTGCGCGTGAGAAATCCTGCAGTCTATCATGGGAAGAGGTGATGCGGGGAGAAGCTAGTCGCAGGTCACTGTTTGACCTTAGGGAGCGGACTGGGGTGTATTTGGTGATTAGTGAGGACAGGTAGTGGGGAGCTGAGTTAGTGAGGGTTTTGTAGGTAAGGATAAGGATTTTGAACTTAATTCTGCAGTGGATGGGGAGCCAGTGAAGGGACTCGCAGAGGGGAGCGGCAGAGACAGAGTGGCGGGTGAGGTGAATTAGCCTGGCGGAGGCGTTCAGGATGGATTGTAGGGGGGAGAGGCGGGACAGAGGGAGGCCAGATAAGAGATTATTGCAATAGTCAAGTCGGGAGATTACCAGGGCATGTATGAGTTGTTTTGTGGTGACAGCGGTAAGAAATGGCCGAATTCTGGAAATATTACGCAGTTGGTATCGGCAGGAGGAGGAAAGAGACTTGATGTGGGGGATGAAGGAAAGAGCAGAGTCAAGTGTAACTCCAAGGCAGCGAACTTGGTTTGATGGGGAGATGGTGATACTCTCCACCGTGATAGAGAAGTCAGGAGGTGGGGAGGCATTGGAGGGAGGAATAAGTAGGAGTTCAGTCTTTGACATGTTGATCTTTAGGTGGTGGGAGGCCATCCAGGAGGAGATGCCAGATAAACAGTCACTGACTTTTGAAAGGACAGGGGGAGAGAGATCAGGGGTAGAGAGGTAGATCTGAGTGTCATCAGCGTAGAGGTGGTAATTAAAGCCAAAGCTGTTGATGATTTTGCCCAGAGAGGAGGTGTAGATGGAAAAGAGCAGAGGACCAAGGACAGAGCCTTGAGGTACACCAACAGATAGAGGCAATGAGGAGGAGGAGTTACCAGCAAAGGACACACAGAAGGACCTGTTGGATAAATAGGAGTCAACCCAAGCAAGTGCAGTGTCACCGAGACCCAGAGAGTTGAGGGTCTGTAGAAGGAGGGGGTGGTCAACAGTGTCAAAAGCAGCCGAGAGGTCAAGCAGGATGAGAATAGAATAGTGGCCATGTTTTTTAGCAGTTAGGAGGTCGTTGGTGACTTTGGTGAGGGCAGTTTCAGTTGAGTGTAGGGGACGGAAGCCAGATTGCAGCGGGTCAAGTAGGGAATTGGAGGACAGGAAGAGGGAGAGGCGGTTGAAGACTAGTTTTTCTAAGAGCTTTGATGTGAAGGGAAGCAGGGATACAGGGCGGTAGTTGGATGGAGAGTTGGGATCTAGGGATGGTTTCTTTAGTAAAGGGGTAACTAGCGCGTGTTTGAAGGCGGATGGAAAGGAGCCAGTGGAGAGAGATAGGTTGAAGATGTGTGTGAGAGCAGTCTGACATTTTTCATGCATTGCCCATCAACATGAATAAATTATAGGTGTCCAGGGAACCATAGGCGATCTGACAACCCTATATTTTATTTATTTATTTAATGTATTTATTTATAAAGGATTTTATATAGGAAGCAGGTGGATGTCTGGCCAACCATTGTTTCTCAGCTTGTTTGAAAGAGCAAACACTACATATATATGTTAGTTACTCTTTGCTGACACATTATTGAAATGAGCAGAGAGTTGTCTTACAGGGCAGCCCTTTACACCATAGGCTGTTATCGCGCCAGCCAACATCACGCCGAGGGCCAATCGCACATTGCTACGTGACAGCTCTCGGCAAATTCAATCCACAGAGGATGCAACATGGTGTCACTGCAGAGTCATTTTCTAATTTTTGTATGCTGCTCTTGCCTTTGTAAAGACTCCTGCGACTGCGTGTATTTGGTGAGGTCTTCTATGTGCCCTGTGCTTGATCTCATATCATGATCGGTATAGAGAAGCTGGAGCAAATAGCATTAAAAATGAGAGGCTAGGTACCAGTCGTGACACAGAAGCCATGCTCTCCTCACGTATACAGAAAAATAATCCAATGCCAATCCACAAAGCTGCGCTTCAGCATCAATAAACTGATGTCCACATCCAGACACTGTATAAAACCTCTTCAAGCAAACATTTTCTGCAAGAACAATGCAAGCCAATGTCAAGAAAACTCATTTCAATTACTGGGAGATGAGCGCGCTGAAGCAAGCGCCTTAAAAGGCGGCAGCAAGCAGAGATGCGTGCGACAAGCCAGACAATCAGACGCTTTTACACAAAGTGTCAGCACTGAAAGGCACTTGGTATTTATTTAATGTCAGTTTTTCAAAGGCAGAATTAAGTGGGTTCTGTAAAGTGCCCTCACGGAGCAGAAAGAGCAAAATGGATCTAATAATTACTGTCTCACAGAGCAAAACCCTGCCATACCGTATGACGGGTCGGAAACCAAGCTGTGTATGATTTGTATCTGTTCATTACTCAAAAAAGAAACATCTGACAGATCATTATAAGAGCGCTCTGATAGTACGCTGGACTTCTCCGACAAACGAACTCCTCTGCATCAAACAGAACAATTGGCGCCTATCTGTGCCCATGCAATTTATAGCGTAGGGCAGACCTTGTGAAAAGAGGGAAAAAAAAGAAATCAATGCTGCTTAGCAGACTAAGAAAAGTGATATTAGTCAGACGGTGGCGATGTCACTAATCTTTGGCAAGCTGGGCGCCTGAAAGGAAATATTTAGATGCTGGGTTCCATCGCTGTCATATGGGCTTGGGAACATATCCTGCAAAAGGAGCTTTACCTTATTCTGCAAAGACAAAACCCCTGGAGTTACAGGGAATAGTAGCACAATGAATGTGGTTATCAAAAGTTGCTGATTATTAATTATTATCAAGGTGCATGCTAATCAAATTTTTAAATAAGCTGCTTAATAGTGACCCCTGAGGAAAGTGTATGCTCTCTCTCACCGTGTGCTTACAGATAGAGCAGGACTACAGAATGCCAGATGTAGCGGCATATGTATCTCTTGTTTCGCATTTTGTCGTGCAATTCACAGATAAGCGGTAAAATCAGAGGAGGTTCCATAATCCCACATTGCAGGAAGCTTCCCCTTTATTATTATTGTCATCATTTATATAGCACCAACAGTTTCTGCAGCGCTTTACAATAACCAAAGGGAACGACATAGAGCGTACTATCAGAGCGCTCTTATAATGATCTGACAGATGTTTCTTTAAAAAGACATTCAGGACTATTCCTGGTCCACAGTTCCCTTCACTCTTTTAGTAGTGCTTTTGACCCTCGTAGTTTCAAGCAGAGGAGAAAGAGGAATGTGCAGAAATGTACAATACTTACAATAATATTACAGGGAACAGCAGACCTTTAAACAGTAAAATAGTAGGACATCATAAGAGTGAATACAAACGATCCCATTCTGAAGGGATCGGTAAATATATAGACAAGTTCCAGGGAAAGATGCGCTCGCAGGGACTTCAGAATGTCACTGAATAATGTTTTATGTATACATCTTGTGGCTAATTTCTGGATTACACGTGTTATCATTTAATTTATAGCCATTTTATATGCCACATCAATAGGAATATGTCTGCAAGGTTTATTCCCTATATAGGGGATCATTCACATATTTTGGAGGTAGTATTGCCATATAGAGGCATATTCATATTTCTGATTAAAATCATTCATCTTTCCAGTCAGGTTCCTCACCAACTTGAAATGTCACCAGCCGACACTGTTAGCAACTAAACCACCATTGTTTTTTGTTTGTTTTTAATAAGACAGGTGTTTTTTAAAACCTTTAAAAGGAGTTCTCCAAATTTGGTTTGATGTGTTACAATGTCTCAAAATACATTTTCAAGTTGAGCGCAACCATTCTAGTATTGTATTTTCTAAACTATAAAAACACACACACACATTATCTCAAATTCTATTTATATATTAACAACCATTTCAGATCTTATTACGTCACAGAACTGCGATTTTTCATGGGATATCACATCCTAAAAAGGAGTATCACTGATATTCTGTACATTTCATTGATTAACTATTGTACAGAAAGAAATGGTAAATGGCACATTAGGTGATAAGGACTTCAGCAGTAATCCCATTCGTTGTCAGACATTTGCACAATATCTAACTTTTACAAGTCATCAGATTGTTTTATGTGGACAGTAGTATTGCAGGATTTTTTGTTGCTCTAAGGCACAATGTTTTATGCCGATGTTTTACGTCATGAGCAGCGGTTGTTATGGACAGGATAACCGTTCTGGCATTTAGAGCTACAAGAAAATAACCAGTGAGTGTATGAAACACATGCATATACCCGAATCTCATAAAGATCTCAGCAAGTGGTTTATTCATTAATTGAGAAAAAGGTCTAGATAATTGCAATGTTACACTTTAAGGAAGGTGCAACTACTTGGTGTTTAGCAATACACATGCCACCTGCCCAGTTTCCAGCTTTGCAGATCTGATTTGGATTCCCATGTGGAGAGCCTATTTCGTTCTTTACAAATCCGTTTAAGGTTTACAGCTATATTGCTGATATGAAAGGAACTGAACTGTAGATTGTATCTGTAACAGAACTCCGTACCCGACTGTGTCATATCTGTTGCCGCTCCCTTGCCAGACCCCTGTTCTCCCACCAGCAGTTTTTCATGCCTTTCTCCAATTCTTAGAAGAAGCTTAAGGACGGGTACACTGAAAATACAGTGATAGCATTCCCCACAAATGAGGAAGCATGCAGATTTTAGGGTTAGAACAGTCAGATAGGAACTGAACCTTTAATGAACAATATATACAGAGCCTGGCAGGAAAATGACACCCTGGCATCTTACTGCCCTTCATCATGATTACCCTCCCCTGGCATATTGCTTTGCTTCATGAGAAATTCCTCCCTGCGGTATTGGTGTCTGGGACCTAATTAGAACAGGGACAGATAAAGGAATTAACTTTGGTCATCATGACGCATTCCGCAACATCCCAACAAAAAACAGATCAATAGGACAATAGCAGATTGTGAAGATAAACAGGGATTCAGACTATACAGTATCTGCTAATGAGGCAGCATTTGCCAAGCAAGACAAACAAACAATGACCATTGCAAGCTTTAACCAATGCAAACGTATTCTAGATAGGGGGAGTTGGAAAGGGCATAGACAATAATGATAATAATAATAACAGTATTCATGCGTAACACAGACGAAACAAACACCCTGCACCTAGAATTGTAGGTACAGGGTGACTTCAACATAGGAAAGGGCTGAGAAACAATATGAAACTAGGTTCATGTACCTGAAGTTCAAAGTGACTCTTGTCACAGTATCCCTTATCTTGCACAATTTCAAATTGGGTCTGCATTGTCAGCATACAGGCAGATATGGCTTTACAAACATAAGGGAGAAAAACTGTGCTCCAGTCAGCATCACACTCCCATGATTGACATAACAGTAGATTTATTGCATTATATAAAATAGTCAAAACATGAGGCATTTTGTCTAAAATAACAAAGGGACTATAAAAATTACAGGGTTTTCTACAATTATAACTACTTGAATCTTATTCCTGTACATCATGAGTGACCCCAGAACTCTCCCTGTATTTTGCCCTCTTCCTGGCTGTTGTAATAGGTTTTTTTTTTGTTACACAGTGATGTGAGGGCTGCTCCTTGTTGCTTTTTAACAATGACAAATGGTGCCAGGAGTGACCTCTAACAATTTAATTTCTTTACGTGGAGAACACTAATTTTGCGTTAAAAAGGTATGCAGAGGTTTATTTGCCCCTACACCGTATTCAATTTGTTTTTTCATTGTATTTCAATACATAATTGTGTGTACATGATTTTGGTAATGAAAGGGAAAATGTTCAGAATGGAAGCCATACTGAAAGTTTTGATTGATATCGGTGACATTTGCAACATTTCTGATGTAGATGTAATTTTGTGTATTGAATAAAAAGAGTAGATAAAGGATGTATTGCAAATACTAGTGTGTGTGATCTCTTCCTTTGAGGACATCATTCCTCAAGCCATAAGCAGAAAGATACTAGCCAGAATGGGACGTCGACAGCAGACGTACACAATTACAAACTGCCCTGAAAGATTTACCTAAGCCCCAAAGAACAAACAGAACGTTGTCAAGTAAAGCAGGACATGGTCAGGAGAAATAAGCACGCAACACATGCTCAAAGTCCTTCTACACATCAAATCAGACCCACACTACTGATGTCAGTACTAAACGGAGATGTAGAATGGAGAGACTGACCTTGAGCACCTACACACAGTGCGCCCCCACAATTCTCCATTAAAAGAGAGGAGAACAGTCATGTCCCTAATGAAAAGCTAGATGTGACATGACCTCCAACACACAGGAAATAAACATAAACAAGTAAGACGTATATGATGCCAGCGACCAATGCACAGACCCAGGGATTGTAAATGCCTTTTTGCATTTTTTTTTTCTCCTCTTCAAAAACAACATTTGTGCACAGTCCCAGAATACACAGCTCACTTCCAAGCAGAATTTTGGCTCAAACATGAGACACAAACACACAAACTCACTTGTCCTTCAGCTATGGGTTAATAGACTTTATTTACCCAGAAAACAGATGTCGATAACCAAGCGTGGGTGGGCTGGTCACAAATTATAAATCCATGTTAACTGTGCCATTCATGCAGAGTGCGAGCGCCCATGTCTACCCAATGAAATCGTCTGTCCTGCTTGTGCAGAGCTGCATCACGTCTGTGACTTGTTAACTAACCAATATTTCACTGTAAAGCCTACATTTTATGGCAAGACTCTGAGACTCCTATTTGAATTTCTCTCTTCGCTTGTCACAGCTGCAACAGAAAAACACAAATGCAGAAAAAAAGGGAAATATATAAATATATATAAAAACAAATTTTTCCTGCACTCAAGGACTTCTTCTCGAGGACTGCCCGTTGCCATGGTCGACAATTATCCAGCATTTCTGTAAAAACCGGCATGCCAGGGACTTTTTGCAGAAATCAATTTCTTGCATGTGCCAAAGTCAACGTTTCAGAAATCTATGTAAAATTGTTACCTGTGGACAATAACTGGAGGTTATGTGTATTTTCCCATTGTTTTCATCTGCCGCCACAAATTTTGAGAGTCCTGTGCCAGTTGTTATACGCCTCGTCAGGGTCACATTTCGTTTGACCGTCTCCCAGGCGGGAGAAAACTTGCCAGTGCGGATATTTTTCCCTCTGAATCTGAGGCTGATTCCTGGTCAGTCCTCAGTTCCCCAGTGGCGTGGCATGGCACAGCCAGAGAATGAGGCATACAGGTCACAGCCTTGTACGTAGAGGTTCTGCAAAACGTTGCTCGTGAGATGTGGTATGGACCCATTCTTGGACAATTTTTTTCTCCCCAAGGTGTTTTTTGGTGTAGCGATGTGCTCTTTTCTGTAAATGAGGTCCTTGTGCTGCCCCACATTCCGATATGTAGCTTTCAAAACTTTATCATAGGAGCTGCTTTTGAAAGGGAGGATTTGGACTCCAGGGAGTCCTGCTGGAGTTCCCCAGAATAAACCCTCTGCACCATCCTTGCAGGCCTCTATTTCCTCGGCCATGCACTCTGAGCTCACCGATACCCTCCAACACTCCCTGTTGAATGCCATTTTGGTGGCTTGTGCAATGCCAGTTGCTGGATCACCAATCCCATCTATATAGGTTGCCAGGACGCACCCCCCAACTGAACGTCTCCCCAATCTAGAGAAAAAATGTCAATCCAGCAATTCTGGAGGGCCTATGTTATAATGGAACAAGCAAACATTAAGATGTTAACATTGTGGTTAAAGGTTTATCAAATAACAAATTTTGCCTTTGTGCCACAGCTATACATCTCATGTGCGACTGTCCTGTCATGGAACAGCAAATTCCCACAGCATACATACGAGGACCATTTCGCAGTACACCAGCCTGCCACAGTATATATCACTAGCACAATTGTGGAGACATTTATCACAGAAGGTGGGTTTTCGGTTCTGATCACTAACCTCGACAAGGATCCCTTCCATCAGATTGAATGACAGACACTTCCCCAGGAAATGATACAGCACTAAAGAGAGCGGAATGTGTTCTTTGTCAGTGCAAACTGCTTCTTGTGCTGTGGATAACAGAAAAAAAGGTCAAGATTAGGATTTAAGGTCTATACAAGCATTGAAACATTATTATAAGGATTTTACTCCGTCCTTATTTCTTCATTGCACCCCTTCCCACCCAAAACGAAAGAAAAACCAAATTCACCCTCAAAGAAAAAAAATCCTCGTCTTACCCAACCCCCCCCCCCCCCATAAAATAACCACAGACATAGGAATTGGTGTTTTGGAAAGGTCACAGCTTTATTAATTAACGCCAGATTCATTGCCTTTAAGGCAGAATGTCACACGTATCAACGGATGACGCTCGCGCCTTGACCTCCCATCAACTTGCACACTGGCACCATCTTGAGAGACCTGGGCCCATGATGGTACCGATAAACATGGCTTCCCAGGTCAGCGAACGAGGTGGCAGCTGCGCATCGAATGCTGAGAGAACATATACTTGTCCTCCAGCCGGCCCCCAACCCTCCCGTATAGCAAAAAGGGGACCCTCCCCCTACGACATGCGTTCGACGGGGCTGCAAAGCACGATCCTCCAAAGGAGGATCGAGCCTTGCAGTGCTGACCGCACTAACTGAGCTCAGCAAGGTGGCCAGAAGGGCGTCAGAGTGGAAGGAACGCCCACTCTCGCGGACGTTCTTTCCGCTCGTAAAAATGTTCATCTGACACCAGCCTTAGCTGTCCCTTATCTGGTTCAAGATGGATAGCAGAATATCTGACTGTATCTCTGATTACCAGCTTCTACTAATGAAATTGTGTATTTTGTGCAAAATCTTCTAAACATAAGCTTTCAAGTAATAAATCTTCCATGTGTGTGCACCCTAATGTTACGGGCTGTGTACACCAGTGCCCTCCATGAACTTCTTGGGAATTTTCCTGTTTCTTGGTGCCATCCTTACAAAGTCCTCGAACCGCTCCCAGTGCAGGCTCTGTAACGAAAAAAGAGACAAATTAGTTTATCTGCCCAAAAACTGTTTGGGCGCCACAACCGTACCTGACTTGAACCGGTGTGTCCGCATCTAATACCTGCAGACTTTGAAAACACCTGAATGTCGCTGACATTTCGGTGCTCTGTCGTTCCCCGCACTTCGAGGAATCAATTTTCCCCACCCTGCGGTGAATTCACCCTTCACCGCAGGGTCCCTGAAGTGCAGCGAATCGCCACCAACGCGCCGCGAGAGAGCACTGAGACCAGACAAATTAACTAGTGGCCTGACCTTTGGTGTGCACAACTCGGGTCTCATTGGAAAGTTGTAGCTCGATGGGGTCGTTACAGAGTAGACTATACCATATGCTGCAAATCAGTCTGTACCCACCCAACACAAAAAGCGGCATAACTGAAATCACAAGGAAATCCCTTCTGAACACAAGATACAGCAACCACCCACAACCTATTGGCCTACTTTGGCCTTGTTAGAAGGGTATAGTCAATAAATCTCTATGCACCTCCTAGACCTAGAGCAAGGAGTCCACATCTCAATTAGCCTTCAGACTATCAGTTAACAAAAGCAAGTTTCTGTGGGAAAACCCAGTAGGGCAAACCACTTATGCTGCTGCCTGTACTCTGTGCTCTCATAAATGTGTTATCCCCATATATAGGGCCCTATTACAATCTTTGCGCTAAAACGCTCGCGCAATGAGTGAATTTGTGCACCCAGTGTTAAAAGTTAACGCACGTAAATCAACGGTGGAATTACAATCCTCACACATTTTTTCATCCGTCGAGCAATAACGCGCATAAAACAGACGCGCACAAACGCGCATGCAGCAACGTTGCGCGCATAAATCAGTGTGCGGACAGGTTTTTTCACGCGATTCAGCCAATCAGAATTAAGAACCACAATTGTCTCACGTTAAGTTTTTGCGCCTGTCAAAGTCAATCTGCGCATATATGCTGCATCAATAAAAAATGCACACACAACTTCTCAAATTTATTGGGTTGTATGTGTAGAATGTGTAACTATACTTTGCTGCCTGTTTTTTTTTGGGCTGGTGTATTTGGGTTCGGCCAGGTTGATACAATTTGCCATTAACAGCAGCTTTTAGGAGTTGCTAAAATTATGCGCGCAAAGGCTGTGCGTTACAAACTGTGCATAGATTGTAATACCATCCGCGTACCAGCGCACAAACGCATTTACGCTCACATTGCTAAGTATAGGACGTGCGACGTACAGTAAACTCGCGCAGCGTTCGTGCAGGTTCACCCGCGGTAGACGTATACGCTCGTTTGTTGCACTGACATTGTAATATGGCGTTCAGCGCAAAGGGTTTTGCCCCTCGCGTTAATGTGTTTTGCGCCGGCGCAAACGTATGCGCGAAGATTGTAATAGGGCCCATAGTATATACAGGTCTCACACCCAGCATATAGATTGTTCAAGGAACCCCAATTCAAAAATCACACAAAGCAGCAAAGAACAAGGGAAAGCATTCCAGAGGGTATAATAGCTAAATTGCATCAGATATCAACAGTCCAATCCAATGAGGATAGGACGGAAAGAGCACATTGATACACACACACACGATGTGCTTCACCTGCATATGCATGGAGAGACCAGCTTTATTGTAGCCACACTGTATTAGTAATGTTTTCACCATTAATAATTCTGTATTAATGAAATGAATGGGATGAATTTCCTTGCACAGTAGCAAAGTAGTTCTTAGAAGTTTTTTTCCTTCTTTGCTTTTCCTCCTTTGAGGTGTCATCATTACCACTTAGGCTAGGGTCAGACGAACGCATTTTTATGTTGTCTGTGAAAAAGTGCGTTCGAACGAATGGACGCATTTTTTCACAGAATACGTGATAGTGGTCATATGATGCGCATTTTCGTCCGTGATTTTGTACGGATCATCAATAAAACTCTTTTTGTGTCTGGACGTTATGTTGGCCGGACATTAGCAGCGTCTGACGTCTCCTAATCACGCACACACGCCGCTAGCGGACGCAGCGCACTCTGTACGTCAGTACCAGCTGTTTAACGTTCTCGAAAAAATGCGTTCATTTTCCACTTGCGTTGCGCAGCCGGACTTTTGTGCGACCGTACTTCGTATATTGGCCGTCATTGCCCGGCATCTGCTGCTACTACGGCCGTGATTAAGTGCGCCAGAACGCGCGTTCGCACTGCCTCAGTCTGACCCTAGCCTTAGATACATACCACTGGCAGCACAGCGATGATCTCATCCACAGCCGTAAAACATGTCTCCCACAAGCTCCTTCTGCTCAGCAAGC
This sequence comes from Leptobrachium leishanense, assembly GCA_009667805.1. Taxonomy (NCBI): domain Eukaryota; kingdom Metazoa; phylum Chordata; class Amphibia; order Anura; family Megophryidae; genus Leptobrachium; species Leptobrachium leishanense. Next base: position 88,688,032 of record CM019074.1, on the reverse strand, counting down.
AGAGGGAACAAAAACCTGCAGGGGACCTGTTATTGGCCACGAAGCTCAAATTAAGAACCTCAAAAACAGTCATCCAGAACTGCAGGCCTGGCAGGCACAAGACAGGCGGGCACATAACTCCATGTGACCCATTTTCACAGATTTTTTTTTTTACTTGCATAATTTAAAATCCTGATCGAGTCTGAATTCCAGCACTAACAGATCTGGTAGCGAAGTGACATATGCCTAGTTTAAGGTTTACTTTACAAACCACTAGAGTGAAACTTTAAAACCACTAGAATGCTGCATTATTAAAGCTCACCTAAACAAATCGAGTCTGGTAAAAGAAGCATTTTATCAACTGAAACCATTTACTTATTTTGTGCCTTCACGATAATCCTTAACCATTCGCCATACTGCAGACTCCGCTTCAGGCTTCTTACGTTCCTTGTTCACACTAATATATGGGAGTTTCTTTCTGTGCAGCCTGAAGATGACTGATATCAGGTTACAGAGTGAAGGCACAAGATGACAAAGCTCAGCTGTGAAAACCAAAATATTCAGCAACCTATGCCGTAATATAATTTTAGCTCAATTATATAGATATGCTTATTTTTGATTGGGGAGGGCGCAAAAAGTTTTAAAACCTTAAGAAATAAACTGAAAACAATCCTGTTACTATCAACTCAAGAACATCGCCCGCCCCTTTCTGACACAAGACACCGCAAAGATGCTTGGTTCACACGCTTGTCAATTTGCGACTTGATTACGGCAACTCGCTCCTCATTGGCTGCCCCAACAGCCGCTTTGCCCCTTTGCAATCTGTAATGAATGCAGGTGCCAGGCTTATTTTTATCACCAGACGCACCTTGCGTTCCTGCCCCCTCTGCCGGTCCCTCCAGTCTCTGCCTGTACGAATCAGGATACAGTTAAAAGTACAGACACTCACGTTCAAATCGCTCAATAACTTGACCCCCCCCTTACATGTCTTTGTTACTCTGCAAGCACGTCCAGCCTAGACATCTCTGGTCGGCGGGCCTGTATTCTGTCTATACCCACCCTGCCAACTCTCGCCTCCAAGACTTCTCAAGGGCAGCTCCGGTCCTGTGGAATGACTAACCTCGCCCTATCAAACTCTCCCATAATCTTCAGGCCTTCAAGAAATCCCTCAAAACTCATTGCTTCAGATTAGTATACCACTTCACTGGTGCAACTCATCCCCCTGTTCACCCACAATTGAAGCCGCATTGATTGCCCCACCATTCCTGAACCACTGGCACTAATGATTCTGACATCCAATAAATCTCCCCTGGTCTTCCTCAATCCCAATCCCTCTAGACTGTAAACTCCTATGAGCAGGACCCTCTACACCTCTTGTTTCCAACCTATGTCCATTTATCTGTATCTTGTTCTCTTTGGTTTTTGTAGAAGCGCTGCGGAACCTGTTGGCGCTATATAAATGATAATAATAATAGTAATGATGCAAGCAGTATTACAATATACACGGTGTGCACAATTATTATTAGGCAAATTGTATTTTCGAGGATTAGTTTCATTATTGAACAATTACATTGCGCTCGGTCAATCCAAAATATTAATAAACCTCAAACCTGAATACTTAATAAAGTAAAAGTGAGGTTTTGGCTTTCTTAGGAGAATATCTATGTGCGCAGAATTATTGAGCAACTAAATTAAAATTTTCACTTGAAAAAGTAAACGACTCAAAATTTAACCCTTTCGCTGCTGAGGCGTTTCACGCCTCTGTGCTGAGGTCATATTTACCGGTTTTGCGCATCATGTTTAAACGTGTTTTGAAGGCTTATTTTAGTATATGACCCAGACATATTATATATTGTTCTTTCCGTCAGACTCGGTAGATTCATAATATGTCATTATTATATGTATACGTTATGTCATGTCTGTATATTATAACAAAAAATGCAATAAAATATGTATTTTCAATAATTTACAACGTGTAAATTTTTTTTTCACATTTTAAATGCGAGCAATTGCGGTTATATTTTGTATGGGGTGCGCTTGTTAAAAAAATTAGAGATGGGGTCTCGTTACATTTTTTTTTGGGGAAAATTACATGATTTTTAACAAACGCACCGCATACAAAAATCGTTAGTGCAGCATTATTGTTCACATTATAATTGAAATGGGAACAATATTGCTGCTTTAACGAACCAAAAAAAAGAAAAAAAATGTTTATTTTTTTTTATAATTTTTTTTTTAAATATATTTTTATTTTTAATTTTTATTTTTTAAAAAAAACTTTTTTCACTGTAGTGTTTGGTATTGTTGGAACGGCCATGCTCTGGCCGATCCAACCATACCAAACTTTAACCCCTAGCTGCCATGGATCGGGAGATAGGGAGTTCATTGGAACTCCCTATCTCCACCGTTGGTGGCAGTTAGGGGTTAACTCTAGGACTGGCGTCATCGTGCTATGCACGATGACGCCAGTCCTCAGAGGGAGTTCCCGGAGGCTTGGCCGACATCCAAGATGTCGGCCAGCTCGGGAAAGGATCACGAACTGGCGCTTTTCAGCGCCGATTCGCGATCCAGCTCCCCAGGGGTTAATGCCAGGCACCATTTGGAAGGGCAGGCTGTGCCCTTCCAAATGGTGCCTGGGTTAACCCCCGCAACGCCGCCGATCGGGAGGGAGAGAGGTCCGAAGGACCTCCCCCCCTCCCTTTCAGGCGCCTCCTCCGCACATGGGGGGGGGCGCCTGAATTAGGTGTCATCGCGCTGTCACCTAATTTCACCGGCGGCGGTTCCGGATGCTGGGCTGACATCGAGGATGTCAGCCCGCACCGGGGGGCCAGCGATCGGCCGGAACCGGCCGAACGCTGACCCCAAAGGGAGGACGCGCTCAGCGCGTCCTCCGCACACCAGCAGCCATGCGGAGGACGCGCTGAGCGCGTCCTCCGCATCGAAGTGGTTAAAGATAAACATTTCTGACATTTTCAAACAAAATCAGTGAGCAATATAACTGGGGCTGAAACAACTAATCGATTAATCGACAACTAATTGATGATTAAATTAGTTGTCAACTATTTCCATTATCGATTAATCGGTGTTGATTAATCGTCCTGTGTACAGCACACACTGTTTAGAGTCAGACGGAGTTAAACGTAAATAACCTCAGCTTCGAAGCTGATTGGAGAAGACGTGGCGCTGCTTTACTAGGTATGATTTAGTTCTAGGGTTAAGTCAGACACATGCAGTTTGTTTTTATTCCTTTTATAACAGTAGCAGAACTATAAACACAAACAATAGGATACTGCCACTGGGTGAAGGAGCTGTATGCCTGTGTTTCATCCTTACTTGAAGCTGGAGTCCTGTGCCACCACCCCACCCTCCCTGCCACACACTCTTTGGTTGGGAACTGCCATTCCCTCCCTTTGGTCTAGTCCCTTTCCCCAAACGCACTCCCACACTCAGATCTGATTTGTTTCCCAGACCCACTCCCTCTCACACTCATGTCAAGTCACCTGAGCAAAGTCACTCCCTTCCACCTCCAGTCCCTCCTCCCACTCAATTTGTCCAAGAAATTATTTAAAAAGGGACACTCTACGCACCCTGATCACTTTAGCTCATTAACCCCGATTTCATGCTGACATCGTCTATGACAAAGTGCTTGTAGCCACGTACATTTGAAAAAGCAAACCTGGGCTTAAGCTGCGCATGCAGCGTCAACCCATCCCTCTGACCCAGCACTTGCAAATCTTGTGTGTGAAAAGAATGGAAGATACGCAATTTGCGTATGTACGTACGAAAGTTACATACACTACGCAAATTATTTATTTTTTTACATAAAATTCTTAAGTAAACTTTTTTTTTCTACTTATCCGATGAATCGATAAATCAAAATATTAAATCGGCCAACTAATCGATTATGAGAATAATCGTTAGTTGCAGCCCTAAATATAACTCTCCTTTTCGAGAACAGTGATAAGCCGTCCATCCATGGAGCCTGTCAGTTTCTTGATCTGGCGATGATCAACTTTTTGAGCAGCAGCAGCCGCAGCCTCCCGGGCACTGGTAAGAGAGGTTTACTGTTTTCCTACACAATAAATCTCCTGTTTAAGAAGGGCCCACAAGTTCTCAATAGGGTTTAGGTCAGGTGAGGAAGGAGGCCATGTCATTATTCTTTCATCTTTAAAAGCCTGTAGTGGCTCGCCCCGCAGTGGATACTTTCATGCTGCGATGGAGCAGTGTCCTGCATAAATATCATGGTGTTCTTGAAAGATGCAGACTTTTTCCTGTAGCACTGCTTGAACAAAGTCATCTAAAAACTGGCAGTAGGTTTGCGAGTTGATCTTTAATAATACCAGCCCATATTAGTACCCCACCTCCACCTTGCTGGTGTGTGAGTCGAAGTGGGGCTCAGTGACCGTTACGGATTCAGTCATGGGCCCGTCCATCTGGTCCGTCAAGAGTCACTCTCATCTCATCAGTCCATAAAACCATTGAAAAACCGGTCTCCAGATATTTCTTGGTTCAGTCTTGACGTTTCCACTTATGTGTCTTGTTCAGTGGAGAACGGGTTCCAGCCTTCTTCACCTTGGACATGTCTCTGAGCACTGAACACCTTGTACTTCTGGGCACTCCAGTTAGGTTGCTGCTTGGAATATGACAGCACTGGAGGATAACGGGTTCCTGGCAGCTTCACGTTTGAGTCTTCTCAAATCTTGGGCAGTTAAATTGCATCTTTTTTTCTCAACGCGTTTCTTGCGACCCTTTTGACTATTTGCAACAAAATGTTTGAGGTTTCTGTGATCGCGCCCCAATATCTTAGCAATTTCAAGAGGACTTTGTATTCGTGCAAATCCCCCGATAACGCCCCCGATAGCACCAGACTGGCTTGCCGGTATCGGAGTGACTGGGGCTGCTAGCGGAATGCATTAAGAGTATTCCACTAGCATTTCCCCCTCTCCGGATGTCCGCATGGTCTGAGCACCGGCTGGTCCCATCACGTGGTCCTCCGAGTGCTCACCATGCTGTGACGCGGCCTCCAGCCGTGAACTACAGATAATCCTTCTAAGAATAATGTGAGAAAAGCAATCACTCACTCGATGCACTACAACACCCGTTACTCAGATCAAGACACATCAGATGCCTTTTGTGGCTTATCATCTATCAATATCCTGTGGCAGCACCGCTCTATAGAGGGGATTTCAACATCGAAGCCAATTCATGAAATAGATCAGGACAAATCACATCTGAATACCCGGGAACAATCTGACTTGCCACAACAAACCACTGAAAGAATCATAACTGCAGCACTGGTCTCTGCCACGAGGGATGTATTTCTACAGCAAGAGAGAGACAGAACAGATACAGGGTAATTCAAAGAGATCCGAATGGCTGGAGAAAGGTAACACTCAAAATCAGCGTTCGGTTACCTTTCTTGGCCATTCGGCTATCCAGAGAGCAGGCAATTCGCCAAATCCTGGCGAATTGCCTGCACATAAAGTGCCTGTTCGGTGCCTGTTCGAGGGCAGTGATATCCCCATAAAAAAAGCACTGCTTCGGCTATTCAGAGAACACAAACCAGCAGTGAAAGGTTTTAATTCATTCTTTATAAAATTCTGCAGTAAAGAGTCTCTTTATTTATAGATTTTTTTAGGATATTTTAAGCATTTTTCAGGATTTTTTTTTTAAACTCCTTTTTCTGTAACAGCCCTTTTTATTATCATTCATTGGACCTTATAAGTAAATTTCAGACATTTTCGCTCAGTAGTTTCTTTGCAAACAGCTTTTCACTTTTCAAACATTCAAGCAAACGGTTTTCCTAATTTATTCACTGCCTTCGTCTGCGGTGGCTGCTTTTTCCGGCGGCTTCGCTGCGTGTGATCGGCTCCTGCTCAGGTTTTTCTGGCGTTTTTGGCGGGTTAAGCCAGATGTTTTTGCGGGTTTTAGGCGTGCATTCGCCGGGTTTTGCGATTAGTTTTCGGCGGGTTTGCGTCGGCCTTTCCCTGCAATTCGTGGACCCTGTGGTGCTTGCTGAATACACCGCAGGCTCACCGAAATGGGATCGGCAAATGAACCGAATTGAAGAGAACGAAAAGTCACCGAACGTGTGGTGACATTGATTCTCTTTGAATTACCTTGTATGTGACGTGAAGATTGCATTCATTTATTCACACCAGAAGATCCCACAGTGGAGGTGACAGGATGAGCCCATCACAGGGATGCTGCGAAAATATGATCATCTCAGCTCTGACTGGAAGATATGCAGAAAAAAAAGGGGGGAAAAGAATAGAAGAAATGAGCCAGCACACATTTGGCAAAAGAACATGGGCAGTATTACAAAGTTGGTGCTAGCTTAACCAGAGCTGTTGTAAACTTTAAAACCCCATAGACTATAATGGCTCTGGTAAGTTTACAACAGCTCTGGTTAAGTTAGCACTGACTTTGTAATATAGCCCCATGTCTTTTATTCATGGAGCACAGACCATCAACAGCAAAGTTTCAGCCCCACCTGGCTTTTATGAAGCTTTTCATTAGCCCAGTGGGGCTGAAAACTTGCTGTTGATGGTGTTGACTCCAAATGCACGTTATTGGACCAAACGAGTGCCAACTCATTTCTTCTCTTCTGCATTTCATTTCGGGATGAGTCTGTGCACAGCTTAGGCTAGGGTCAGACGAGCGTGATTTCTACGGACTGTACGTCCGTGCACACGGACGTACGTCAGTACGGAAGACGCAGTAGTGGCCAGACAGTCCGTTTTTTTCACTGACGTATATTTTGACGGATGTAGGAGGGAAAATAAATTAAAAAGCAAAACCATTTTGTCCGTGAAAAATGCTGGACGTATAAATGCAGTCCGTCTGACCACGTTCCATCACTCACACACAAAGCTATGCAGACGTTGCGGACGCAGCGCACTTTGTGCGGCCGTTCTAGGGGATGTACGTTCTTGCCTGCCTTGAGTCCGTGGGCCGCGGCCGTTGTGCGTCCGCAGTTCAGTGCGGACGTACTTCATGTGTCAGGCTCCAATGGGCTTTCTGTCATGCTATCACGGACGTACTTTTAGGTGCAATCACGGACGTGAACACTACGCTCGTCTGACCCCAGCCTGAGTGGTTCCTTCCCTATTTTGTGAAGGCCATTTTCTGTTCTTTTTGCAATTATGAACAGAAGAAGGGAAACCAGGCACTCTGGCGACATAGTGGCATCTTATATTGGATACATATCACACAGACACCGTTACGGCTGAAACAATAACTTCTGTCAAAGTCAAGGCTTGAAACGTTGTTTGTGTGATATCTACAGCATGTGGGTGCCTAACCTCCCGTCTTCTGTTGGATCTTACAATTTGGGGCCCTACGGAATTCATTTTTTCACCGCTTTGGATTCCATGTTTGTCTTTGTTTAGTTTCTATTTTTTTGTAATTTCTGTCTGGAAGATAGGGTTATTCAAAGAGAGGTGAAAAGCAGGAGAATGGAAAATTCGAGGTCAAAACATCCAAACCAGAAAAATTCTCCCATTCATCTCACTTTCCAAATCGGCTATTTTTACCTAGAATTTTCCATTCTCCAGTCATTCTCCTGATTTTCACCTCTCTTTGAATAACCTTGAGAATATTCTTGAATGGGACAAAGAGACAGAATTAAAAAAAAAAGAAAACAAAAAAAAAAAAACATACAGGGTTATTCAGAGAAAGGTGAAACTCTGGAGAACTTTTCTGGAGAGCAATTTCGGACGTGATTTCATACGGATCCAAACCAGGAAACTTTGGGTGTCTGGACGTTATGTAGGCCGGACATGACCAGCGTCTGACGTCTCCTAATCACGCACACACGCCGCTATGCGGACGCAGCGCACTCTTTACGTCAGTACTAGCGGTTTGACGATCTCGAAAAAATGCGTTCGTTTGCCACTTGCGATGCGCGGCTGAACTTTCGTGCGGCCGTTCTTCGTATGTTGCCCGGCATTGGACGTCATTTGCTGCTACTGCGGCCGTGATTAAGTGCAGCTAAACGCAAGTTAATACTGCATTCGTCTGACCCCAGCCTTAAGGTGGAGAGGGAAGGGGTTAAGATCACCGTAGGGAGACTAAAGGTGTCAGGAAATAATGCTTTGCTTTTGAAAAGTTTTTTGTTTGTTAAATTTTAACAACTTGTACATTTCTAATTTTTTGTTAATCAGGTTGGTTTACATTATTTTTACACAAAAAACTCACTGTCACGGAATGCCCCAAGAGGCTCGGCAGCAAAGCCCAGGACTCTCAGTCAGGGACAGTTCCTTTGTGACATTTGGGTTACTATGGACTCCTAAGTGCCGTTGCACCATAGGAACACCTTGTTTTAGTTTTATTAGATGTGGTTGTAATTGTGTGATGTAATAAAAGTGTCCCCTGTATGTATAATTGTGAAACGTAGGTTAGACCCCATTGTATGCTTTGCTCGCCGCCATTTGCCATTGCCTCGTGGATCCGGTCGGAGTGTCCGAATCCTAAAATGGTCGATTCGGAACATCCGGTCAGATTGACCGAAACGAAAAATGGCCGATTTGTAACTTCCGGTTACGAATCGGCACCACCCCGATTCGAATCGGCCAATACGAATCGGGACCCAGGTACACTAAACTAAGCAATGGCCAATGAGACTTATGGGGGCGGGCAGGGATTCCCATTGGTTTGACTCTGTACGATTGTTTATAAATATATGTGATTTCCCAGTAAAAGTCAGTTCAACTGGTGCATACAGCTCCGCCTGGTGTCCTTTCTTGACGTTCGTACTCCTGAGATCCCTTGCGGTCTCAGGCTAGGGTCAGAGTGGGGCAGTCGGAACGCGCGTGCAGGCGCACTAAATCACGGCGGCAGTAGCAGCACATAACGGCCAATGACGGCCAATATACGCAGTACGTGCGTACGAAAGTGCGCCGACACCACGCAACCGGCAAATGAACGCATTTTTATCAGAACGTGAAACCGCTGCTACTGACGTACAAAGTGCGCTGCGGCCGCATAGCAGCGTGTGTGCGTGATTAGGAGATGTCAGACGCTGCTAATGTGCGGCCAACATAACGTTCAAACAGCCGGATTTCCCTAGACTTCTTTTTACCCCACCGTCATGAAATACGTCCAGAATTGCGCATCGTCTGACCACTTAAGCGTATTCCGTGAAAAAATGCGTGCGCACGCATCGACGTACATTTTGACGGTGGCTGCAGAAAATGCGCTCATCTGTCCCTAGCCTCAAGGGTACATTACTCCGAGGTACGGTCCCGCTACCCTGTGTCTGTATCTCGAATCAGAACAGAGGCGTATCTTCCGCGCATCGACCGATCGAACGAGCGGCCCCGCTTCGACTCCGCGCACCGATCCGAAGCCTCGACGCGGCGCGTCTGCCGCGCATCGGTATATCGAAGCGCTACACTTCCGAAGGAAATCCGAAACGTTTCCCATCAGAACGGCTTGCTCAACGGACGATCCGATCTTCACACGGGTAAGCGAATCAGCCGCTCGAGACGCCGAGTGCCGTGACGCTCGGTAGTCGGGCTGATCACTCCCAGGAGTCCCTCCCTGTACCTCGCCAGAACTCTCCAGGGTCAGTTCAGACCGCTCGAGACGCCGAGTGCCGTGACGCTCGGTAGTCGGGTCGGGCGGCGAGAGCCACCAAGGGGCAGATAGGAGCACACCCGCAGGCAGACAACACCCATTCCGTCACACTCACACATGGTGGTGTAGCTTCAGGGAGCTTGTTCAACGGAGCAGGCAATACTTGCGACTCTCATGGGTAACAAACCGGCAGGCACAGTGCAATTCACTCAGCTCAGCTATAATTCCAAAGGTAGAAAACTGTTTTACACCTGAGGGGTGGAGGGACATTTGTGTTGTTGATCTCCAAATTGCTACAGAGTACAGGATGGATGCTCAGAGACAAACTCAATATCTGTGATTATCCATCCAGCTAGGCCCATTACAAAGTAACCAGTCACGACTGATTCTATCCCCCCCTCCTGGTCTCTGGGCCAACACCATTTATCCTTTATTGCTGTCATTAGATGGGCAAAGAGAGGAACATCAAGAGAGCTTTGCGAAACAATAGAGAGCTGACTCGTCCTCCATCGCCAAAAGCCTGTATATCTCGCAGACGTCTTGCTGTGATCGCATGAGTTCGCTGCGGCAGTTTCTATAGAAACCACTTCATCCTCTCTCGGTTATTGGCCCCCGTGCAGTTTGGGATCCTGCAGATTTGGACTTTTAATGCAATTAGGAATGCTGACAAAAACAAAAAAAAATAATAACACCCTTTACAAAAATCAACAGCAAAAGTCTGTCTTTCTCCGACGGCAGGAAATAAAAGAAAACAAAAATCAAAAACGTTTGAATGTTATAACGCTTATCATGTATACAGTAAAATCATAAGTCACTAGGAGATGCGCTTGAATGTCACGACTGCCAAGAATGGCAGCGTTTAAAAATAAAAAAAAAACTATATATATATACACAAACAAATCAGCAAAATGACCTAGAGAGAAAGTGAAGAAAAAAACAGAAAGAAATGCCGCAGTAGCAGTTTGTAACAGACTGAATATTGCCTGCCATGAATATTTCTAAACTTAATAATACCAATGGTGTTTGGAAATCATGTTGGAAAGTGTTATTTACTGTGAGGAGAAATGGTTTTTCGGCTGTTGCAGGTGTCAGCAGAATCCTGAAGGCAGCTCGATAAAATCGCATTAGCAAGCTTGAAGGTAAAAAAAAATAATTGTTACAATTGCTAAAATGTGGTTTTTTCTCCCCTTTTATTTTGTTAACTAGCCTGGATTTCTTAAAGATTACTTTGAAACCGCTGGAGCGACCCTTTAACACCTTCACTCTCAAAGTTAGCTTTATTTGTAATGCATTGAAAAGCAATCATTAGCATATCAAAAGCCCAATTTCACACATTTGTAAAACAGGATTTTGTTTAACCACAGGAGCACATTAATCTTTTGTTTTTATCTCTCTCCAAACACCCTGGAGAAACAGAAGGCGAGCTGCAAATAGCAGCCCCAAACCTCTCTGTAACAAAAAGTTTATTTGTAAACTTTGCTGCTATATTAGGCTGGGGTCAGACCAGCACACTTTTAACGTGCGTTCTGGCGCACATAATTACGGCCGCACTAGCAGCAGATGACGGGCAATGACGGCCAATATACGATGTACGGCCGCACAAAAGTCCAGCCGTGCAACGCAAGTGGAATTTGAACGCATTTTTCTGAGAACGCTGAACCGCTAGTACTGACGTACTGAGTGCGCAGCTGCGGCATAGCGGTGTGTTTGCGTGATTAGGAGATGTCAGACGCTGCTAATGTCCAGCCTACATAACGTCCAGACGCAAAAAGAGTTTTATTGACGATCCGTACAAAATCACGCCTGAAAATGCGCGTCGTCTGACCGTTTTTGTGCATTCCGTGAAACAATACGTCAATGCGTTCGGACACACTTTTTCACGTTCGCGGGGGGAAAATGCTTTCGTCTGACCCTAGCCGTAGAACACCTTGGGACAGGGCAGAATACAGGGAGAGCTCTGGTGTTACTCATTGCTGTACATGGATAAGATTCAGAGGGTTGTAATGACTGAAAAATGGTTCTAATAAATGTTCCAAAAATATTTTTTAAACTTAAATCACTTGGTTGTGAAGGGGTTAAGAACGAGCCACTATAGCAGCAGGAGTCAGCAGCAGGGAGAGACAAGAGCAGCAGAGAACTCAGCAGGAAGAGAAGAGAGTAGTAGAGCAGGGAGAGTAGTACTAGAGACCAGCAGAGCACTCCGGACTGCAGAGCAAGGGGAGGAGAGAGCAGCAGAGCACTCAGCAGGGATAGAGCATGGAGAGGAGAGACCAGCAGAGCACTCCGGACTGCAGAGCATGGGAAGGAGAGAGCAGCAGAGCACTCAGCAGGGATAGAGCATGGAGAGGAGAGAGCAGCAGAGCACTCAGCAGGGATAGAGCATGGAGAGGAGAGACCAGCAGAGCACTCCGGACTGCAGAGCATGGGAAGGAGAGAGCAGCAGAGCACTCAGCAGGGATAGAGCATGGAGAGGAGAGACCAGCAGTGCACTCCGGCCTGCAGAGCATGGGGAGGAAAAAGCAGCAGAGCACTCCGGACTGCAGAGCATGGGGAGGAGAGAGCAGCAGAGCACTCAGGACTGCAGAGCATGGGGAGGAGAGCAGCAGAGCACTCAGCAGGGATAGAGCATGGAGAGGAGAGACCAGCAGTGCACTTCTGGACTGCAGAGCATGGGGAGGAGAGAGCAGCAGAGTACTCAGGACTGCAGAGCATGAGGAGGAGAGCAGCAGAGCACTCAGCAGGGATAGAGCATGGAGAGGAGAGACCAGAAGTGTACTCCGGACTGCAGAGCATGGGGAGGAGAGCAGCAGAGCACTCAGCAGGGATAGAGCATGGAGAGGAGAGACCAGTAGTGTACTTCTGGACTTCAGAGCATGGGGAGGAGAGAGCAGCAGAGCACTCAGGACTGCAGAGCATGGGGAGGAGAGCAGCAGAGCACTCCGGACTGCAGAGCATGGGGAGGAGAGAGCAGCAGGGCACTCAGGACTGCAGAGCATGGGGAGGAGAGCAGCAGAGTACTCAGGACTGCAGAGCATGGGGAGAACAGCAGAGCACTCAGGACTGCAGAGCATGGGGAGGAGAGAGCAGCAGAGCATTCAGGACTGCAGAGCATGGGGTGGAGAGCAGCAAAGCACTCAGCAGGGATAGAGCATGGAGAGGAGAGACCAGCAGTGCACTCCGGACTGCAGAGCATGGGGAGGAGAGAGCAGCAGAGCACTCAGCATGGAGAGGAGAGACCAGCAGAGCACTCCGGACTGCAGAGCGTGGGGAGGAAAATGCAGCAGAGCACTCAGGACTGCAGAGCATGGGGAGGAGAGCAGCAGAGCACTCAGCAGGAATAGAGCATGGAGAGGAGAGACCAGCAGTGCACTTCTGGACTGCAGAGCATGGGGAGAAGAGAGCAGCAGAGCACTCAGGACTGCAGAGCATGGGGAGGAGAGCAGCAGAGCACTCAGCAGGGATAGAGCATGGAGAGGAGAGACCAGCAGTGTACTTCTGGACTGAAAAGCACGGGGAGGAGAGAGCAGCAGAGCACTCAGGACTGCAGAGCATGGGGAGGAGAGCAGCAGAGTACTCAGAACTGCAGAGCATTGGGAGGAGAGCAGCAGAGCACTCAACAGGGATAGAGCATGGAGAGGAGAGACCAGCAGTGCACTCCGAACTGCTGAGCATGGGGAGGAAAGAGCAGCAGAGAACTCAGCAGGAAGAGGAGAGAGCAGCAGAGCACTCCGGACTGCAGAGCATGGGGAGGAGAGAGCAGCAGATCACTCAACAGGGATAGAGCAGGGAGAGGAGAAAGTGGAGTGGAATGGGGAGAACTATTCAATTTCACAAACTGGTAGTCCACAGAGATTAATTCTATTGATTATAAATACTATCATTATATAGATTTTGTTAAAATATATATATATATTCAACCGTTTATTCTTTTCACTTGCAGCAAAAAGTCTAATTTTTTAAAGATTTTTTTAGGCATTTTTGGAATTTTTTTGGATTCCTAATTTATTTTAAAACAACAAAGCTTATTTTATTTGCCGAACGCAGCACTTATTTTTTTCCCCTTCAGTCTAACTGTATTGGGGGGGGGTTGTCTATGGTGCTGAATCCTTATGTACCAAGGACAGCAGCTATTCTTGGTGCTGAAACCTATTCAGTACCATGGATAGCAGCTTCGCGGGGCTACAGGTACAAATCCTGTGTTTAGTATATGGAGCTCTGTGTTTAGTATATGGAGCTCTGTATCACAGGGCAGAGGAAAAGCGACACTTCAGTAATCTCAATAAGAATGCCATAGAATTAAATTTTATCTGTACAACATACACACACGTAGGTAATCTGTTGCATTCTAATAAATATTGTGTATGTGTGATGCCGATGATTCTTTCACCATTTGTTGCTCTTTTTACTAATGTAACTTAAACAACCTTCCATATAAATGGCAGGGATGGAGTAAACAATCTGTTTTCTCCTTGCACATATGCTGTTAGAGCGCTGAGGAATAAATTATTGCCTTATATTTAGATGTGGAATAAAAACCACATATGTTTAAGAGAAAAACAAAAATGTTTCCAAATTTAACATTTGTATCACGCCTTCACTTATAGTCCAGTCATGCACTCCACTAATCAGACAATGGTGTCTTTTCTGTTGTGAGTCTGATGCAGGTACTTGGACTGGAAATGTGGGGCATTGAGGCTAGATGAATTTTATCTTTCATTAACAAAGATCATTCAAGCTGTAACAAAAGAAGCATTTTAGCAGTTGAAACTATTTACTAATAATGTGCCTAGGGTTTAAAACTATCAGGTCTATTCAAAGAAAGGTGAAACAGAATTTTCACTACTCCAGTCATTCCCCTAAGTCAAAATAGCCAAACCAGAAAAATTCTCCCACTTATCTCACTTTCCAAATCGGTTATTTGGTCTAGACTGTTTTCTCCTGGCAGTTTCCCTGGTTTTCACCTTTCTCTAAATAACCCGTATGTGTTCAGCAGCTGCACTCCATGAGCATTATACTTACTTTTCACCCCTGCCTGAGCAGTATGCTCACTCCTTGTGCCTCCTATAACACGCACTCCTTGAGCAGTATGCTCACTCCCTGCATCTCCTATAACACGCACTCCCTGAGCAGTATGCTCACTCCCTGCATCTCCTATAAGATGTACTCCCTGAGCAGTATGCGCACTCCCTGCATCACCTGTAACACACACTCCCTCAGCAGTATGTTCACTTCCTGCATCACCTATAACACGCACTCCCTGAGCGGTATGCTCACTCCCTGCACCTCCTATAACACGCACTCCCTGAACCTCCTATAACACGCACTCCCTGCAGCTCCTATAACACGCACTCCCTGCAGCTCCTATAACACGCACTCCCTGAGCAGTATGCACACTCCCTGCAGCTCCTATAACACGCACTCCCTGCAGCTCCATATAACACGCACTCCCTGAGCAGTATGCTCACTTCCTGCAGCTCCTATAACACACACACTCCCTGAGCAGTATGCTCACTCCCTGCAGCTCCTATAACACGCACTCCCTGCACCTCCTATAACACGCACTCCCTGAGCAGTATGCTCACTCCCTGCAGCTCCTATAACACGCACTCCCTGAGCAGTATGCTCACTCCCTGCACCTCCTATAACACGCACTCCCTGAGCAGTATACTCACTCCCTGCACCTCCTATAACACGCACTCCCTGCAGCTCCTATAAAAGACACTCCCTGAGCAGTATGCTCACTCCCTGCATCTCCTATAACACACTCCTTGAACAGTAGGTCTTTTACCAAGAACACTTCATTTTCCACTGCGTACTAGAAAAGCACATAGAGCTACATTCTCTTACTGAATTTTTTAAAACATGTAATATAATTCCAGGAAATATGAAGCCCTTTATTTCTTGAACATCTGCCTCATTGTATTATCACTAGAAGACCTTTGCAATTATTGTTTCTGGTTTATTGAACTTTATAGGACTCTTGTTCCGTACAGTATATTGTTAAGGGAAGAATCAAAAGCAAAAAAGCAATTTTTTTTATTAAAATGAGAAAATATGATAATAGATGATTACACAATTCAGCCACATTCCATGAAAAGACAAGATTTTTTTCCAATGTCAAGCAAACATCGAGGGAGCAGTATTACAAAGTTCGAGCTAACCTAAACAGAGCTTTTGTAAATTTACCAGAGCGATTATATTCTATGGAGTTGTTAAGTTAACAACAGCTGTGGTTAAGTTAGCACCAACTTTGTAATACTGCCCAAAGCTTTTTCTCCAACTGTAACCAATCTAGTTTCCATTTACCGATGTTTTACCGGCATTTGCAACACTGGTGAATACTTTGGCAAACTCATTAGCCCTCCCATAGAAACGACGGCGAAAACAATAGTAGAAAACAACTCTGGACAACTTTGCCTGAAACAACGGTGAAAATTAGGCTGCAAAATACATTAACCCCTTAACTGTCAAGTAATTTTCCAAAAAAAAGCACTATCAGGAACCAGTGGGTTTTTAGAAAAAACTATTTAATTATACAGTAAGCAATATATGGGAATATTCACAATGTATGTCTTACTGGAAATAACCTATTTGGCAGACAAATGTCATCATCTACTGGCCAAAAAGAGTTACTACATTTAGAACTGCAGCTCATGGCTCTCTGCATCAGCTGCTGAAAGCCCTATAAGGACATTTATTGGGCCGATTTTATACAGTCCTAGCACCTTGGGCATTAAGCCCATGGCGATAAAACTTTAACCCCTTAAGTGCCGCTGACGTACCCTGTACGTCCTGTTCTCGGGTCTCCCTTAGACCCGCGGACGTACAGGGTACGTCAGCGGCGCCTAATCCCCCTCCCGCCCGATACTCACCTCCCTCGCTGGATCCCACGGTGATCTGGCAGGGAGGAAGCCTGACCATGTGATTTACATGGGCAGGCGAGGCTGATGACGTCGCCACGCTGGGTGGTGACGTCATCAGCAGGCGTCCCCATGTAATTCAATGGAGGGGAGGGGGCTCCTTCGGAGCCCTCTATCTCCCCATCCATTAAAGCTAGGGAGATGCCGTTTGCACTGCTGGAGAGGGGAGAGTCTCCCCTTTTCAGCGGTGTATGGCATTAACCCGTTCGCTGTCGAATCGCTTTTCGGCGCTAATTGGCGCCAAAACGCGATTCGAACCTGGAGGGGGGCTGACATCTTGGATGTCAGCCAAGCCTCCAGGTCCCCCCCACCCACTGATAACCTCACCATATGTGTGAGGATGTCAGTGGGCCAGTTAACCCTCTAGCTGCCATGCAGAGATAAGGGGATCCTAAGGATCCCTTTATCTCCCGATCCATGGCAGCTAGATGGTCATATTTGACATCATTTGAAAGGCCTGATTATGGCCTTTCCAATGATACCAAACATGACCAGGTTTGGTTTTAAAAAAATAATAAAAAAATTAAATTAAAAGTTTTTTTTTTAAAGTTTTTTTTGTCTGGGGGGGGGTTTAATTAAATAGGACCTAGGCTTTCATCTAAAAATAATTAGCACAAAATGGTCAGAATGAGCGCAGCGCACATAGGTGAACTGTCTCAGCAGTGAAGGGGTTAAAAAGCAAACGCATGTAAATATTGGGTATTTCTAGTCTCGGGACAAAATTTTGAACCTATTTAGCCGGGGTCTTTTTGGGTGGTTGTAGATTTTGGGGATTAAATTACGAAAAAGTGTGTTTTTACCATTTTTTTCATCATATTTCATATTTTTTTTATAGTAAATTATTGGATATGCTGGAAATAATGGTATTTCTAGCAAGTCCATTTAATGGCGGGAAAAAGGGTGTATAATATGTGTGGGTTGAATAAACGAGTAAGGCTGGGGTCAGACGAGCGTAGTGTTCACGTCCGTGATTGCGCCTAAAAGTACGTCCGTGATAGCATGAAAGAAAGTCCATTGGAGCCTGACACATGAAGTACGTCCGCACTGAACTGCGGACGCACAACGGCCGCGGCAAACGGACGCAGGTTAGGCAAGAACGTAATACTGCTAGAACGGACGTGCGGAGTGCGCCACGTCCACAACGTCTGCATAGCTTTGTGTGTGAGTGATGGAGCATGGTCAGACGGACTGCATTTATACGTCCAGCATTTTTGACGGACAGAATGTTTTTTCATTGTAATTTATTTTCCCCTCCTACATCCGTCAAAAAATAACTTCAGTGAAAAAACGGACTGTGTGACCACTACTGCGTCATCCGTACTGACGATGTCCGTACTGCACGGACGTACAGCCCGTAGAAATCACGCTCGTCTGACCCCAGCCTAAGAGGAAAATTTGACCTAAACACTAACAGCACAGAAACGTAAAAACAGCATCGGTCACTAAAAGACGGATTTGTGTAAAACCGCCTGGTCACTAAGGGGTTAAGGCACCTTCTGCAGCCCAAAAGCAAATTAAATTTGCTTGCAAAAAACAAACTTTATTTGCTTTTGTGAATATAAACAAGAACTTATGACCACCCAATATACAACTTATTTACCACTAAGCACCTATGTGTTTCCATATTCAATCTGTGTTGCTTTTAAATTTTATGTTGTTGATCTATTTGTCCTAATAAAAATTTTTTACGGGGACCCAATTCCTTTAGTGACTGTTAGGGGTAAATCCGCTTCTCCTCTAGATCCCTGATCTAGCCTGGTATTAGCTTCAGAAGAGAAAATATCGAGGTACGCTGCAGCAGAGAATAGCCCACGGATGAAGAAATGAAACACAGACAGCAAAGTAGTCAGTGGGCTCTTCTGGCCCACCCAAGTTTTACTGAGGGTTATATAGATGGTTAGGACCCTTTTGCACAGTCATGCACAGCAATGTAAACATTACAGAACATCTGAACATATACATATAAGGGCATAGTGTTCACCATGCAGAATATACGTTTAAAACTGGTGAAAAACTGCTTGACGTGGCTAGTTAAATATATCACAGATACAAAACCTTTGGTTAGCCTTGTGGTTACGGTTTCACCATGTAGACAGAATTAGCTTAGTCAAAGAATAGGGAACAGATGGTATTTGACAACTCTATGTGCAGACACCGCTCAATCTGTAGAGGCAAATGTTAACCCTTTCCTTCAGTGACTATCCATATACTTTTGTAGACTGGGTGGTCATAAGTTCTTGTTTATATTCACTATTGGTGGGTTAGGCCCAGTGCTTTTGGGTGCCTGGCACCGTGTATAGGTATTCCCTTCTGGGAATTACTTACTGTTGTTAGTTTATTTGCTTTTGTCCTGCATAGCTGTAGATCGAGATAACTCTATATCGGGCACCTGATGGTGCCTTTGCAGAATCTAGTTATCTCGATCTTGGGAGTGAAGGCATTAAACAACACAGAAACTCTGTTGGAAAAAGATATCGAAAAGTAGAGCAGTCTCCAGTGGAAGTCTCTTAAATAGTGAACTAACCATAGGTTCACAGTAGTCACCCACCATAGTTTGCTGAAGTAAAACTACAGTGATTAGTGGTAAAGCCTCTCATACTGAATTAGTTGCTATGAAGTAGGGATGTGCGTTTCGGAATTTCGGAATTTTCACGAAATTTCCCGATTCATGTCTTCAGATTCGGCCGAATTTCCGAATCGGATCGGACCCGAAAACCGACAGATCCGAAAAGTTTTCTGAGCCGAAACGAAAAATTTTCGGTTTTTTCGAATGGACTTGAAATGTGTCAAATCAAAATTTATTTTTGCTCTATTCATGATTTCGTTTCCATTCGTGATTTCGGTTCCATTTCGGTAATTCTGGACATCGTATATTTAACTATTATCGGTTATATCGCTGATTCTGTAAATTTTGTATTTGTAAATGCGTATCACTTGTTTCTTGTGGCATTCGGGTCAGTTTAGCGTTCTTTAACCCTTTCGCTGCTGAGGCTTTTCCCGCCCCTGTGCTGAGGTCATTTTTTACCTGTTTTGCGCATCATGTTTAAACGTGTTTTTAAGGCTTATTTTAGTATATGACACCGACATATTATATATCGTTCTTTCCGTCAGACTCGGTAGATTCATAATATGTCATTATTATATGTATACGTTATGTCATGTCTGTATATTATAACAAAAAATGCAATAAAATATGTATTTTCAATAATTTACAATGTGTAAAGTGTTTTTTTCCACATTTTAACATGCGAGCAATTGCGGTTATATTTTGTATGGGGTGCGCTTGTTAAAAAAATTAGATGGGGTCTCGTTACATTTTTTTTTGGGGAAAATGACACTATTTTTAACAAACGCACCGCATACAAAAATCGTTAGTGCAGCATCATTGTTCACATTATAATTGAAATGGGAACAATATTGCTACACTAACAAACCAAAAAAAATAAAAAGTGTTTATTTTTTTTTTTTTTATTTTTTTTTATTTTTTTTTTTCTTTTTTTTTTTTTTTTTACAAAATTTTTAACTTTCATGTTTGGTATCGTTGGAACGACCATGCTCTGGCCGATCCAACCATATCAAAATTTAACCCCTAACTGCCACGGATCGGGAGATAGGGAGTTCATTGGAACTCCCTATCTCCACACTTGGTGGCAGTTAGGGGTTAATGCTAGGCACGATGACGCCAGTCCTCTGGGGGAGTTCCCGGAAGCTTGGCCGACATCCAAGATGTCGGCCAGCTCCGGGAAAGGATCGCGAACCGGCGCTTTTCAGCGCCGATTCGCGATCCAGCTCCCCAGGGTTAATGCCAGGCATCATTTGGAAGGGCAGGCTGTGCCCTTCCAAATGATGCCTGGGTTAAGCCCCTGTGCGCCGCCGATCGGGAGGGAGAGAGGTCCGAAGGACCTCCCCCCCTCCCTTTCAGGCGCCTCCTCCGCACATGCGGGGGGGGGGCGCCTGAATTAGGTGTCATCGCGCCCCCGCGATGACACCTAATAATGGCGGCTGCTGGTCCGGATGCCGGGCTGACATCCAGGATGTCAGCCCGCACCGGAGGGGCCAGCGATCGGCCGGAACCCGGCCGAACGCTGACCCCGATGCGAGGACGCGCTCAGCGCGTCCTCCGCATACCAGCGGGAATGCTGAGGACGCGCTGAGCGCGTCCTTAGCATTCAAGTGGTTAAATCGTTTTGTTCATTTTTTTTGTTCCTTGGCTTTCATACCATTTTAATATGATTAAATAAAGTTGTGAAATGTATATTCAGAAGAAAAAAAGGATCTTTATTTAATAAAAAAAAAACACGATAGAATCGCCAGAATTATCGCATCGACAGAATGAATTATCGGATCCGAAAAACAAACCAAAAATTTATTATAAAAAAATATATAAAGTATAAAAAAAGTAAACCATAGTAGTTTACGTCAAAACGAATAGAGTTAGACACTTTGAAACGAGGAGAACAGACGTTCCGAAAAAACGAAAATTTCCGAAATCACGAAAAGTCGATACAAAAAACGAGCATAGTGACCCGAAAATACGAAAAATGGTCCATATTCCGAAAATAAAATGTACACGAAAAACGAGCCGAACCGAAACAGAAATCGGTCGAAACGAGCCGAATCGAAAATTTTAAACATCCGAACAGAACGAACCGAATCGAACCGAAAAAAAAAAAAGGTGCACAAGCCTACTATGAAGTATAATTTGTTACATTAACTAAACTGTAGAAAACAAAAAAAATCAATAAACCCTGTATATAAGATCGGCAAGACTCTGGAACAAAACAACATCCTTTGCTCATCTATAAAAATGAAGACCGGAGATTCTCAGATGTGCACGTGAAAGCGTTAGAAAAGCCGTATAATTCTGTCTGCAGTCAAAATAAAAAAAATAATACACACAAATACTCACTGCAGTCCTCTCTGATTTCACATTGTGCTTTAAGAGGTACCGTTCACAGTTAGAGCACCATGGGAGGTCGGGAGAGCTACTCCTTACGTGCTGCTAAGCTGTTTATTGCTTATCGGGGAAAGTGCTTTATGAACCTCCTCGGAGGGTCTCGGTATCGGCCGAGCCACGGAACGTCAGTTCGATTAAACTGAACAAGCATAGACTAAAGATAAAGAAAAAAGAAAAACAGATAAAGGAGATTTAACACTGTAAGGTGACGTTTCCCTTCAAGCAAAACCGCAGCAAAAGAAAATTCGTTTTTTCTCCTTGGAGAGAGAAATTTGAAAGTGGATCAGAATTAGAAACACTAGGCTACAAATGTAGCGCTGCTTAAAACTGCAATGCTCCATATTGAGCCATTCTACCAAATACTGGAAGGTACACAGGGGACATCATGCCACAGCCCCGACTGGTCAATTTTTACTAAACCTTTGACTAAATCCCAGGCAGCATTTTTTTTTGTGCTCCTATTAAAGGGTTATTCTTCATAGTGTTATCCCTTAACTTTATTGGAGTGCTCACACTACTCTGAGCTCCCTTCTCGCTTCTAACCCCTGTGGGAGCAGGCTTGGAGGGCTGATTCAGCCCTCCGATTGCTGGAGTTTAGTCCCAAGCAGGACCTGAGAGATGAGCTTAGGTTCATGGACCTTAGGGTAATAGGTCCCACCAAAGGATATCAATGCCTTCCAGCGTTGAGAGTCACTGGATTGGCTGGCCTATTTAAGCCACATACATTATGCTCACCTTCCTATGTCACAGAACAATGTGTGAGCTTGTAGTTTTCTCTGGGGAGATAATTGATATCAAGTTACAGATTTATAAAATGGGAATATAGACAGTTCAGCTGTAAAACACAGAATATTTTGCTTTTTATTTGACAAGTCTTCACATCGTTTTAAAGAGAATAATGATGCAGTTTGGTTGTAGACAGAAATATAATAATGCTATAATATATATATTATTACTGAGCACTGCCAAAGTGCAAAAGAATAACAAGAGAAACAAAATCACTCATTATTCTTTGCTGGAGTATAGGACATGCTATAGTAACCAGGCAGTAAAAGCCAAGCACTAATGCGGTAGGAATTGAAGTAACATGGTTATACAATTACCCTGGAGCTTGGGGCTGTAAGAAGACAAGTTCTAATCATAATACGCTCCCAGAATTATAAAATCAATAAATCCTGACCTATCTCTAATAGGATACATTTTACAGAAGGTTTGAAATAGGATGTAGAATCCTGTAAATGTCTCTACCTTGACCTCAGGGGGAAACAAGTTGTGGGAACAGATGAAAGAAGGGTTTCTTGCAGACACCGATTTCTGCAAAGGCAAGGGACGTCGATCTATCAGACTTGGCCTGGATCCCAGTCAGACAAACTTATATGGAAATTTAGTTACGATAGTCTCATTTGATCAGTCATGTCTGCCGAATGATAAAATTAAGGAATGAACTGAATATCAGGACAGTATGAACTGTGACTTTTATCTGTCTGGCCTTATTAACATTTTTTAGCTGAAGACATTTTATTGCATTTTCAAGTGCATCTGTCATGGCCAACAGAAGGGCGGCTTCATTTGATAGGGAATCGCTCATACATATTTATTAGCATTTTTTGGCCAACACATATTATACTAAGAAATTTTAAAAAAATGCTGTCACTTGCTTCTGGCGGCACACCACAAGGGCAAGTGAAACCTGTATGCAGAGAGACGGTCTGTAACCAAAGCTCCCCCTAGATTTGTGCCCTCACCCTCCTTGCCCACACTTTTCTCTTGGGGCCCCAAGATAATATAAACATTGTTTAGTTTATGCCCTTTTCTCCTGGGCTGTTTTGTGAATTTATGGATGCTGTATAAAGTTGATTTTTTTCAAAAAAAATTATGTTAAAATAAAGATATTTTTGTAGCTCTGATATGTGCTGAGACCTTAAGCAACGACCGACAGTAACGGCCAATCAGGTGCAGAGACTGAGCAGAGGGCTGTCCTGTTCAGTGCTCTCCCCCTGCCCTCTATGGCATGTTGGAGCTATGCGAGACATGACAACATTTTGAAAGGGAATATCTTCCTATTTTCATCTACATAGGTCATAAAAATAAATAATCCAGGCACGTATAAAGGGAAGAATTCCCTTGCTTCCCTACTTTCTTGGGGCATGAGAGTGTTGCAAAAAAAAAAAGCTGGTAGAACGTAATACAGAAGCAGATTAGACAGGTCATACCGGCCCACTGCCCTTTTCTAAGGGCGTCTTTATTATACAGCTATATTTACACCCATTTCAACTAGTGTTTAGGCAGCTCGGATTTCCTAACTGTGATCACTTTCCAGGAGCTGTCAATATCATGTAGGCAGCGGTAACATTGTTACCAGCTATAAACCCCCCCACGGAATTGCACAAATCTCTGTGCCAGGACTTCTCTATCATTTTCTGCTAAGAACTCAATTTATTTTGGAATATACGGCAGTCCCTGAGTAGTGAGCAACGACGAGCCCCATGACAGCCGATCCTAAAACTCCTACCTACAGCACCGCTTAACCTTCCCAATGCATCATCAGGACACATCCAATCCAGGAGTGATTCTGGCGCTGTCCATAAACATAAATCACATGGACAGGAACGAGTACAGCCACATACATTCAGCACACTGTGCAATATAAAATAAATAAATTGCAACATTTTATATACAGTATCTCTGCCATTGTAAAGGAAGAGTTGCCATGGAGGAACATAACATTGATTTCCAAATCGGTTCCTTTACATAATTAATAAACCATGCGTACAGCTGCATAATATAGAAATTCTCAGATGTGCAGATATACAAAAAAAAAAAGGATTAGAACATTCCAGTCTAAAGAATTGAAGCGTTCAATCACACCGTAAATAAATTAGATCTGCTACCACATGCATCATAATTCTCTTTTGCCAAATAATGACATCTCTTGTGTTCAAACGGAATACCCTGCACTTTCTGCTGCCTCTCTGTAGGGAGATCTCTGCCCCCTCCTCCTGAAACACTGAAAAAAGTGCAAACTATTTCCACCCGCTGCTGTGAAAAAACAATAACTGAATAAATAGTACTTAATGGCCACTCTAATAAAATGTACAATCTTTCTTTTTTTCCCCTTATATAATAATTGGGCAGATACTCGATGCTCCTGACAGCATTTATTTTTTATTTAGCCTGGAATTACTCAACGTGCCTCCTTCGGTGCACCCTGCTCATCCCCTCCAACTTTTTTTACTGTAATTTGCACACCTACGCAAATTGCGTTGCACATGATACGCAATGGCGCATCACTCGGAACATGCATACATTAGTATACAAGCTTGGAAAGATAGATCGGAGCTAGGTGTGCACACACAGACCCTAACGATTAGTTCTCTCCGGACACTCACTATAACACATGGCCTGTAAGAGGATGATGTCAGAACGCTCCTGGCAGACGGGAAATTCAAAATCTCAACTGCCTGGTGACATGCGGCTAAACAAGGAAGTTCCTGTCCTACGCATATAAACATATACACATAGTGCAATACCGGTGTGAAAACATGTAGCCTTAGGCTAATGTCAGACGAACGCAGTCTGAGTGCACTCTGCGTGCGTGCACAACAGACGTAAAGTGGTGTTCAAAATTATTCAACCCCCACTGAAATTGAGTGTTTTGGCCAGTTTGACATTGATTTTGATCATTCAGTCATCTTGCTTACAATTAAATCAAAGAGGCACGTGTAGGTCAGACAAATATAACATAACATTTATAATGAAATAACCACAAATGTCTTTTCTGTGCTCACATCATTATCAGTTTTATTCAACCCCCAAGTGACATTCAATCTTAGTACTTAGTACAACATCCTTTTACAGTTATAACAGCTTTTAAACGTGAAGCATAGCTTGACACAAGTGTCTTGCAGCGATCTACGGGTATCTTCGCCCATTCGTCATGGGCAAAAGCCTCCAGTTCAGTCACATTCTTAGGCTTGCGCACTGCAACTGCTTTCTTTAAGTCCCACCAGAGGTTTTCAATCGGATTTAAGTCAGGTGACTGCGATGGCCACTCCAAAATGTTCCAGCCTTTAATCTGCAACCATGCTCTAGTGGACTTGGAGGTATGCTTGGGATCATTGTCTTGTTGAAAGGTCCAACGTCTCCCAAGCCTCAGGTTTGTGACGGACTGCATCACATTGTCATCCAATATCTCCTGGAACTGAAGAGAATTCATGGTACCTTGCACACGCTGAAGCTTCCCTGTACCTGCAGAAGCAAAACAGCCCCAAAGCATGATTGACCCCCCGCCTTGCTTCACAGTAGGCAAGGTGTTCTTTTCTTCATAGGCCTTGTTCTTCCTCCTCCAAACATAGTGTTGATCCATGGGCCCAAACAGTTCTAATTTTGTTTCATCAGTCCACAGAACACTATCCCAAAACTTCTGTGGTTTGTCCACATGACTTTTGGCATACTGCAGTCGACTCTTCTTATTCTTTGGAGACAGCAAGGGGGTGCGCCTGGGAGTTCTGGCATGGAGGCCTTCATTACGCAGTGTGCGCCGTATTGTCGGAGCTGAAACTTCAGTACCCACATCTGACAAATCTTTTCTCAGTTCCTCAGCAGTCACATGGGGACTTTTCTCCACTCTACACTTCAGGTAGCGCACAGCAGTCGAAGTCAGCATCTTCTTTCTGCCACGACCAGGTAGCGTTTCAACAGTGCCCTTTGCCTTGAATTTGCGAATGATGCTTCCTATGGTCTCTCTTGGTATGTTTAACATCTTTGCAATCTTCTTATAGCCATTGCCCTTCCTGTGAAGAGTAATCACCTCTTCTCTTGTCTTCGTGGACCATTCTCTTGACTTCACCATGTTTGTAACCACACCAGTAAATGTCTAGAAGGAGCTGAGTATCACAGTCATTTTAAAGCTGCCTAATTGTTGCTTATTATGCTTTAATGCTGCTCCGTGACATCCACAGGTGTTTTCAATACCTGATTGAAAACACTTGAATGAACCTTTGTTCTTCAGAGTGGTAGTCTTTAAGGGGTTGAATAATTGTGTCAATGAAGAATTCACAAAAGAAACATTTACTACTGTATTACAAAACCAATTGATGTCATTTTAGTTGCATATGGTTCTTTAAAAAGTCCTTGTAGGATTTCATTCTGAATACAATTACAAATCTACACTAAATTCCCTAAAACCCTTTACAGCATTGGGGGTTGAATAATTTTGAACACAACTGTACGTACTGAAGGAAGATACTGTAGACACCACACGGTCCGTTTTTTTTAACGGATGTAGAACAAAAAGGGAAATATGGGAATCAAAATTAATTAAAATTAACTGACAGGTATAGTCAGCCAGACCAAAAAAAATTCTGAGCATCAACGTTATGGACGTCGCAAATGCGCTGCGTCTGACATTGCCTCATCACACACACAAACCGCTACGCAGACACGGCGCACTCTGGGCGTCCGTCCTAGAGCTTTTACGTTGAGGCCTAAATGGCGTCCGTTGCCACCTGCGTGGTGCGTGTGCACTACAGTGCGCACGTACTTCGTGTGTTGGTCTCTATTGATCACAAATCAATGCTACGACGGATGTTAAACTGTGCGGCAACACGAACGTGATGACTGCGTTTGTCTGACGTTAGCCTAAAATAGGATAAAACTCACAAGATCCCTTATAGGAGTAGATTCTTGATCTCAGGGCCGGCTTTTTGCTGGAATCATCTTCCCGAATAACACAGGATCCACGAAAGATGGTAAACTGTTGGTGAATGATAGGCTATATAATCAGCTCTTGCAGCATACCCCAAAGAGAGGCCTATACGACCCAATTTCCAAGTAAACCGGAATTTTACTGGAAATTCAGAATGAACAAAATATAATAAAAAGAAAATAAGCCCGACGCATTTTGTCTATATACCGTAGATACTCGAGTATAGCACGACCTGAATCTAACGCGATGCATAGAGATTTATTATGAAATTGAGAGAATATTTAAGACACGAATGTAACGCGAGGAGCAAAATTTTACTGTACCGGTAAACAATTAAGATCCTTCCAGGTTCTCTTAACCCCCGTCAGGCTACCCCTCAGGTTACTAAGTATGAAGCCACCGGCCACCCATCTTCTTTACTAGCGATTAGATGGCCCGCGGAGGCGAGCGAGGTGAATGATTGGCTTAAACCTATCGTGCCCTCTGGCCGTGATGGATCTGACCTTTTCCGAATCCCGGGAGTTCCTGAAATGTTTGCAAGCATCAGGGAGCCCGCATTCACTTCAGCGAGACTACCGGAACTTCCGGGAGACTTGTTATCCAGAGCAAGGCACGTTTTTTTATTTTATATATACAGTATTTTTTTACGAGCGATACAGATGTCTCGAATATAACACGACCCCTCCAATTTTATGGTAAATTGTTGTCACCAAAATCTAGCAGGATACTCGAGTATCTACACTTTCTCAAGGGCAAATAAAAAGTCCTGTAAAAAAACATTTTCCCATGATTCCATAATCAATTCCTTCTAAACAAAGATTGGTTGTTCCTTAATTTCATGGTGTTTTCCTTATATGATCATCTGTGTGTTTCTCAGCACCCAGAACTCCTGTCCAACAGAATCACTGCCTCGCAGAACGACACTTCCGCCACGCTGAACTACGTGTCCTCCGGCTCCTGGTACGTCACTTCTGTCTCCTCCATCCCCTGGTGACATGCATGTGTGCGAAGGAAACTCCTCTGCTTTGCACCGTGCTTCCTGCCAAACCAAGCAGGAGGGAGGTGGGGCACTGCACATAGGTTTACCACTTTAAAACACTGAAGTGTTCAGAATGTGTTGTCTGTCCCTTTAACTCCTTGCAAGCAAAAACTATTTAAATAGTTTCCATTGCTAAAATGCTTCATCTACCAGCCTAAATTACTTTATGGAACACTCTCAAATGTCAAAGAGAGAAAAAATAAGTACAGACAATAAGGTCAACAACTAACCAACAAGTTCAACTGAAGACAGTCTGCTGCCTTTTTGGCAAATGCTTGCCTTAAGGCTGGGGTCAGACCAGCGCACTTTTAACGTGCGTTCTGGCGCACATAATTACGGCTGCACTAGCAGCAGATGACGGGCAATGACGGCCAATATACGATGTACGGCCGCACAAAAGTCCGGCCGTGCAACGCAAGTGGAATTTGAACGCATTTTTTTGAGAACGCTGAACCGCTAGTACTGACGTACTGAGTGCGCAGCTGCGGCATAGCGGCGTGTGTGCGAAATTAGGAGATGTCAGACACTGCTAATGTCCAGCCTACATAACGTCCAGACGCAAAAAGAGTTTTATTGACGATCCGTACAAAATCACGCCCGAAAATGCGTGTCGTCTGACCGTTTTTGCGCATTCCGTGATAAAATACGTCAATGCGTTCGGAAGCACTTTTTCACGTTCGCGGGGAAAAATGCTTTCGTCTGACCCTAGCCTTAGAGTCTTAATCGTGTGTCAGCAAGATTGGATGTTTTGGAACTACATTTCCCTTGATGCTCAGCCAATCAAATGAGTGGCTAAGCATCAAGGGAAATGTAGTCCCAAAACATCTGGAGAGCAAATCTGGCTGACCCTTGTAAATCAGGGGTCAGCAACCTTGTCCCTCTAGATCAGTGTTTCCCAAACCAGTCCTCAGGACCCTCAACCAGGCCAGATTTTGCAGATCACCTTTGGGAAATATAGACTGAATCCTGCAATCACTGAGCAGCAAATCATATCACCTGTGCTTCAGATATCCTGCAAACCTGGCGAGGCGGAGGGTCCTGTGGACAGGTTTGGGAAACACGGCTCTAGATGTTATGGAATTACAAGTCCAATGATGCACAGGAAGCCTATTGTGTGGATGAGCATAGTCGGAGATGTAGCTCCAAAACATCTGGAGGAACAAGGTTGCTGACCCTTAGTGTAAACGGACCACTTCTTAGAGGCCATCTTATCCCTTTGAGGGCTCATCGATTCAGCAAGAGTGTTGGCCACAGCTCAATGTTTTTTGAGCAACTCAAGACAAAACAAGATTGATTTAAGTGGGTTTTTATTTGTAGCAATTGCACAGGTGTGGGCTCTCCACATATCAGAAGACAAATATACTGTAAATGGCAAACACGCCTCCATCATACACGCACAATCAATCACAGAAATAGCCAAAATAAAAGCATTCATCTGTTTGAAGCCACTCCAATTCCCATTGTTGCTAGATGTGTACTATACACAATAAATACACAAACACAAAAGGAAACAGATTTATCAAAGACTTCACATAGAAATTCCTTGAAATGCTTAAACATGCACAACAATGGCACATCTCTCAAAAAAACCTTTAATATTTGGACTCATTACATCTGTAGATGTAAATTCTTCATCCCAGCAAATAGCGCTTACATTTCAGCAATGGTACAATTCTGCCCCCTAGAGTACAGCATGGGGCACTGAGGATAATGAGATTTACTTGCCACTCGGTAAAATAATGATGTAGAAAAGAAAAAAAACTTGTTTTATCATGCTGAATTGATGAAGATTAAGTTCCAAAACCACTAGAATGTCCTGCTAGAGCTAAGCGTTTCTAATATTGTAAATATCTTTAATAACGTCCTAATGTCGTGCCCCAAACGTTAGAATTTAATTTGCTGTTGAAAAAGCTATGTTAGGAATGCATTGTAAAAAAACATACAACATATAGGTGGTTGAATGCTTGGGGTTTGCCGAAGTTGCAAAAACTGCTTACAATAGGTAAACTAAAATGATTTAGGTAAACTAAAAAAATGGTCGGAGCTGTGGCAATTGAGTTTTAATGTGGATAAGTGCAAGATAATGCACCTGGGACGTAAAAACCCAAGGGCTGAATATAGAATATTTGATACAGTCCTAACCTCAACATCTGAGGGTTGGGATTTAGGGGTTATTATTTCAGAGGATCTAAGGGTAAGTAAGTAGTCAATGTAATAGAGCAGCAGGAAATGCTAGCAGAATTCTTGGAAATGCTGGCAGAATGCTTGGTTGTGTAGGGAGAGGTATTAGCAGTAGGAAAAGGGAAGTGCTCATGCCACTGTACAGAGCACTGGTGAGACCTCACTTGGAGTACTGTGTGCAGTACTGGAGACCGTATCTCCAGAAGGATATAGACATCTTAGAGAGAGTTCAGAGAAGGGCTACTAAAATGGTGTACGGCTTGAAGGAAAAAAGTTACCAGGAAAGGCTTAATGATCTTAACATGTACAGCTTGGAAAAAAGACGAGACAGAGGAGATATGATAGAAACATTTAAATACGTAAAGGGAATCCACAAGGTAGAGGAAGGGAGTATATTTAAACAGAAACAAAGTAGCAAAACAAGAGGACATAGTCTTAGATTAGAGGGGCAAAGGTTTAAAAGTAACATCAGGAAGCATTATTTTACTGACAGGGTGGTGGATACATGTAACAGCCTTCCAGTAGAAGTGGTAGAGGCCAAAACAGTAATTGAATTTAACCCCTTAAGGACGGGAGTAATTTTACAAGTTTGGAACACTTTTGAACACGTCTAAAAGTAGAATTTCAGCTATTCGCTGTTCAACCATAATTTACCTCTTACATATTAAGTGTACCCACCCTTATTATATATCATTTTGTTCAGGAGAAATAGGGCTTTCATCTTCCATCAAAGATTTATATATAAAATATATTATAGTATGAAAAAAACCCCTAAAAACTATGAGAAAAAAGGAAATTTTGCAATTTTCAAAGTTCTCCATTGTATTTTTAGTGTGAATGACATTGTACGCTTAGCATTAAATGAAATAAAATACATATATTTCTGGTCGGCAATGTCTTACGAGTTCAACGATACCCCCCATGTAGAGGTTTTAAGAGGTTTTGGAAAGTTACAGGGTCAAATATAGAGTTTGCCCATTTCACGTTTTACAACTTGAAATTTGCCAGATTGGTTTCCTGGCCCTATGTTGACTTTGAGAGGTTATGGCAGCCCAGGTATGAAAAGTACCCCAACATGTCATACCATTTTGAAAAGTAGACAACCCAGGCTATTCAAATGGTGTACGTTTTGTTTTTTTATAGTAGTCACTTAGTCGCAAACTTGGTCTTCATGTTTTTGTGTTTTGCATTTTTCACACAAAAACTGTTATTTTGCTGCTAATATTATGCTCAGTCAACCTTTTACTGGCTACAACATTGATATTTGTGGTCGGCAATGTGTTACGAGATCAACGGTACCCTCCACTTAGCATTTTTAATTTGCTTTTTGGAAAGTTACACGATCAAATGTAGAGTTTGCCAGATTGGTTTTCTGGGCCTAGGTTGAATTTGAGAGGTATGGCAGCCCAGGTTGAGAAGTACCCATCATGGCATATCATTTTGAGAAGTAGACAACCCAGAGTGTTGAAAATGGGGTATGTCCAGTTTTTATAGTAGACACTTGGTCACAAACCCTGGCCACACTTAGTTTTCATGATTGTGTTTTGCATTTGTTTTACACGAAAACTGTTATTTTGCTGCTAATATCCTGCTCGGTCAACCTTTTACTGGCCTATAACATTGATATTTGTGTTCGGCAATGTGTTACGAGTTCAACAGTACCCCCATGTTGCATTTTTATTTACTTTTTGGAAAGTTACACGGTCAAATGTAGAGTTTGCCCATTTCAGGTTTTACAACTTGAAATTTGCCAGATTGGTTTGCTGGGCCTAGGTTGAATTTGAGAGGGTATGGCAGCCCAGGTATGAAAAGTACCCCATCATGGCATATCATTTTGAGAAGTAGACAACCCAGAGTGTTGAAAATGGGGTATGTCCAGTTTTGTATAGTAGCCACTTAGTCACAAACCCTGGCCAAACTTAGTCTTCATGTTTGTGTTTTGCATTTGTTTTACACGAAAACTGTTATTTTGCTGCTAATATCCTGCTCAGTCAACCTTTTACTGGCCTATAACATTGATATTTGTGTTCGGCAATGTGTTACGAATTCAACGGTGTAACGTTGGGGGCTTCCAGCCCTACCTGTGTGCTTGAGGACAGCAAGTCTGATGCTGCTCGCTGACCGCTGCCCGGTTTAAATGGAGACAGGCAGGGAGGTGATTGCATGAGGTGTGGCTTGAGTGGGGGGCGTGGTCTGGTGAAGGTCTTTAACCACTTCGATGCTGAGGACGCGCTCAGCGCGTCCTCAGCATTCCCGCTGGTGTGCGGAGGACGCGCTGAGCGCGTCCTCCCATTGGGGTCAGCGTTCGACCGGGTTCCGGCCGATCGCTGGCCCCTCCGGTGCGGGCTGACATCCTGGATGTCAGCCCGGCATCCGGAACAGCAGCCGCCGGAATTAGGTGTCATCGCGGCAGCGCGATGACACCTAATTCAGGCGCCCCCCCCCCCCGCATGTGCGGAGGGGGCGCCTGAAAGGGAGGGGGGGGAGGTCCTTCGGACCTCTCTCCCTCCCGATCGGCGGCTCTGCGGGGGTTAACCCAGGCATCATTGGAAGGGCACAGCCTGCCCTTCCAAATGATGCCTGGCATTAACCCCCGGGGAGCTGGATCGCGAATCGGCGCTGAAAAGCGCCGGTTCGCGATCCTTTCCCGGAGCTGGCCGACATCTTGGATGTCGGCCAAGCCTCCGGGAACTCCCCCTGAGGACTGGCGTCATCGTGCGTAGCACGATGACGCCAGTCCTGGACTTAACCCTTAACTGCCACCAACGGTGGAGATAGGGAGTTCCAATGAACTCCCTATCTCCCGATCCGTGGCAGCTAGGGGTTAAATTTTGGTATGGTTGGATCGGCCAGAGCATGGCCGTTCCAACTATACCAAACATGAAAGTGAAAAAAAATGAAAAATAAAAATTAAAAAAATTTTTTTTTGGTTTGTTAATGCAGCAATATTGTTCCCATTTCAATTATAATGTGAACAATGATGCTGCACTAACGATTTTTGTATGCGGTGCGTTTGTTAAAAATAGTGTAATTTTCCCCAAAAAAAAATGTAACGAGACCCCATCTCTAATTTTTTTAACAAGCGCACCCCATACAAAATATATCCGCAATTGCTCGCATGTTAAAATGTGAAAAAAAACACTTTACACGTTGTAAATTATTGAAAATACATATTTTATTGCATTTTTTGTTATAATATACAGACAGGTCATGACGTATACATATAATAATGACATATTATGAATCTACCGAGTCTGACGGAAACAACGATATATAATATGTCTGGGTCATATACTAAAATAAGCCTTCAAAACACGTTTAAACATGATGAGCAAAACCGGTTAAAAATGACCTCAGCACAGGGGCGGGAAAAGCCTCAGCAGCGAAAGGGTTAAAAACCCTCAGTATAGTTTCAGAAGTTGCCAGATCGTGGTTATCCATACCTGAGCTCCTTGTACCTGACTGCTATATTGATTTTACCTGTTATTGACCTCTGCTTGTGTTCTGACCATTCTGCCTTCTGTTGCCCTAGACTATTTTCTTGTACTACGCTACTGCTCTGATACCGACCCGGCTATTCCATTTGACCATTCTGAACTCTGTATTCCTGATCCTGGCTCGGCTGACTCCTCTCTGTATTGTTAACCCTTTTCTGTCTAGCTAGTTTACCTGGCCAATTCTAAGGACCAGACAGATAGGGATCATTCACAGCTACACTGTTGGTAGCTTCTGGGTTTTGTGGAGTGTTGGGGGTTAAGTACTGCGTGGTGGGATCCGGGAACCGTGACAAACGGTACCCCACATGTAGCATTTTTATTTAGTTTTTTGGTAATTTGACAAGTGATTTTCAGGATTTATGTCGACTTTGAGAGAACATGGCACGCCAAGAAAGAATATTGCTCCAAAAATGACGCGCCAATGATTCTAAATTAGTATTTTGAGTTGTTTGGTGCAGCCACTTTAGAATAGCTGGGCTTAACGTAAACAGGGACAGGCCAAATTCAGGGGATTCCAGAAGTCAGAGTAGTCGTTATAACAGGCCAATGAGTCGGTACAGGCAGGAAACAAAGAGTAGTCGGTATAACAAGCCAATGAGTCGGTACAGGCAGCAAAGGGTAATCGGGACAAAGCAGAAAAGGGGATTTAGTAATTTAGCTCGGTATGATAAATTTTGAAGCACACGGTTATGCAGAGGCCAGGTAGAGATGGGCAGGTAGGGCAATAATAACTAGAATCCTTTCGGATTCCTTTCTTGCGGCACACACGACACTTTTTCTGGGGGGACTTTTTACAGCGGGTGGGAGGGACTCGGGAAGGAAAGTGTCTGCCGCTTAATCTTTGGAGATCTCCTGATTCCAAAGCGGATGTAACGGGGGCCGGGGTTAGGATAAATTGGGATATGATCTCAAGCATGACTTCTAGGAAGGGATATGGCTTTTGTACTGCTGCCTGCTTGTACAGCACGTACGCATTGAAAATTGCTATCTCGGTCAAATAGATGGCAATCTTCTTGTACCATGCCCTAGTCTTTCGGTTCACCAGATAAGGCTGTATACATTGATCAGCCAAGTCTACTCCCCCCCCATAAACTTGCTGTAATCTACAATGCACTTCGGCTTTTCCAGTGGCTCAGTCCTCCCTCTCACAGGCACTGGCACTGTACTTTCGTCATGCACTGTAGATAGCATGTATACATCCTTCTTATCGGTGAACCGAAGGGCTAGCACTTCTTCCTGACGTAGAGATGAAGAGGAGCCTCTACTTCTTTTGCCTTCTTGGGGAAAACCTCTGCGATTCTTCCGCACTGTGCCACACGCAAGGGTCTCAAAACAATATAAATTTTTAAATAGGTCGATACTGGTGTAATAGTTATCGACCCATAAATGATAGCCCTTGTTGAATAGGGATAGACCAGATCCCACACAATTTTTCCACTGGTGCCAATACAATCGGGGCATCCTGGGGGGTCAAGGTGGCTATCTTTCCCTTCGTATATTCTAAACGCCCAGGTGTAGCCTGTTGTGGACTCACACAATTTATAAAATTTGACGCCATACCGGGATCGCTTGCTTGGGATATACTGCTTGAAGAGCAGTCTGCCTTTGAATTTCATAAGGGACTCGTCTACAGATATATTTTGGTCGGGAACATAATTATCGGTGAATTTGGCAGATATAAGACTGATAAGGGGCCAAATTTTATAGAGGCGGTCATGCATTGGGTCGTTTCTTGGTGGGCACAGTGCGTTGTCATTAAAATGGAGGAATCGCATGAGATTTTCATAGCTCTCCCTCTTCATAACCCTTGGGAATAGTGGGGTAGCCAGGATGGGGTTTTTGTGCCAGTAAGACCGGATACTTGGCTTCTTCACTATTCCCATTACGAGGGTTAGAGCCCAATTTTTTTTTAACTCTATCACATCCGTTGGGTGCCACTTGTTACATCTGTGGCGATGTGAATCCGGATGTGCATTAAGATACTGGTTGGCAAACAGGTTGGTTTGCTCAACCACCATCTCGAATACGTCGTCCGACATAAACAGGTTACAAAAGCTCACTGGCTCACAGTCCTCTACCCTTACTGTGATGCCAGGAGTCGCTAGAAATGGGGGTATTTCTGGGGCAGCCATATTTGGGGGTACCCAAATGCTCTCGCGCCTCCCAGTAGATGGTGGGGGGTCACCATCACTGGAGGGTTCACTAAGGGGCTCTATATCAGAGGCTGTGAGGGTGTCACTGTCGGCGAGAGCGTCGCTCTCAGAGGCGGCCAGGATCTCATATGCCTCTTCTGGGGAATAAAAGCGGGAGGACATTTTTATGGGAGGTCGGGGAACTGATGGGGTCAAGTACACAAATAAAATATTAGAACACCTAAACTAAGCCCTTCCGGTCCTTGTAGTGGCCGGTACTTCTATCTATCTAGACAAGGGTAGTCAGGAATGCCACGGGGTCGTATGCCAATACGGGTAGTCAGAAATGTCAAGGGTCGTATGCCAATGCGGGTAGTCAGAAATGCCAGGGGTCGTATGCCAATGCGGGTAGTCAGAAATGCCAAAGGGTCGTATGCCAATGCGGGTTCTCAATCGGGGGTACACTGCCAAATCAGGGGTACACTGCAGGCCAGGGGGTACAGTGCCTGGGTTTTTTTTCAGGTTTTTTTCAGTTATTTTTTTCAGCCAGGGGGTACTGTGCCAGGAGGGTACAGTGCCTGCCAGGAGGGTACAGTGCCAGCCAGGAGAGTACAGTGCCAGCCAGGAGGTACTGTACCTGGGGTTTTTTTCAGCCAGGGGGTACTGTGCCTGGGGTTTTTTTTTTTTTTCAACCAGGGGGTACTGTGCCTGGGTTTTGTTTTTTTTTCAGCCAGGGGGTACTGTGCCTGGGGTTTTTTATTTTTCAGCCAGGGGGTACTGTGCCTGGGGTTTTTTATTTTTCAGCCAGGGGGTACTGTGCCTGGGGGTTTTTTTTCAGCCAGGGGGTACTGTGCCTGGTTTTTTTTTTCAGCCAGGGGGTACTGTGCCAGGAGGGTACAGTGCCAGTAAGTAGTGCCTGGGGGGTACAGTGCCAGTAGGTACAGTGCCTGGGGGGTACAGTGCCAGTAGGTACAGTGCCAGTAGGTGCCTGGGGGGTACAGTGCCAGTGGGGGTACAGTGCCAGGTGGGGTACAGTGCCAGGTGGGGGGTACACTGCCAGGTGGGGGGTACACTGCCAGGTGGGGGGTACACTGCCAGGTGGGGGGTACACTGCCAGGGGTTTTTAGGTACAGTGCCTGTGGTTTTTAGGTACAGTGCCTGTGGTTTTTAGGGTTTTTGTTCTTCTGCTCCGCTTTCTCTGCCTCTCTCTCTCTGCTCCTCAGATCGCAATGAGGAGCAGGAGAAAGGGGCAGAGACAATGTCTCAGCCAATGCAACAGTCATTGGCTGAGACATTCTGACAGTTGCAGAGGTGACAGCTTGTCACCGCTGCAACTGTCAAATCCAAGCGCCGGATTGGCTGCTTGGACGTTTCCACGAGGGAAACGGCCCGCCTTACTTCCCACAATGCCGATCGCCAGCTAGGAGGGTCTGCCCGGGTGTCAGGCAGACCCCCAGCCAGCGATCGGCATTGTGGGAAGGGAGGCGGGCCGTTTTTCGGAGCGCAGAGGCTCCAAACGCCGCGGGGCGTACCATGCCGTCCTGCGGCATTAAAGCCCACGTGGTGCAGGACAGCATGGTACGCCCTGCGTCCTTAAGGGGTTAAGCAAGCATGGGATAGGCATAAGGCTATCGTAAACAAAAGATAAATCCAGGTAAAGTATCCATGTAATTGGGCAGACTAGATGGGCCGAAAGGTTCTTATCTGCCGACATTTTTCTATGTTTCTATGTTGCAATGGCAACAAACGCCAGAGTTTCACAAGAAGGAATTCAGTGACTTCACAGTGAATCTTCTCCTGCTGCTGTTAGGACTTTGTGAAACACCAGCGCTTGTCAACAGTGATTGTTGCCAGTGTTTGAAACTTTGGCACAGACTGGCACTCCTAGAATATCCCCCATATTATAGTTTTGAGTAATTTACTATAAAAAGGGACACAATAAGCACTGTGACCACTCGCTGTAATTTGACTGGTCTCAGTAACCAGTGCTGAATCAGTCCTCGGAGCACTGGGGATTAGTCCCACACAAAATTTGAGCGCAGGTCTCACGTTCTTAGTTTGGTGGAAGCTGATTGTTAGAGGTTCCTCTATGTATCTCAGTGCATTCAGAATTGAGAGCCTCAGTATGGCTGGATGCAGCCTCCCCGCAGACTTGCGATTGCTACAGTTTACCGAAGGCCAGCAGCATGTCACATATGGACCAGTGCAGTGGGAAGCTGGTGATGGATCGAGGGGGAGTGTAAAAATAATCTAAAAAAGAGTTAAATTACAGGAGATAAAAGATGGATCAATGTTAACCCGCAGTCTCCCCCATTCCTGTTTTAATCCTCATTAACACTTTTTTATGTCTGATGGCATGCTAATGGAGCAGTGATGGAAGTTACCTCACAGGACAATGTAGTTCCTTTAATTGGTCGCCTTTGACTTGTTCCAAAATAAGTGTATTTTAAGAGTTTATATATTTGGTGCAACGTAAACAAGGGAAATGACCCTCCCCAGGGTGTATCCAGGTAGAGTTTCACTTGATGCTGCGCGGTCATTAATCGGGTCATTTCCATCTGCCACATTGTAATACTCTCTGCACTGTATGTATTTATGCTCTTGTATGTTGCAGAATAGCACTTCCACATGATTGCTGGATTGTGCCCCACTTGTGAACCAGCTGGGCTGCACTTTGCACTATTACATTGAGGAATTTGAGTTTATATATCAATATTGCATTATTACTTCCATTCAATGGCTACTGATAACAGATCCACTTAAAACCATTTAAAAAAAAAGGTAAAAAGCATATGATATATTTAAAAAGGTGGGTTGAATAGAAACCAAGCAAGAACGACATGATGCTGAATACTATCAGGGTTATTCAGAGAGCGTGAAAAGCAGGAGAATGACTGGAGAATGAAAAATTCTAGGTCAAAATAGCCAAACCAGAAAAATTCTCCCTTTCATCTCACTTTCCAAATCGGCTATTTTGACCTAGAATTTTTCATTCTCCAGTCATTCTCCTGCTTTTCACGCTCTCTGAATAACCCTGATAGTGATAAAATAAAACATGTTCATTTTATATGTTCGACCTTTCATAAGCATTGGGTTTCCAGTTCAGCCATGTTTTCCTGGACACATTTATTCTGGTTGATGGGCAGTGCATGAAGCTGTAACCCTGCAGTATGTATAACCCATATGCTGCAGATAAGCCTTCAAAGTGTAATCCCAGATCTCCGTACTGCAGTATATGAATTATATATACTGCAGGGCAGCATCTGTCTGGTGCTCACCTCTCCATGAAATAATTACATGTCCTGGAATAAATGGGGGGGGGCTTCATTTTGGTAAAACAAGGATGAGGAGGGGGAAAAAACACTTTTTTTTTTCACCTGGCCTAGATCTTCCCTCTGCAAATTGAGGAATTTGTGTGATATCCCTTGCCTTTCCCTGCCTTAAGTGGGGGGCTCCATGATACCCCTGGCAATTTCTGCCCTGAGGGGGGCGGGGGTTCATGCTACCATTGCCTTATTCTGCCCTGGGGGGTGTCCCGTGCTACCCCTGCCTTATTCTGCCCCGAGGAGAGATGTTCCGTGCTACCCCTGCCTTATTCTGCCCAGAGGGGGGGGTCTCTATGATACCCCTGCATTATTCTGCCCTGAGGGGGGCCTCTATGATACCCCTGCATTATTCTGCCCTGGAGGGGCCTCTATGATACCACTGCATTATTCTGCCCCGAGGGGGGGCTCCATGATACCCCTGCATTATTCTGCCCTGAGGGGGGGCTCCATGATACCCCTGCATTATTCTGCCCTGAGGGGTGCCTCTATGATACCCCTGCATTATTCTGCCCTGAGGAGGGTCTCCATGATACCCCTGCATTAGTCTAACCTGGGGGGGGGTCCATGATACCCCTGCATTATTCTGCCCTGAGGAGGGCCTCCATGATACCCCGGCATTATTCTGCTCGGGGGGGGGGCTCTGTGATACCCCTGCCTTATTCTGCCCTGAGGGGGGCTCCATGATACCCCTGCCTTATTCTGCCCTGAGGGGGGCTCCATGATACCCCTGCCTTATTCTGCCCTGAGGGGGGCTCCATGATACCCATGTCTTATTCTGCCCTGAGGGGGGCTCCATGATACCCCTGCCTTATTCTGCCCTGAGGGGGGCTCCATGATACCCATGTCTTAATCTGCCCTGAGGGGGGCTCCATGATACCCATTTCTTAATCTGCCCTGAGGGGGGCTCCATGATACCCATTTCTTAATCTGCCCTGAGGGGGGCTCCATGATACCCATGTCTTATTCTGCCCCGAGGGGGGCTCCATGATACCCCTGCCTTATTCTGCCCTGAGGGGGGCTCCATGATACCCATGTCTTATTCTGCCCTGAGGGGGGGCTCCATGATACCCATGTCTTATTCTGCCCTGAGGGGGGCTCCATGATACCCATGTCTTATTCTGCCCTGAGGGGGGCTCCATGATACCCATGTCTTATTCTGCCATGAGGGGGGCTCCATGATACCCATGTCTTATTCTGCCCTGAGGTAGTGTCCCTTGCTGCCCCTGCCTTATTCTACGGTCCAGAGGGGGACCCTATAAAACCTCCTTTGGGTAATGTCTTTTTTTCGCGTCTTAAAGAATCGAGCATTTTAATTTACAGCTCCTACCGAACACATCGATACAATGTTGCCAGTTAGAGTAATTGCACAGGTAGCTTGTAAAAACAAACAATAAAAGACGGTAAAATAAGAGATTGTCCCTCCTTCACGCAGCCCTGAGGGGAGCTCCCTAACGGCCCTATCTTAGTCTGCGATGAATGACCCCAAAATACTCCTGTCCGCCCTGTTCCGTAGCTTCCCTCTCTCCCCGTGGATCATTTTGTAGTGTTGTGACCAAGTGGTCACATTTACTCACATTTATGGAGTACGCACACTTTAAATAAAGATGGCCGCCACGACTCCTCAGAGGTTGGTCTCTCTGCTCCGCGGGAACTTTTGGCGCCTTTTTTCTCTCAACCAACTTTATTAAACGGACAAAATCCGGACACAGCAACCCCATGAGCCGTTCAGCGGCCAAATGGAGTTTATCTGTTTATTGTTTGTCAATTCCTCCTCGTGAAGTATAATATAATAATAATATTATTATTTATTATTTTTATTCAGACCACAGGCCAGATTAACACCTCAAACTTTGCTACAACCACCATGTATTTAATAAAAAATAAATTAATTAGACTTTGAGACTCAGTGATTGTGTGTGAGCTTGTGAAAGGAGATTATCTACTAAATAATGCCCTACATTCCCAAGCTGAGTTATAAAGCACTGTCTGCAACCACAATAGGAGGGAATGAAAATTTGATTGATTTTCCCAATGCTCGCTGAGACACATCAGGCCCTAAACCAGCTCAGCGGTTATCCTATAAGGCTCGTGTCAGGCGAGCGCAGTGTGAACCTCCGTTTTTGCACACATAATAACGTCCGTCGCAGCATAGAATAATCGCCAATGGAGCCCCCCACACGAAGTGCGTCCGCACCGAGCTGCGGGCGCACAACGCACGCGGCAAAAGGACGCAAGTTAGGCAAGAACGTAAAAACCGCTAGAACAGACGTGCGGAGTGCGCTGCGTTTGTGTGTGAGTGATGAACGAGGTCACACGGACGGCATTTATACGTCCAGCATTTTTGACGGACAAAATGTTTTTCGTATTTAATTAATTTTCCCTGCTACATCCGTCAAAAATAACGTCAGGTAAAAAAACGGACTGTGTGGCCACTACTGCGTCTTCTGTCAGAAAGTGTATCCGTACAAAATGCGCTCGTCTGACACCAGCCTTAGAAAGACACAATCTTTTTTTTTTTTTTTTTTTTTTTATTCAAAGCTGAAGAGTGTACAAGGTAAGGTAGTACATATATGCAACATGAACAGTAACATAAAACAAGGTGCGTAAGTTAGCAGTCGGGCTCATCAAATCATGAACATGAAGCTTACGCCTCTTCAATACGCAGCTAAAGAAAGCTAGTCGGTAACAACCATAAAGAAAGCTATGAAAAACATTCTGAGTGTCCCAAGTGTGTCCAGCCCTCAACCGCACTCTCCCAGAAAAAAAAAAAAAAAAAAAAGGGGGGGGGGGGTGTACGGTATAGAAAGTCGATGCGCCTCGGACAGGTCCTAGCACGGGATTCCATATATCAGTGGTAAGATCGGGATATGGCAGGGGGGGCAGGAGGAAGATAAACGGAAACGAGCCTGAGTAGGGGAGAGTTGGGTAGTAGGAAGATGGGGAGGAGGGCGGGTGTGTGGAAAAATAGAAATAGGAGGGGGTTGAAGGGGGGGAGAGGTAGAGGAAAGGAAAATAGGGAATTTAAGTGAGAGAAACAAATTGAGAGGAAAAGAAGAAGAGAGAAAGAGTAGAGAAAAGGAAAGAACACAGTACTCTCTTCCCCTCTCCAAGAGGCCTCTCCGAAATAGGTGGGATAACAGAGTTCCGTAAGTAAGAGGAGAAGGAGTGAGTAACATCAGTGGTGTGGGCGGTAAGGAAGGAGTTAGCACACAACAGGGCCCAGTGGCAACTTACATGGCGGGAGCGGGGCGCACCCGAAGATAAAAAGGGGGGGGCGAGGGCCTTGGCCATACAGCCCCCACCCCTCGTCGCCGTCTCCCCCCCGGGACCGCCCAGGGCCCCAGTATGTCCAGTTGGAGCATCAGCCGGCCAGCAAGGCACCACCTGCCGCCGAGGTCAGGAACTGCTCCCAATAGAACCATCTACGGAGGTGGGACTGTGTCTTCCCCTCTGCGGTTGCCAAGAGACTTTCATGGGACCGATGCAATTCCATGTGTTCCACCCAAGTTTTCGTAGAGAAAGTTACAGCGGTGGACCAATTTAAAGCGAGAATGGACCTTGCCACTAAGATCATGTATAGCAGTGGGGAGGACCGTAGGTCGTCTGTAGCCAAAGGTATCTGGAGTAAGAGGAAGACCGCTGCCGTGAATGGTAAGTCTACATCAGTCACAGTGTGTATGGTGCCGTGTATCTTCTTCCAGAAGTCCGATACCACCGGGCATGTCCACCACATATGTAGAGAATCACCTGGGCACGCATCACATCTCCAACAGCTAGGAGTGTGTCGCAACCCCGCCCTAAACTGTAGAGAGGGCGTGCAATACCAAAACGATAGTAGCTTGTATGCTTGTTCTTGTAATTTCGATTGACGCGTACCCCTGTGTGTCAAGGTGTACGTCTTGGTCCAGTCTTCCTCTCCCAGGACTACCCCCAAGGCTCTGTCCCATCGGACCTCATGGGATGGGGGTTCTGTAGAGTCCGACTCTCTCAGGACTGTTGAAAGGACCGATAGGCCATGTGAGAGAGGTGTGTTCGACAAACAAAGGTTTTCAAACTGAGTGGGGTCACGTAATAGTCTTTCTCTACCCGGTAGTGATCGGAGATAATGTAGTAATTGTCGGTAATTAAAGAGCTCCAGTATCGTCGGTGGTGTAGGTCGAGGGGAGATAACCCACGGCGGGTGGAAATCGGAGTCACGAACCAGATGGGTCACTCGGGCCCTATGAGGGTCCTGTAGACAA
Source organism: Leptobrachium leishanense (assembly GCA_009667805.1). Taxonomy (NCBI): domain Eukaryota; kingdom Metazoa; phylum Chordata; class Amphibia; order Anura; family Megophryidae; genus Leptobrachium; species Leptobrachium leishanense. Next base: position 88,644,474 of record CM019074.1, on the reverse strand, counting down.
CCCCGCAATGATACACGGAGGTTCGCAGGGAATGCTGGATTGTGCATCAGGGGGAGTAGGGGAGAGGGGAACGTGGTAAGCCGGTGAGACCGAGCAGTCCGATCCCAGACTCGTAGCGTGGCAGCAATGAGTGGATGAGACATCACATCACCCGGTCTGTCCGACCTGGAGATCCACGGCAGCGCCCATAAGGGCACCCCCACTGCATCCCCTTCCAGGTCTAGCCACAGGGCTCCCCTGCCTCCAGTAGACCACTCCACCACTCGCATCAAGTGTGAAGCCAGGAAGTAACGACGCACATCTGGATAGGCCACTCCACCTGCCTGTTTCGGAAGCATTAGTGTGTGAAGTCTAACCCTTGGGCGCGTCTGGGACCAAACGAACCTAGAGAGGGTCCTCCGAATGAGGGTCAGAAAGTCCGGAGGCAGAAGCACCGGAACCGTGCTAAAGAGGTAAAGGAGTCGAGGTAGGATATTCATCTTAAGGACTCCAATACGTCCAAACCAGGAAATCTTCAGGGAACTCCAGTCTTTCAAATCTGTTTGTAAGGTGCACCATAGCGGTGGAAAGTTAATTTCAAACAATTTGGTGAGGTCTGGTGATAACCAAATGCCCAGGAACCGCATCCGCTCAGCACACCAGTTAAAGGGCAGGGTACTACGGAGTCCATGTACTAGAGCCGTGGGGAGATTGATGTTGAGAATCTCAGATTTGGTCATGTTGATGCGGAGGTTCGAATAGACTCCGTATGTGTCAAACTCTGCGACAATCTCCGGCAACGAGACTTGGGGGTTCGTCACCATGAACAGCATATCGTCTGCATATGCTGATATTTTATGTTCCCGGGATCGGCCCTGTAGGCCAGAAATTCTCGTGTTAAGTCTTACGGACTCCAGAAAGGGTTCAAGTGTGAGCGCGAATAAAAGTGGGGAGAGTGGGCACCCCTGGCGCGTCCCATTCCGGATCTCAAATGGGGTCGATAATGCCCCATTCACCCGTACCATTGCCGTTGGTTTTGAGTAGAGTGCAGCTATCCACATCAAGAATGAGCCCGACAATCCCATGGCGTTTAGCGTCTCAAAAAGGAAGGGCCATGCAACCCTATCGAACGCCTTCTCAGCGTCGGTGGACAGGAGCAGCATCGGGGTTCCAGTGCGTCTAGCAGTATGGATGGCGTTCAAGGCTCGGAGTGTGCCATCTCTCGCCTCCCTGCCAGAGACGAAACCCACCTGATCCTTCCTCACCAGGTGGGGTACATAGGGTTGCAGTCTCATCGCAAGGACAGAGGAAAAGAGCTTGAGATCGCAGTTGAGAAGCGAAATGGGGCGATAACTCGTGCATAAGGAGGTATCTTTACCTTCCTTAGGTATGATTGCAATAGCAGCCTGTAAGGCCTGCGTGTGAATCGGCGTGCCGTCTTTTAACGCGTTCAGAGAGCGTGCCAAACGAGGTAGCAATATCTCCCGGAACTTCTTATAATATTCCGTTGGGAATCCGTCCGGGCCTGGTGACTTCCCGTTCTTCTGTTTCTTCAGGATCATTGCCAGTTCCGCAGTCGTGATAGGGTCGTTCAAAGAGGCCCTCTCAACGTCGGTCAGTCTGCGGTGTATGCGGGGTGTCAAATACTCCACAATTGAGTGCCGTAAGGCGGGTGTGTCCGTCGGCGCCGAAGAGTACAACCCCTCGTAGTAGTCCCTAAATGACGCGACAATATCGTCTGGTAAAGAGGCAACTTGACCCGTTGAGGTGCGAATGCACGGGATATATGTCTGCGCCCGTTTTTTGCGCAGCATCCTAGCCAGTAACCGACCCGGCTTATTTTCATTGTAGGCGAAAAAACATTTCGTCTTCAAGATGGTGTGGTGAAGTTGCAAGTTGGAGAGTTCCGCTAATCGGGCCCGTTTCCGCAATAACTGGCTATAGACAGTGACGTCATTAGATCTCATATGGGAGAGTTCCAGGGAGCGTATGTCCATCAGCAGTTGGTTCGTTTCCAAGTGGCGTTCTTTCTTTTTCTTAGAAGCTATCCCAATGAGTTGTCCCCGGATCGTTGCCTTATGGGCTTCCCAGAGAGTGACCGGCGTGGTCTCATTCCGGTCATTCTCATCAAAGTAAGATTCCAATGTTGCCGTAAGTGTCGCTACTACTAATGGGTCTGTGAACAATGAGGTGTTCAATCTCCATTGAAAGTGTTTAGGTCGGCTATGTGAGGACAGCATGGATAGGGAGAGTAGCGCATGGTCCGACCAAGTTCGGCTGTGGATCTTAGCCATTGTGACAGAGGACAGTTCAAAATGAGAGACAAAGAGGTAGTCTATGCGAGTGTAAGAGGAATGCACCGAGGAGAAGTAGGTAAAGTCCCGATCGAAGGGGTGGAGGGCCCTCCACACATCAATCAGTTGTAATTCATGTAAGCGTCGACGCAGCGAGCGCAGTATGTGGTGTGGTGTTGACGATTTCCGTAGAGAGGTGTCCTCCCGTGGTGAGAGTGCAACATTTAGATCTCCTCCCAAGATCAGTATTCCTTCAGTAAACGCCTGTAATAAGCGTGACACTTTGGCAAAGTAGATGTGCTGTCTAGTGTTTGGCAAGTACACGTTGGCGAACGTGTAAACCTTACCCGCTATCGTCCCTTTTAGGAAGAGACCTCTGCCATCTCCCAACGTCATCTGGTCCCGGAGTACAAAAGGAACATGTTTAGAAAAGAGAATTGCGACTCCCTTGACTTTACCCTCCGTGGTCGAGTCATAATAGCTTATCGGGTAATGGGAATTGTGCAAGGTTGGGTGAGAGCCCCGTCTAAAGTGTGTCTCTTGGATCATTGCTATCGAGATCCGTTGCATCCAGATGTCGCGCAGCAGTTTTTTGCGCTTCTCCGGAGCATTCAAGCCTCGAACATTATACGAGGCAATGTCCAGGGAGGCCGGCAAATATGCCGAAGCGTTCATCCCCGCCCCCGCCATGCCTCCACCGCGTGAGATGAGAGGTCGCCTGGGGCCCAGTGAGGCGCGGTGGAAAAGAGTGGTGAGGGGAGATCGTAGGCAGTGGAGATAGAAGGTCGGTGACCGGATAAAAAGTAGAGGTGTATAGTAGGCAAGGAGGTGGGTAGGAGGAGAGAAAGGCAAGAGGTGAGGGAAGAGAGAAAGAGAAAGAGAGAGAGAGAGAGAGAGAGAGAGAGGGGGAGAGAGAGAGAGAGAGAGAGAGGAAAAAAAAAAAAAAAAAAAAAAGGGGGGGGTGGAGGGAGGTGGAGAGAGAGGTCAGCGAGCCACTATATAGAAGAGCCCGTGTCTAGAGAGGTCCAGTAAGGAGCTAAGCGCAAAGCTGTTCTGGGCACAAAGGACAAAATCCAAAAAAAAAAAAAAAAAAAAAAAAAAAAAGAGGAACAAGGGCTACTAACGTCAGCCTTGAGAGAGGTACCCACTGTTCCTACGTAGAGGATTGGGGAAGAGTCTCCCAAGGGGAATGGGATGACGTTAAGAAGAACAACCCGTGGGGGTAAAAGAAAAAAGGGTCTACGACGCGTAGACCGGTTACGCAGCAAGTGTAACAAGTTGGAACACAATAATGTAGTATTCAAGTGTGTGCTAAACAGAAAACCCGGCGGTCCCCTCCGGACAACTAGGTATGAACGGCAGGCAGAGGAAAGAAAAAACGTAAAACAGTAAAACTGGAGGGAGCCAGAATATCAGTGAGGAGCATAACAGGGTATTAGTTTCTAAATACAGAGTACGAGGAGGACATTGGTAGGGCGGCATTATACAAATAACAGTAATCAACCACGGAACAGTCCACGAGCCCACCCCCCCAGCCCGCGCCACCACCCCACTCACGCAGGTCCCCCTCTAGCAACCACCCCCACCCCGCCCCCGCCCGGTAGAGAGAGAAAAATAAAAAAAAAAAAAAAAAAAAAAGGGGGGGGTCCCCCGCGAGCATAGCGCATGAAGGGCCACCACCCATGTTCCTTCCAAGAAGCAGGCGCAAGCAGTAAGGGTCCGCCGCAATGGGCGCATGGCGGGTGGCGCACACCGGGTGGAGAGCCCATGGAGACGATGGGGAAGCAAGCAGGGGCATCAGGAGGAGGGGGCGAGGAGGGAGGCGCCGCGCCAGAGGTCTGGGCAGAGGCGCAGTGTTAGGCTACAGAATAAACATACATCGCGCCAAAAAAGTAACGTAACGAGCACGAGACGGGGAAGCAAAGGGTCCACGAGTCGCGAAGCAGGGTCACTGACCCCCGGGTCTCTCTTAATGTTCAAAACAGCACGATAGCGCCTGTAGTGGCCCGGGGCGGGCAAAATCAGTGTCCCAAAGGTAGCAGAAGTCTTGGTAGGATAATGAACGTCAGCGTGCAACCCCCAAATCCTGCTTGCCACATCGGTAAAGCCGACTACAAAGTGCCGTGGGTCTCCGTATAAGGGTGGCAGCGAATCGCGGTGTATCCAGGGACGAACCCGGGCGGTGTGGCCTTCCCACCCAAGACCCTCGCCGCAGAGCGCGGAAAACGGTGATAAGATGATCCTCATGGGAGAGAGCCTGGGTCCTCCGCAGCTCCTGTACGTCGGAGTCCATACAGAGGGGTCACCCCCCTCTCCTCCAGTGAACTGCCCAGTGGTGAAAGAAGATGACGTGGGAAAGTAAGCCCAGTGTGTCCTCCCTTTGAAAGCATATGTCCATAGACATTCTGGCGTATCCCCCTCTCTGAACCAGCGAACAATCACTCCCCGAGGTGCTCAGGGGACGGGGAGCGAGCCCTGTCGACCTGGAGAGGGCGAGGTCGTCTCTGTGGCCTCAGGGGCCTGGCGTCAGCCGCAACTCTCCGATCAGCGTAGCCACCCTCCTCCCAATTGATCACCAGTGTAGGAGGCAGGTCCAGGCGGGTGAGAAAGTCCGGTACATCCGCAGGTCGGTATATAGCGGCCGTGATCCCGTCGGTGCGGGCATGTAGGGCGAATGGAAACCCCCATCTATACGCGATCTGTCGCTGTCGTAGTTGTAAAGTGATAGGGCGTAAGGCCTTCCGTGCAGCTAATGTAAAGGGTGTAAGGTCCTGAAAAAATTCGAGCTGGTGACCGTCTAAGAGCCATTGTCTCTGCGTTCTAGCCACGGACATGACTCGTTCTTTTAGCGCTCCGCTGGAGATCCTGCATACTACGTCTCGTGGAGGGGCCCCTTCTGGCGGCATGGGACGCAGCACTCGGTGCGCCCTATCCACTGGGACCGAAGTGATTGCAGGGTCCTGTATGAGTGTGACAAACAGGGCATCGACGTAGGTAGCTATGTCATCCGTGATCACACTCTCAGGTAGCCCCCTAATCCGCACGTTTTGTCTCCGGCCCCTATTGTCCAAGTCATCCAGTTTCCTCTTCATGTCAGACAACTCTGCTAGCAACGAAGGGGGGGCCTCAGGCGGTATGTTAGCCCTGTCTTCTAGGCCTCCAACCCTGTCCGTCAGTCCCGCCACCTCCACACGTACCTCCCTGAGCTCATGGTGCATACCAGCTCTGAATTCTTCCATCATGGCTGAGAGGTCGGTCTTCGTTGGTAAGGCGGTCACTAGCTTTTCCAGTCTGCTGATGGCCAGAAAGGGATCCTGCTGCTGCTCCGGACCTCCGCGTGCGGCCGCCATCTTGTCCGGCCTCGTGGAGGTGAAGTCCGCGGGCGCCGGGGGGCTAAGAAATCCGTCTATGGGGCCCGGAACGGAGCGGGATGGTTTGCGGGGTGTCTGTGTGCCTCCCTCCGTCTTTTTCCCTCGTACCATCGCCGGTTAGCTTGAGCGGTGTGCGTTATATCCGGAGGGGACCTTGGAGCCACTCGCTTACGCTGCCATCTTGGTCCGCGTCGAGACCACGCCCCCCGACACAATCTTTTAGGCTAGGGTCAGACGAGCGTGATTTCTACGGACTGTACGTCCGTGCAGTACGGACATCGTCAGTACGGATGACGCAGTAGTGGTCACACAGTCCGTTTTTTCACTGAAGTTATTTTTGACGGATGTAGGAGGGGAAAATAAATTACAATGAAAAAACATTCTGTCCGTCAAAAATGCTGGACGTATAAATGCAGTCCGTCTGACCACGCTCCATCACTCACACACAAAGCTATGCAGACGTTGTGGACGTGGCGCACTCCGCACGTCCATTCTAGCAGTATTACGTTCTTGCCTAACCTGCGTCCGTTTGCAGCGTCCGTCATGCGTCCGCAGTTCAGTGCGGACGTACTTCGTGTGTCAGGCTCCAATGGACTTTCTTTCATGCTATCACGGACGTACTTTTAGGCGCAATCACGGACGTGAACACTACGCTCGTCTGACAGCAGCCTTACAGGGGGCTCCTTGTCCATAACATATGTCGAGAACAATTTACCACATTTGCTAACAGAGTTATTCAATAAGCCTGACAGCAGCCTTAAACATGCCAAAAATAAAAAAATACATTAAAAACGACACGTCGAGGAAAAGACTATTCCGGTTGGAAATGGAGCGCTATTTCCCCCTAGTTAAAATTAGGGTTAGGGTTACATTTTGGGTTTAGATTTAACCCAATTCTGCTCCATTTAATGATTTTTAGGTAACAGACTTTGCTCCTTTTTATGCAAGATTTCAATGCACGGTTTTAAATGGAATCTACATTTTTACCATACATTAAATGTAATCAAAAAAGATAACAAATGGTCAGATATCCTGCTTATGGGTATTTGTAAAGATCGGAATGATCAAGATTGTGCAAGAATTCTAATCACATGTAACCACCGAATCTTATCCCTGTACAGTAGCAAGTGACCACAGAGCTCTCCCTGTATTCTGCCCTCTCCCTGGCTGTTGTAAAGCAACAGCAAAGTTTGTTGACCTTTTTGTTACTGTAATGGTGTCTCCTTGCCGCTGTACAGGGTAACAGAACAGAAGTGAGGTCAGCATGAGACTTTCACTTCTTCACAGGGAAAAATATCAATCCTGCTTTACAAAAGGTGTTTTATGGAACTATATATATTTTTTATTACTTATTTTTTTAATGCTAAAAAAGGTTAAATTGGCATTTTAGGATATTTAATCAAGGGATCCACAGTAGTGACGGATCTGATATTGACCTGATATTTGCATCATGTGATGAGAGGTCGTGCGTGCAGGAAGTCGATAAGGAACTAACTTTCATTTCACCGAGCTAATGCTCTCGATGATTTGCTGTGCACCTCGCTCCATTTCTCGAAGACGGTGGAAGACATAATTATCTGGCAGTGTATTAGAAAAATCCAGAAACAGGAAATGGTTTGTGGATGTGATATTTGATGTGGAGTGCTTTTAGTTTCTTGACTTCTCTAGAGCCTTAGAAAGTCACCTGCCTTCCACGCTAGTCAGTCTACCAGCCATGCCATCCACACCAGTTGGCCAACCTCACCATCTACAAATCCAGCCGTGCCATCCACCTCTGCCTCTCATGCCAGTCAGTAGACCATCCAGCATTCCAGCTATACCATCCACAGTGACACCAGTCTGTAGAGAATCCAGCCGTGCCATCGTTACTGCCATCCACACGGGTTGACCATCCAGAATTGCAGTCATGCCATCCTTGCGACCACACTTGTCAGTCTTCCAGCCATGCAATCCACACTACCATCCTGCCGGCCATGCGAGTCAATCTACCAGTCATGTCAACCAGATTTATAGCTATGTCATCTAATCTACTAACCACACCATTGAGAATTCCACCCAGGCCAATAAATCTACCCTCCAATCAGTCATGCCAGTCAATCATAACAAAAAGACTAGAATTTGTCCTAAAAGTTCTCCCTTTAAGCATTTCGACATGGAGTGAGTGGTCTCCAAGTGCTCCAGTGGTGCACTTGCAAATATCCCACGGCTTCACGTGTCTAAAGTAGGCCCCAAGAAATGTCACTGAAATTGGGCCCAGAGAAAAGGCGATTTCCAGATGAAGTCACAACTCATTTGGGTCATTATTGTAAATAAAATACCATTTAGAACAAGAGAAAAGCATCTGTTTTTACACCTACGGGTTCCAACCAACATTTATTATAATATACAGGCTTATTGCTGAGAGTTTTATTGGTTTGCATTTGAAAAGAGGGACATTAAGAAAGAAAGGGTACACTTGTGAGCTGTGGAAAGACAGATATACAAACATTTTATGGTAGACTATACAGCGAATGAGGTATGGTTATGAAAATGTAATATTCTACTGTCCAGCTCTAGATGCGGGTCTATACAAACTCCATTATCCAGGTATGTATGTTGCTGCGTGGCCTTCATGGTTAGTTACTTAACAGCGTCAACAGATTCCGTAGCGCTTTACAATGGGAAACAGACAGGTGACATAATAGTAAAACATAAGGATGGCCCTGCCTGTGGGATAATTGTCCTTCAAATGCAGCACTTTATACAAGTGCTCAGCCAGACATCCCAGTGCTTACAATCGAAGGAACTAACGAAAGTGAAACAAAAGGGAACAGGGGGAGTGTGGAAATAATCACCAGAGAGAATATAGCAGACAATGCATGATGACAGACCAAGAGTTTGGGCATGATGAGGTTAAACCGAGCGAGGATTGAAGTAGCTGAGAAAAGGAGGCTATATAATTAGGATAGGGGCTGGGTGGGAAGGCGGGACAGCAGAGGGAAAAATGGCGGTGGTGAGTGACTTCTGGGTCTTATGGTATCAGTCCAGCACTGTACGTTGGTTTTTGGATTCTCGGATTGCCGCTGCAGAAAGCAGATCTGCCTGGTCATCGTGGCCGTGGTCCCTGGCAGTTTGTGACCTCTGCTGACGAATGTTTGGTTTCAACAGGATCCATTACCACGAAGCCGCAGACCAGACAGAAAGGTTCAGCCGAGGCTAGAACATCTGGGAAATAATCTTTAATTCAGAGCTTTGCAGAAATGCAGCGCGGCAAAAAAAATCTTAACTTTTTTTATTCCCTAAAGGTCATCTTTAAAAATGATAAACGTTTATGCTTAATATTCATGGCCGGTGGGGATTCAGATGGCGGTGACACCTGCTGCTACGCTCAACAGGCGTCCTCCAGGCCTTATGTAAAAATTAAGGGGATGTGTCACAACGCTGCGTATTAAAAGGAATTTGAGAAAAGTTGAAATAGGACAGACACCCGGAAGAGAAAAAAAAAAGACAAACTTCCAAGAAAAAATAAATGGAACACAAAGCATCATCATTCACCTTCAAATGTTCTCCTTAAGCTATCGAGGTTGCTCAGAGTCGTGCCCGCTCAGATGTGTCAGCTAAGGTTTGAGTCCATTTGCACGGCAGACAAAGAGGTGCAGGGTGTCCAGCTAAAAGTTGTAGCTGGGATACCCTGCATTTTCTATCAGGGTTATTCAAAGAGATCTGAATTGGGGCCGAAAAGTAACGGAACGCTGAAATTCAGCATACGGTTACCTTCCCTGGCCAGTTATTCAGAGAGCAGGCAGTTTGCCAAATGTTGGCGAATTGCCTGCACATACGGTGTCTGTTCGAGGGCAGTGAAATCTCCATAGCTTCGTCTATTCAGAGAACAAAAACCAGCAGTGAAACGTTGCCAAATTGCCCTGCCATTCGGCAGTTTCATGCGACAGGTTTATTCAGGTGAATCCCATAGGCTTCAATGTTAAAAATATTCCTGTTTTAATTCGGTATATAATAAACCGTTTATTATAATATTCTGCAGTAAAAAGTCTCTTTATTTTTAGATTTTTTTTAGGATCTTTTAGGCTTTTTTTTGCAAAAAAATGACATTTGTTCTTTAAAAAAAATAGTTTTTTCTTTTTTCTGTAACAGCCCTTTTTATTATCATTCATTGGATCATATGTAAATTTCAGACGTTTTCGTTCAGTAGTTTCTTTGCAAACAGCGTTTCACTTTTCAAACATTCATGCGTACTGTTTTTTTTTTGTTCACTCCATTCGTCTGCAGTGTCGGGTTTTACCGGCGGCTGCGCTGTGCTGTGATCAGCTCCTGCTCGGGTTTCTCTGGCATGTTTGGCGGGGTTAATCCAGATGTTTTTGCGGGTTTCGGGGTGCGTTCGCCCTGGTTTTTCAGTGAGTTTGCGGTGACTTTTCCCTGCATTACGGCAGCCCTGTGGTGCTTGCTGAATACACCGCAGGGTCGCCGAAATGGGATTGCCAAATCGTACCAAATTGAAGAGAACGAAAAGTCACCGAACGTGTGATGGCTTTTCGATTCTCTTTGAATAACCCTGAATGTGTTACTGTGCACCGTATTGTGCATGGCTAAGTCCAATCCTGTGCCTCCTTTCCTTTCACCGGTCTGCGTCTTCTCAATCTGGCCACGAGCTATGGGAAATGTAACAAAAACTTCCAAAGTGAAAGTCAAAATCTACTCAATTATCACGTGAACTCCCCAAAGCTGTAACTTTATTAAAGGGCAATAAAAAAACTGAAACAAATGAGACAAAAGAAGTCACGAGAGGATCCAGACTTTCCAAATAGCAGAACCTGCAACGTTTCGGCTAAGGCCAGTGTCACATGAGCGTTTTTCAGAGCGGAAGTGACGTCCATGAGAGTGGACGTTCCTTCCACTCTAAAGCCCGTCTGGCCACCTCGTTGAGTGCAGTTAGTGCGCTCCGCGCTGCAAGGCTCGATCCACCTATGAAGGATCATGCTTTTGCAGCCCCGAACGTGCGACGTAGCGTTTCGACGGAGAGGCCTGCGGCACGGCTGCTGTAGTGCGTCCTACAGCGTGTGGTCGGTCCCGTCGAAACGTCACAACGCTGTGACGGGCGTCGGAGGGCGCGTCAGTATGGGCGCACATAATGAGCTCGTCTGACACTGGCCTACAATCAGCTCTTTTCAAGCTGTTGCCGAAAAGAAGTCACCATGACCAAGTAAGCCAATATAAAGTGGTCATGGTGACAGGATAAGACACAACAAGTCAGGAGAAGTCTAAATCACCCACCTTGTTCTTCCACCCTCCATTGTTCCAAGGACACTGTTACTGTACGTCAATACATCTTGAAGGTTGTCAATCAGCAGTAGCATGAATTAACGTGTAAGAATGACAGGAGTCAAAATCGCTTTGGCGCTATGACATCATTTAAGAAGGAGTTGGTTTGTTGAATGAACGTTCAACCATCTGATTGCTAATGCCTCCCATTGCAGGAGCATTGGATCACCTGCACGCATTCCAGTCGCGCTTGCGCCGTTTCCTAAAAGCCGACCATGCTACGGGATAAAAGTAAATTCACTCAAGGCTGTACAAGTGCCGTTAAGATTTATTACCAATCAGTTTATGCAAAGTCCTATCTGTATGAGGTTTGGCAGTGAGAGGCTTGGGCTGGGTGGAGTAGAGGTAAAATCACTGCTCTATAACCGTGCAGAAAGACTGTGGAGACACAGGTTAGATCCCAGCAAGAGCAATTATCCAGTAAGGCTAGGGTCAAACGAAAGCATTTTTCCCCGCGAACGTAAAAAAGTGCGTCCGAACGCATTGATGTATTTTTTCACGGAATATGCGAAAACGGTCATACGATGCGCATTTTCGTGCGTGATGTTTTACGAATCCATACCAGGAAACTTTTTGCGTCTGGACGTTATGTTGGCCGGACACGAGCAGTGTCTGACGTCTCCTAATCACACACACACACCGCTAGCGGGCGCAGCACACTCTGTACGTCCGTACTAGCGGTTCTGCGTTCTCGAAAAAATGCGTTCATTTTCCACTTGCGTTGCGCGGCCGGACTTTCGTGCGACCGTACTTCGTATATTGGCTGTCATTGCCCGTCATTTGCTGCTAGTGCGGCCGTGATTAAGTGCGCCAGAACGCACGTTAAAACTGCGCTGGTCTGACCCCAGCCTAAGTGTCCTTGGGCAAGACACCTAACGGTACATACTCGCCACCCAGGACATACTTTAGAACAAGAGAAATCTCAATGTATCTTTCCTGGTAAAATACTTTCTCAAATATATATATACACAGATCCAGGATACAAAAAAGTGACAGATGTCATTTGCATATCCTACCCAGAATTCCTTGCTACATATAGGGAATGTGGCACAGGAGCTCTGGGATGCAATTCATCGAATTGCTGTGATGTGCAAGTGGCTTCTGCAATATTAAACACATATAAAATTATATATATATATATATACCTCTGATCTGAGCAAATGGATTTAGTTTTCAGACACCGAATGGGAAGACATAGCGCATGCATGGAATATAGTTCGTTATGACGCATTTCGCATTTTTAGCTGACCAGCCTGCATAACACAATATAGGGATTGCTAAATAACCAGTAGCTGGAAAGCTTTGTGTGTTGGAAGACTTTACCCTCATCACCCCAATGCTTTTTTTGAGAGATTTAAATAATGCAAAGTACATCTTGTAAGAAGATCCTGGCACTCAGTGCTTCAGCAGATGGACAGAGCTAATTATTCATTGTGATAATAGATACTCAGGTTAAATATGTATAAGTGACTATTATTAGAGGTGGATTCAGGCAGATAGAAGGTTCACGGCCATGTGAAATGCTGCCTACAGGCACGGTGCCCTGTTGAAGATATAGGGAGATCTTTAGGGGAGGATTCACCAGCCGGGTATTTGGACACCAGCCGAGGGCCCGGACCAGCGAAGGCTTGTAACCATTACATGCCACTTTGGGAATAAATTAGGAGTTGTAACCTCTCGATTTCTGAGATGCTTCAGCCCTAAAGAGATTTTCTGGCAGTGGTCCCCGTTATCCAGGGCTGTCATCAGAATTCTTGGGGTCCCTTACTAATCTATTGCCCGGGGTCCCCCATCAGCTGCCCCGTTCAATAAACTCTTCCCCTCCTTTAAGGGGATAAAATGTGGTTCCTGGTGGGAAACTGTTCACTCTACACCTCAACCTGCTGCAGTCCACACTAATCACTCCTTCCGTGATGAGTCAGGGGGCTCTTTCCAGCCCCGGATGCCTCGGCCCACCAGGAAATGTGTGGATATCCTGGTGTACCAGTCCTGGGTGGCATGGAGGATCCTTAGGTCTGTGGCACTTCGATGGACTGGACCTCCTGAACATCGCATGAGCTGTCACCACCTGAGGGCTGTCCTGCTGGTATCTACATATATGTGCTGTCAAACTGCATCATGGTTTCTTTAAAACATGGAAAAGCTTTGAAAGACAATAAAAGTCTATAGCATTTGGTGCGTCAACAATAGTGTGAGGCTCGGCAATTACAGTGGGTCGTCGCACAATAGTTACTGCGTTACATTAACGCTCGGCCTTTCCCTCTGGGTAACCCTTGTTTGTGCGTCCTACATTTCGTATAGGATGCGCAAACACTGCACTGGTGCTTAAATGAAGAGTGATTCCATATTACTATTATCCCTTTTTATGTGCTTGTAGCGAAAGAAAAGAAAAGAAAAGCAAAAAGAAAAGAAAAGAAAAGAAAAAAAAACAGCGTCACCATAAAGCCGGCGTATAGTGATTTTGTGCTCAACATAAGAGGAGGTACATTCCCTGAAACGCTTATTAATTTCCATTCATTTGATTACAATCTATAATGAAATTGTCAGGCCTATATGATTCACCCTGTATATAAACTGCATCAGGATTCTCTTTATATTGACAAACGGACCCTTTTTAACCGCTCTAATTGAATACCCAGGTTTTCTGCCACTCGTTGCAAGATGATCACACTCCCTACCCGTCCTCCTCAGCACTGAACAAAGCATAGTAAGTTTCCAGATAAATAATATTAGGTTTTTACATTGAAACCTATTCGCCTGTTAAACCTGTTGAACTGAAACACTGAAAATCGGAGCATTTCGCCATAATTTTGCCGTTCTGTGAATAGAAGACGCGATAGTCTTATATGGCACAATTTCAGAGCTGCCGAGTTGCACCATATTTTTCTATCAATTTCCCTGTATTTTGTGAACCGGCTGAGTGGAGTAGCGGTAACATCACTGCTCTATAACCGTGGAGACACAGGTTCGATCCCGGCCAGAGCACCTCTCCAGTAAGTGTCCTTGGGCAAGTCACCTAACGGTACATACTCGCCACCCAGGACATACTTGAAAACGAGAGAAATCTCAATGTATCCTTCCTGGTAAAATACTCTCAAAAACTTTAAAAACTGACCCGAAATTGCACAGAAGAGTCAAATTCACCGTTTGGAGGTTAGTGAATAAACCCCCTTTTGTCTAAGTCACGTGCACCAACCAGCTCTCATCAGCACACGGGTAATATATATACAGTTTAGTTTTTTGTGTTTTAAAAAAAATAGAGAAATGACAGTCGTCTATTAAATAAATTACACAGCAATGTATCAAAGCAATTATATTTCCGTTACATGTCATCTGGTAGAAAACGGACATCCCGTCACATGAATATGCTGATCTACACGTGCTGAGATGAAAGAAAAAAACAAACCGATGTATCTTAGACCAACTACTAATAAAGGATTTAGAGCAGAGCTTTCCACACATTTCACAATGGTGACACTTAAGACATGTATCAATTTGTGACACAGTAATTCATGTTGACAAACAGATCAAAACTTGTTAAAACTAAGCCCTTATAGGAGATACAGACACACAGATCTCATGTAAACCTTTCATTCTTATTTTTTTTTAAAAATATATAATTTGTAAGATAATATACATTAAACACTTCCAAGCTTGCTTTTATTCATGACATTATTTCAATAGATAAAGCTATTATTAGATGTCAGTTATAACCATCCAGCAGCGATTAAAAGAACGTATAAAACCCATCCAGAAATAATAAACTTCTAATAATGCAAATTAGAACATCCATTATATATTTGACATCTGGAGTAATCATTTGGTGCATACAAACCTAAAAAGCTTCATCCTAAAGGACTATTGTACAAAATAATTACTGTAGATACTCGAGTATACCGCTAGATTTTGGTGACAAAAAAATACCTTAAAATTGGAGGGGTCGCGTTATATTCGAGACATCTGCATCGCATGTAAAAAAAAACAAATTACTTGCTCAGGGACCCCAAGTCTCCTGGTAATTCCACTAGTGTCCCTGAAATTTGTGCGGGCTCCCTGACACCCGCAAACACTTCAGGAACTCCCGAATTCGGGAGAGGTGGGATCCATCACGGCTAGAGGGCATGCTTGGTTTAAGCCAATCAATCAAGATTGGCTTAAAACAGAGCATGCACCCTCGCTCCGTGCAGCATACCGGTGGCTTCATACTTCGTATCAACTACAATCATTCTAGAGCAGAGCACCCTGGCCTGAGGGGGGAGCCTGTGTTAAGACTAGAGACCCTCGAAGGTTTTTAATTGTTTACCGATACAGTATACTTTCATCATTTTGTTCCTCGCGTTATATTCGAGTCTTGCGTATTCTCTCATTTCCATAATAAATCTCTATCCATCGCGTTATAGTCGGGTCGCGCTATACTCGAGTATCTACGGTAGCCCGGATGGTAAATATTATGTGAGCAGCAAGATAATAAAGTAGAGCTGAGAGGGGCTCTACAGTATAAGACATTTTTTAAAGCCTGTCTTAGGCCGGGGTCAGACGAGCATTTTGCAGAACAGAAGGAACGTCAGTGGGAGTGGACGTTCCTTCCACTCTGACGCCCGTCTGGTCACCTCGCTGAGCGCAGTTAGTGCGCTCAGCGCTGCAAGGCTCAATTCTCCTGTGGAGGATCGCACTTTGCAGCCCTGTCGACCGCGCGTCGTAGCGCTTTGATGGGAAGCCTTTCAGAACGTCTGCAGCACGCGACATTCATGCACGCGCTATAGTGTGTGGCCGGTCCCGTCGAAGCGTCACAACGCACATAGTGTGTTCGTCTGATCCCGGCCTGAATGGTATTACCTGCTGGCTGCCAGGCTGGACTCCAAGAGATGCCACCATTCAATATGTTTGAAATACAGCTGGTAATAAGGAGGAACAAAAGGTTACTCGTTTGCACCACATTTACCCATCAGCAGCCGATTCCTTTTCCTGCTGCTTGAGGAGATCATGGTGTATATAGGGAAACAGGTTAATGGTAGATCCGCCACTTGTTCTTCTGGACACAAAGGACCTCTAGATGTTGATGTGTAATGCGCGAGAACTGTACCCGTGCGAATCAAGTGCAACAGATTATTTGGTATATAAATCATAGTTGCACGGCTACTTTTCACACAATACGGTGAGTATGGTTTCCCAAAAACGGTGATTATGACGTGCTTCTTGTGACAAAGATCCCTGATCCCCCTGAAGAGCCACTTGAAATGCACCATGAAAGGAAAGGTCACGAAGTCAGGCTTCAGTAAGGATTAGATCTCATTTCCTTCTCATTTTGCGATGGTCCAATGGTTTGCTATAGAGTATCCAGGACTTCAACACCTCCACAAACGAGAAGGACGTGGAGGGTCTGGCCGCGCATCACGAGCAGAGAACGAGGATCTGGTCCACAGATCTGCCATCAGCAAAAATGGCTTTGAGCCTGCACAAGGCGTGATAAGAGGTGAGATTGCAGGCCCTCCACTTTATCAAACAGGTTTTTAAAACGTTATTTACCCGCGTTTCCGATTTTTTCCAGTACACTATACAGATGGGGTATATTCACTAAACAGTAATCTTGAAACTCGAAATCTGAAAAGATTAAAAATTTACAACATACAGATCATTAGGGAAACTTTCCAGTTACAGGATTTTAGCCCAACAGGACGTCCTATTATCCCCCATCTTCAGTTCACTGCATAGAAGGCCAGGTATTTAATTTGAGGAACTCTTCGCTTTGCACCGATCGTAGCTTCTGCAAGCCTTCTGCATGTCCGTCAAGAAAGACGGTACCCCGCTCTGGAAAGAGAATTTAAAAAGAGCAACACGTCAGACTCACAAAGCAACAGATTAATATACATATTTTTTAACCCTTTCACTGCTAAGGACGTGTGGGGAACATCCTCATTGACTCCTAAGGAAAGATAGGGGGTTCCTTTGAACCCCGATATCGCCAGACTGTTGGCAGCTACAGTTACCAGAGCATGGCCTTTCCAATGATACCAAACATGACCATATTTAAAGTAAAGAAAAAAAAGGAATTAAAATAATAGAAAAATTTGTTTTTTTAAGACGTGAAATGGCTCAGCAGTGAAGAGGTTAAAAAATATTTTAAAGTGATTTTGTATTTCCTAGCCTTGTGAGTGGGGAGACTCATCCAGCAGAATAGAGAGACACAGCATGCAGGAAAAGCAGGAGGTGCCTGGACACCATGAGAAATCACAATCACATAGAATGTCACAAGATTCTATTTATGCTCATAAACTACATTTAATAAGTTGTGTAAAAAACAGAATGACCCTTAACCTCGTTAACCGTGTCAATGCAGAGAGGGAGTGGGGGGGGGGGTGGTCAAGTTTCAAAAAGGGGACAAAACCATGTAATGCAAAACCCAAGGTGGCAGAAAAAAAACATCCAAAAAAAATTAAAATAATAAACGTTCCAAATCGAAAAAAAAAAAAAACAGTTTTTTTTTTGTTTTTTTTGCACAATCCGTCTCTGTGTTTTTAAATCCTCTGCCGCCCGGTACATACACCCTACCCCATTTTCCGGATATTTCCACGGCCACTTGGCCCCCCACGCCTTTTCCTTTCTAACACAGGAGACTCTAATGAGATTGTGTACAATATCCCGGCTCCTTACGTCAATCCCCTTATCTGGGAGGCATGGCGACGGAAAAGAGGACTTTTTACATCAGGATTGGGAACGTTTTTTTGGCTTCCATCTGCTTTATAAAATCGTCAGGAATTACACTACAAAAGGCAGCTCCGGTGTCCTGTGCACAGAGGGCCGAGGGGACGGGAGGGGGACGGTATGATAAGAAGACAGAGGTCACCCAGAGTAAAAAGTGCCATGACCAGGAAATGTCCAAAAAAAAAAAAAAAAAAGAGAAAAAAGAAAAAAAAATTATAGAGAGATTTTCTTTTTCATTTATTACAGTTTAGAGACTCATTGCTGGGTGTTCTGTTGCTGTGCAGCTCTGTCATACACCCACGCACCACACACACAAAGGACATTGTAAAAAGGGCATTTGGGAAGAAAGGAGGCAGGAGTATTTGAGCACTATATAAAGGCAGGCCCCCCTAAATAGGTACAAGTGAGGGGTCTGGTAAAGGCTCGTCCCCAAAGCTAAAATATATCAATAGTCAGATGGTTCCCTGGGGAATAATCCCATGTATATAGGGTACCCTGCACTTAAGACAGCACTCACTTGTCTAGGGGCAGATCTGAGGACTCTGCTGAATGTGAGCTTCTACTAAAGACACTATAAGGACCCCTCGTGTGACGGAACTACTTTCTTCTTCGGATGGTACCCTGCAGACTGACAACCGACTCCTAACTTTCCTCACCACCTTGTGCAGCCATCACCTACTAATATGACGGGTTAAGGAATGGAGCAGCACTGTAAAGCGAAAATTCACTGAAAAAAAGCTGACTAGCTCTGCTTTAAAAGGACACAACCATCAACAAATGCAATGTCCTTATGGTGTTTATTTGATGTTGCTGATATCTTACATGAGGACATACTTGAAAACGAGAGAAATCTCAATATATCCTTCCTGGTAAAATCCTTTATAAATAAATAAATGTGTTTTTCTCTTGTAGGTTTAGTTAAGAAAATATTGTCCTCCCTATGTGTCGCTGGGTGCATCCATTGTGTGATATTTTCATCTATGTGTGTGTCACTGGGTGCATCCATTGTGTGATATTTTCCTCTATGTGAGTCAATGGGTGCATCCATTGTGTGATATTTCCTTCTATATGTGTCACTGGGTGCATCCACTGTGTGATATTTCCTTCTATATGTGTCACTGGGTGCATCCACTGTGTGATATTTTCATGTATGTGTGTCACTGGGTGCATCCATTGTGTGATATTTCCTTCTATATGTGTCACTGGATGCATCCATTGTGTGATATTTTCCTCTATGTCCCTATGTGTGTCACGGGGTGCATCCATTGTGTGATATTTCCTTCTATATGTGTCACTGGATGCATCCATTGTGTGATATTTTCCTCTATGTCCCTATGTGTGTCACGGGGTGCATCCATTGTGTGATATGTTTTGTTGTAAACTGCCCCCCCCCAGGATCTCTTTCCATCACTTGCTCCTCACTGTGTGGCTTTTGCCATGGTGTGAATGGGTCTTTCACCGACTCACATCATTGTTGGATGCATTCAAAGGACATCACCAGGGGGTAGATTAGAAGTCTTTTAAGCTCCCTGTTTTATCTCATTCAGCTGCCAGCTCGTATCTCAGGTAACCTATACAACACAATAGCCTTATCTAAAAGCATTCCCTTCTTCACTCCATTGACTGTTAAATACTGTAGAAGCTATACCACAATTGTAAAGTGAAAGGTTTGCACAGATTTTGGTAAATGTTGCATCATGGGAAAAGGTCTGGAAACAGATAAAAAAAAACCAAAAAAAAAAAAAACCCACTAACTTTAATTTTTTCCGTTTTAAACATGCAATTGCTTGAAAAAGAAAAATCATCAGGAGCAGCATGTGTTTCATAAAGTGGTTTGCAGGTACAGTACATGCAGACACCAGGCAGGATCGGGTTGGAGTATGATGCTCCGTACTGTAAAGCATGGGGGGGGGGGGGCATGCCTGTATTTTAATGGACTAGGGAGCAATCCCCACAGGCGTGTTTATTGAAATGAGATCAGACTGATGACTTACCTTGGCCGCCCAGTTAATCAGCCACGAGGGGATTGATCCTCCGGGATTATCAAAGTAATACATGAAAACTGCAAGGAAAAAAAAGCGGTGGAGGTTACCCTGTGTGTAAAATACAAATACACACATCTAAAGACCCTAGAGCGCTAAACGTTGCAGGCTATGCCGTTTATTTAGTAAACCGTTGCCAAAAGCAGTAAATTAAAAGGGATATTGGAGACGTGCATATTAGGGTTCTGAACTTATTCTAATAACTAGATCAGGAGTCACTTTAAATCTGAAAAGGCCAATTATGATACAGTATCAGTGGCGTCACCCCCCCCCCCGAGTTTTACGGATTTTTTTAAACTACTCTTACTCCTAAATCAGTACTCCCATAGAACACTGAATGCTCATACACACAGCGCACATTACTGTGAGGTTTATTGCTGTGGAGCTCTCTCATATGCTCACACAAATTTTGGCAAACTGCCAGCAAGTACGGTGCCTGTTCGAAGGCAGTGAAAGTGAAGGCAGACATGGATATATATTACCCCCATCTCACATATGGATATATTGCCCCAGCTCACATATGGAGATATATATATATAGTACCCCAGCTCACACATGGATGTATATTGCCAAGCTCACACATGGATGTAGAATGCCCAGCTCACACATGGATGTAGAATGCCCAGCTCACACATGGATGTACATAGTGCCCAGCTCACACATGGATGTACATAGTGTCCAGCTCACACATGGATGTATATTGCCCAGCTCACACCTGGATGTATAGTGCCCAGCTCACACATGGATGTATAGTGCCCAGCGCACACATGGATGTATAGTGCCCAGCTCACACATGGATGTATAGTGCCCAGCTCACACATGGATGTATAGTGCCCAGCTCACACATGGATGTATAGTGCCCAGCTCACACATGGATGTATAGTGCCCAGCTCACACATGGATGTATAGTGCCCAGCTCACACACGGATGTATAGTGCCCAGCTCACACACGGATGTATAGTGCCCAGCTCACACATGGATGTATAGTGCCCAGCTTACATATGGATGTATATTGCCCAGCTCACACATGGATGTATAATGCCCAGCTCACACATGAATGTATAGTGCCCAGCTTACATATGGATGTATATTGCCCAGCTCACACATGGATGTATAATGCCCAGCTCACACATGGATGTATAGTGCCCAGCTTACATATGGATGTATAATGCCCAGCTCACACATGGATGTATAGTGCCCAGCTCACACATGGATGTATAATGCCCAGCTCACACATGGATGTATATTGCCCAGCTTACACATGGATGTATATTGCCCAGCTCACACATGGATGTATAATGCCCAGCTCACACATGGATGTATATAGTGCCCAGCTCACACATGAATGTATAGTGTCCAGCTCACACATGGATGTATATTGCCCAGCTCACACATGGATGTATAATGCCCAGCTCACACATGGATGTATAGTGCCCAGCTCACACATGGATGTATAGTGCCCAGCTCACACATGGATGTATAGTGCCCAGATCACACATGGATGTATAGTGCCCAGCTCACACATGAATGTATAGTGCCCAGCTCACACATGGATGTATAGTGCCCAGCTCACACAAGGATGTATAGTGCCCAGCTTACATATGGATGTATATTGCCCAGCTCACACATGGATGTATAATGCCCAGCTCACACATGGATGTATATTGGCCCCCAGCTCACACATGAATGTATAGTGCCCAGCTTACACATGGATGTATATTGGCCCCCAGCTCACACATGTATGTATATTGCCCAGCTCACACATGGATGTATAATGCCCAGCTCACACATGGATGTATATTGCCCAGCTCACACATGGATGTATATTGCCCAGCTCACACATGAATGTATAGTGCCCAGCTTACATATGGATGTATATTGCCCAGCTCACACATGGATGTATAATGCCCAGCTCACACATGGATGTATATTGCCCAGCTCACACATGGATGTATATTGCCCAGCTCACACATGGATGTATAGTGCCCAGCTCACACATGGATGTATAGTGCCCAGCTCACACATGGATGTATAATGCCCAGCTCACACATGGATGTATAATGCCAGCTCACACATGGATGTATAGTGCCCAGCTTACATATGGATGTACATTGCCCAGCTCACATGGATGTATAATGCCCAGCTCACACATGGATGTATATAGTGCCCAGCTCACACATGAATGTATAGTGCCCAGCTTACATATGGATGTATATTGCCCAGCTCACCATGGATGTATAATGCCCAGCTCACACATGGATGTATAATGCCCAGCTCACACATGGATGTATAATGCCCAGCTCACACATGGATGTATAGTGCCAGCTCACACATGGATGTATAATGCCCAGCTCACACATGGATGTATAATGCCCAGCTCACACATGGATGTATAGTGCCCAGCTTACATATGGATGTACATTGCCCAGCTCACACATGGATGTATAATGCCCAGCTCACACATGGATGTATATAGTGCCCAGCTCACACATGAATGTATAGTGCCCAGCTTACATATGGATGTATATTGCCCAGCTCACACATGGATGTATAATGCCCAGCTCACACATGGATGTATAATGCCCAGCTCACACATGGATGTATAATGCCCAGCTCACACATGGATGTATAATGCCCAGCTCACACATGGATGTATAATGCCCAGCTCACACATGGATGTATAGTGCCCAGCTCACACATGGATGTATAATGCCCAGCTCACACATGAATGTATAGTGCCCAGCTTACATATGGATGTATATTGCCCAGCTCACATGGATGTATAATGCCCAGCTCACACATGGATGTATAATGCCCAGCTCACACATGGATGTATAATGCCCAGCTCACACATGGATGTATAATGCCCAGCTCACACATGGATGTATAGTGCCCAGCTCACACACGGATGTATAGTGCCCAGCTCACACATGGATGTATAGTGCCCAGCTCACACATGGATGTATAATGCCCAGCTCACACATGGATGTATATTGCCCAGCTCACACATGGATGTATAATGCCCAGCTCACACATGGATGTATATTGCCCAGCTCACACATAGATGTATAATGCCCAGCTCACACATGGATGTATATTGCCCAGCTCACACATGGATGTATAATGCCCAGCTCACACATGGATGTATATTGCCCAGCTCACACATGGATGTATATCTAAAAGCATTCCCTCCTTCACTCCATTGACTGTTAAATACTGTAGAAGCTATACCACAATTGTAAAGTGAAAGGTTTGCACAGATTTTGGTAAATGTTGCATCATGGGAAAAGGTCTGGAAACATAAAAAAAACAAAAAAAAACCCCACTAACTTTAATTAGTTAATAATCTATTTGGCCAATAGATGGCGCCATCTACTGGCCAAATAGTGTTACAGAGGTTTTAACAGCAGATCTATTTTCTTCTATTTCTCCTGTATCGGCTGCTGAAAGCCCGATATTTCAGAGTTTTCAGCAGCCAATTTCACAGTCTTAGCTGTTTGGACAATATGCCCACAGGGTTAAAACTTTGGGGGCACCTTCTGCAGCCCAATTTGTTTGCGGCCAAAGGAATTTCATTTGCTTTTGGGCTGCAGATCAGCAGATCGAGATATCTCGATAACGGGGCACCAGATGGTGCCTTTGAAGCCCGAGATATCTTGATAATAGGTGGTGAAGGGGTTAATGGGTTTAGCATTAGGAATGTAATATGGTGGCATGCTTTAACGCTTTCATATCCCAATGCTACGGTTAGCATTCACTAGGTAATAGGACCAAGTCTGCGTCTACTTGGCTCCTGGATTTTTCAAGCTCTGCTATAAAAGAGAATTTAAATGAATGACTGATCGGATCGCTCCTCTACAGAGAGTTCAGGTTTCCACAGGCGGAGGGGCCATAAAACAGATTATAGCTCCTAAATTTCACTGTGTACATACACTGGATTATTTATTTGGCGTCAAATTGTTTCACAAGAAGAAAAGAGTTTGACATAAAAAAATAAATGTAAAAAATGGTTTGCGTAAAATGGTAAATTATTAAACTCAAACCACACAAACAAAGATAAAATCCCCAGAGAAGGAATTATTCAGCAAGCGGTGAGTTTATGGCGTATGCATTTTAGGCTTCAATCTGGAATGTCCATCTCTGCCTGCCCCTCCCCCCAATATTCCTACCCCAACCTCCTAGATTGTGAGTTCCTACGGGAATAGGGCCCTCATCTCCTCCTGTACTGTTTGTCGAATGTTGTTGAATGTATTGTAACCCTGTCTATACTGTGCCTATTGTACAGCGCTGCGGAATATGCTGGCGCTTTATAAATAAAGAATAATAATAATATTGACAACCTACAACTCCCAGAATTCTTTGAATTTAATAAAAGTCAGAGAATCATGGGAGTTGTAGTTCAGCAACATGTGGGTGGCTGGAGTTTGAGATCCCTGGCTTAAATGGATACATTTTCTCGGGTATCCTACAATTACATTTTTTTTTAGGGGGGCCTAAAATTTGCCCTGTAAGAGGTCTCCAGGGTGGACGTGTAATGCAAGGATGACAAGGGATACTACCATACAAATAGAGCTGGAGAAGACCATCGGCGCTGGCATTCTAAATAAAAATCACACCGAAGTGACGGAAACATTAAGACGGTCATAACGGCAAACACAGGAAAAACGATAAGATTTAGATTAAGACTTGCCGATCTGAGCGTTAATCGACGCAGGAAACCACCAGTCTCACCTTTACATCCACCGCTGCCGTCGCCTTGGATGGCCAGGCTTTGTTTGTAGCCGTTGACCCTGATAATCCCAGACTTGTCCGGACAATGGGGAACAGATACACTCTTGGCCAGAATCACGTATATCTTCCTTCCATCGATGTCCAGGTCTCGTCGCTCACGAACATACACGTACTTCACTCATGGGTTAAGGAAATGCACCATGGAAGTGGGATAGGGGGCTCTGAGCTCTAAAAATGATAATTTATACAGAATAATATCGAATTTACGCATTACAAAAAAAAAAAAAAAAAGAGTTGGTGCACATAGTATAAATATGCAGTAAGAAAAATTATAGAGAGAGTGATAAAACGGATTCCAGGGACACGACAAAAATGTAAAAAGAGGAAAAAAGTGTCGCCTAATCCACGAAAACTAACGTCGTCGACAACACGTTGAGAAAAAACATTGATGTATTCTTAAAGTAAAACCTGTATATTTTGACAGGCAGGTGGCTCCATCTGATGCCCAAAAAGTGATGATGCCACCACAGTGTAGCTGGAAGAGTGCCTGATCTCGGATAAGAAACATTAGACTTGTCCCACCCGTTCTAGCACATCAGCAGTAATGCCCACATGCTAGAACATTAGGGTCGCAATCCGGAACCCATACGCAAACAAAATTCATTTCCAGTAAACATTTATTTGCATTGCTCCAGAATAAAACCAGATCAGCTTGACTCGATCTGCAAAGGCTCCTGCAGGGAACGAGATCGAGTTAATTAACCCTCCTACCAAAATCGAATTAACCGTTCTACCAAGATCGAATTAACCCTGCTACCAAGATCGAGTTAATTAACCCCTCTACCAAGATCGAGTTAATTAACCCATCTACCAAGATCGAGTTAATTAACCCTGCTACCAAGATCGAGTTAATTAACCCTCCTACCAAGATCGAGTTAATTAACCCTGCTACCAAGATCGAGTTAATTAACCCTGCTACCAAGATCGAGTTAATTAACCCTGCTACCAAGATCGAGTTAATTAACCCTCCTACCAAGATCGAGTTAATTAACCCTCCTACCAAGATCGAGTTAATTAACCCTCCAAGATCGAGTTAATTAACCCTCCTACCAAGATCGAGTTAATTAACCCTCCTACCAAGATCGAGTTAATTAACCCTCCTACCAAGATCGAGTTAATTAACTCTCCTACCAAGATCGAGTTAAGCATCGCTTTACTGTACTTTAGTCAGAGGTGACAGCAGAGTCTGCAGCATTGCACAAAGGTGAAAATAGGTAGACAATCGTGGACAGGGGAGCAAGACATAAAACAAATCTGATACAGTCAGAACAGGGGACCATTTTCCCAGCGGAATTTACACTAATGGGTTAATGCGAGTGGCATTATTTGTTATTATTAATAAAGAATAACAGAGGTCCTTTGCGTGGTAATTTGTGAACATAAAACCACAGGTCGGGCACCCCTTATATGGGTTCTAAAGAACTTTCGCTCAGGTTTTAGTAATTCGGGATTAAGGGGTGCTCTGGATAGGTGCCCGGCCCCCGAGCGTTGCAGTAGACAGAGACACATGCTGGGAGCATTGAGGCAGCCGCAACGTGTGAATATGCAGCTCGCAATCGCACAGATTCCAAGCACCATGCCCGCAGAGTAACCCCACACAGCGCTCCCAAGACGTGTACATGCTGGTGCTGCAGCAGGAAGGGGATCCGCAGCTTTCGTACTGCAATCACCTTCTTCTAAAACATCAGATTCTATAATCCGGAATACTCAGGGTCCCGAGCACTCTGTATAAGGGGAGCGTTAATCCGAGCAACTCTGTATAAAGGGAGCGTTAATCCGAGCAACTCTGTATAAGGGGAGCGTTAATCCGAGCAACTCTGTACTAGGGGAGCGTTAATCCGAGCAACTCTGTACTAGGGGAAGCGTTAATCCGAGCAACTCTGTACAAGGGGAAGCGTTAATCCGTGCAACTCTGTACAAGGGGAAGCGTTAATCCGTGCAACTCTGTACAAGGGGAAGCGTTAATCCGTGCAACTCTGTACAAGGGGAAGCGTTAATCCGTGCAACTCTGTACAAGGGGAAGCGTTAATCCGTGCAACTCTGTACAAGGGGAAGCGTTAATCCGTGCAACTCTGTACAAGGGGAAGCGTTAATCCGTGCAACTCTGTACAAGGGGAAGCGTTAATCCGTGCAACTCTGTACAAGGGGAAGCGTTAATCCGTGCAACTCTGTACAAGGGGAAGCGTTAATCCGTGCAACTCTGTACAAGGGGAAGCGTTAATCCGTGCAACTCTGTACAAGGGGAAGCGTTAATCCGTGCAACTCTGTACAAGGGGAAGCGTTAATCCGTGCAACTCTGTACAAGGGGAAGCGTTAATCCGTGCAACTCTGTACAAGGGGAAGCGTTAATCCGTGCAACTCTGTACAAGGGGAAGCGTTAATCCGTGCAACTCTGTACAAGGGGAAGCGTTAATCCGTGCAACTCTGTACAAGGGGAAGCGTTAATCCGTGCAACTCTGTACAAGGGGAAGCGTTAATCCGTGCAACTCTGTACAAGGGGAAGCGTTAATCCGTGCAACTCTGTACAAGGGGAAGCGTTAATCCGTGCAACTCTGTACAAGGGGAAGCGTTAATCCGTGCAACTCTGTACAAGGGGAAGCGTTAATCCGTGCAACTCTGTACAAGGGGAAGCGTTAATCCGTGCAACTCTGTACAAGGGGAAGCGTTAATCCGTGCAACTCTGTACAAGGGGAAGCGTTAATCCGTGCAACTCTGTACCAGGGGAAGCGTTAATCCGTGCAACTCTGTACAAGGGGAAGCGTTAATCCGTGCAACTCTGTACAAGGGGAAGCGTTAATCCGTGCAACTCTGTACAAGGGGAAGCGTTAATCCGTGCAACTCTGTACAAGGGGAAGCGTTAATCCGTGCACTCTGTACAAGGGGAAGCGTTAATCCGTGCACTCTGTACAAGGGGAAGCGTTAATCCGTGCACTCTGTACAAGGGGAAGCGTTAATCCGTGCACTCTGTACAAGGGGAAGCGTTAATCCGTGCACTCTGTACAAGGGGAAGCGTTAATCCGTGCACTCTGTACAAGGGGAAGCGTTAATCCGTGCACTCTGTACAAGGGGAAGCGTTAATCCGTGCACTCTGTACAAGGGGAAGCGTTAATCCGTGCACTCTGTACAAGGGGAAGCATTAATCTGTGCATTCTGTACAAGGGGAAGCATTAATCCGGGCAACTCTGTATAAGGGGAGCATTAATCCGTGCACTCTGTATAAGGGGAGCATTAATCTGTGCATTCTGTATAAGGAGAGCATTAAATCCGGGCAACTCTGTATAAGGGGAGCATTAATCCGGGCAACTCTGTATAAGGGGAGCATTAATCCGAGCACTCTGTATAATGGGAGCATTAATCCGTGCATTCTGTATAAGGAGAGCATTAATCCGTTACTGCTGTTACCCTACATCAGTTGCTAATACAGCGAGCAGTAACAATCACTAGCGGAGGCATCATTCCGGAATACATTGGGTGTTACCAGTGGATTATTACAGGATGGCATCTGTCACGATAAAGAGGTTTCTGATGGGAAAAGAAACATGGGCTAACGATTCCAAACCCGGTGTAATCTGTGCCAGGGCTGTTCTAAACGTCCCATTATTGTATACAGAGATGCTAGGTTTACTCGAGGCGTGAAATCTAGTCCAAGGAGGGATATTTTGACCCCTCTGTACTTTCTATAGAGTCGACGAGAGGCTTTGGATGCATCTGAAACCATTGGTGGGAGCCGGGTATAAACCGCTTTCTTCTTCAATTTGAAACAGATTTTTTTTTTCTTTTGCGAAACCAAATTTATGGCGAGATTGAGAATGAGGTTTTTTTGTGCATAGATGAGAGAGAACGTGGAAATGAGAGTTGCTTTAACCGATCGAATAAGGAATAAACACCCCGTTATATGCACCCCCCCCCGCGCTTACAAGTGAAACACAAAAGGATACATCACGGTTGGATAAAGGGAAAGGATACTTCACCTCCCAGTAGATGACGGCGTCCTCTCCTTGTTTATCCTCCTGCAAAGCTGGAAACAGGAAAACAAAAAACAACATAAAATAATAACTAAAAAAAGTCTTCCGAGAAATGTTGAGGGTAAAATCATGGCGAAAAATAAGTTTCTGGTTAAAAGGCGAAGAGATGCAGAAACCATCACATTAATTAAAAGGGTCATTACCACTTCCATAAGCTGGACATTACAAATAAAAACACCTTATAAAACACCTTATAAAACACATGCTGCCGTTTCTTTGTTTGAAGTAATTTCACGTAAAAAGGAATACATTTTTTTATCTCCCGTTTCCATTTTGTGGATTTTTCCCATGATGCAACATATACCAAAATCTAATGTTGAGTTTTACTTTGTGGCAGCGCTTTATCTTATACCGTATTTAACAGTTAGTGAGGTAGAGGAAGGAATGTTTAGATTAGGCGGCAGGGGGTGTATGGTGTTCTCCAGGCTACTCCAGAAAAGAGCTGGCAGCTGTAGGAGATAAGAGAGAGCTTAAAAGACTTCTTATATACCCACTGGTGACGTCCTTTGAATACATCCCACACAATACAATGATGTGAGTCAGTAACTGACCCATAGACTCCACTCTAAGACCAAAGCCACAGTGAGGAGCAAGTGATGGAAAGGTACGGGGGGGGGGGCAGCAGTTCAAACAATGGATGCACCCAGTGACACATAAAATATTTTCTTAACTAAAAATACAAGAGAAAAGCAAAACCCATGTACATAAACACAATATTTCATTTTTAGGTGGTAGTGGTCTTTTAAAGTAGTGGTGAATCAACCTAAAATTCTGAGTCTACATTTCCCACAAAACTCTACCAGCCTAAAGAGCGGCTGAGTGTCATGGGAGATGTAGTTCCTAAACATATGGAGGGCTGAGGTTGAGCA
The DNA here is from genome assembly GCA_009667805.1 of Leptobrachium leishanense. Lineage (NCBI taxonomy): Eukaryota > Metazoa > Chordata > Amphibia > Anura > Megophryidae > Leptobrachium > Leptobrachium leishanense. The sequence goes on along the minus strand of CM019074.1, from coordinate 88,615,085 downwards.
CTCCTGCTTTAAAAGGAATCAGCTGAAAACGTGTAGCTTGTGCGATGTGCCGTGTAATGTACATTCATGAAAGGCACTGCGCTGTGGCCACTAGGTGGCGACAATGAGCAGCTAAGAGTGAACCACTGGGCCAATGTATAGGATTTAATACATTAAACATTGCTTATATTTAGCAAATATCATACAATAGGACTTTTTTTTCTTGCCATTAAAGCGATATTTCTGTATTGTTCAGTTGCAATCTACATATATTCTATCTACTTTCCACAGCATCATGATTCTCCTTAAAAGGGATACACTATTAAATATACAGCCCATTTTTTTTTTTGCCCTTTAATAATTGGCAGTTGCACAATTATTTATATATATAAATTTATTTTTTTTGTTGCTGATTTTATTCACCTTTTTGCTTCTCTTTGTCCTCCTCAGCTCAGGGAAGTCGCTGCAGCTTTGCTACACAATTTGCATGGCTCTCTTTAAAAACTTAGGAGGAGTAGAGTGTTCCTTTAACCCAGTGTTTCCCAAACCTGTCCTCAGGACCCTCTGACAGGTCAGGTTTTAAGGATTCCCTTGGGGAAATGCAGACTGAATCCTGCAATCGCTAAGCAGCAAATCATATCACCTGTGCGTCACATATCCTGCAAACCTGACCTGTGAGTGTCCCGAGGACAGGTTTGGGAAACACGGCTTTAACCCTTTCACTACCGAGTGATTTTTGTTATAACATTATTAGAACATTTCTTAGACATATGAAACGTTAGCACTTACATTTCCTTAATAAGCCTCTATGTGGTCTGTATTTCGGGTATAATTTAACACTTTATAAAGATCCTTAAAATCTCCCATTACTTCATAGTGTTTCAATATGACAGATGCGGAAGTGTTCCCATAAATGCAATCTTGGAGCTGGTGTTGCATCATGGGACTTGAAGTTCTGAAACTTCTGCGGACGGTGCTAGAATCCAGTATATTCCCTGTGAATCGCACCAACCTTTCACGTACTGGTCCCACTGCTTCCTGTAGTCCAAATCCATGTACACAGAGGCAAAGAGCTCGGGCGTGCAGTCGTTCAGGCCACCATAGACTTTATACTGGTACAGACCCGATTCCTGGAAGGTGATAAAAGCAGAACAGTTAGAAAAGGATATATTGTAAGCTGGACAAAAGCAGAGCCCTTTGTATACACCCAGCTCAATTCAAACCCATGGGTGCGAGGCAATGCGTGCCTGAGCTCAGGAGTCCACACATCGCAGAGAATGCTTCAGACCTGCTCCCTGCATGGTGCTCGGCCATGTATGTATTCAGAGTACAGAACACCCCACATTGTGCAAATGTAGCCACAGGCTTGGCCTTTCACCCTCTGATTCACTACCCAAGTGTAAAAATATGGGCCAAGCTAGGACAGTCCCAGTGTCATGTTCCTCCCCAACCACTAATAAGCAAATCCCTGTACACAGCACAGCTATCCTACACTTCCCATCCTTGTAATGGTCAGCAGCGCTACCTAAAACCCAAACCCAGAGGAGGAACCGTAAGAACAGATATGGATATAGATGTAGCACACAAGGAGGAAATATATCTGAGAGCCAGATGTATATTAAGCAGACAGGGTGGCATGAACACTCAGCAAGGGTTAAATACAATATGTCACCAGAACCTTATGGGGTATAATTACCAGAGAATATAGTCCACCGTATGCCTGAGCCGGTAACCAGAGAAAATGTCAGCCCGCATGCCTGAGCCGGTAAAAAGAGAGAATGTCGGCCCGTATGCCTGAGCCGGTAACCAGAGAGAATGTCAGCCCGTATGCCTGAGCCGGTAACCAGAGAGAATGTCAGTCCGTATGCCTGAGCCGGTAACCAGAGAGAATGTCAGTCCGTATGCCTGAGCCGGTAACCAGAGAGAATGTCAGTCCGTATGCCTGAGCCGGTAACCAGAGAGAATGTCAGTCCGTATGCCTGAGCCGGTAACCAGAGAGAACATCAGCCCACATGCCTGAGCCGGTAACCAGAGAGAATGTCAGCCCACATGCTTGAGCCGGAAACCAGAGAGAATGTCAGCCCGTATGTCTGAGCCGGAAACAAGAGAGAATGTCGCCCATATGCCTGAGCAGGAAACCAGAGAGAATGTCAGCCCACATGCCTGAGCAGGAAACCAGAGAGAATGTCAGCCCGCATGCTTGAGCCGGAAACCAGAGAGAATGTCAGCCCATATGCCTGAGCAGGAAACCAGAGAGAATGTCAGCCCACATGCCTGAGCAAGAAACCAGGCGAGAATGTCAGCCCGCATGCCTGAGCAAGAAACCAGGCGAGAATGTCAGCCCGCATGCCTGAGCAAGAAACCAGGCGAGAATGTCAGCCCGCATGCCTGAGCCAGTAACCAGGCGAGAATGTCAGCCCGCATGCCTGAGCCGGTAACCAGGCGAGAATGTCAGCCCGCATGCCTGAGCCGGTAACCAGAGAGAACATCAGCCCACATGCCTGAGCCGGTAACCAGAGAGAATGTCAGCCCACATGCTTGAGCTGGAAACCAGAGAGAATGTCAGCCCGTATGTCTGAGCCGGAAACAAGAGAGAATGTCGCCCGTATGCCTGAGCAGGAAACCAGAGAGAATGTCAGCCCACATGCCTGAGCAGGAAACCAGAGAGAATGTCAGCCCGCATGCTTGAGCCGGAAACCAGAGAGAATGTCAGCCCATATGCCTGAGCAGGAAACCAGAGAGAATGTCAGCCCACATGCCTGAGCAAGAAACCAGGCGAGAATGTCAGCCCACATGCCTGAGCAAGAAACCAGGCGAGAATGTCAGCCCGCATGCCTGAGCAAGAAACCAGGCGAGAATGTCAGCCCGCATGCCTGAGCAAGAAACCAGGCGAGAATGTCAGCCCGCATGCCTGAGCCGGTAACCAGAGAGAATGTCAGCCCACATGCTTGAGCCGGTAACCAGAGAGAATGTCAGCCCGTATGTCTGAGCCGGAAACCAGAGAGAATGTCAGCCATATGCCTGAGTCGGTAACCAGAGAGAATATCACAAGAAAGCAAAGATGTAAATCGCTGGGGGGGGGGGGGGTAGTCAGAAATAGCAATGGTTAAACACAGGTAGGAGATATCAAAATACGGACATGCACTGTAAGGATTGGTAAACCACGTCGGGGCAACGTATGGACTTTATCAGGGTTATCCAAAGAGATTCGAAAAGTCACCGCACGTTCGGTGACTTTTCGTTCTCTTCAATTCGGTTCCTTTTGCCGATTGCATTTCGGTGACCCTGCGGTGTATTCAGCAAGCACCACAGGGTCCCCGAATTGCAGGGAAAAGCTGCCGAAAACCTGACGAAAACTAACCGAATGCACTATGAAAACAAGCAAAAACATCTGGATTAACCTTCGAAGAGGAGCCGAACAGGAGCCGAAAAGGAGCCGAATCACACAGAGCCGAAGCAGCTGTGACGTAGAGGAGGCAGTGAATAAATTAGAAAAACCATTTGTATGAATCTGGGAAAATGAAACGCTGTTTGCAAAGAAACTACTGAGCGAAAATGGCTGAAATTTTCACAGGAGATCCAGGGAATGATAATAAAGAGGGCTGTTACAAAAAAAATAAGCAAACTGAAAAAAAAATTAAAAAAAAATCGGACTTTTAATTTTTTTTTAAAAAATTCAGAAAAATGCTTAAAGTATCCTAAAAAATCTATAAATAAAGAGACTTTTTGCGGCAGAATTTTATAATGAACGGTTTATTAGATATTGAATTAAAACGGGAATATTTTTAACATTGAAGTCTATGGGATTCTCCTGAATAAATTTGCCGAATTAAACCACCGAATGGCAGGACATTAGGGGAACCTTTCACTGCTGGTTTGTGTTCTCTGAATAGCCGAAGCAGTGCTTTTTCATGGGGATTTCACTGCCCTCGAACAGGGACCGAACAGGCACCGTATGTTCAGGCAATTCGACAGGATTTGGCGAATTGCCTGCTCTCTGGATAGCCGAATGGCCAGGAAAGGTAACCGAACCCTGATTTTCAGCGTTCGGTTACCTTTCTCAAGCAATTCGAATCTCTTTGGATAACCCTGTATGTGTCTGGTTTTAAACCCGGTGGGTGCCACGTCATCATGCCGCGCCCCACCGGCATGCCTGTCCTGTGACCTCAAGGAGTGATTTTATCAGTCGGCGCCCAGCCAGCGAGGAACATGCTGCCGGGCGCTGACTAGTGAACATGGCGTGGGACGTGGCACCCGAGTTTGAGTTTTAGAGTTTTGTTGATTTCCAAAGGAAAATGACCCACAACGTAAGATTTGTCCACTGCGAGATGGATTCAGGTGAATAAAGTCGTAGGTTTTAAACGAGGTCATAAATGGCGACTCTTCCTCTCATTTCCTTTTCACACGAGCCAGGAAGACCCCGAACTTCACCTTCTCTTTATTTGTTACTCAGAGGAAAGTACAACCCAAGAAACCGGGCAACCAGGTGGCAAAAGTCAAGAGGTTCTGCTTCCTTTACCGGGGCTTTGACATGGCTCCTTTCTCTGTTAACAGGACAGACCCGAGATCACAGATATGTATCGGAGAGCGGTTAGCACACGGTAATTCTGTAAATGTACACGCGTGACGCTTTCTTCACTGAATCTGACCCAGCATTGGTTTCAGCTGAAGACACCAGGGACGATCAGATACGTACAGTCTAAGGCTAGGGTCAGACTAACGCATTTTTCACGTTGTCCGTGAAAATGTGCGTTCGAAGAATGGACGTATTTTTTCACGGAATACGCAATAGCGGTCATACTATGCGCAGTTTCATCCGTGATTTTGTACGGATCATCAATAAAACACTTCTTGCATCTGGACGTTATGTTGGCCGGACATTAGCAGCGTCTGACGTCTCCTAATCACGCACACACGCCGCTAGCGGACGCAGCGCACTCTGTACGTCAGTACTAGTGGTTTAACGTTCTCGAAAAAATGCGTTCATTTTCCACTTGCGTTGCGCAGCCGGACTTTTGTGCGACCGTACTTCGTATATTGGCTGTCATTGCCCGGCATCTGCTGCTAGTGCGGCCGTGATTAAGTGCGCCAGAACGCGCGTTCGCACTGCCTCAGTCTGACCCTAGCCATAGCACATCAGGTCCTTAAAGTGTGACACGGCCTCATGCCAAGGTTTGTTCACACGACAAATTCACTTCTGTAGGCATCTTACACATTTTTTATTTATCCGTTACACAAAAATTGACAATTATCTTAAATAACTTTGGTTATTAAATATCTACTGAATTAAATGATCCCTTATTCTGAAAAACACGTCTCATTATTACATGAAAAATAAGATTAAAGTGTTTAATATGTTACGGACAATAATACCCTAAAACACTTTACAGGGATGAGTCGTGCAGGGTTATTCAAAGAGAAACGAAAAGTCACCGTACGTTCAATGACCTTTCGTTCCCCGCACTTCTGGGCGAGTCGGCGATCCTAGTTCGCCGACCCTGCAAGCGCCGCACGGCCCCTGTAGTGCAGGGAAAACTCGTCGCAAACCCGCAGAACAACTGCCGCAAACCCAAACACTCACTGAAACCCGCAGAAAACGCCGGAGATACCCGACTAGCCGGCGATCACAGCACAGAGCAGCCGCCGGAAAAACCTGACACGCAGACGAATGAGGTGAAATAAAAACAAACAGGAGAAAAAAACAGTTTGCTTTAAAGTTTGAAAAGTGAAATACTGTTTGCAAAAAACTACTGAAAGAAAATGTCTGGAATTTACACAGAAGATCCAATGAATGAGAATAAAAAGGGCTGTTACAGAAAAAAAGAAAGAACGATTTAAAAACCAAAACGGAGGAAAAATGCTGACAAAAAAAATACCCAAAAATGCCTAAGGCTAGGGTCAAACGAACGCATTTTTGGCGTCGTCCGTAAGTCGTATTTTTTCACGGAATGCGTGAAAACGGTCAGACGATGTGCATTTTCGTGCCTTTTTTTTTTTACGGATCGTCAATAAAACTCTTTTTGCGTCTGGACGTTATGTTGGCCGGACATTAGCAGCGTCTGACGTCTCCTAATCACGCACACACGTCGCTATGCGGACGCAGCGCACTCTGTATGTCAGTACTAGCGGTTCTGTGTTCTGGAAAAAAAAAATACATTTATTTGCCGCTTGCGTTGCCCGTTGTACTTTGTATATTGCGCGTCATTTGCTGCTACTGCGGCCGTGATTAAGCGCGCCTAAACGCACGTTAAAAATGCGTTAGTCCGACCCCAGCCTCAAAGATCCAAAATAAATAAATAAATAATTGCCTGAATAAACCTGTCGAATGAAACCAGCGAACGGCAGGGCAATTCGGCAACTTTTCACTGCTGGTTTTTGTTCTCTGAATAGACCAAGGCATTCAGGGTTATTCAGAGAGAGGTGAAAAGCAGGAGAATGACTGCAGAATGGAAAATTCTGGCTCAAAATAGCCGATTTGGAAAGTGAGATAAATGGGAGAATTTTTCTGGTTTGGTTAGTTTGACCTAGAATTTTAAGTTCTCCAGCCATTCTCCTGCTTTTCACCGCTCTCTGAATGCTTCTCTATGGGAATTCACTGCCCTCGAACAGGCACCGAACAGGCACCGTATGTGCAGACAATTCGCCAGGATTTGCCGAACGGCCAGGAAAGGGAACCGAACGCTGAATTTCACTGTTCGGTTCCCTTTCGGCAGCCATTCGGATCTCTTTGAATAACCCCCTAACAGGAGCCCAGTTTTCTTTATTTTTACAAGCTTTCTGTTTAATTACTTCACGTTGCAACATTGTATTTCTAAACCTTGTATGGAGGTGTATGTGCAGCCAGCAGGGGCTCCATTCTCCCATAGGGAATAAGGGAGGCTAAAACCCCCCCAGTCTGCTCCCCCCAGTCTCCCAGGGTACCTGGTCATACAGCCGGTAGATTCGGAAGCCCATGGACTCGGTGAAGAGCTGCCAGGGGTCTGGAACTACCGGCTGGTCAAGCTCCTTCCAAGCTTCCTGGAAATGATCCTGATTAAAACCGAGCGCCATGATGCCGGAGTCCAGCGACAAGACACCACACGTCAGACCTCGGAAAGGATCCTCCAATCAGTACATAGGACCTCTCGGCACGGCCAATCCGCAAATCGTGAAGTACAGCACAGCCAATCCGTGAGCTGGGATCACTTCCTTGTTAGGGGATGTGTGAACAGGTGACACTGTGACTGCAGGGGGCGCTCACTGCTTGGGGTCACTACTGGGAAGGAGTCACGGGGTGCAGAGGACTGACCCCCCCCCCCACATCAGATTTGCGTCATGTATCTTGACATTTATTTCGGTTCCCCTCCCCCACTTTCATGAACCACAACTCATTAATAGCTCCCAAGAGTCCTTATTTAGGAGGACCAGTCCCTCTTTGCCCATAACCCTCAGCGGTTCTCTATTAGGAGCTGCTTAGTTAGCGCTCACATTGGTAACAGGAACGAACCGTTAAACGGTACCAGTATCATTTTCTGGTCAAATCACTCCCTGGAAAGAAGGCCACCATCCCATTACCTTGACCTCTGCAACTACTACAACCCTATTCTCTTCTATTACCCTGACCTTGGCTAATGCTACACTTCTTTACCCTCCAATACCTGGACCTCAGCTAGCATCACACCCAGTTACCTCCCAATACCCTGACTCGGGCAAGTTCTACACCCTTATCTCTGTAGCCACTACCCATCTATTACGTTCCATTTCACACCTCTGGAAACTACTACTACACCCATATTACTTTCCATTTCCCCGATCTTGGCTACTACTACACCCGTATTACTTTCCATTACCCTCATCTTGGCTACTACTACACCCATATTACCTTTCATTACCCCTAACATGGCTACTACTACACCCATATTACTTTCCATTACCCCAATCTTGGCTACTACTACACCCGTATTACCCTGATCTTGGCTACTACAACACCCATATTACCTTCAATTACCCCGATCTTGGCTACTCCACCCTTATTACCTTGCATTACCCTGATCTTGGCTACTACCGTGTTTCCCCGAAAATAAGACACTGTCTTATATTATTTTGGCCCCCAAAATCCACACTAGGTCTAATTTTCAGGGTAGGTCTTATGTTTTTGGTGTTGGTGTTTTTTTTTTTTGGTTTTTTTTTTGGTGGTGTACATCCGGTATCACTCCTCATTCCACGGTTGACAGGAGCTGACACTCGAGGAAGCATCAGCTAAGCCTGCGGTCACACGAGCGCACTGAGTGTGTCCGTGTGACCGCACTTTCCTGCGTCAGTCGCAGCTTTGTGAAGGCTGGACGGGGAGAATCACACAGGGTAGCATGCGTGCTAATTGCACACGCTACCACCAGGAGTGATTTCAGCCTCACCTTCAATAAGCTACGACGGACGCAAATGGAGCTACAAAGTGCAATCCTCCTAACTGCGCTCAGCGAGGTGGCCACACGGCATCAGAGTGGAAAGACGTCTATACTCGGTGACGTTTCTTCTGCTCCATGAAGGCTCGTGTGACTGCAGCCTTATGCGGCTCTGCTCCCACCTCGCTTCCTCTAGCACAGGCATCACTCATTCTCTCCCGTGACTCTTCAAGTTTTCCAACTAGGTCTTATTTTCAGGGTAGGTCTTATATTTAAGCAGTTATCAAAAAACCGCACTAGGTCTTATTTTCGGGGTAGGTCTTATTTTCGGGGAAACACGGTACTACACCCATATTACCTACCATTACCTTGATATTGGCTACTACTACACCCATATTACTTTACATTACCTGATCTGGGGCAACCACTACACCCATATTACCTTCAATTACCCCGATCTTGGCTACTACACCCATATTACCTTCCATTATCCCGATCTTGGCTACTACTACACCATATTATCTTCCATTACCCATAAACTACTACTACTACACCCATATTACTTTCCATTTCCCTGAACTTGTCTACTACTACACCCATATTACCTTCCATTATCCCGATCTTGGCTACTACTACACCCATATTATCTTCCATTACCCAGAAACTACTACTTCACCCATATTACTTTCCATTTCCCTGAACTTGACTACTACTACACCCATATTACCTTCCATTATCCCGATCTTGGCTACTATCTTCCATTACCCATAAACTACTACTACTACTACACCCATATTACTTTCCATTTCCCTGAACTTGTCTACTACTACACCCATATTACCTTCCATTACCCCGATCTTGGCTACTACTACCCCATATTATCTTCCATTACCCATAAACTACTACTACTACTACTACACCCATATTACTTTCCATTTCCCTGAACTTGACTACTACTACACCCATATTACCTTCCATTATCCCGATCTTGGCTACTACTACACCCATATTATCTTCCATTACCCAGAAACTACTACTACACCCATATTACTTTCCATTTCCCTGAACTTGACTACTACTACACCCATATTACCTTCCATTATCCCGATCTTGGCTACTACTACACCCATATTATCTTCCATTACCCAGAAACTACTACTACACCCATATTACTTTCCATCTCCCTGAACTTGACTACTACTACACCCATATTACCTTCCATTACCCCGGTCTTGGCTACTACTACACCCATATTACCTTCCATTACCCCGGTCTTGGCTACTACTACACCCATATTATCTTCCATTACCCATAAACTACTACTACACCCATATTACCTTCCAGAGTGATAGCTGAGCTAGAGGGGCTGCACTGAGACGCTGCGGTTCCGGTATTGTGCTATGGGAGCACCGTCTCCCACTATTTCTGTTTTATTCAGCGACCAGCACCAACCAAAGAAGGCTAGTGCCACTCTCTATATGGCCGTAGGCCTTCACACCTAGAGCTGGGATTCCTTAGGCTCGTATAAATGTGAGTGGTTTGCTATACTGATACAAGGATTGGGGTCATTTGTTGGATCTATCTGCACCATTGGTTTGTATCTTGTCTTCTTTTTTTGAGTCATTGAGGGCGACGAGTACGAATAACGGCACATTAAGGAGGACCGCATTGACCATATTTTTTTAATCCTTTTGCACTGGACTTGTACCATATGTGATTGGACTCACGGACATATACACTTGCACAATGAAAGGTTATGCTTACGGACAATAAGCACTACTGCACTTTACAATTAACACTGTTTACTTTGGTTTTACCAGCAATTCTGAAATACACTGATGAGCCACAACGTTAAAAGCTGCCACCTGATACCGTGTTGCTCCTCCCCGAGCAGCCAAAACAGCCCTGATGCGTCAAAACATGGACTCCACCATCAGACCTCTGAATGCGTCCTGTGGTATCTGGCACCAAGACATTAGCAGCAGATCCTTTAAGTCCTGCAAGTTACATGGTGGGGCCTCCACGGCTGGGATTTGTTAATCTGATTGAATTCTGGGGAATTTGGAGGCCAATGCAACACCATGAAATCTTTTCCATGGTCCTCAAGTCATTCCCAAACTATTTTTTTGCAATGTGGCAGGGTGCATTATCCTGATGAAAAAAGCCACTGACATCAGGGGACACCGTTGTCATCAAGGGTTGTACACAGTCTGCAAAACCCTCACTAACTCAGCTCCCCACTACCTGTCCTCACTAATCACCAAATACACCCCAGCCCGCTCCCTAAGGTCAAACAGTGACCTGCGCCTAGCTTCTCCCCGCATCACCTCTTCCCATGATAGACTGCAGGATTTCTCACGCGCAGCCCCCACTCTCTGGAACGCTCTCCCTCGTACTGTCAGACTTTCCCCTAACTTCTCTTCCTTCAAACGCTCCCTTAAAACGTTCCTATTTAGGGAAGCCTACCACCCAACTCACTGACACAACCATCAATCACTCTCACCTTACAGTCCTCTCCTCCTGTTTCCAACCCCAACCCTTCTAGATTGTGAGTTCCTACGGGAATAGGGCCCTCATCTCCTCCTGTACTGTTTGTCAAATGTTGTTCAATGTATTGTAACCCTGTCTATACTGTGCTTATTGTACAGCGCTGCAGAATATGCTGGCGCTATATAAATAAAGAAGAATAATAATAATAAAAGGTAGGTGGTTACGTGTAAAGTATAACCTGGCACTTTTCCATCATGGCCAGCATTACGTTTTTCAGGAATTTGGACTGCAGTACCTTTTCTATGATCGGACCAGACGGGCATTCACTCCCCACGTGCACCGATGACCCTTCCGCTCACATTACCCTAACTCCAGTCTCCAGCTCTCTTTCCTTGCACCACTTGTGGCAGGTACTAACCACTGCATACCGGGAACACCCCACAAGACTCACTTGTTTGGAGATGCTCTTACCCAGTCATCTAGCCATCAATATTTGACCCTTGTGAAAATCGTTTGGCCCATCTCTTCTGCTTCCAACACGTGAAGTTTAGGAACTGACCCCTTGCTGCCTAACAGATGCCACCCCATGACAGGACTTGTTAGCATATAATAAATGCTATTCACTCCACCTGTCAGTGGTTTTAATCTTGGGTCTGATCAGCGTATATGAGAAAATAGATGTGGTGATAGTGGATGACCTTGACGTGTATTTTTCAGCATAATCACAGGGACCTTTGCACCGATTTCATTTTACATGCGCCAACCCTCCGTGACAAACAATTTCATGAGCATTGCTGCAAGTTAACAACAGGCAGTATTTCCCTTTTATTATTCGTCCTCCAACAAGGACGGTGCATTGTAAAATTGGCTGAACTGTAATTTGTTTTTAAATACATGTAGTCACCAGCCTATCTATAGAGGTCATCAAGATAAAGGGATGATTAGATAGTCATTTTTTGTTAGGTTAATTTTTTAAAAAAAGTGTTTTTCTTCTTCCAGACGTACAGTTGTGTTCAAAATTATTCAACCCCCACTGAAATTGAGTGTTTTGGCCAGTTTGACATTGATTTTGATCATTCAGTCATCTTGCTTACAATTAAATCAAAGAGGCACGTGTAGGTCAGACAAATATAACATAACATTTATAATGAAATAACCACAAATGTCTTTTCTGTGCTCACATCATTATCAGTTTTATTCAACCCCCAAGTGACATTCAATCTTAGTACTTAGTACAACATCCTTTTACAGTTATAACAGCTTTTAAACGTGAAGCATAGCTTGACACAAGTGTCTTGCAGCGATCTACCGGTATCTTCGCCCATTCGTCATGGGCAAAAGCCTCCAGTTCAGTCACATTCTTAGGCTTGCGCACTGCAACTGCTTTCTTTAAGTCCCACCAGAGGTTCTCAATCGGATTTAAGTCAGATGACTGCGATGGCGACTCCAAAATGTTCCAGCCTTTAATCTGCAACCATGCTCTAGTGGACTTGGAGGTATGCTTGGGATCATTGTCTTGTTGAAAGCTCCAACGTCTCCCAAGCCTCAGGTTTGTGACGGACTGCATCACATTGTCATCCAATATCTCCTGGTACTGAAGAGAATTCATGGTACCTTGCACACGCTGAAGCTTCCCTGTACCTGCAGAAGCAAAACAGCCCCAAAGCATGATTGACCACCCGCCATGCTTCACAGTAGGCAAGGTGTTCTTTTCTTCATAGGCCTTGTTCTTCCTCCTCCAAACATAGCGTTGATCCATGGGCCCAAACAGTTCTAATTTTGTTTCATCAGTCCACAGAACACTATCCCAAAACTTCTGTGGTTTGCCCACATGACTTTTGGCATACTGCAGTCGACTCTTCTTATTTTTTGGAGACAGCAAGGGGGTGCGCCTGGGAGTTCTAGCATGGAGGCCTTCATTACGCAGTGTGCGCCGTATTGTCTGAGCTGAAACTTCAGTACCCACATCTGACAAATCTTTTCTCAGTTCCTCAGCAGTCACACGGGGACTTTTCTCCACTCTACGCTTCAGGTAGCGCACAGCAGTCGAAGTCAGCATCTTCTTTCTGCCACGACCAGGTAGCGTTTCAACAGTGCCCTTTGCCTTGAATTTGCAAATGATGCTTCCTATGGTCTCTCTTGGTATGTTTAACATCTTTGCAATCTTCTTATAGCCATTGCGATTCCTGTGAAGAGTAATCACCTCTTCTCTTGTCTTCCTGGACCATTCTCTTGACTTCACCATGTTTGTAACCACACCAGTAAATGTCTAGAAGGAGCTGAGTATCACAGTCATTTTAAAGTTGCCTAATTGGTGCTTATTATGCTTTATTGCTGCTCCGTGACATCCACAGGTGTTTTCAATACCTGATTGAAAACACTTGAATGAACCTCTGTTCTTCAGAGTGGTAGTCTTTAAGGGGTTGAATAATTGTGTCAATGAAGAATTCACAAAAGAAACATTTACTACTGTATTACAAAACCAATTGATGTCATTTTAGTTGCATATGGTTCTTTAAAAAGTCCTTGTAGGATTTCATTCTGAATACAATTACAAATGTACACTAAATTCCCTAAAACCCTTTACAGCATTGGGGGTTGAATAATTTTGAACACAACTGTATGTTACAGTTCACGGACGTGCCGTCAGGGTAGGCAGGAGAGGCAGAGCCTCACCTGCCATTACGTGTTAAAATAATAAAACACACCTGCTCTGCCCCCCCCCCCGGCGTCGGCTCTGTTCTCTTCCTCTATGCGCAGTGCGTGCATTCTTTTTACAGCTTACGGAATTTGCGTAGCGTTGGAATGGTTCCTCGCTTCGCTAATAGCGTAAACTGGTTAAAAAAGTCTGCACTGTGCATCTGTTCAAATAGGAACAGAAGCGCGCTGCCTACTTCCTGAGCACTGCTCGTCAGAGTCTCAGAGAGGCCCTGACAGAGCAAAGGAATAGCTTGGACCAATGAGAAAGCACCATTGGTCCAAGCCATTCAAAAAAACTGCCTGCATTGGAGGCTGGCCTCTGACAGGAAGGGGTCCAGGCAGCTCCCGCTAGTGACGGATACAGAGTATGAGAGGCACAAGCTGCTCCCCCTGCTCGCTCTAGTGGCAGGCACAAGCTGCTCCCCCTGCTCGCTCTAGTGGCGGATACAGATAATGACAGGCACAGTAAAACAGTTTTTCTGTCATTTTTTTTTCTAATAGTAAAGTATCTGAAATGATGAAAATAATGGTATCTTTAGAAAGTCCATTTTATTGCGAGAAAAATTATATACAATATGTGGGGGTACAGTAAAGGAGTAAAAGATAATTTACAGCTAAACACAAACCGCAGGAAGTTATTTAATATCTGTGTATATCTGGCTCTGATACTAACCAGTGCCTCACCAGCCACAGACCTCACCGCACGTCCCGGTTACAGGTTTTTATAAAGCACTAGCAAGTTCCGTAGCGCTCCAAAATGGGAGGCAGACTAACAAATATACATACAGATTCAACACACAGTACAGTAGGAGAGAGGACCCTGCTCAAGAGCTTGCAATCTAAAAGGATAGGGGTGACACACTAGGTGAGGGTTAATAGAGAATATGAAGTATCAGGGTGCATGTGAGCTGTGTGGGAAGATGCAGTAAGAAATAAACAGATGGGGATTCGGGAGTGAGCCGATAGGCTTCTCTAAAGTAATGTGTTTTGTCAATAGAGGAGATAGGGGTTCCAATTGGAACCCCTATCTCCCGATCCATGGCAGCTAGGGGTTAATGTTTGGTATTGTTGGATCGGCCAGAGCATGGCCTTTCCAACGATAATAAAAAGAAAATCAAAATAAAAAAATATGAAAAAAAAAATAAACAAGTTTTTTGTTTTGTTTTGTTAATGCAGCAATATTGTTCCCATTTCAATTATAATGTGAACAATGATGCTGCACTAACGATTTTTGTATGGGGTGCGTTTGTTAAAAATCGCGTAATTTTCCCCCAAAAAAATGTAACGAGACCCCATCTCTAATTTTTTTAACAAGCGCACCCCATACAAAATATAACCGCAAACGCTCGCATGACAAAATGTGAAAAAAACCCACTTTACACGTTGTAAATTATTGAAAATTCAAATTTTATTGCATTTTTTGTTATAATATACAGACAGGATATGACGTATACATATAATAATGACATATTATGGATCTGTCGAGTCTGCCGGAAAGAACGATATATAATATGTTTGGGTCATATAATAAAATAAGGCTTCAAAACGCATTTAAACATGATGAGCGAAACCGGTAAAAATGAGCTCAGCACACAGGCGTGAAATGGCTCAGCAATGAAAGGGTTAACATGATCAAAGGCAGTTTATATCAATGTATGCCACCTAACCGTTCTGCTTTAGGCTAGGGTCAGACGAACGCATTTTCACGTTGTCTGTGAAAAAGTGCGTTCGAACGAATGGACGCATTTTTTCACGGAGTACGCGATAGCGGTCATACAATGCGCATTTGCGTTCGTGATTTTGTACGGATCATCAATAAAACACTTTGTGCATCTGGATGTTATGTTGGCCGGACATTAGCAGCGTCTGACATCTCCAATTCACGCACACACGCCGCTAGCGGACGCAGCGCACTCTGTACAACCGTACTAGCGGTTTTACGTTCTCGACAAAATGCGTTCGTTTGCAACTTGCGTTGCGCAGCCAGACTTTTGTGCGACCGTACTTCGTATATTGGCCGTCATTGCCCGGCATTTGCTGCTACTACGGCCGTGATTAAGTGCGCCTGCACGCGCGTTCGCACTGCCTCAGTCTGACCCCAGCCTTAAGCGTGACAGTCCTGATTTGAACACTCAATGTCTCCCTGTATTGAAAGGTATGTTGAAGCCCGCTTTGTCTCTCGTCAGTTGCTTTTTAGTATCTGAAGGGTTAAGAATGCCCTTAACAAAGCATAGGAAACGCTAGTGTAGTGACAGGCGGGTTATGTAATAGCTCTTTGGGAGGATACTGAAATGTTTCCTCAAGGAAGCGCGTCTTTAATCAAGACTTGTAGATAAGAGGAGTTTCTGAAGTTCGGTGATGGAGAGTGAGCGACGGACAGCCCGAGTGAGATCCCTGAAATAGGACAGGACACTCCTCCTAATAGGGAAATATAATATATATACATATATGTAGATTGGATAAACCGTGTTAGTCCAGATGCCAAAATCACCAGCATATAGCCGCACGTCGTGAAACATTTTTTTAAATTAGATTAACGTATCATTTGAAAGACGAGATTTTGAGAGATAACTCTGTCTTCCTGGTCAATAAGCTACACTGACATGGTTATTCAGAGAGAGGTGAAAACCATGAGAATGACTGGAGAAGTGAAAATTCTAGGTCAAAATAGCCGATTTGGAAAGTGAGATAAATGGGAGAATTTTTCTGGTTTAGCTATTTTGACCTAGAATTTTCACTTCTCCAAAAGTTCTCCAGAGTTTCAACTCTCTCTGAATAACCCTGTAAGAATTTTCTATGATTTTCCTCTGTATAGCTTGCAGACCTGAAGAGCAGAGTCAGGCTGGTCGTCCTCTGGGTCCGTAGTGGGACGAACGACTTGGTTGCCCGACTATGGACAACCTAGTCGTACGACCAGGGCCGGTGCTAGACTATTTTGCGCCCTAGGCAAGACCAACTACTTGCGTCCCCCAGAAAAAATTGCTGTTGAAATGCGGGGGGGGAAACACAGATACACACTGTGCGCAGAGGGGGGGCACACACTGTGCACAGGGACACACACACTGCAGGGGGGACACACTGTGCTTGGGGGCTGCACACGGTCGTTCGGTGCCCATCTTACCCCTCCACTGGTCGGGCCCGGGATTGGTCTTTGCTCTTCCTTTTCTGTGCCTCTTTCTTTCCTCTGCCCTTTGTGCCTCTTTCTTTCCTCTGTGCCTTTCTTTCCTCTGCCCTCTGTGCCTCTTCCTTCCCCTGCCCTCTGTGCCTCTTTCTTTCCCCTGCCCTCTGTGCCTCTTTCTTTCCCCTGCCCTCTGTGCCTCTTTCTTTCCTCTGCTCTCTGTGCCTCTTTCTTTACCCTGCCCTCTGTGCCTTTCTTTCCTCTGCCCTCTGTGCCTCTTTCTTTCCTCTGCCCTCTGTGCCTCTTTCTTTCCTCTGCCATTTGTGCCTCTTTCTTTCCTCTGCCATTTGTGCCTCTTTCTTTCCTCTGCCATTTGTGCCTCTTTCTTTCCTCTGCCATTTGTGCCTCTTTCTTTCCTCTGCCATTTGTGCCTCTTTCTTTCCTCTGCCATTTGTGCCTCTTTCTTTCCCCTGCCATTTGTGCCTCTTTCTTTCCTCTGTCCTATGTGCCTCTTTCTTTCCTCTACCCTCTGTGCCTCTTTCTTTACCCTGCCCTCTGTGCCTCTTTCTTTACCCTGCCCTCTGTGCCTCTTTCTTTACTCTGCCCTCTGTGCCTCTTTCTTTACCCTGCCCTATGTGCCTCTTTCTTTCCTCTGCCCTCTGTGCCTCTTTCTTTCCTCTGCCCTCTGGGCATCTTTCTTTCCTCTACCCTCTGTGCCCCTTTCTTTCCTCTACCCTCTGTGCCTTTCTTTCCTCTGCCCTCTGTGCCTTTCTTTCCTCTGCCCTCTGTGCCTTTCTTTCGCCTTTTCTTTCTTCTGTTTCTTTTTCTTTCTTTCGTGCCTTTCTTCTGCCTCTGGCCCCTGCGCGTCACCATAAGATGCGTTAAACGTTAACGCGCGTAAATTAACGCTGGCATTAAAATCCAAACGCCTTTTTTCATCCGTCCGAAAATATTGCGGAAAAAAATACGCGCAAAAACGCTGCGCGCAGAAATTGGTGGGCAGACATTTTTTTCATGCAGTTCAGCCAATCAGAATTAAGAACCACAATTGTCTCCCGTTCAGTTTTTGTGCCTGCCAAAATCAATCTGTGTATATATGCTGCAGCAATAATAAAAACACGCACAACTTCTCAATTTTATTGTTTGGGTATGCGTAGAATGTGTAATTATACTGTGCTGTATTTATTTTTTCGTGCTGGTGTATTTGGTTTCGGCCAGAACGTTCAGATTTGCAGTTACCACCAGCTTTTCAAAGACGTTAAAATTATGCGCGCAAACGTCGTTCGTAAAAATTTGCGCATCGATTGTAATACCATCCGCGTACCAGCGCACAAACGCATTTGCGCTCACAATGTTAAGTATGGGATGCGCGCACGAACTTGCACTCGTGCAAGTTTCGCACAGGGTCACTCACGTTAGACGTTAACGCGCATCGTTTGCGCGGTCGTAATACGACGTTCAGCGCAAAGGGTTTTTCCCCCTCGTGTTAATGCGTTTTTGCGCACGCGCAAAATTGTGTGCGAAGAGTGTAATAGTGCCCGAAGAATCTAAAAAAAAAAATAGTAACCACTTCAGCAATAGGTTTCGCACTCAGGGACATATATAAAAAATAAAACAGCAAAATATATTTAATCTAATTAAAAAACACGTATCACGATGTTTCGGTTAATTCTGAGCCTTTTGTAAATAAGTTGACATGATGGCATTATTTGGCGTTACACCTGCAGTTTGTTTTGCGTCATGTTACATTGCCAAAGGCGTTGCTGTATGTTGGAGGAAAAGAGGCTGTGTGGGAAGTCACTTTATAGGAAGAGAAGGAGGGAAACTGCTTTTAATGTTTCCTGGAGCGAGAAGTTAATAAAACCAGCGAAGAAAAAAAGAGAAAGGAGTGATGAAAAGGTTAGTTCTGCAAAAAGCAGACGTCACCTTCAACAGACTGTCAGCGAGCGCTGCCACAGTAAATTAAAATAATAATAGAAATGACCATAAAATTCTTTGCATCTGACCAGTTGACTGTATTCCCAAATGTAAATGTAAAGTTCCTTCAGCTCTAGGAAAGAAATCAAAGAGCTTCTGTAAATACAGGAAGTGTTCTCAGGAGTCAGTGGTTCCTGTATGTACAGATTGTAGTTGGTGACTGTGTCCCATTCAGTCCTTTCAACCAACAGTGATGTAATATCAATAATGAGCATGGGGCAGGGACGTGCGGTGAGGTCAGTGGCTGGTGAGGCACTGGCAAGTATCAGAGCCAGATATACACAGGGTTACGCAGTCGAAATTTACGCATTTGATTATCTTTATATAGGAGAATAGTGTTTCCCTATTTATAAAGTAAAGTTCGCATTTTTTTTACACAGTTCTAAGAGCATGCACTTACAATACTGACTACTAGAGGGCGCTATTACAACTCTTTAAAATAAAGTTTGCATATAGGTTTATAATGTTCCAAGAACATGCACTTACAATACTGAATAATAGAGGGCAATATTAACGCTTTAAAATAAAGTTTGCATATAGGATTTTACTTCTAAGAGCATGCACTTACAATACTGACTAATAGAGGGCGCTAATACACACATGCTGACTACTGAGCTCTGCCTGCCCCCCCCCCACGATTGACGAGGACAGTCACATGACTGTTCTGCGTCAATCAATCCATGGAGAGCTCTGCCTCCCATGGGGGGTGTTTTTTTTTTTTAAAAAAAAGAATTGCTCGAGACCAATGGAGCTTTCTCATTGGCTCAAGCTTTCAATTGCTCTCAGTGCCTCTGGAGGCACAAAAGAGCGTAGAACCAGGAAGCAAAGCCAGCTTGAGCTACGCAATTAGTGTAGCATTCAGCTGCGCAAATTGCGTAGGCTAGGCTGGCTCAGTGCTGCCCCTGCTGTCTGTGTAGCGAATCACACACACACAGCAGCCGGCAAACTGAAAGTGCAGGGGAAAAAATGCGGAGGACAGAGAAGCACAGCGAGGGAGCGTGGAGCAGGTGAGTATGAGAATTTTTTTCAATAAATAACATTTTATTTACAGTTTAAATATACACAAAACACATGTCATTACAGCACAATGAACACATTAATTTACTGGAATGGCAGGAGAGGCTCTGCCTCCCCTGCCACCCCTGACTGCACGTCCCTGGCATGGGGCAATGGTGGACAGCAGTTTTACAAATAAGGAGCGCAGATGTGGTTACATTGAGGATGAATGAGAGGTTCCCTGTCACTGAGGCCACGTTACATAGCAGTGAGCACCTCCAAGCATTCAAGTCAACTGTCGCCGTTCTGACATCATGGTCCTTGTTCTATGCCTTTAGTATCCTGAAAAGCAGTCCTAGATGCCTTATTCCAAGTAGTGTGTTGTAAACATCAGATATGAAAGATCTATTTTCTGTCCAGTGGATCAACAAGTCACAAAACGGACTTCTCCGTTCTCACAGGTAGCCTGTGTAATGCAAGACATGCAAACAGTACGTGGTAGACAGCTCTCATGGTAGACAGGTGTGTGTATATGTAGGCATGCATTTGTGTAGACTAGGGTCAATTTGCACAGGAAAGATATATGGATACTGACAAATGACAAACCACACAAAATCCCTAATTTCGTCATGCAAGGCCCCTGCTTGATTGAGGCCTTTAGCGGCTGCCTGTCTTGTCAAATCATAGGTCTGCCTTTTTCCTCCCTCACCCCTCTCATCTATCCCGTGCCTTAAGGGTTTGACCCTGTTAGTCTTTGACTAAGTAGAACCATTGTAAAACGTTTATTTTGTATGGAACGCATCTTTTTATCTTCTCCTTTCTCATCCAAACACTTTCTCCTTAGGTTCTGCTCAGTTACCATACCCAAAATTTGTTTGGTGAAGCCTTTTGTGTTACGCGGCATAATGAAATTATCAGGTCTATTCAACAACGGTGAATCTCAGGAGAATTGACTGGAGAAGTAAAAAAATCCAGGTCAAAATAGCCAAACCAGAAACATTCTCCCATTTATCTCACTTTCCAAATCGGCTATTTGGTTTAGATTGTTCTCTTCTCCTGCCAGTTCTCCTCAGTTTCGCCCTTTAGTGAAAAGACCTGTATGTTTAAGAGGACTCCATCTCTGTGATAATCTTCATTGGCTAATTCAGCCTGATCTTCTCCTAATTGCTCTTCCCCATCACTTTTCCATCTCTCTTTCAATGGAGGCATCTGAACCCCATTTACATAACTTCCCCGCCTTCCGTGCACATCTCCACCCCAACATGGCAAAGGAAACTATCCTCCAGTGCCTACCAAACCAGTTTGCATGCTCCTGTAAGCAGGACCTTATAGCTTCTCTTTATCAATTTCTGGAATTTGTTGGTAAAAAATAAATAATGTATACTAAAAATATTAATATGATAAATAAAAATACGCACTATAAATATTTTTTTAAGTAATAACAATACCAACATACACTAACTAATAATACACACTATAATTGTTTAATAATAACAATATACGCTATAAATAATCGTTTAATAATAACAATACCAATACACACTATAAATGTTTAATAATAATACCAACATACACTATAAATATGAATACACACTATAATTAACAATACCAACATACACTATAAATACTAACACACTATAAATAATTGTTTAATAATAACAATATCAATATACACTATAAATAATAATACACACTATAAATGTTTAATAATAACAATATACACTATAAATAATTGTTTAATAATACCAATACACACAATAAATGTTTAATAACAATACACACTATAAATATGAATACACACTATTATTAACAATACCAATATACACTATAAATACTAACACACACTAGAAATAATTGTTTAATAATAACAATACCAATATACACTATAAATGATTGTTTAAGTAATAATATCAATATACACTATAAATATGAGTACACACTATAAATAAATTACAATACTGATATACATTATAAATAATAATATACACTATAAATAATTGTTTAAGTAATAATAACAATACCAATATACACTATAAATAATACACACTATAAATTGCATAATAACATTACCAATATACACTATAAATAACAATACACACTATAAATAAATTACAATACCAATATACACTATAAATAATACACACTATAAATTGCATAATAACATTACCAATATACACTATAAATAACAATACACACTATAAATAAATTACAATACCAATATACATTATAAATAATAATATACACTACTAATAATTGTATTAATAACAATATACACTATAAAGAATTATTTGTATTATATTTATTCTAGACTATTATAATAAGAATTTATGAATATATTCACAGTGATAGTAATTATTGTTTTGTATATCGCTATTGCTAGTTATATTATTATTACTTCTTTATCAATACATTTATGTTGTGTAAATAATAATGAATTATTTTACTTCTCAAAAGAAAAAAAAAGCGTGTTAGGCTGGGGTCAGACCAGCGCACTTTTAACGTGCGTTCTGGCGCACATAATTACGGCCGCACTAGCAGCAGATGACGGGCAATGACGGCCAATATACGATGTACGGCCGCACAAAAGTCCGGCCGTGCAACGCAAGTGGAATTTGAACGCATTTTTTTGAGAACGCAGAACCGCTAGTACTGACGTACTGAGTGCGCAGCTGCGGCATAGCGGCGTGTTTGCGTGATTAGGAGATGTCAGACGCTGCTAATGTCCAGCCTACATAACGTCCAGACGCAAAAAGAGTTTTATTGACGATCCGTACAAAATCACGACCGACAATGCGCGTCGTCTGACCATTTTTGCGCATTCTGTGAAAAAATACGTCAATGCGTTCGGACACACTTTTTCACGTTCGCGGGGGAAAAATGCTTTCGTCTGACCCTAGCCTAAAAGGTATGGCAGGAGGAAAAAAAAAAGAGCTATGTACAAAGCAAAATTTAAGCTTAAACACCCCCCAAGATCACAAACAGCTTGATTCCTCCCTGTATTGCAACCAGAAACATTCAATGGCCTTGAGACAAAGTTGCTATTTAATAATTATTGAGGGAACAAAATGTGCTAGAACTCCGTTTTCCTATAGATCTTCACTAATTACAAGGTTTATTTAAATACAACACTATAAAGCCTTGCTGGTTGTTGTTGGCAGACTGGGTTTACTTAAGATCAGCCGACGCGTTTTACAGGAAGATCTCTGCTCTGTTTTTTTAAGGCCAAAACTTTGTTGTCTTTTGTGAGGGTGCAGATTTTTGATGTGGTTTTGGAAATCCTCCTATTTCCCTTTCCACCCTTTGAGTCATCAAAGACTAGAAAGTGAACGGAGACAGTTTGTTAATGTTTCCTCCAGTGGCTGTAACTCCCAGCAATCTGATGTCTACACAGAGCCGTCTTGCTGCTCCCCGCCTTATACCTCACACAGGTACAGGGGCCGCCGCGGTGATGGAAGCATCGAAGGAGCTCACACTCAGAGAATAACTAAATTGAAGATCGGTCTTTTGGTAAATAGAAAACCAAGGAAGAAGAATTTTTAAGCCGGTAATCTATACACAGGGAATGTGAGGGAAACCTTTTACCGGATCGTCATCTGAAGACCCCCTGCTAGAGGTACGTGACATTTCAGAAACATTTTAACGCTTTTCCGCAGATACAGAATTATTACAAAGCTACAAAAATACTAAAAATATTTAAAAGAAGAAATATTATTGTATATACACATGTTTTATATTATTATAACATTGTGTGGATTTCTTGTACAAGCGTTTATCACCAGCTCAGGGAAAGATCTCGAGAAATAGAACATCTTGCTCAATTTAGGAAGTGGAGGACATTTATTTCAAGTTGAGAGGAGAACCCTGCTTTGAGGAGCTTACAATCTAAGAGGACAAAGGGACCCTGCTCAGAGGAGCTTAAAATCTAAGAGGAGAAAACGACTCTGCTCAGAGGAGTTTACAATCTAAGAGGAGAAAACGACTCTGCTCAGAGGAGTTTACAATCTAAGAGGAGAAAACGACTCTGCTCAGAGGAGTTTACAATCTAAGAGGAAAAAATGACTCTGCTCAGAGGAGTTTACAATCTAAGAGGAGTTTACAATCGAAGGAGAAAACGACTCTGCTCAGAGAGCTTACAATCTAAGAGAAGAGGACTCTACTCAGAGGAGCTTACAATCTAAGAGAAGAGGACTCTACTCAGAGGAGCTTACAATCTAAGAGGAGAAAAGGACTCTGCTCAGAGTTTACAATCTAAGAGGAGAAAAGGACTCTGCTCAGAGGAGAAAAGGACTCTGCTCAGAGGAGGTTACAATCTAAGAGGAGAAAAGGACTCTGCTCAGAGGAGGTTACAATCTAAGGAGAAAAGGACTCTGCTCAGAGTTTACAATCTAAGAGGAGAAAAGGACTCTGCTCAGAGGAGTATACAATCTAAGAGGAGAAAGGGACCCTGCTCAGAGGAGCTTACAATCTAAGGAGGAGAAAAGGACTCTGCTCAGAGGAGCTTACAATCTAAGGAGGAGAAAAGGACTCTGCTCAGAGGAGCTTACAATCTAAGAGGAGAAAAAAACCTGCTCAGAGGAGCTTACAATCTAAGAGGAGAAAAAAACCTGCTCAGAGGAGCTTACAATCTAAGAGGAGAAAAGGACTCTGCTCAGAGAAGCTTACAATCTAAGGAGGAGAAAAGGACTCTGCTCAGAGGAGTTTACAAGCTAAGAGGAGAAAAAAACCTGCTCAGAGGAGCTTACAATCTAAGAGGAGAAAAGGACTCTGCTTTGAGGAGCTTACAATCTAAGGAGAAAACGACTCTGCTCAGAGAGCTTACAATTTAAGAGAAGAGGACTCTGCTCAGAGGAGTTTACAATCTAAGAGGAGAAAAGGACTCTGCTCAGAGGAGTTTACAATCTAAGAGGAAAAAAGGACTCTGCTCAGAGGAGTTTACAATCTAAGAGGAGAAAAGGACTCTGCTCAGAGGAGTTTACAATCTAAGAGGAGAAAAGGACTCTGCTCAGAGGAGAAAAGGACTCTGCTCAGAGGAGATTACAATCTAAGGAGAAAAGGACTCTGCTCAGAGTTTACAATCTAAGAGGAGAAAAGGACTCTGTAAGCTCCTCTGAGCAGGGTCCCTTTCTCCTCTTAGATTGTAAGCTCCTCTGAGCAATCTAAGGCTAGGGACAGATGAGCGCATTTTCTGCAGCCACCGTAAAAATGTACGTCGATGCTTGCGCACGCATTTTTTCACGGAATACGCTTAAGTGGTCAGACGATGCGCAATTCTGGACGTATTTCATGACGGTGGGGTAAAAAGAAGTCTAGGGAAATCCGGCTGTTTGAACGTTATGTTGGCCGCACACTAGCAGCGTCTGACATCTCCTAATCACGCACACACGCTGCTATGCGGCCGCAGCGCACTCTGTACGTCAGTAGCAGCGGTTTCACGTTCTGATAAAAATGCGTTCATTTGCTGGTTGCGTGGTGTCGGCGCACTTTTGTACGCCCGTACTGCGTATATTGGCCGTCATTGGCCGTTATGTGCTGCTACTGCCGCCGTGATTTAGTGCGTCTGCACGCGCGTTCCGACTGCCCCACTCTGACCCTAGCCTAAGAGGAGAAAGGGACCCTGCTCAGAGGAGCTTGCAATCTAAGGAGGAGAAAAGGACTCTGCTCAGAGGAGCTTACAATCTAAGGAGGAGAAAAGGACTCTGCTCAGAGGAGTTTACAAGCTAAGAGGAGAAAAAAACCTGCTCAGAGGAGTTTACAATCTAAGAGGAGAAAAGGACTCTGCTCAGAGGAGTTTACAATCTAAGAGGAGAAAAAACCCTGCTCAGAGGAGTTTACAATCTAAGAGGAGAAAAGGACTCTGCTCAGAGGAGTTTACAATCTAAGAGGAGAAAGGGACTCTGCTCAGAGGAGCTTACAATCTAAGAGGAGAAAAGGACTCTGCTCAGAGGAGTTTACAAGCTAAGAGGAGAAAAATAACCTGCTCAGAGGAGCTTACAATCTAAGAGGAGACGCTGACCCTGCTCAGAAAGCTAACAATCTAAGAGGAGACGCTGACCCTGCTCAGAAAGCTAACAATCTAAGAGGAGACGCTGACCCTGCTCAGAAAGCTAACAATCTAAGAGGAGACGCTGACCCTGCTCAGAAAGCTAACAATCTAAGAGGAGACGCTGACCCTGCTCAGAAAGCTAACAATCTAAGAGAAGAGGACTCTGCTCAGAGAAGCTTACAATCTAAGAGAAGAAAACCCCTGCTTAAAGGATTTTACAATCTAACCGGAGAAAAGGACGCTGCTCAGAGGAGTTAACAATCTAAGGGCAGTATTACAATGTTGGCGCTAACTTAACCAGAGCTGTTGTAAACTTAAAACCTCCATAGGCTATAACGGCTCTGGGAAGTTTACAACAGCTCTGGTTAAGTTAGCACCAACTATGTAATATGGCCCTAAGAGGGGAGGGGGCCCTGCTCAGAGTAGTTTACAATCTAAGAGGGGAGGGGTCCTTGCTCAGAGGGGTTTACAATCTAAGAGGGGAGGGGGCCCTGCTCAGAGGAGTTTACAATCTAAGAGGGGAGGGGTCCTTGCTCAGAGGAGATTACAATCTAAGAGGGGAGGGGGCCTTGCTCAGAGGGGTTTACAATCTAAGAGGGGAGGGGTCCTTGCTCAGAGGAGATTACAATCTAAGAGGGGAGGGGGCCTTGCTCAGAGGAGTTTACAATCTAAGGCTAGGGTCAGACTGAGGCAGTGCGAACGCGCGTTCTGGCGCACATAATCACGGCCGCACTAGCAGCAGATGCCGGGCAATGACAGCCAATATACGATGTATGGTCGCACAAAAGTCCGGCCGCGCAACGCAAGTGGAAAATGAACGCATTTTTTCGAGAACGTTAAACCGCTGGTACTGACGTACAGAGTGCGCTGCGGCCGCATAGCAGCGTGTGTGCGTGATTAGGAGATGTCAGACGCTGCTAGTGTGCGGCCAACATAACGTTCAAACAGCCGGATTTCCCTAGACTTCTTTTCACCCCATCGTCATGAAATACGTCCAGAATTGCGCATCGTCTGACCACTTAAGCGTATTCCGTGAAAAAATGCGTGCGCACGCATCGACGTACATTTTGACGGTGGCCGCAGAAAATGCGCTCATCTGTCCCTAGCCTAAGAGGGGAGGGGTCCTTGCTCAGAGGGGTTTACAATCTAAGAGGGGAGGGGTCCTTGCTCAGAGGGGTTTACAATCTAAGAGGGGAGGGGTCCTTGCTCAGAGGAGTTTACAATCTAAGAGGGGAGGGGTCCTTGCTCAGAGGAGATTACAATCTAAGAGGGGAGGGGTCCTTGCTCAGAGGAGATTACAATCTAAGAGGGGAGGGGGCCTTGCTCAGAGGAGTTTACAATCTAAGAGGGGAGGGGTCCTTGCTCAGAGGGGTTTACAATCTAAGAGGGGAGGGGTCCTTGCTCAGAGGAGTTTACAATCTAAGGCTGGGGTCAGACTAGCGCACTTTTAACGTGCGTTCTGGCGCACTTAATTACAGCCGCACTAGCAGCAAATGACGGGCAATGACGGCCAATATACGATGTAAGGCCGCACGAAAGTCCGGCCGTGCAACGCAAGTGGAATTTGAACGCATTTTGTCGAGAACGTGAAACCACTAGTACGGTCGTACAGAGTGCGCTGCGTCCGCTAGCGGCGTGTTTGCGTGATTAGGAGACGTCAGACGCTGCTAATGTCCGGCCAACATAACGTCCAGATGCACAAAGTGTTTAATTGATGATCCGTACAAAATCACGAACGCAAATGCGCATCGTATGACCGCTATCGCGTACTCCGTGAAAAAAATGCGTCCATTCGTTCGAACGCACTTTTTCACAGACAACGCGAAAATGCGTTCGTCTGACCCTAGCCTAAGAGGGGAGGGGTCCTTGCTCAGAGGAGTTTACAATCTAAGAGGGGAGGGGTCCTTGCTCAGAGGAGTTTACAATCTAAGAGAGGAGGGGTCCTTGCTCAGAGGAGTTTACACTCTAAGAGAGGAGGGGTCCTTGCTCAGAGGAGTTTACAATCTAAGAGAGGAGGGGTCCTTGCTCAGAGGAGTTTACAATCTAAGAGAGGAGGGGTCCTTGCTCAGAGGAGTTTACAATCTAAGAGAGGAGGGGTCCTTGCTCAGAGGAGTTTACAATCTAAGAGAGGAGGGGTCCTTGCTCAGAGGAGTTTACAATCTAAGAGGATAAGAGTGCAAAATCCCTTACATTTAAAAATAATCACATAAAAATATCTCTTACCTCTTGTCTCGTGATGCAGATGGTGACTTGTCTTGATCTGCTGCCTCCTCTGACCAGTGTTCTTCCACTGACCCCGTACAATCTCACTCATGCAACCATATGTAGAACTTGCTACGGGTCACATTTGTCTTTGGACTTCTATGGACTGCAGGAGCCAATACCAGCTTTTTCTACCTGCCCTTCAGAGTCACCTTGACACCCAAATGCCTCAGAACTACATGTCCTAACAAGCTCAGCCAGCTTTTGCAAAGTATTTTAGCAGGAAGGATACATTGAGATTTCTCTCGTTTTCAGTATGTTCTGGGTTCAAGAGCATTGAATTGTTACAGTCGTTACAGAAATACAAAGTAATAAATGCAAGATATTAAAAACAAAACAAAAATATACAGAGTAACCCAGAAAATAAATCTGTAGGAAATAGTCACTGTGTTACATGTTTACAGGTGCATTCTGTATATAGTCACTATGTTACATGTTTACAGGCGCATTCTGTATATAGTCACAATGTTACATGTTTACAGGTGCATTCTGTATATAGTCACTATGTTACATGTTTACAGGCGCATTCTGTATAGTCACTGTGTTACATGTTTACAGGTGCATTCTGTATATAGTCACTATGTTACATGTTTACAGGTGCATTCTGTATATAGTCACTATGTTACATGTTTACAGGTGCATTCTGTATATAGTCACTATGTTACATGTTTACAGGTGCATTCTGTATATAGTCACTATGTTACATGTTTACAGGTGCATTCTGTATATAGTCACTATGTTACATGTTTACAGGTGCATTCTGTATATAGCCACTATGTTACATGTTTACAGGTGCATTCTGTACATAGTCACTGTGTTACATGTTTACAGGTGCATTCTGTATATAGTCACTGTGTTACATGTTTACAGGTGCATTCTGTACATAGTCACTGTGTTACATGTTTACAGGTGCATTCTGTATATAGTCACTGTGTTACATGTTTACAGGCACATTCTGTATATTGTCCCTGTGTTACATGTTTACAGGCGCATTCTGTATATAGTCACTATGTTACATGTTTATAGGTGCATTCTGTATATAGTCACTATGTTACATGTATACAGGCGCATTCTGTATATAGTCACTATGTTACATGTTTACAGGCGCATTCTGTATATAGTCACTATGTTACATGTTTACAGGCGCATTCTGTATATAGTCACTGTGTTACATGTTTACAGGTGCATTCTGTATACAGTCACTATGTTACATCTTTACAGGCGCATTCTGTATATAGTCACTATGTTACAGGTTTACAGGCACATTCTGTATATAGTCACTGTGTTACAGGTGCATTCTGTATCGAGGTATGTTACTATATACAGATCATACAAGTAAAACCGCTAATAGATGGATATGTTTGATTTATGCAACGCTTGTCAGTCAATTGCTACACCTAGGGCGCTATTCTCTAGAGAACGCCAAATGTAGTGTTTGGGTGAGTAAGCGTTAGTGTCAGGTTTGGTTACTTTAACACACGCCACCCATATTATCTTCCTAATGCTAAACCTCCTAAAAATCCGTTAGAGCATCAGTGCTTGTGCTAGCTTCCACGTGCTGACTATACTTTGCCCAGCCTATATTTAACATAGGGAAGATAATTACCGCACCGATGCAGTAACGAAAACGTTATCCACAGCTAGGAGCTGGTGCTAAATCATTCCGCTTCTGCAGAATCCGTTACCACCAGCTTAACCCCCCCGCCCCCATAAATCCAATACTCACCTCTCATCCCACGGCGGGAACAGTGGCCCGATCTGCCGCATCTGGCCGCCGGGAGCAGAGTGAGACTGGGGGAGTGAGAATAGTCCCCAATCTCCCTCTGCGAATCAATCCATGACCCTGCGCGATCTCGCGGCCTGGCAGTGCAACCTCCATGGCGTCCGATGGACTCCAGGAGGTGATACTCACGGCTGCACGGAAGTGATATCGCGAGTATCATCTAGGGTAGCGCTGCGTTCCAGGGCATGCTACTGAATTACCACCTGTCCCGGAATAGTCCGGTAAAATGGGGATGCTATGGGGCAGGTTTTCCCCATTCGTGTCCCCATTTTAGCGCCAGGCACAGAATAGTGCCCATAGTCTATGGAATTATTAAATTTACAACAGCTCAGATTAAGTTAACACCAGTTTTGGAATATGTATCAGAAATCGCTACAGCAATAAAACTCACCTTATAGGTGGGGATTTACAGTAATAAATTTGCTCTGGTCTGCCCTCTCGTGGTCACGATCAGAATGACAAGAAAAACTACTGATGAATCCCACCAATATCCTCTGTTCATGAACACTGTGGGATGTGGTTCTTATAAACTGATCTTTTAATTGCTGAAATACTGGACAACTACTTGGTGAATACGAAAACACACACACCGACACACACACAAATTATGGTCTGGGACAGGCTGTCACTGAGTATAAGGTCTGGGGGAAGGTGTTACTGTGTATAAGGTTTGTAGCAGGATGTTACTGTGTATAAGGTTTGTATCAGGGTGTTACTGTGTATAAGGTTTATAGCAGGATGTTACTGTGTATAAGGTTTATAGCAGGGTGTTACTGTGTATAAGGTTTATAGCAGGGTGTTACTGTGTATAAGGTTTATAGCAGGGTGTTACTGTGTATAAGGTTTATAGCAGGGTGTTACTGTGTATAAGGTTTATAGCAGGGTGTTATGCAGTATAGGTTATAGGGTAGGATGTTACTGTGTATAAGGTTTGTATCAGGGTGTTACTTTGTATAGGATATAGGATAGGATGTTACTGTGTATAAGGTTTATAGCAGGGTGTTACTGTGTATAAGGTTTATAGCAGGGTGTTACTGTGTATAAGGTTTATAGCAGGGTGTTACTGTGTATAAGGTTTATAGCAGGGTGTTATGCAGTATAGGTTATAGGGTAGGATGTTACTGTGTATAAGGTTTGTATCAGGGTGTTACTTTGTATAGGATATAGGATAGGATGTTACTGTGTATAAGGTTTGGTGCAGGGTGATACTGTGTATATGACTTGTCAGGATGTTATTGCCTGTGTATGACCTCTGGGGCAGAATGACTGTATATCCGAACTGGGGCAGGGTGTTACTGTATCTGGGCAATGAGGCAGGGTGTTCCTGTCTGTGTATAAGCTGGAGCATGGTGTTACTGTGTATAAGCTCTAGGGCAGGATGTTTCTGTCTGTGTATAACATCTGGTGCAAGATGCTACTTTGTATAAATTCTGGGGCAGTATGTTACTGTGTATAAGATCTGGGTCAGTATGTTACCGTGTATAAGATCTGGGGCAGTATGTTACCGTGTACAGGATCTGGGGCAGTAGGTTACTGTGTATAAATTCTGGGGCAGTATGTTACTGTGTATAAGCTCTGGGCAGTATGTTACTGTGTATAAGCTCTAGAGCAGGATGTTTCTGTCTGTGTATAACATCTGGTGCAAGATGCTACTTTGTATAAATTCTGGGGCAGTATGTTACTGTGTATAAGACCTGGGGCAGTATGTTACCGTGTACAGGATCTGGGTCAGTATGTTACTTTGTATAAGCTCTGGGCAGTATGTTACTGTATATAAGTTCTGGGGCAGTATGTTACCGTGTATAAGATCTGGGGTAGTATGTTACTTTGTATAAGCTCTGGGCAGTATGTTACTGTGTAGAAGATCTGGGCAGTATGTTACTGTGTATAAGATCTGGGCAGTATGTTACCGTGTATAAGATCTGGGCAGTATGTTACCGTGTACAGGATCTGGGTCAGTATGTTACTTTGTATAAGCTCTGGGCAGTATGTTACTGTGTATAAGATCTGGGCAGTATGTTACTGTGTATAAGATCTGGGGCATTATGTTACCGTGTATAAGATCTGGGGCAGTATGTTACCGTGTACAGGATCTGGGTCAGTATGTTACTTTGTATAAGCTCTGGGCAGTATGTTACTGTGTATAAGTTCTGGGGCAGTATGTTACCGTGTATAAGATCTGGGGCAGTATGTTACCGTGTACAGGATCTGGGTCAGTATGTTACTTTGTATAAGCTCTGGGCAGTATGTTACTGTGTATAAGATCTGGGGCAGTATGTTACCGTGTATAAGCTCTGGGCAGTATGTTACCGTGTATAAGCTCTGGCAGTATGTTACCGTGTATAAGATCTGGGGCAGTATGTTACCGTGTATAAGCTCTGGGCAGTATGTTACGTGTATAAGATCTAGGGCAGTATGTTACCGTGTACAGGATCTGGGGCAGTATGTTACCGTGTACAGGATCTGGGGCAGTATGTTACCGTGTATAAGATCTGGGGCAGTATGTTACCGTGTACAGGATCTGGGGCACTATGTTACCGTGTATAAGATCTGGGGCAGTATGTTACTTTGTATAAGTTCTGGGGCAGTATGTTACCATATAAAAGATCTGGGGCAGTATGATACGTGTATAAATTGTGGGTCAGTATGTTACTTTGTATAAGCTCTGGGGCAGTATGTTACCGTATACAAGATCTGGGGCAGTATGTTACCGTGTATAAGATCTGGGGCAGTATGTTACTGTATACAAGATCTGGGGCAGTATGTTACCGCATACAAGATCTGGGGCAGTATGTTACCGTATACAAGATCTGGGGCAGTATGTTACCGTGTATAAGATCTGGGGCAGTATGTTACCGTATACAAGATATGGGGCAGTATGTTACCGTGTATAAGATCTGGGGCAGTATGTTACCGTGTATAAATTCTGGGTCAGTATGTTACTTTGTATAAGCTCTGGGCAGTATGTTACTGTGTATAAGTTCTGGGGCAGTATGTTACTGTGTATAAGATCTGGGGCAGTATGTTACTGTGTATAAGATCTGGGGCAGTATGTTACTGTGTATAAGTTCTGGGGCAGTATGTTACTGTGTATAAGATCTGGGGCAGTATGTTACTGTGTACAGGATCTGGGGCAGTATGTTACTGTGTATAAGATCTGTTGCAAGATGTTACTGTGTATAAGATCTGGGGCACTATGTTACCGTGTATAAGCTCTGGGGCAGTATGTTACCGTATACAAGATCTGGGGCAGTATGTTACGGTGTATAAGATCTGGGGCAGTATGTTACCGTGTACAGGATCTGGGGCAGTATGTTACCGTGTATAAGATCTGGGGCAGTATGTTACCGTGTACAGGATCTGGGGCAGTATGTTACCGTGTATAAGATCTGTTGCAAGATGTTACTGTGTATAAGATCTGGGGCACTATGTTACCGTGTATAAGCTCTGGGGCAGTATGTTACCGTATACAAGATCTAGGGCAGTATGTTACTGTGTATAAGATCTGGGGCAGTATGTTACTGTGTATAAATTCTGGGTCAGTATGTTACTTTGTATAAGCTCTGGGCAGTATGTTAGTTTGTATAAGATCTGGGGCAGTATGTTACCGTGTATAAATTCTAGGTCAGTATGTTACTTTGTACAAGTTCTGGGGCAGTATGTTACCGTATACAAGATCTGGGGCAGTATGTTACCGTATACAAGATCTGGGGCAGTATGTTACGTATACAAGATCTGGGGCAGTATGTTACCGTGTATAAGATCTGGGGCAGTATGTTACCGTATACAAGATCTGGGGCAGTATGTTACTGTGTATAAGATCTGGGGCAGTATGTTACCGTGTATAAATTCTGGGTCAGTATGTTACTTTGTATAAGCTCTGGGCAGTATGTTACTGTGTATAAGTTCTGGGGCAGTATGTTACTGTGTATAAGATCTGGGGCAGTATGTTACTGTGTACAGGATATGGGGCAGTATGTTACTGTGTATAATATCTGTTGCAAGATGTTACTGTGTATAAGATCTGGGGCACTATGTTACCGTGTATAAGCTCTGGGGCAGTATGTTACCGTATACAAGATCTGGGGCAGTATGTTACGGTGTATAATATCTGGGGCAGTATGTTACCGTGTACAGGATCTGGGGCAGTATGTTACCGTGTATAAGATCTGGGGCAGTATGTTACCGTGTACAGGATCTGGGGCAGTATGTTACCGTGTATAAGATCTGGGGCAGTATGTTACCGTGTACAGGATCTGGGGCAGTAGGTTACCGTATACAAGATCTGGGGCAGTATGTTACTGTGTAGAAGATCTGGGGCAGTATATTACCGTGTATAAATTCTGGGTCAGTATGTTACTTTGTATAAGCTCTGGGCAGTATGTTACTGTGTACCGGATCTGGGGCAGTATGTTACTGTGTATAAGATCTGGGGCAGTAGGTTACTGTGTACAGGATCTGGGGCAGTATGTTACCGTGTATAAGATCTGGGGCAGTATGTTACCGTGTACAGGATCTGGGGCAGTATGTTACTGTGTATAAGATCTGGGGCAGTATGTTACCGTGTATAAGATCTGGGGCAGTATGTTACCGTGTATAAGATCTGGGGCAGTATGTTACTGTGTACAGGATCTGGGGCAGTATGTTACTGTGTATAAGATCTGGGGCAGTATGTTACCGTGTATAAGATCTGGGGCAGTATGTTACTGTGTACAGGATCTGGGGCATTATGTTACTGTGTATAAGATCTGGGGCAGTATGTTACTGTGTATAAGATCTGGGGCAGTATGTTACCGTGTATAAATTCTGGGTCAGTATGTTACTTTGTATAAGCTCTGGGCAGTATGTTAGTTTGTATAAGATCTGGGGCAGTATGTTACCGTATACAAGATCTGGGGCAGTATGTTACTGTGTATAAGATCTGGGGCAGTATGTTACTGTGTAGAAGATCTGGGGCAGTATGTTACTGTGTATAAGATCTGGGGCAGTATGTTACTTTGTATAAGTTCTGGGGCAGGATGTTACTGTGTATAAGCTCTGGGGCGGGATGTTACTGTGTATAAGCTCTGGGGCGGGATGTTACTGTGTATAAGCTCTGGGGCAGGGTGTTACTGCCTGTGTATAAGCTCTGGGGCAGGGTGTTACTGCCTGTGTATAAGCTCTGGGGCAGGGTGTTACTGCCTGTGTATAAACTCTGGGGCAGGGTGTTACTGCCTGTGTATAAGCTCTGGGGCAGGGTGTTACTGCCTGTGTATAAGCTCTGGGGCAGGGTGTTACTGCCTGTGTATAAGCTCTGGGGCAGGGTGTTACTGCCTGTGTATTAGCTCTGGGGCAGGGTGTTACTGCCTGTGTATAAGCTCTGGGGCAGGGTGTTACTGCCTGTGTATAAGCTCCGGGGCAGGGTGTTACTGCCTGTGTATAAGCTCTGGGGCAGGGTGTTACTGCCTGTGTATAAGCTCTGGGGCAGGGTGTTACTGCCTGTGTATAAGCTCTGGGGCAGGGTGTTACTGCCTGTGTATTAGCTCTGGGGCAGGGTGTTACTGCCTGTGTATTAGCTCTGGGGCAGAATGAATGCTCATGGTTTGCACATATTTCCCCACACTCCCTTCATGTTGTGCTCCTGTAGTCCCGCCTGCAGTTTGGTCACAGTCCCTTGCAGGGGGTTTGAAATCCTCTCACATATCAGTCATTGCATGTGGCTTTCTCTCTGCACTCACAGACTGGCCCTGGGAAGGTAAGAAACAGCTCCTCTGCCTCTGGGTCCAGCAATGCCCCCGTTACCTGCAATGCCCTTGGGTACCACAATACCTTGGTTACCTGCAATGCCTCTGGGTCCAGCAATGCCCCTGTTACCTGCAACGCCCCCGTTACCTGCAATGCCCCTGGGTACCACAATACCCCCATTACCTGCAATGCCCCTGGGGACCACAATACCCCTGTTACCTGCAATGCCCCTGGGTACCACATTACCCCTGTTACCTGCAATGCCCCTGTTACCTGCAATGCCCCTGGGTACCACAATACCCTAGATATCTTCAATGCCCCTGGGTACCAAAATACCCTTGGCATCTTTAAGGTGCCTGGGTACCACAATGCCTCTGATATTAGCAAATGTCGCTGGGTACCGCAATACCTCTGACATTTGCAAAGCCCCTGGGTACCACACCACTCCAGGTACCATCAATGCCCCTGGCTGAGAACACTACCGCTGCTATCTGCAATGCCCCTGGGTGCCACAATACACCGGACTTCTGCAATGTGCCCGCTTGCCACAATGTCTCTGGGTGCCACAATCCCATGGATATCTGCAATGCCCATGGCTGCCACAGTACCCTGGCATCTGCAATGTGCCTGGGTTCCACAACATCTTTCACATGTGCAATGCCCCTGGGTTGGGTGCCACAATACCCCTGGCTTCTGCAACCTGATGGGGTACCACAAAAACTCTGACATCTGCAAAGACCCTGGATGCCACAATCGCCCAGGTACCTGCAATGTCTCTGGGTACAATAATAGCCCTGGTACATGCAGTGCCAATGGGTACATTGTTTCTCCTGGTACATGCAATGCCCCTGATGGTAACGTTACCCTTGCTTCCTGCAGTGCCCTTAAACACTACCTCTGGCACCTGCAATGCCCCTGGCTGCCACAATACCCCAGGTACCTGCAATGAGTGGAATATTACCCCTGTGCCAGCAATACTCCTGGGTGCAATATATTTCCCCTAATACATGACATGCCCCTTTATGCCCGGTATGCTGTGCCCGCTCCTCCTTTTCTTGGGATTCACAGATTTCAGTGTTTTTGTGAGATTTGAGGGGGTTCTGAGGTGGGTCACACTCGGCGCTCACCCCGTTTCCCTGTATATTGTAGCACTGAGTAACGTGTTTGTGTACTCCGTGTGTTAGGGGTCATTGTGTATTCTGTCATTCATTGTATAGAGCACAGCTACCCGTGTGTACATAGCGGTGTCGAGTACCTTTCCTGTGTTGCATGAGTTGTGTTAGTGTGGCTGTTTTATTACATTCTGGAAGTGTGTTCCTCCGACGCGTTTCCAGCTCGGCATCTCTGGGTTTAGGGCGCTCTCTGTGTTTTCAGTTATTTGGCCGGACAGTGGACACTTGTTCTCGGCAACTTTTGGAAACTTCCGTTAAAGGGTCCTATTCCACAGTTGGTGCTAACTTAACCAGAGCTGCTGCAAACTTCCCAGAGCCATTATACGGCTCTATTCCCTAGTGAGCACTAAGGCTAACGTCAGACGAACGCAGTGATCAAGGCCGTGTTGGCGCACAGGTCAACGTCCGTCGTAGCATAGAATCATGATCAATAGAGACCCACACACGAAGTACGTGCACACCGAACTGCGAACGCACAACGCACGTGGCCAATGGACACAAGTTAGGCAAGAACGTAAAACCGCTAGACGGACACGCAGAGTGCGCCACGTCCGCGTAGCGTTCTGTGCGAGTGATGAGATGTCATACGCAGCGCATTTGCGACGTCCAGCACCTTGACGCACACAATGGCTTTTCATATCCTTTTCAAACTTTTATCATTTTTCATATTATTTTTCCTTTTTTTTCTACGTCCGTCAAGAAAAACGGACCGTGTGGCGTCTACAGTGTCTTCTGTCAGTACGTCTGTCCATTGTGTGCGCGCGCACGCAGAGTGCGCTCTGACTGCGTTCGTCTGACAGCCTAACTAGCGTTCGGGTGAGTAAACGTTAACGTACATGCCCCCCCATATTGTCTTCCTAATACTGAACCCTTAAATCAGTTTGCGTTTCGGTGATTGCGCCAGCTTGCGTGAGCTTACTGTACTTTGCACATCCTATACTTAACATGGAGAGCGCAATCATTAATTGGCATTTCAATAAGCACGGTATAACAAAGTGCCTTCCCCGTAATATGGTGCAAAAATGGTGACGCTACAGGGAAACCTGCAGGCCCGTTAGCGGCTCCATTTTAGCGCCAAGCAGGGAATAGTGCCCATAGTCTATGAAGTCGTTAAGTTTACAACACCTGAGGTTAAGTTGGCACCAACTTTGGAATAGCAGGGTTTCCCAACTCAGGTTTTGCAGATCACCTTGGGGGGAAATGCAGACTGAATCCTGCAATCACTGAGCAGCAAATCATATCACCTGTGCTGTGCTTCACATATCCTGCAAACCTGGCCTGTTAGGATACTTGAGGACCGCGGTTGGGAACCAATGGTCTACAGCATCCGTGAGAAACAACCCCTATGGGCGAACATGGTTGCAACGCGTTTCGCAGTGAATTATTTAAATCAGAGGGATGGTTTTATGTTTCGTGTTCGGCTTGTTGTCCCCTTTCGTGGCTTTTCTAGTTCTTTTCTTTGCGGCTAACACATTCTGCCAACTTTCACACATTAGACGTTTTGGAACTAAGTCCTCCACGATGCTTGGTCAGTCGTGCGAGAGGCTGCGGTTCATGGAACTTGCAGTTCTGAGGTTGACTACTATTGCTGTAGGGCAGGGGTTCCCAGCCATGGTCCTCAGTTAAACCTAACAGGCCAGGTTTGCAGGATATGTGAATCACAGCCCAGCTGATAAGATTTGCTGCTGAGTGATTGCAGGATTCAGTCTGCATTTCCCCAAGGTAATCCTTAAAACCTGGCCTGTCAGAGGGTCCTGAGGACAGGTTTGCAGGATTCAGTCTGCATTTTCCATGGCCTGTTAGGGCTACTTGAAGACCATTGTTGGCTAACACTCTCCTAGGTTACTAAATCAGATGTTTTTTGAGATTCAGAGATATTTGTTCCTTCACTGCTGTGGTCGGTACTGAAGGTGTCGCCATGCTGGCAGGCGGCATGGAATCTCAGGACCTGGCTCGTCAACGTGGCATAACCCTGGCACAGTCATGGGAGCTTGTTTGGAAATATCCCTGGTGAAAAGGAAGCAATTACCAATTCCTTGTCTTCCTAATATGAGACAGGTCTCTGTTACCTACGTACATGCCAACGAGGAAGAGGAACGATTTTATGCCAGTGCACTACCATAGGAAGGCTATTATTCCCCCCCGATTTTTGAGGTTCCTACACTGATGGACGTATCTACAAACAGTGGAGTGTATAGCGCATAGCTCCAACTTCTGACAAATCGGAAGCTGGTCAAAGAATTAAATGTCTAAAAGTTGTGACGTGACAAAATAACTAAGGGCTCTACTACATTCTTTGCAGAAAAAAGCTCACGAAGCGCGTTAATTTGTGCGTGAAGCGTTAAACCTTAACGCTGGTATTACATTCAGCGAGCATTTTTTCATCCGTCAAAAAATAACGCTCGTAAAAAAGACGTGCAAAAACGCACACATTAACGTTGCGCGTAGAAATCGGTGTGCGGACTGTTTTTTTACCCGATTCAGCCGATCAGAATTAAGAACCACAATTGTCTCCCGTTTGCGTATATATGCTGCAGCAATAATAAAAACACGCACAACTAATATATTTTATTGTTTGGGTATGTGTAGAATGTGTAACTATACTTTGCTGTATTTTATTTTTTCGGGCTGGTGTATTTGGGTTTGTCCAGGACGTTCAGATTTGCCATTAACACCAGCTTTTCAAAGACGTTAAAATTATGCGCGCAAACGTTGTCCGTTAAAATTTGCACATAGATTGTAATACCGTCCGCGTACCAGCGCACAAACGCATTTGTGCTCACAATGTTAAGTATAGGATGCGCGCAGTACAGTACGCTCGCAAAGGGTTCGCGCAGGTCCACCCGCGTTCGACGTTAATGTGCATTTTTTGCGCGGACGTTGCAATACGATGTTCAGCGCAATGGGTTTTACCCCTCGGGTTAATGCGTTTTTGCGCACGCGTTAAGATTTGCGTTGGGAATGTAATAGAGCCCTAAATGTATAAAAAGTATAAAGAAAAAAAACTCTGCAACACCACAACCTGCGGTTTAATGAATTGGACCCAGATTTCGGGGATCGATCCGTGCATGGCCTGAATCAGCAGATGCCGGTGCTCACCCCGACCCATAAAAACAAAGATGTTACCTTCCCTGGCAGCTATTTTAGGGAGTCAAATGTAGAATTTGGACATACCACCCTATGGTTATTGTAAGGGTTGGGGTTCTAGTTATTATAATTTAAGAAGAGTCTGTTAAAACTGTTCAGATTTATGTTAATATTTGTATATATTCCTAATAATTTCATGTTCGCTTATTTTTTTTAATCAGTATCAAGTCACCAAAATACACATACATACAGGGTAATTCAAAGAGATTCGAAAAGTCACTGCACGTTCGGTGACTTTTCGTTCTAATCAATTCGGTGCGATTTGGCAATCCCATTTCGGTGACCCCGTGGTGTATTCAGCAAGCACCACAGGGTCCCCGAATTGCAGGGAAAAGCTGCCGCAAACCCGACGAAAACGAACCGCGAAACCAGCGAATGCACGCTGAAAATCCGCAAAAGCATCTGGATTAACCTGCCGAAAACCACGGAGAAACCCGAGCAGGAGCCAATCACCTGCAGCGAAGCCGCAGGGGAAAAAGCCAACACCGCAGACAGAGTGAAGTGAATAAATTAGGAAAACAGTTTGTATGAAGGATTGAAAAGTGAAACACTGTTTGCAAAGAAACTAGTGAGCGAAAATGTCTGAAATTTACATATGAGGTCCAGGGAATGATAATAAAAAGGGCTGTTACAGAAAAAATAAGTAAACTTAAAAAAATAAAATAAATAAATATGAAAAATGCTTAAAATATCCTAAAAAAAATCTATAAATAAAGAGACTCTTTACTGCAGAATTTTATAATGAACGGTTTATTAGATATTGGATTAAAACGGGAATATTTTTAACATTGAAGTCTATGGGATTCTCCTGAATTAACTTGCCGAATTAAACCACCGAATGGCAGGGCATTTCGGGAACCTTTCACTGCTGGTTTGTGCTCTCTGAATAGCCGAAGCATTGCTTTTTCATGGGGATTTCACTGCCCTCGAACAGGCACTGAACAGGCACCGTATGTGCAGGCAATTCGCCAGGATTTGGCGCATTGCCTGCTCTCTGGATAGCCGAATGGCCAAGAAAGGTAACCGAACGCTGATTTTCAGCATTCAGTTACCTTTCTCCAGCCATTCGGATCTCTTTGAATTACCCTGATAGTTTATTACAGCGGGGCGTTCAGCCTGTTTCCATGTCTCCAAAAATCACATAATTTGAAACGGCAATAAGGGAAGAAAATGCAATTTGTTACATTTATTTGTGTATTTTAGAAGTCTGTATTGAAAAAAAATAAACAAATCAATAATTATAATTTATAAATGCTGGCCAAAACTGTGTAATATATATATCGAGCAACGTGCTATCATTTTATGCATTGCCCTGAAAACAGTAATAAGAGCAGCGAGAGGAAAGAGACGCAGGGAAGAAGAGAAAAAAATAAAAATACGATTTTCCGTTTGACCCCCCCCCCCCCCCCAATACGAAGTCTGCGGGCTCTGGATTTTAGAATTGGCAAAAAATACTATGGATCAGAAATGTATGTTTTAACTATTACTTATTTTTTATTATAAGTGGATCAGTCACTAAAAATCTATGTTATGGAAATAAATAATAATATTATTATATTATCAGGGTTATTCAAAGAGAATCGAAAAGTCACCGCACGTTCGTTGACTTTTCGTTCTCTTCAATTCGGTGCGATTTGGCGATCCCATTTCGGCGACCCCGCGGTGTATTCAGCAAGCACCACAGGGCCATCGTAGTGCAGGGAAAAGGCGCCGAAAACTCACCGCAAAACGAGGGCAAACGCACACTGAAAGCCGCAAAAATATCTGGATTAACCCCCGCCGAACATGCCAGAGAAACCCGAGCAGCCGTCGATCACAGCGCAGAGCAGCCGCCGGAAAAAAACCCACCGCAGACGAATGGAGTGAAAAAAAAACCCGAAACAGTACGCTTGAATGTTTAAAAATTGAAACGCTGTTTGCAAAAAAACTACTGAGTGAAAATGCCTGGAATTTACATATAAAATCCAATGAATGATAATAAAAAGGGCGGATACAGAAAAAATAAAAAAAATAAAGAGACTTTTTACTGCAGAATAAAATAATAAACAGTTTATTAGATATTGAATTAAAAACAGGAATATTTTTAACATTGAAGCCTATGGGATTCTCCTGAATAATCCTGTCGAATGAAATCACCGAACAGCAGGGCATTTCGGCAACTTTTCACTGCTGTTTTTTGTTCTCTGAATAGATGTAGCATTGCTTCTCTATGGGGATTTCACTGCCCTCGAACAGGCACCGAACAGGCAACGTATATGCAGGCAATTCGCCAACATTTGGCGAACTGCCTGCTCTCTGGATAGCCGAATGGCCGGCAAAGGTAAACGAACGCTGAATTTCACTGTTCGGTTACCTTTCGGCCACAATTCGGATCCCTTTGAATAACCCTGTATGACTATTTAAAAATACAATAAAAATAATAATATAAAACAAAAAACATAGTAAGTGAAATGAATGTCAATTCAAAAAAACAGGCTATACCAAACGACACAATTCCCACCAGTTCCATAAAATGATATGAAATTCCAGGAGAAAGGCTGGACGAGTCTCTTTCCCAGCATGTTTTATGTAATAAGAGTTAGCTTTTCAGGCTGTATCTTTAAACACATATTTTCTGCTTGTTTGTTTAATGTGTTATCCCCTCCCCTCCATTACATTTTATTGTTAAAGTGTAGAAATCATATTAATAATAGGATGCGCAGTAATTGCTTTGACCCGTTTTGTTTTCTCTGTATTTGCTCTGTTTCTCTGAGCGAGAATTGTAGTTAAAACCAGATACAAGCCGAGAGTCCAAACCCCCACAGAGTTTGATCCAAGGAGAAATATTTTCCCACTTTGTTGCAAATGTGTCGAGCGCTTCAGGCTGGGGTTTTGTTTTTTTTTGCCTTCTTTTGGATCAACAGCAGTAGCTGATCGTGTGAAAGGCTGAAGTCGATGCCGATGGATGTGCGGCTCTTTTCAGCTAGATGTAACTTCTCACTAGTCCTGGTTTCACCCATATGTGCTGAGGACTCCCCTGAGACAACACATATAATGACAATGTATCCAAGTGATGGGGCAGCATGGGTGCCTGATGAATAGATCCCACAGCTCTCCATCCTGCTGTCAGACCTGTGCCCTGTTCCACCACTGGGTCCTGCTTTACACTCTGGGGTTATAGATTTATAATGCATGCTTTAACCCTTCAGTTCCTGCTCTACCTCTCCAGGTTCATGTTCTATACATGTGTTGTAATGCTTTATCACTTCAGTTCCTGCTTTATTTTTGGTACTGTGCTTTACCTTTTTTCTACCCCTCCTGTTTGAGACACTGGAAGAAAGAAGTCCAGTGAAAGCTCTGAACAGGCTGTCCCCATTATCTCCCTCACTCCATTAGACTTTTCCCCTTGTCCTCGCTCGTTCCATTGTCCAATTAGCATTTCCCCCTTTCCCCTTCTTCACTTTCCACGTTCCTTTCCTCACTCCATCATACTTTTTTCACTGCTCCATTAGAATTTCCCTATTGTCTCCTCATGGTCCTCTTTCATTCATTGAGACTCCCCGTGGTCCTCGCTCATTCCATCAGATTTTCCCCATTGTCCTCTCTCATTCAGTCAGAATCTCCCCGCTGTCCTCTCTCACTCCATAAGGCTTTCCTCTTTGTTCTCTCTCAATCCATCACACTCTC
The DNA here is from genome assembly GCA_009667805.1 of Leptobrachium leishanense. NCBI lineage: Eukaryota > Metazoa > Chordata > Amphibia > Anura > Megophryidae > Leptobrachium > Leptobrachium leishanense. The sequence continues at coordinate 88,571,647 of CM019074.1, read as the reverse complement.
TGCATTGCCCTCTCTCAGTCCATCAGATCCTCCCCATTGTCCTCTCTCAATCCAACAGATCCTCGTCATTGTCCTCTCTCAATCCATCAAATCCTCCCCATTGCCCTCTCTCAATTCAACAGATCCTCATCATTGTCCTCTCTCAGTCCATCAGATCCTCCCCATTGTCCTCTCTTAATCCAAAAAATCCTCGTCATTGTACTCTCTGAATCCATCAAATCCTCCCCATTGCCCTCTCTCAATTCAACAGATCCTCCCCATTGTCCTCTCTCAATCCAACAGATCCTCGTTGTTGTCCTCTCTCAATCCATCAGATCCTCGTCATTGTCCTCTCTCAATCCATCAGATCCTCCCCATTGCCCTCTCTCAATCCATCAGATCCTCCCCATTGCCCTCTCTCTCAATCCATCAGATCCTCCCCATTGCCCTCTCTCTCAATCCATCAGATCCTCCCCATTGCCCTCTCTCAATCCATCAGATCCTCCCCATTGCCCTCTCTCTCAATCCATCAGATCCTCCCCATTGCCCTCTCTCAATCCATCAGATCCTCCCCATTGCACTCTCTCAATCCATCAGATCCCCCATTGTCCTTGTGTTCCAGATTTTCCCCATTGTTTTCTCTCACTCCATAAGGCTTTCCATATTGCCTTCTCTCAATCCATCGGACCCTCCCCATTGTCCTCTTTTGTTCCAGATTTTCCCCATTGTCTGCTCTCATTCCATCATATCCTCCCCATTGTCCTTCCTCAGGACATCTGCCTTCCCCTGATCTCCATTCCTTTATGAATACCATTCACACTCCCTAACAGACAGCCTGTCCACACGTGCCAGGATTATATGCACTGTGCAGCGCTGTGGAGTAGGTTGGCATTAGGAAGCAATATATCTTTAAGGTAATGCTCTACATCCCCTCACACACACTAGAATAATGAGGATTTTCAATCCCATGGTTCCTCAACTTGTCCTTTTCTGGCACCACTCCAAGTCAAAGAGTGCAATGCCCGGGTATGCAATAAACCTACAGAAATGATTTACTTGATTATGGTTAAATACGGCAGAGTAAAGGCGCAGTCACCGAGAAGGTGACTTCTGTGGCTTTATCTTAATCGGGCATTTAGCGGATTAGCTCCGCAGCAAAATGTATTGGGAAAACAGGTGGGGGGTCCAACTCCCTCTACCTCCAAGAGACAGGGCCTGGATTTATGAGAAATCATTGGCACGAGTGATGTCATGGAATGACATAACAGATAATCTCTCAGGGTTGTAGACGCTCTCTCTATAACACCTTCCCTCTGTGTATATATAAATTTATATACAAATATAAAGACACAATGGCCGGCTCCTGAAATCTGTACATTGGCCAGTAAATTTATAGATTCTAGATATAGGGTTTAAAATGTTGCCTGGCTCCTAAAAACAAGTTGTTGACACTGACGTTTTCCTACTGGCTCCTCTTTCACATAAATATTGTGATATGTGATTTATATACAGGGTTATTCAAAGGGATCCGAATTGGGGCCGAAAGGTAACCGAACGCTGAAATTCAGCGTACGGTTACCTTTCCTGGCCATTCGGCTATTCAGAGAGCAGGCAGTTTGTCAAATGTTGGCGAATTGCCTGCACATGCGGTGCCTGTTCGAGGGCAGAGAAATCCCCATAGAGAAGCAATGCTTCGTCTATTCAGAGAACAAAATCCAGCAGTGAAAAGTTGCCGAAATGCTCTGCCATTCGGTGGTTTCATTCGACAGGTTTATTCAAACGAATCCCATAGGCTTCAATGTTAAAAATATTCCCGTTTTAATTCAATATCTAATAAACCGTTTATTATAATATTCTGCAGTAAAGAGTCTCTATTTATAGATTTTTTTAGGATCTTTTAGGCATTTTTTGGGATTTGTTTGCAAACTTTTTTAAAATCGTTTTTTTCTTTTTTCTGTAACAGCCCTTTTTATTATCATTCATTGGATCTTATATGTAAATTCCAGACATTTTCGCTCAGTAGTTTCTTTACAAACAGCGTTTCACTTTTCAAACCTTCAAGCGTACTGTTTTTTTTCACACCATTTGTCTGCGGTGTCGACTTTTTCCGGCGGCTGCTATGCGCTGTGATTGGCTCCTGCTCGGGTTTCTCCGGCATGTTCGGCGGGGTTAATCCAGATGTTTTTGCGGGTTTTCGGTGTGCGTTCGCCCTGGTTTTGCGGTGAGTTTTCGGCGGGTTTGCGGCGACTTTTCCCTGCATTACGGCGGCCCTGTGGGGTTTGCTGAATACACCGCAGGGTCGCCGAAATGGGATCGCCAAATCGCACCGAACTGAAGAGAACGAAAAGTCACCGAACGTGTGGTGATGATCATTAACCCGGATGATCATTAATTATCCATATTCTGATCGGGACACATGTTGAGATGGTTCAGCAAACTTTAAATGATCAGAAACGTGCTATTTTCCGTGTCCAATAACCATTATTCAGCGAGTTGCATAGTGAGGATATAAAGGGAGTGTTTATTAGGCCAGTAATAATAACCATGTAATGTGTCTTTATTGCGGGGCCCTTCTTCTCTGCGGGGCCCGGAACCATTCTGCCATGTGATCTCAGCCTTCTGTTTCCCTTCGCAGAGCGCATGACGGAGCGAGCGATGCGCCGCCTGTAGCACCGGATCCTTCTCAGACTTTGATTACTTCCACGAAATCCCGATCCGGACAGAGACTGAACCCACGTTTTATTCCCAGGGCAAGGCTGGAACGTTCTGATGTCATGGATCGTGCGATGTCACGGTACGTTCACGTTTGCACCTATTGCAAACCTTAGTTTTATGTTACAACCAAGAGTGTGTAATGCAAAAATGCAAACTTAAATAGTGCATGGCACAGCATGCTCAGCAGGCAACAACAACAAAAAAAAATAGAAAAAGTCCTACACCCCAGATGAGGGAGATAAAGCTGGCCATGTTATCCCATTGAGCCTTGTTATTTTCATTGAGACGGATAAAAACACTTGTAGTTATAAACATACAAAGGTGATTTCAAGGCAGATTTGTCCAAAATGTTTTTTTTTTTTTTTTAAAACAATCATTTCGTTCAAGGTCTTCTTAACTCAGAGGTCAAAGGTCTCGGTGTGTGAGATATTACAAAAATCTGCCATCAACCATCTTTACTGGAAAGCCCTTTCCATGCATGCACAGCTATTCATACGAGCAGTTTCTGTGTGTTCTAACGGTTTGCAATGTAACACACTCTCTATATTCACATCTTCCCCCTGCACTTTAAATCCATGAGGCCCCGTTCACACCTAGACGTTTTAAAGCGCGTTCCTGCACGTTTTAAAACGCATGATCGGGGAAATCCCATGCTTTCCTATGACACCCATTCACACCTAATTTTTTTAAAGCGCGCAGGAACGCACTTTAACACGTCCGAAGCACAAAGAAGTACGGGAGCTTCTTTGGTGCAGCGTTCGCAGCCATAGACATAGCCGCGAATGCGCTGCAATGCGCGTTCGCGCGTTTTTTCGTAAAAAAAACCGCGAGTATTGTACAACTTTGAAAACGTCTAGGTGTGAAACCAGCCTTAATCTATTTCTTGTCATTTATATCGGTGCCCGTATTTATATATTTGTTTCTTTTTTAACTGTATATAAAATATAGAAATAGAATGATGAAAGCTGTTACAAAGGGCTGCTGTGCAAACCTTTTTTTTTGTGTATGGAGTCGGCTCAGGAGCATAGTAACGTTACATTTTGGTACCAATTAATAATTATTATTATTTTTATTATTATCTGGCCTTAATAAAACCAGTGTATTAGGGGGATTGAGCCTTGCAGCGCGGAGCGCACTAAATGCGCTCAGCGAGGTGGCCAGACGGGCGTCAGAGTGGAAGGAACGTCCACTCTCACAGACGTTCCTTCCACTTTTAAAAATGCTCATTTGACACCAGCCTTACCCTCTGGGTCAACAGCAGGGGGTGGGAAGAACCTTTGTTCTGTTTTGAGGAGGAGAGGGATGGGGACACAGAGACAGCAACATGTAAACAAGCAGAAACTGCAGGGCATTCAACTAAAAGTTTTAAAAAAGGCATTATTTGGTGCCCCTTTTTAAAGAGACTTGAGGCGCAGTTGGTAGTAAATGGAATATGGTTAGATACCATTGAAAATGCCTTTAAAAGGCTGGTCTCTGTCTGTGAATCCCATAGTCTTTTCAATTCCCTTTATTCTCCATTCTTCCCTGTATTGGTGAACGAATGCCTCCCCTCCTCCCCCTCAACATGTTACACTCACATTACCTTCACCTGCGAATTGCAGGACACGAGCCAGAGCTGAAAATCCTACATTTACTATCAGGGTTATTCAAAGGGATCCGAATTGTGGCCGAAATTCAGCGTACGGTTACCTTTCTTGGCCATTCGGCTATTCAGAGAGCAGGCAGTTCGCCAAATCCTGGCGAATTGCCTGCACATACGGTGCCTGTTCAAGGGCAGTGAATCCCCATAGAGAAGCAATGCTTCGTCTATTCAGAGAACACAAACCAGCAGTGAAAAGTTGCCGAAATGCCCTGTCATTCGGTGGTTTCAAATTCATTCGACAGGTTTATTCAGGCGAATCCCATAGGCTTCAATGTTAAAACGATTCCAGTTTTAATTCAAAATCTAATAAACCGTTGATTATAATATTCTGCAGTAAAGAGTCTCTTTATTTATAGATTTTTTTAGGATCTTTTAGGCATTTTATGGCGAAACTTTTTTTTTCTGTTTCTTTTAACCCTTTCGCTGCTGAGGCTTTTCACACCTCTGTGCTGAGGTCATTTTTACCGGTTTTGCTCATCATGTTTAAACGTGTTTTGAAGCTTATTTTAGTATATTACCCAGACATATTATATATCGTTCTTTCCGTCAGACTCGGCAGATTCATAATATGTCATTATTATATGTATACGTTATGTCATGTCTGTATATTAGAACAAAAAATGCAATAAAATATGTATTTTCAATAATTTACAATGTGTAAAGTGTTTTTTTTTTCACATTTTAACATGCGAGCAATTGCGGTTATATTTTGTATGGGGTGCGCTTGTTAAAAAAATTAGAGATGGGGTCTCGTTACATTTTTTTTTGGGGAAAATTACACGATTTTTAAGAAACGCACCGCATACAAAAATCGTTAGTGCAGCATCATTGTTCACATTATAATTGAAATGGGAACAATATTGCTGCATTAACAAAACAAAAAAAAATGTTTATTTTTTTTTTTATAATTTTTTTTTAAATATATTTTTATTTTTAATTTTTATTTTTTTTAAAAAACTTTTTTCACTTTCGTGTTTGGTATCGTTGGAACGGCCATGCTCTGGCCGATCCAACCATACCAAACGTTAACCCCTAGCTGCCACGGATCGGGAGATAGGGAGTTCATTGGAACTCCCTATCGCCACCGTTGGTGGCAGTTAGGGGTTAACTCTAGGACTGGCGTCATCGTGCTATGCACGATGACGCCAGTCCTCAGGGGGAGTTCCCGGAGGCTTGGCCGACATCCAAGATGTCGGCCAGCTCCGGGAAAGGATCACGAACCGGCACTTTTCAGCGCCGATTCGCGATCCAGCTCCCCAGGGGTTAATGCCAGGCACCATTTGGAAGGGCAGGCTGTGCCCTTCCAAATGGTGCCTGGGTTAACCCTCGCAACGCCGCCGATCGGGAGGGAGAGAGGTCCGAAGGACCTCCCCCCTCCCTTTCAGGCGCCTCCTCCGCACATGCGGGGGGCGCCTGAATTAGGTGTCATCGCGCCGCCGCGATGACACCTAATTTCATCGGCGGCTGTTCCGGATGCTGGGCTGACATCGAGGATGTCAGCCCGCACCGGGGGGGCCAGCGATCGGCCGGAACCCGGCCGAACGCTGACCCCAAAGGGAGGACGCGCTCAGCGCGTCCTCCGCACAGCAGGAGCCATGCGGAGGACGCGCTGAGCGCGTCCTCCGCATGGAAGTGGTTAATCGTTTTTTCAGCCCTTTCTATTATCATTCATTGGATCATATGTAAATTTCAGACATTTTTGTTCAGTAGTTTCTTTGCAAACAGCGTTTCACTTTTCAAACATTCAAGCAAACTGTTTTTTTTTTCACTCCACGTCTGCGGTGTCGGGTTTTTCCGGCGGCTGCTCTGCGCTGTGATTGGCTCCTGCTCAGGATTCTCTGGCGTGTTCGGCGGGGTTAATCCAGATGTTTTTGCGGGGTTTCGGTGAGCGTTCGCCGAGTTTTCCGGTGAGTGTTCGTCGGGTTTGCGGCGGCTTTTCCCTGCATTACGACGGCCCTGTGGTGCTTGCTGAATACACCGCATGGTCGCCGAAATGGGATCGCCAAATCACACCGAATTGAAGAGAACGAAAAGTCACCGAACGTGCGGTGACTTTTTGATTCTCTTTGAATAACCCTGTTAGTTTTCTGGCTTGTGGAGGCCTCTCCTGCTGCTGCCTAATGTCTATCATATGACCTCGAATGTCTTAATGCTGCCTGGCGGGTTGTAAAAGATGTCTGTATTAACCCTGTCAACACTATAACTGTGCCTGCGTTGAAGTGATAGACTCAAATGTGCGGTACTGAAACCTAAGCAAGCAGTTTGGAAGAATGTTTCTTGTTAATTTGCTACAAGTTCAGCCTGAACGGTGACATGAGACACTGAAAGGATCTATGCAGCTCTAAATCCTGGAGAAGGCAGGCGAATGATAACTCATTTTACCTTTTTATAGCTGGGAAACAGACGAGTCAATGAATTATTGTATCTTACACCTGAGACACCTCTTTACAATGTCTCCATCAATGCTATTCCTTTTTGACAAGTCTGTATGTGTGTGTATGTACGGTATAAACACACCCCTATAAAATCACTGCCAAAAAGCCTGCACACATTCGGATGCATTCAAGGGCTAAGTAAAAGCAGAAAACTAATATATAAATTTATATAAAACATGTTTTGACTCCCAAGAGCTTGACCCTGGATAAAGGCTCTTAAAAGTTGAAACATGTTTTTTTTTTTTTTTGTATAATAAAGGGGATTATGTCGCCGACATTTCGGTGCTCTTTCGTTCCCTGCACTTCGAGGAATCAAAGTTCCCCACCCTGCGGTGTATTCAGCATTCACTGCAGGGTCCTCGGAGTGCAGGGAAAACCTGACGAAAACCCACCGGAACCACCGCAAAATGCCGAACACGCCGGAAAAAGCCGCCGACCAGCCGCTGGAAAAAGCCGACAAGCTGACGAATGGGGTAAAGAAAACCAAAAAACAATACGATTGAAAGTGTCAAATTTGAAACGCTGTTTGCAAAAAACTACTAAGAAAATGACTGAAATTTACATAGAAGATCCAATGAATGATAATAAAAAGGGCTGTTACAGAAAAAAGAAAAAAACTCTTTCCAAAAAGAAAAGGAAAAATTTTTGTCGAAAAATGCCTAAAAGATCCTAAAAAAAAATCTATAAAGAGACTTTTTACTGTAGAATAAAATAATAAATGGTTTATTAGATATTGGTTAAAAACGGGAATATTTTTAACATTGAAGCCTATGGGATTCGCCTGAATAAACCTGTCGAATGAAACCACCGAATGGCAGGGCACTTCGGCAACTTTTCTCTGCTGTTCGGTGTTCGCTGAATAGATTAGCCATTGCTTCTCTATGGGGGATTTCACTGCCGTCGAACAGGAACCATACTTGCTGGCAGTCGCCAAAATTTGGCTAACTGCCTGCTCTCTGAATAGCTGAATGGCCCCGAAATGTCACCGTATGGGGAAATTCCCTGTTCGGTGACATTTCGGGGCCAGATCAGCTCTCTCTGAATAACCCCATAAGTTTTCAAAATTTACTAAGCCCTTAAGTGCGTCCTGGGGAGGTATATAGTACATTATGTCATGTATAGAAGAAGCAATCGTTGGACACAGTATTTCCTCGTTGAAGCCCCATGTCTGCTCGCCCCTGTTCTGCTTTGTGCTGTGATCTGAAAGCAGAATGTGAAGGACTTATCGGATCTCCCCGGGCTTCCTCAGCGGCCGTGACCATTCTTTAAAGCATTGTTTAACGTTTTTCTATGGTATAAAGTAAACAAATACACCCTTGGAAAAATAACTCTGGGAATGTGCAGCCTGAATGTATAGGGGATGTGTTTAACCCTTTGTGCACGGAAAGTGCATTCAGGGTGTTTTGCTCACCCATAGAGGAATCAGAGGTTCACATAGAGAAACTTACCCTAAAGCAGATATTTCATTCTCACGGGGTATATACAGGTGTCGACCTGAGCAATACATACACGTCTTATAAGTAAGGAGTAAGTGTGTGGGGACGGTGGATTCTCCTGTGGTCCTTAGTCACGCTGTAAATGTGTAGGAATTTCCCACAGGCATCCATTCTGCAAAAGACAAAAATTAAATAGACACAGCAAGGTCTGAGGTTTCTCACATTAGCTCAGATGGGACGCTATTAAAAATATATAATAAGGTGGAAAATAGGAAAGTGGTCGCACAGTGTGTATTGGATGGATAGATCGTGATCTACTAGTTTCAGTAGTCAATGCTAAATATACATTCAAATAAGATTAAATTCCATCAATTTACTACACTGTATAACTCATTCTGCCGCTATGTGCTACAATGTAACTACATAGCCTGCCATTGTGACATGTTAAAAAGCTAACCTGGCTGTCGCTGGAATCCAGACGCACTCTTCACCTTTCCAACCTGGTGTTTAAGAGGTTTTCTGGGAAGCTACCACCCTACCTGAATAGGAGGCTTCCCCCAGCAGTTCCTTCATCCTATAACCTCCGATGAAGGACCAGCACCTTACTTGCAATACCACAATACAAAAAGAAAGTGGATCGATCCTCATTTTCCTACAGAGCACCGCAATTATGAAATAACCTCCCAGACACCATCAAATCTTCCCCCAGTCTAAAGTCCCTTAAGAGATCTCTATTAACATACCTCAATACAGAATGCGCCTGTAAACATGTAACATAGTGACTATATACAGAATGCACCTGTAAACCTGTAACAGTGACTATATACAGAATGCACCTGTAAACATGTATCATAGTGACTATATACAGAATGCGCCTGTAAACATGTAACAGTGACTATATACAGAGTACACCTGTAAACATGTAACATTGTGACTATATACAGAATGCACCTGTAAACATGTAACATTGTGACTATATGCAGAATGCACCTGTAAACATGTAACATAGTGACTATATACAGACTGCACCTGTAAACATGTAAGTGACTATATACAGAATGCACCTGTAAACACGTAACACAGTGACTATATACAGAATGCACCTGTAAACATGTAACATAGTGACTATATTTCCTACATATTTATTTTCTGTGTTAATCTGTATATGTGTCATTATTAATATCTTGCATTTTATTACTTTGGTTTTTTTTGAGAAAGGATTTTACCAGGAAGGATACATTCAGATTTCTCTAGTTTTCAAGTATGTCCTGGGTGGCGAGTATGTACCGTTAGGTGTCTTGCTCAAGGACACTTACTGGAGAGGTGCTCTTGCCGGGTTTCGAACCTGTGTCTCCATGGTCTCCACGGTTATAGAGCAGTGATGTTACCTCTACTCCACCCAGCCTGGGTGTAAAAATTCTATGTTCTTGGACCCAGGACATACTTGAAAACGAGAGAAATCTCAATGTATCCTTCCTGGTAAAATACTTTATAAATAAATAATTTGCGTAGGAACTACATAAAATCGGGTAGTTAACTTATTTTTTTATCATCTGAGCAAAGGCAGTTCTGCACTCCAGAAATGGATGAGGAGGTCATACACTGGTTGGGCCTCACATATATAGTATATTTGTTATTATAGGTTTCTAGCTGTAGGACAGAATATCGAATTCATAATTCAATGGAAAATCGGCACATTTCATCCCAGTGCGCTGCAATTTTTGCACACAGGTTCATACACACATATACCGTTATATTTCCATCCATCTATAGCCCTACACTCAGAGATATGCATTTCATTCCGAATCAATTTGATCCGAAAAACAAATTACCAATAAAAATGAAATACGAATCCGAAATACGAATAACTGCAACATAACGAATGCACCGAAACGAATTGAAAAACTGAATGAAGCAATTCAAAACAATTTTTTTCATTGTGCACATGTCCAACTCACATATATACCATCTACTCCTACATATAGACTTACGTACACATATATAAGTGGACATATGTACACACAAACCTATACACACACTTCTAATTGCCATACATTTATCAACATGAAAGCCTAGCTTTATTGAAGCTTGACATACAGGAAAATAAATGATAGGATTTGAACCATTTCGTCTGCCTCACATAATTTCCTGGGGAGATCTGTTCTCTGCATCCCTCCCAGTTCCTACACCCATTCCCCAGCATCCTCTGCATCCCTCCCAGTTCCTACACCAATGCCCCAGCGCAATGTACAGATCAGATGTCACGAGCATGGCAGGGGTGGCAGAGCCCAAATGCAGGGAGACGGACAGCAGAATCGACCACGATACGGTAGAAAATAGGTAGGTTTATTTACATAGGTCCAGGGATAACAACAAGGCAGGTACAGGACACATAAACAAGGCAGGAACACTGGGAACTCACATGGATGTAAAAGGTGTCACAGTAGAATAATACTGATGGGAGGTCCGTGAATTGTTTTACCTATTTGCAACAATCTAGTTTACAGGCAATAAGGATTGCACAAGGCATGGTCGCCTCGTGTCACCTCTACTATTTTTCTCCAGTAGTAAATTGCTTAATAAAATGGATTATCTTTAAAGTTTGACTAGTCACAATTGTAAATGTAATAAATGTAGAAACAAACACTTACATGAAAAATGATTAAATATATATTTTACTGCCCATTAACATCTTTTCTTTTTTGTTACAGATTTTTAAGAACCTTTCAGGCCAACACAAGACAAGCGTAAGAATCCTTAGACTTGTTTCCGTCTTGCAGAATGATGGAGCAACCCATAAAAGACATCTTAGGATCCTGTAAGGGTTCGGAACCAATAATGATGGAAAAGAAGAACAATGACTACATAATTAAAGCTGTTCCAAGGGTGAACGAAACCCAGCTGACTGCCGCAACTGGAGGAGCAGAGCTTTCATGTTACCGCTGCACCATTCCCTTTGGTGTGGTGATACTCATCGCCGGGATTGTAGTTACTGCAGTGGCGTACAGTTTTAATTCCCACGGATCCATAATCTCGGTCTTTGGATTGGTCCTCCTGTCGTCGGGACTGCTTTTGGTATGCTCTAGTGCGGTGTGCTGGAAAATCAGGCAGCGAAAAAAGAGGGCGAAACGGCGAGAGAGTCAAACTGCGCTGGTGGCAAATCAGAGGAGTTTACTTGCTTAAGGACAATAGAACCAAATGAACATTGAAGCTCTTTGGATAACCTGGACCAGCCAAAGGGGTTGGAGAGCGTGAGATCTAAAGGTTTGGACTAGATCGTTCCAATCTGAGAAGGTGAAGGTTCTCCATGCCACTCTACAGTGACGGAACTACTGGTATGGTCTGCCATATCGCTGTAAAGGAGGCAGATAGTGAGCAACAAGGGTCTTTATGGATAGATTTAAAGTGACACTCCCAAACAATCTAAACTTATTAGGTAACAACGTGAGTGAAGGAAGGACAGTAGGCAAGTCTACAGGTGCCATGAAACGGCAACTACCATGATGCTTGTTCATCTGATGGGCTCTGCATATCATGGAAGTTGTACAATGTGGAGCTTATTTTGTGTTATTGAACCTGCAGGTTTCTGAGCATCAATGAGCTGAGAATTATGTTAACGTTGTGTCCTTTGTGATATCACCACAGTGCCTGCAATATGTATTGGTGGCGCAAGAAATGTAATGTCTATATTAGATTCTTTTCACATACTCTGTAGCTACGGTGCAAACGTAAAACAGTAATGTACAGCAACTGGGCCTTTTTAAGTTATAGGAGTCCAGACTGGTCTGTTTATTGCTTTTAGTGCCAGTAATTGGAACTCTTTCTGGTAAATTTGCCTGCTACCGGTTCCAATATTGGTAATTTTTCTAGCTATAATTGCTATGGATTGCCATCCACACTGGTCTTTCCCCCTGCTGTTAGTGTCATAGACTGGCGTCTATACTGATCTATTTACATGGTATTAGTGCCAATACTGGTCTCTTTCTCTTAGATCAGTGCCATGGAATAGTGTCTTTACTGGTCTATTTACCGGCCATCAGTGCCATTGAATAGTGTCTTTACTGGTCTATTTACCGGCCATCAGTGCCATGGAATAGTGTCTTTACTGGTCTATTTACCTGCCATCAGTGCCATGGAATAGTGTCTTTACTGGTCTATTTACCGGCCATCAGTGCCATTGAATAGTGTCTTTACTGGTCTATTTACCTGCCATCAGTGCCATTGAATAGTGTCTTTACTGGTCTATTTACTGGCCATCAGTGCCATGGAATAGTGTCTTTACTGGTCTATTTACCTGCCATCAGTGCCATGGAATAGTGTCTTTACTGGTCTATTTACCTGCCATCAGTGCCATGGAATAGTGTCTTTACTGGTCTATTTACCTGCCATTAGTGCCATGGAATAGTGTCTTTACTGGTCTATTTACCTGCCATCAGTGCCATTGAATAGTGTCTTTACTGGTCTATTTACCAGCCATCAGTGCCATGGAATAGTGTCTTTACTGGTCTATTTACCTGCCATCAGTGCCATGGAATAGTGTCTTTACTGGTCTATTTACCTGCCATCAGTGCCATGGAATAGTGTCTTTACTGGTCTATTTACCTGCCATTAGTGCCATGGAATAGTGTCTTTACTGGTCTATTTACCTGCCATTAGTGCCATGGAATAGTGTCTTTACTGGTCTATTTACCGGCCATCAGTGCCATGGAATAGTGTCTTTACTGGTCTATTTACCTGCCATCAGTGCCATGGAATGGTGTCTTTACTGGTCTATTTACCTGCCATCAGTGCCATGGAATAGTGTCTTTACTGGTCTATTTACCTGCCATCAGTGCCATTGAATAGTGTCTTTACTGGTCTATTTACCTGCCATCAGTGCCATGGAATAGTGTCTTCACTGGTCTATTTGCAGCCATCAGTGCCACGGAATAGTGTCTTTACTGGTCTATTTGGTGCCGACACAGAGCTGTTTACTTCTTCTAAGTGCATTGAATTGGCACCCTTACTGGTCACTCTTCCTGCTAGTAGTCCTTTAGATTGGCGTTAATTTCCCAGCTATTAGCATCATTCATTGGTTTCCATACTGGGCTATCAGAGTCATTGATTGGTCTTCATACTGGTCTATTTCCCTAAAACTAACGCTATGGAACGCCATCCATACTATTCTACTACCTTGTCGGTCGTGACTCGGATTGGTGGCAATACTTGTCCAGTATGGACACCAAGCCATGGCACCAATGTTATTGACATAGATCCCTATGGCCATCAATCTGAGGCACCAATTGCTAAGAGCTAAAAAGGTATGATCACCAAGACCGGGCACACAGACTTAGAAGACACCTAAAACCATTCCCGACAGGCTCCTTATATACTAGTATCGCGATATAATAAGTGTTCAAGAACTCTGTCATGAGGTCGTCCAGGGTTAATTAATAGCAATAGTACGGGCACACGTAGTGTGCTCATCAGACCCCGGCCTAAAAGGTAAGACAAATTTGCTGTGCACAGATATTCCTTTGCCATACACTGCATAGAACAGGTAATGCATTGGATGGGAAAGCAAATGTGACCAGAATATAATCCAAATTCCCTCAGGTAAATGACTCACTGACTCGTTATGAAACAGACCCCAATGTCAGATTTTAGAGCATTTCTGCAAATAAATTAAATAACCAAGCGTTAATAAACTAATTACCTGGCCGCCTTGCTACTTCCCCTTGAGTTTAACATGATAGAAACTTACAGCTGCATCGAGGGAGATGTAGTTCATAAACACCTGCAGGGTTACCAAGTGTTAGCAAGCTGATACAGCCGCTCATTGGCTGCCAGTATTTATTTGTGCTACAGTGAATGATATTGGTGGTACTTTGTAGAATCTCTTAATAATAATAAATTGTATTATTATGGTAATAATGTGTCTTTAGGTCGCTATTTGTAATTTGAGCACCGTACGGTGTGATTTGTATCTAGAGAACTGTCTTTTTTTTTTGTAAATTTAACATCAGCAAATCTAGCACTTTGTTTTTGTATATTAAAAAAAAAGGATACATTTTATTAAAAAAAAATATTAGTGCTGCTAAAATGAGCAAAGGAGTTATTTTTGCTAGATGAGTAATAATGTAAATAGAGTATGGCGAGTAGTGTATATACATGTCCTAAATGTATCCGGTGATTCTTAACTAGAGTGAGCATATTGATCATGAAATGTGTGGTTATAGTGGGTGAGCAGGTGTGATAATACTGCTCAGAAATGATAATACTGCTCAGAAATGATAATACTGCTCAGAAATGATAATACTGCTCAGGGAGTGTGTGTGGTATAGGAGGTGTCAGGAGTTGGAGTGATAATACTGTTCAGGGAGTGTGTGGTATAAGAGGTGTCGGGAGTTGGAGTGATATAATACTGCTCAGGGAGTGTGGTATAGGAGGTGACGGGAGTTGGAGTGATAATACTGTTCAGGGAGTGTGGTATAGGTGGTGTCGGGAGTTGGAGTGATATAATACTGCTCAGGGAGTGTGTGGTATAAGAGGTGTCGGGAGTTGGAGTGATATAATACTGCTCAGGGAGTGTGGTATAGGAGGTGTCGGAAGTTGGAGTGATATAATACTGCTCAGGGAGTGTGTGGTATAAGAGGTGTCGGGAGTTGGAGTGATATAATACTGCTCAGGGAGTGTGGTATAGGAAGTGTAGGGAGTTGGAGTGATAATACTGCTCAGGGAGTGTGGTATAGGAGGTGTTGGGAGTTGGAGTGATATAATACTGCTCAGGGAGTGTGTGGTATAGGAGGTGACGGGAGTTGGAGTGATAATACTGCTCAGGGAGTGTGTGGTATAAGAAGTGAAGGGAGCTGGAGTGATAATACTGCTCAGAAATGATAATACTGCTCAGAAATGATAATACTGCTCAGGGAGTGTGGTATAGGAGGTGACGGGAGCTGGAGTGATATAATACTGCTCAGGGAGTGTGTGGTATAGGAGGTGACGGGAGTTGGAGTGATAATACTGTTCAGGGAGTGTGTGGTATAGGAGGTGACGGGAGTTGGAGTGATCATTAAGGTACTGAATGTAGGGTTGGCACTGAAATACTGTCAGTGCAAGATAAAAATACATATGGCTGAATATTTTATATTATCAATGAAAACACAACTGGCCAGCAGTCTAAAGAAGTATCAACAGTCTTTACGGTTACTCTCAAGTCAAATCTATCTGGTCCAAAGCCGTGACAATATGGCCATGGTGTGATAAAAGTGAGAAAGATACAATTCACACATGGGAAGTCAGGGAGCTGAAATAAAGGTTAAGAAGAATAAGTGGGACACTCTGAACACAATAACCGCTAATACATTAAGGACTCTGCAGTCCCAGGTTTCAAAACTATTTGGATAACTTTGTAACTCCCCCTACAAACCTGTAAATTACAGAACCAGGGAATTAACTTTCCTGGTACACTTACCATAAGGGTCCACTGAAGACTTTGACCGGGATCTGCAGGGACTTCCAAAAGAGCAATCCATCTCATATGTAAGTACTAGCTTATTTATTTAATTTAGGGAGAGACGGAGGCCAAAAAACGCATACAGAGGGAATGTGGTTAACGACGCCAGGGGCGGAGCCATGGGAAAGGCTCTATTTGTGCATTATGCACAGGGGCCCTTTGTGAACAGGGTTTTGGCTGACCAAGGCAGGGTTTGTTCTAATCTAGAAGTGGTCCGAGTAATTTTGGTGGTCCGGGGTTTGAAGCTGGCCTTAACCATACCTGCTGCAGCCCGCCAGGCATTTGCCTGCTGTACCCGACGGGCCACTGTGGGCCTGATCTAATTCTCATACCCCCAAGATGCTGATTGCCTACAGTTCCCAGAATTCTCTGAATGCAATTGATGACCATAGAATCAGGGGAGTTGTAGTTTAGAACTCCTGGGAGGCTGGAGTTTGAGATCTCTGCTGCACAAGGTGCTCTTTCTTTGGGATGTCCTCTCCCCCATATTTTATGAAGTCTCTTTGGGTACGTTTTATTATATGGTGGGTGATATTGCGACTCATTAGACCATGTTTCAGGGTTCTGCGAAGGAGGGGGGGGGCAATAAAACCACCCTTAGGTTTATTTAATGTTACTTTTCAAAAATGTTGGGAGTGTGACACTTTATAATCTTGATTTTGTTTTACAATTAAGTTCCAGTTTTATGAAGGGTGACCACGACGCTCCGCGCGCAACTTCTTACGTGAGATTTTAAATAGAGCTAGCTATACATGTGAGGGGAACATGGAGGGGGAGGGTGACTGTATTTAAAGCCTCTGTTTGCGTTGCTACACTCCTGTTACCAGTCACTATAATAAAATCTCTTGCATCAGAGGGACGCGGAGCGCACATTTTGTCACATTCCCAGCTCGAGCTCGACCATGACAGGAAGCTTTCCTGCTACTGGGAGAACATGTTGCGTCACTACCAACACCTGACACCACTATCCTATGTCAATCACTTAGCTTAAGGTCATTAATAATATTAGGGTGTCCCCTTACAACATAAAGTTGGGCCCAGGGTGACCATTAACCCTTTCGAGAGTTGTCTGACGTGCATTGCCCAGGTTTGCAGTCCTGAAAAGGACCATGGAGAGTTCTGCAAATCATCACACTGCAAAATGTGGAGAGGGCCCTTTGTGACAAATGCTTTAGCTTTCTTCTGGCTTTGTGGTGGTCTTGCAATTGGCCGGTACGGTCTCACGGTTAATATATGTAAAAGGAGATTTCACCCATATCTTTGACTTCTACTGTCTGGTGTCAACTGTGGTGAGTGTAACATCTGCAACTGCAAACCATCTCCCATATGCGAATTAAAACAGAAAATAATCCTAAAAACCAGTATATATCTGGGATTTAGTGGCTTTGTATATCTGGATATTGCGACTCTTTACTGACTCTATCTGGATATAACGGCTCTTTACTGACTCTGTATATCTGGATATAACGGCTCTTTACTGACTCTGTATATCTGGATATAACGGCTCTTTACTGACTCTGTATATCTGGATATAACGGCTCTTTACTGACTCTGTCTATCTGGATATAGCGACTCTTTACTGACTGTATCTGGATATAGCGGCTCTTTACTGACTCTATCTGGATATAGCGGCTCTTTACTGATTGTATATCTGGATATAGCGTCTCTTTACTGACTGTATATCTGGATATAGCGACACTTTACTGACTCTGGATATCTGGACATAGCGGCTCTTTACTGACACTGTATATCTGGACATAGTGCCTCTTTACTGACACTGTATATCTGGACATAGCGGCTCTTTACTGACACTATATCTGGACATAGCAGCTCTTTACTGACACTGTATACAGTATCTGGACATAGCCGCTCTTTACTGACACTTTTTATCTGGACATAGTGGCTCTTTACCGACACTGTATATCTGGACACAGCGGCTCTTTACTGACACTGTATATTTGGATATTGCGGCTCTTTACTGACACTGTAGATCTGGATAAAGCAGCTCTTTACGGACTCTATATCTGGATATAGTGGCTCTTTACTGACGCTGTATATCTGGATATAGTAGCTCTTTACTGACGCTGTATATCTGGATATAGCGGCTCTTTACTGATGCTGTATATCTGGATATAGCGACTCTTTACTGACGCTGTATATCTGGATACAGCGGCTCTTTACTGACGCTGTATATCTGGATATAGCGGCTCTTTACTGACGCTGTATATATGGATATTCTGGCTCTTTACTGACTCTGTATATCTGGATAGTGCAGCTCTTTACTGACTGTATATCTGGAAAGAGCAGCTCTTTACTAATACAGACACTGTATATCTAGATACAGTGGTTCTTTACTGACTGTATATCTGGATACAGCGGTTCTTTACTGACTGTATATCTGGATATAGCGACTCTTTACTGACGCTGTATATCTGGATATAGCGGCTCTTTACTGACGCTGTATATCTGGATATTCTGGCTCTTTACTGACTCTGTATATCTGGATAGTGCAGCTCTTTACTAATACGGACACTGTATATCTAGATACAGTGGTTCTTTACTGACTGTATATCTGGATACAGCGGTTCTTTACTGACTGTATATCTGGATACAGCGGTTCTTTACTGACTGTATATCTAGCTATAGCAACTCTTTACTGACTGTACATCTAGATAGCAGCTCTTCATGTATTGCAGAGGTGTTTACTAGCGTTATTTCTTTAAACTGCAAGTTCTTAACTCAGACAGGGGAATGTTTGTCTGCATGGATGAGTACTTGCTTTTAAGTGCCACTACATGGGATCCCACCTTTTAACGGAAAAGTCTAATGATGCATGTGAGCTGGGAATGTCTTCCTGCTGATGTAAAAAGGGCACCCAGAGCAGCATGTGGCCCCTGCAAGTGCGGAGAGCTGTGGTGGGAGTTGTAGGGTTTTCACAATAGTGCGTTTCTCCCTTCCTGAGGCTCTGCCAGCACAATTCCCAGCTATTGTGATTATTAAGGAACCAGCACTTAAGCAAGTCCATTATTCTGTGCGGGGAATGTGTGCTGTAAAAACAAAAGCTGAGCAAATGAACGATACGCAGAGAAGGAGCAGAGACGAGTGCATGGTGCTCTGCAACACACGGGGATCATCTACTAAGCACTGGTGTTTGCCGGTGTTGGAAATACGGATGAAAATTGATGGTAGCAGTACCATCAATTTTCATCCGTATTTCCAACACCGGCAAACACGGCAGTCCCGACAAACGCGGAATGTCACAAAACTAAAACCCAATCAGCAAGAGGAGAAGCTTCACAGGACTAAAGTAATGTAAAGAGTTTTCCCACTGAAGAAAGAGCCTGACAGGAGCTCGAGCGAAATATCTAGATGGTCCAGCTTAATTCCATGTATTGACCAAGTCTAACTCCATGTGTTCACTGGTCTAACCCTATCTTACTCCATGCATTGAGCTGGATGACCCAGTTAAATTCACACATATTGATATGGTTGTCTCTAACTCTCACTCAATGTACTGACAGACTTTTGTCATTTATCTCAACATGTCCGACTCCACTTATCGGCCTGGCTATCCCAGTTCAACTTCATGTTTTTTGATCTCATTGGCTTCAACTTTGTTTTGAAAGGATTGGCCCAGACTAACTTTAAGTAGACATGGTCGATCCAACGTCTCCACATAGTTACATGCCCAACTCCTGTTTGACCTGGATGGCCCAGTCTAAGTTCATGTTTAGACACGACCGTCCCGCTCTGTCTTCACATATTGACCTATACAACTCTATATATTGGGTTGGCTAGTCCAGTCTAACTCAAAATTTTGGCCTGTCTGTTTTCACGTATTGTCTTTGTCAGCCCAATGCCATGTAGTGTCCTCATTGGCCACGTCTAATGCCACGTACAAGAATGGCTTTCCCGCTCTATCTCCACATATTACAAGTACCGGCTGGGTGGAGTAGAGGTAACATCACTGCTCTGCATGGAGAGAGCCTGTGGAGTCATGGGTTCGATCCCCGCAAGAGCACCTCTCCAGTAAGTGTCCTTGGGCAAGACACCTAACGGTACATACTCGCCACCCAGGACATACTTGAAAACTAGAGAAATCTCAATGTATCCTTCCTGGTAAAATCCTTTCTCAAAAAAAAAATATTTCCTTGTCCAACTCAATGCACTGGGTTGGCCGGTGAAGTCTCTAACTACACTACTTGACATCTCTGACTCCATGTATTTGCCTTGTTGGCCCAATTTCACATTTCCACCTTATAGAAGACCCAGCCTTACTCCTAGACCTTGTTCAGAGAAAGAGAAAGGGCTTGACAACGGCCAGTGACACAGCAGAAACGTAGCCAAAGCTTACATCCTGATAAATCTGGTCGACTGAACCGGGAACAGGGAAATGAGGCAAAAGAACATCCTGGCTTTTGAATCCAGCAGGCGTTGTGTCATCAAGCTGCTCCAATCGACCAGCGTCTGTAAGAAACAGTCTTGTCAAAAAAGGCAACTTGTCAAAATGAGACGCTCATTTTCACATATGTATGGACATCTTGTCCCACTTAGTGCGCATGTGTGCGGACATAGAGCTGTCAGAATCGGGGGTTTACACAGCAGAGGCACTTGCGCATGCTGATACTTTGTGCCATGTGTGGAAATGAGCGTATGCAACGTCACCGTACATAACACGATTGCTCATTTTGACAAATTGACTTTTTTGACGGAACACCAGCATTATTACTCGCTGGCTGGCCAGTGAGCAGCGAGGATGGTGCTGCCGAGCGCCGGGTATCCGAGGGAACCCCAGACGTGACAGAAACACGCTCCAAAAAGGTAAATCGTCACAAGTCATTAGCTTTACTGGTGTTTAGGACCATAGCTTGTTAAAGGCATCTAGCCGCTTTCATAAAAAACGAATCCATGACATTATTTCCTTGTGAACCTCATCCACCTGTCAGGCTGAAGATTTTGGTAAAATGCCAGGACTTTCAGGAAATATTAGGCAGCAGGATACTGCTGTGTGTCAATAGCCCTGACCCTTCCATTCCTGAACATGCATACGTTTAAGGCTGTGCGTCGTCACAGCTGATGGGCTTTATGAACCTGAACCTTCAGATGAGTATGGGTGGGATTCATAGCATTAATACAATGTAGAGCAAGCAAAAACGGCGAGGCGGCGATGCAGAGGAAGCACCACATCAGCTGCTCACTGTAACCTGCCATGCAAGAAGGCTGATCTTACCATGTACCCAGGGACTGGCACACAGGATACCTAGGGATAAAATCTCTGTTCTGAATACACACACTAATTTATTGGAAAATTACGTCATATTAGATGGAAGTAAAGGGATGCTGTTGGAACTAGAAATTATTTTAAATTCTGCTTTTTAGCCTAAAATTTGCAATTCTCCACTACGTAACCTGTTGTACAACCCTTACTACAAAGCTTGACAGATTATTTTATTAATATATACAAAAATAGCTAAACAGCTGCGATAAGGAAAATTACGTATACATTAAAAAAATATGTACGTATCATAAATGTGCTCCCCGGATGGCTCCTCCCCTTAATCCTTACAGAATAAAAAGACACGAAGAATGAAATGTGGGGTGCACTGAAATAAACCGAAAAATATATGTACTCATAGCGTAATACTGCATGGATAAAAATATAGAGAGAACCCCTGCTAAAAATATGCTCACAGGATAAAATAGTCATATAAACTCATCATAATAATGCTCGGCTCCTTCTTGTTCTCCTTATGGTCCTCTCAGTCTCCGCCGTAGTCCACTCCCAAAACCAACGGATAACCTCAGAGATTTTCAACGGCTGAATATAGAGGCAAAAAAACACCAATATAAATAATTAATAAACCAATAAAGCACAATGAAAACTATCCGACGCATTTCGCTTATCGGACTTTATCCATGCAGTAGAATGCTAGGAGTATACATTTTTTTGGTTTATTTTAGTGCACCCTCACATATCATTCGTTGTGTCTCTTATTCTGTACAGATTTTTTTAATCAAACTGGAGCCTCAAAGAACTCCTTGAAGCCAACTACTCTCCCTATTCCAAGGTTGCCGTTTTGCAGATCGCTCAAGCCGTACAGCATAACACCTCGAGCACCCTGCTTAATTTTTTTCTCGTCCTGTTCCATCCGAGACACAAGCTCTGCTCTACTATTTATATAGTATAATTCACATACTGCGAGAGTGACAACTGTTATCTATTAAGTGACCTGCTTCGGATTCCACTCTGAAGTCTGACCTGCAGCATATGGGTTACACATCCTGCAGGGTTATATTTTTCATGAACTGCGTATCAGTCTGAATAGATCATATGTTCCCAGGAAAACCTGGCCGATCTGGCAACCCTACCAGATGGAGATAAATGGAGTGGTGTTCCTAGGGCAGCCAGATCGGCCATATTTTCCTGGACACATATTACTATTTCATGCAGAGGAAGAGTGCAGGGTATAGTGCTGCCCTGCAACATGTATAATCCATATGCTGCAGGATGGAAATCGAGGCGGGTCACCTGGGATTCCTTGTTGATTTCTTTCCTGCAGCGTATGGATTATACATGCTGTGGCATAAAAATTAGAGAAGCACCGAAAATCAGGGCATATTACTTCTCTATGGGGAATTTCACTCCCGAATTGCGGCAATCTGAGGCGAACTGCACCGCATTGTGTAATTCACTTCCGGCTCTTATTGAATAGCCCGGCTTAGAGTTTCCAATTTTTCTCTGAATAACCCTTTTAGTGTTAACTGTGACTGCTTTATCGTTTATCGTCTATCGTGTTTTTGGGGGGGGGGAATATATTTTTGGCACATGCCTGGAAGGTGGAATCGAACCACTCTGTCGCTAGACAGATACAGGTTTAAGGCTGGGGTCAGACGAGCGCACTGCAGAGCGGAGGGAACGTCCGTGAGAGTTCTCCGCTGCAGCTGAGTGCCCTCAGCTGTGCAAATCCATTGACGCGCTTTCTAGCACATCAACGGATTAGTTTCCTAGATGGACCCTTGCTGCGCGCACAGTGTGCGCGTGCGCACAGGTGTGTGACCGGTGCCCGTCGCTGCATCACGCGACTGCTGGAGGGTGTGGGCGCACAGTCACAATGGGTGCACTCGTCTGACGAGCCTTAGCCTGCACCTCAGACCACTGAGGACCTTCCAGGCAAAGGTTGAACAGCTCTCAGGAAGTATATAAAGCCTGAAGAAATGGACTTACTACAGTTAAATTGTAAAAAAAAAAAAAAATCACTTTAATTAAGAGCCATCCCTCCTAATGTATTGTTATCACTCGCCCTTATAACTCGAGCACGGCGGGCGTCTTGGATGGAAAGTCACATCCGGCCCAATAAAAAGCCTTTGCTCGTGATTTAATATGCAAATATTGTGAATGCATGATGGGATGGAGAAAGGAAAGGGTTTCCTTGTTGTGTCTCTGCTTTTATTACCCTGTCAATAAATCACAATGTGCACGCCGGTTGCGACAGAGGCAGATTGTGATGCTGTACCAGCAGGGGCGGACTGGGCCTGGGGGGCAGGGTGGCAAGCCTCCACCGGGCCGCCGCAATGCAAATTCAATTTCAACCTGATGTGTATAGTATATACCAGGGGTTTGGCATCCCCTGGCACATGTGCCCTGGGTAGCACGCGAGTCCATCTCTGCTGGCACATCGAGCGGCCGCTGTTCCTCCTTGCTGGTCGGCCGGCCGACCGACCGACATAGCCAGCCGCCCAGCAAGGCAGTTTTAGTCACCTAAAGAGGGAGGGAGGGCGGCCGGCGAGATGCTATCAGTGGGGCCGGCTGCCTCCGATTACGTCACAGGGAGCGCCCACACACCTGCGGCCTGGGATTAAGGCGCGTGTGTGGGCTGGATCTTCCCTGTGACATGACGTGCATCTCCCTCCCAGCTCCCGCCGGCCAGCACGCGACAGTCACCAGGACACTGCCAGCCATGAGGTATGCAGGGGGTGGGGACGGAGAATGCATTAAATTATTGGTATGGGGGGGGGGGGAGAAAATTAATGAATTTGGAATGCTGGGGCCGGGGGTGAATGAATTTGGAATGCTGGGGGTGAATTAATTTGGAATGCTGGGGCTGGGGGTGATTAATTTGGAATGCTGGGGCTGGGGGTTAATGAATTTGGAATGCTGGGGCTGGGGGTTATAATGAATTTGGAATGCTGGGGCTGAATTCATTTGGAATGATGGGGGTTAATGAATTTGGAATGCTGGGGGTTAATGAATTTGGAATGCTGGGTGTGAATTAATTTTGAATGCTGGGGCTGGGGTGGGGCAAATTAATTTGGAATGCTGGGGCTTGGGACGGGAATTAATTTGGAATGCTGGGGCTGGGCGTGAATTAATTTTGAATGCTGGGGCTGGGGTGGGGCAAATTAATTTGGAATGCTGGGGCTTGGGACGGGAATTAATTTGGAATGCTGGGGCTGGGAGTGAATTAATTTTGAATGATGGGGTTGGGGGTGAATTAATTTTGAATGCTGGGGCTGGGAGTGAATTAATTTTGAATGCTGGGGCTGGGAGTGAATTAATTTGGAATGATGGGGTTGGGGGTGAATTAATTTGGAATGATGGGGTTGGGGGTGAATTAATTTGGAATGATGGGGTTGGGGGTGAATGAATTAATTTGGAATGCTGGGGCTGGGGGGTGAATTAATTTGGAATGCTGGGGCTGGGGTGTTAATGAATTTGGAATGCTGGGGCTGGGGGTGAAATAATTTGGAATGCTGGGGCTGGGGTGGGGCAAATTAATTTGGAATGCTGGGGCTAGGGGCAGGAATTAATTTGGAATGCTGGGGCTGGGGTTGAATTAATTTGGAATGCTGGGGCTGGGGGTGAATTAATTTGGAATGCTGGGGCTGGGGGTGAAATAATTTGGAATGCTGGGGCTGGGGTGTTAATGAATTTGGAATGCTGGGGCTGAATTCATTTGGAATGATGGGGTTAATGAATTTGGAATGCTGGGGCTGGGGGTTAATGAATTTGGAATGCTGGGGCTGAATTCATTTGGAATGCTGGGGTTAATGAATTTGGAATGCTGGGGGTTAATGAATTTGGAATGCTGGGTGTGAATTAATTTTGAATGCTGGGGCTGGGGTGGGGCAAATTAATTTGGAATGCTGGGGCTAGGGACGGGAATTAATTTGGAATGCTGGGGCTGGGCGTGAATTAATTTTGAATGCTGGGGCTGGGAGTGAATTAATTTTGAATGCTGGGGCTGGGAGTGAATTAATTTTGAATGCTGGGGCTGGGAGTGAATTAATTTGGAATGATGGGGTTGGGAGTGAATTAATTTGGAATGATGGGGTTGGGGGTGAATTAATTTGGAATGATGGGGTTGGGGGTGAATTAATTTGGAATGCTGGGGCTGGGGGTGAATTAATTTGGAATGCTGGGGCTGGGGTGTTAATGAATTTGGAATGCTGGGGCTGGGGGTGAAATAATTTGGAATGCTGGGGCTGGGGTGGGGCAAATTAATTTGGAATGCTGGGGCTAGGGGCAGGAATTAATTTGGAATGCTGGGGCTGGGGTTGAATTAATTTGGAATGCTGGGGCTGGGGGTGAATTAATTTGGAATGCTGGGGCTGGGGGTGAATTAATTTGGAATGCTGGGGCTGGGGGTTAATGAATTTGGAATGCTGGGGCTGAATTCATTTGGAATGCTGGGGCTGGGGGGGTTAATGAATTTGGAATGCTGGGGCTGGGGGTGAATTAATTTGGAATGCTGGGGCTGAGGGGTTAATGAATTTGGAATGCTGGGGCTGGGGGTGAATTCATTTGGAATTCTGGGGGGCAAATTAATTGGTATGGGGGGAAGAGGAATGAATTTGGTATGCTGGGGGAATAGGAATGAATTTGGTATGCTGGGGGGTGGAAGAGGAATGAATTGGTATGTGTAACGGGTGCCATAGCGTTGACACAGGAGTAGCGTGGTTGAGATCTTTAAGGACAGAAATATCTGCTTGAGATTAGCACAATTCTTGGTATTTTCAGATTTATATGCTCAAAATGAGCAAACCACTGAGTTGCTACTAAACACTAAAGGTTTCGAGACCGATAGTCAACTTAGAGCACGTTCAGAAACACAAAGATAAGTCAGACAGTTAGTGAATTGTGCGGACTGCAGGGCAGTCAGGAAATGTGCCGCTTTAACGTTTTCTGATGATCTGGAGCAGGTCAACGGTACTTTATGGATATTCAGAGGCAATACATACCCATCGGGGTCTATCGGTGGTACAGTATCGAGTAGCTTTAGGAATGAGTGCACACTGAACATGAGCTGAATACAAACAGTACCTTTCGATCGCAGTTGTTTGGTATGGGAACCTAAAGCGGCCACAGACGATACCCACATACAAGAAGGGACAACACCCCAGTAACGTGTAACCAGCCCAGCGGTAACATGGGGTTATGCCACCCAGGCACCACACAGGCGATCGTAATCGAGCAGCAATTAGAATAGTCAAAACAAGCCGGGTCAAAAAGCAGGAGAAAGGATCGTATCCAGAAACGGGTTGGCAACAAAAAATCAATGCACAGAATCAGTTAGCGATGCGGGAACAGAACTGCACGACAGGGCGACGAGGCAACTCCTCGCGCCCTGTTTTAAACCCGGCGGCTCCTCGTCATGAGCACGCCAGGCCACGCCCCCTCGGGCGCCGCTCGGCCATTCCCCAGTGCTGGCAGTAGGCCAGCTCTTGGCACAGGCCTTGCCCAGACCCCCCAGGCAGCACAGCAGGGGCTGAGGATATGACCGTATGCTGGGGGGGGGGCGGGGGAAGAGGATTGAATTGGTATGCTGGAATGGGGAAACAAACAAATGGATATGCTGGGGGGGGAGAAATGCATGAACTGGAAGGTAGAAATGAATGAATTGCTATGCTGGGAGGGTTGAATAAATTGATAAATACAGTACATTGAGTTTTATTATAGTGGAGCTCTGTGATACCCTCATAAACACTGCACATTATGGGGGTGTAACAGAGCTCCACTGTAATGTGCAGTGCTGTATGTCCCAGAGCTCCACAGTAATGTGTGCTGCGTATGAGCGTATCACAGAGCTCCACAGTAATAAAACTCACAGTAATGTGTGGTGTGTAGAAAAAAAATGTGGGTTGCTCACTCCGAAATGCCCGGGCCTATATTTTGCCCCAGTCCAGGCCTACTTGTCGGACGTACAGCAGCACAATTTGTTCCCTGCCCAGTTACTTATTACATTTAGCAGTACAACTAGGAGTATAAAAATTTAAATCTAACTAATACTATGGAGCGCTGTTGTTCACTGGCACCCGGTTGTCTGATGGTTTAAAAAATGGCACTTGGTGTGTAAAAGGTTGCTGACCCCTGGTATATACTATAATGATTAATCACAGGCAGACAGCACTCGCGTCTCACAGGCCGCGGCCACCCAGAAGCACTAGCGCCGGCCCCGCCCCCCACATGATGCCTCCGCGCAGCCTCATGATCCACGTGATGGAGCCTGCCGGCTGGCGGGATCGACAACCAGTGACGTCTTCGTTGGGGAAGCCTTAGCCTGGAACACCTGCATGCTGCACAGCTGCCAGCATCCACCGAGCTGCGTGGAGGAGAACTTCGTGGCCGTGGAGGAGGGAGCACAGCCGAAGCCAGGAGCCTGCCAGCCCAGCCGCTGCCCAGGACAGAGGGTCTCGCATCGTCATCCATTTGGTGGAAGATACATCAACTAGACAATTGGTGAGTGCGAGCGGCCGCATCCCAGTTCGCCCCTGGTGAGAGTTGGGGGCAATACATCCATGTGAGCTGGGGCAATACATCCATGTGAGCTGGGGGCAATATTTCCATGTGTGAGCTGTGGGCAATATTTCCATGTGAACTGGGGGCAATATTTCCATGTGAGCTGGGGCAATATTTCCATGTGAGCTGGGGCAATATTTCCATGTGAGCTGGGGCAATACATCCATGTGAGCTAGGGGCAATATTTCCATGTGAGAGCTGGGGGCAATATTTCCATGTGAGCTGGGGCAATACATCCATGTGAGCTGGGGGCAATATTTCCATGTGTGAGCTGGGGGCAAATATTTCCATGTGAGCTGGGGGCAATATATATCCATGTGAGCTGGGGGCAATATATATCCATGTGAGCTGGGGCAAAAATTTCCATGTGAGCTGGGGGCAAAAATTTCCATGTGAGCTGGGGCAATATTTCCATGTGTGAGCTGGGGGCAATATTTCCATGTGTGAGCTGGGAGCAATATTTCCATGTGTGAGCTGGGGCAATATTGTCATGTGAGCTGAAGCAATACATCCATGTGAGCTGGGGGCAATATATTTCCATGTGTGAGCTGCTGGGGGCAATATATCTCCATGCGTGAGCTGCTGGGGGCAATATATCCATGTTTGAGCTGCTGGGCAATATATATCCATGTGAGCTGGGGCACTATATCCATGTGAGCTGGGTCAAATATATCCATGTGTGAGGTGGGGCAATATATCCATGTGAGCTGGGGGCAATATATCCATGTGAGTTGGGGCACTATATCTATGTGAGCTGGGGCCAATATATCCATGTGTGAGGTGGGGGCAATATATATTCATGTGAGCTGGGTGCAAAATACATCCATTGCCCCTATTGTTTTCTATGTTTCTATCAGTAATTGAATTTAAGCAAGCATGGGATAGGCATAAGGCTATCCTAAACAAAAGATAAATCCAGGTAAAGTATCCATGTAATTGGGCAGACTAGATGGGCCGAAAGGTTCTTATCTGCCGACATTTTTCTATGTTTCTATGTGAGCTGGGGCAATATTTCCATATGTGAGCTGGGGCAATATTTCCATGTGAGCTGGGGCAATACATCCATGTGAGCTGGGGCAATATTTCCATGTGTGAGCTGGGAGCAATATTTCCATGTGTGAGCTGGGGGCAATATTTCCATGTGTGAGCTGGGGGCAATATATATCCATGTGAGCTGGGGGCAATATATATCCATGTGAGCTGGGGCAAATTTTTCCATGTGAGTGGGGGGCAATATTTCCATGTGAGCTGGGGCAATATTTCCATGTGTGAGCTGGGAGCAATATTTCCATGTGTGAGCTGGGAGCAATATTTCCATGTGTGAGCTGGGGCAATATTGTCATGTGAGCTGAAGCAATACATCCATGTGAGCTGGGGGCAATATATTTCCATGTGTGAGCTGCTGGGGCAATATATCTCCATGTGTGAGCTGCTGGGGGCAATATATCCATGTTTGAGCTGCTGGGCAATATATATCCATGTGAGCTGGGGCACTATATCCATGTGAGCTGTGTCAAATATATCCATGTGTGAGGTGGGGGCAAAATATCCATGTGAGTTGGGGCACTATATCTATGTGAGCTGGGGCCAATATATCCATGTGTGAGGTGGGGCAATATATATTCATGTGAGCTGGGGGCAAAATACATCCATGTGAGCTGGGGCAATATTTCCATATGTGAGATGGGGCAATATTTCCATGTGAGCTGGGGCAATACATCCATGTGAGCTGGGGCAATATTTCCATGTGTGAGCTGGGAGCAATATTTCCATGTGTGAGCTGGGAGCAATATTTCCATGTGTGAGCTGGGGGCAATATTTCCATGTGTGAGCTGGGGGCAATATATATCCATGTGAGCTGGGGGCAATATATATCCATGTGAGCTGGGGCAAATTTTTCCATGTGAGTGGGGGGCAATATTTCCATGTGAGCTGGGGCAATATTTCCATGTGTGAGCTGGGGGCAATATTTCCATGTGTGAGCTGGGAGCAATATTTCCATGTGTGAGCTGGGGGGCAATATTTCCATGTGAGCTGAAGCAATACATCCATGTGAGCTGGGGGCAATATATTTCCATGTGTGAGCTGCTGGGGGCAATATATTTTCATGTGTGAGCTGCTGGAGGCAATATATTTCCATGTGTGAGCTGCTGGAGGCAATATATTTCCATGTGTGAGCTGCTGGGGCAATATATCTCCATGTGTGAGCTGCTGGGGGCAATATATCCGTGTTTGAGCTGCTGAGGGCAATATATATCCATGTTTGAGCTGCTGGGGCAATATATATCCATGTGATTTGGGGCACTATATGCATGTGAGCTGGGGCCAATATATCCATGTGTGAGGTGGGGCAATATATCCATGTGAGGTGGGGCAATATATCCATGTGAGCTGGGGCAATATATATCCATGTGAGCTGGGGCAATATATATCCATGTGAGCTGGGGCACTATATTCATGTGAGCTGGGGCCAATATATCCATGTGTGAGGTGGGGGCAATATACATCCATTTGAGCTGGGGGCAATATTTCCATATGTGAGCTTGGACAATATTTACATGTGAGCTGGGGCAATATTTCCATATGAGCTGGGGCAATATATCAATGTGAGCTGGGGCAATATTTCCATGTGGGAGCTGGGAGCAATATTTCCATGTGTGAGCTGGGGGCAATATTTCCATGTGAGCTGAAGCAATACATCCATGTGAGCTGGGGGCAATATTTCCATATGTGAGCTGTGACAATATTTCCATGTGAGCTGGGGGCAATATTTCCATGTGTGAGCTGGGGGCAATATTTCCACGTGTGAGCTGGGGGCAATATTTCCATGTGAGCTGAAGCAATACATCCATGTGAGCTGGGGGCAATATTTCCATATGTGAGCTGTGACAATATTTCCATGTGAGGTGGGGTCAATATTTCCGTGTGAGCTGGGGTCAATATATTTCCATGTGTGAGCTGGGGGCAATATTTCCATGTGTGAGCTGGGGCAATATTTCCATGTGAGCTGAAGCAATACATCCATGTGAGCTGGGGGCAATATATTTCCATGTGTGAGCTGCTGGGGCAATATATCCATGTTTGAGCTGCTGGGTGCAATATATATATCCATGTTTGAGCTGCTGGGGCACTATATCCATGTGAGCTGGGGCCAATATATCCATGTGAGCTGGGGGCAATATTTCCATGTGAGCTGGGGGCAATATTTCCATGTGAGCTGGGGCAATAGATCCATGTGAGCCGTGGGCAATATTTCCATGTGTGAGCTGGGGCAAATAAATCCATGTGAGCTGGGGGCAAATATATCCATGTGAGCTGGGGGCAATATTTCCATGTGTGAGCTGGGGCAATATTTCCATGTGTGAGCTGGGAGCAATAATTCCATGTGTGAGCTGGGAGCAATATTTCCATGTGTGAGCTGGGAGCAATATTTCCATGTGTGAGCTGGGGGCAATATTTCCATGTGAGCTGAAGCAATACATCCATGTGAGCTGGGGGCAATATTTCCATATGTGAGCTGTGACAATATTTCCATGTGAGCTGGGCCAATATTTCCATGTGTGAGCTGGGGGGTCAATATTTCCATGTGAGCTGAAGCAATACAACCATGTGAGTTGGGGCAATATATTTCCATGTGTGAGCTAGGGGCAATATTTCCATGTGTGAGCTGGGGGCAATATTTCCATGTGAGCTGAAGCAATACATTCATGTGAGCTGGGGCAATATATTTCCATGTGTGAGCTGCTGGGGCAATATATCCATGTTTGAGCTGCTGGGGGCAATATATATATCCATGTTTGAGCTGCTGGGGCACTATATCCATGTGAGCTGGGGCCAATATATCCATGTGAGCTGGGGGCAATATACATCCATGTGAGCTGGAGGCAATATTTCCATATGTGAGCTGGGCCAATACATCCATTTGAGCTGGGGGCAAATATATCCATGTGAGCTGGGAGCAATATTTCCGTGTGAGCTGGTGGCAATATTTCCATGTGTGAGCTGGGGGCAATATTTCCATGTGAGCTGAAGCAATACATCCATGTGAGCTGAGGGCAATATATTTCCATGTGTGAGCTGCCCGGGCAATATATCTCCATGTGTGAGCTCCTGGGGGCAATATATCCATGTTTGATCTGCTGGGGCAATATATATCCATGTGAGCTGGGGCACTATATCCATGTGAGCTGGGGCCAATATATCCATGTGTGAGGTGGGGGCAATATATACATGTGCGGTGTGTATGAGTGAGTTTTATTGCTGTGAAGCTCTGTGATACGCTCATAGACACCGCACATCACTGTGAGTTTTATTGCTGTGGAGCTCTGATTAGGGATGGGCTACCGGTTCGAATCGGTTCGATGTTGCATCGAACATCGGATGTTCGAAAGTTTGCGAACTTCGAACTTTTCAGGCCGTTCGCAAAAAGTTCAAAAAAATTAGATAAAAATTGAAATTTTATAAAAATGCTTAAAAAATCCTAAAAAAATCTAGAAATAAAGAGACTCTTGCAGAATATTATAAGCAACAGTTTATTAGATATTGAATTAAAACAGGAATATTTGTAACATTGAAGCCTATGGGATAAAACATTCTTGTTACTAAAACATCAGGTAGACGAGGCCCTCTAATCAGGCACTGTAGAGGGCAGCCCGCCGGGGCCTCCCAAGGATCCCTTGATGAGCATGCGGCCGCTGGATGACAGAGCTGCAACTGTGCGGGCTGGCCGGCTGCATGTGCAGAAAGGCGGCGCAGGGAGGGAGCCACTGCACCTGCGGCCACGGCAGACCTCCCCCCCACAACCAGGATCCGGGGAGCCCCCACTGACTGACCACCAGGCTAAGGTAAGGCGTCACATTTAAAAAAAAAAAAAAATCTGAGGACATTTTTAAATGTCCCCGGGAACACAAAATAAAACGTTTTTTTTTCTTTCTAACCTGATTCCTGGATCCACCAACAAGCGCAGCCTCTTGTCTCCCACGCTGTTAGAAGCTGCATACACCAGCGCACTGTGTGCAGCTTCTAAGAAGATACGCTATTAGTGTAGAGGGAGCGATGCAAAATATGCAGCCGGCTTCCCCACAAAAAACTCAAACAGCTGGCGCCCCTCTAAGAAGGGTGCCTGTAGGCACGTGCCTGTAGTGTCTAATGGGAAATCCGGCCCTGCCTCTGGGTCATACTTGCCACCTGGGCCAAAGGTTGCCAGTCAGCCCCTGCTACCCAAGCCGCTGTGTGCAAACGTCTTGCCCAGGACCTGTGAGTATACACTGAACACTGTTTACAGTTTTATAAAAGTTTCAAAAGGTACTTTAAGAGTTATTTGAACTGGTCAAACTATTTTCTTTTCTGCTCTGCCCCACCACCACGGCCGGCGCTGCCGCTAGGCCAACTAGGCGGGCGCCTAGAGCGCAGCACCCGCCTAGGGCGCAGCGGCAGCCGGCACGACCAATTGAAAAATAAAAAAAAAAATTGTAAATAAAAATGCCCGCAGCCCGGGGCACCCTGGGGCGGCCGCGTGCTGCAGCCAGCCCCAATACGAGCCGGCGTCACCGCCGGCGTCAAGGAGACGAAGGCGTGGACTTGTTGCTTCCAGCTTCCTGGATCAAGTCCACGCCTTCATCTCCTTGACGCCAGCGGCGACGCCAGCACACATGAGACTGGCTACAGGAAGACAGCGCTGGAGGCAAATACCAATGTGTGAGCTGCTGGGTAAGTATCCTTGTGTGAGCCTGGGGGGGGGCAAATATCCATGTGTGAGCCTGGGGGGGGCAAATATCCATGTGTGAGCCTGGGGGCAAATACCATGTGTGAGCCTGGGGGCAAATATCCATGTGTGAGCCTGGGGGGGGGGGCAAATATCCATGTGTGAGCCTGGGGGGGCAAATATCCATGTGTGAGCCTGGGGGGGGCAAATATCCATGTGTGAGCCTGGGGGGGCAAATATCCATGTGTGAGCCTGGGGGGGCAAATATCCATGTGTGAGCCTGGGGGGGCAAATATCCATGTGTGAGCCGGGGGGGGGCAAATATCCATGTGTGAGCCTAGGGGGGCAAATATCCATGTGTGAGCCGGGGGGCAAATATCCATGTGTGAGCCTGGGGGGGAAATATCCATGTGTGAGCCAGGGGGGGCAAATATCCATGTGTGAGCCTGGGGGGCAAATATCATGTGTGAGCCTGGGGGGGGGCAAATACCATGTGTGAGCCTGGGGGGGGGAAATACCATGTGTGAGCCTGGGGGGGGGGCAAATACCATGTGTGAGCCTGGGGGGGCAAATACCATGTGTGAGCCTGGGGGCAAATACCCATGTATGAGCCTGGGGGGGCAGATATCCATGTGTGAGCCTGGGGGGGCAAATATCCATGTGTGAGCCTGGGGGGGGCAAATATCCATGTGTGAGCCGGGGGGGGCAAATATCCATGTGTGAGCCTGGGGGGGGCAAATACCATGTGTGAGCCTGGGGGGGAATACCATGTGTGAGCCTGGGGGGGCAAATACCATGTGTGAGCCTGGGGGGGCAAATACCATGTGTGAGCCTGGGGGCAAATACCCATGTGTGAGCCTGGGGGGGGGGCAGATACCCATGTGTGAGCCTGGGGGGGGCAGATACCCATGTGTGAGCCCGGGGGCAGATACCCATGTGTGAGCCTGGGGGGGGGCAGATACCCATGTGTGAGCCTGGGGGGGGCAGATACCCATGTGTGAGCCTGGGGGGGGCAGATGCCCATGTGTGAGCCTGGGGGGGGCAGATACCCATGTGTGAGCCCGGGGGCACGTACCCATGTGTGAGCCCGGGGGCACGTACCCATGTGTGAGCCTGGGCAATATCTCCATGCCATGTGTGAGCTGGAGGCAATATATTCACCATGTGAGCTTCTTTTTTTTTTGGGGGGGGTGCGCAAGTAGCTGGTCTTGCCTAGGGCGCAAAATAGTCTAGCACCGGCCCTGCCCACCACCACCACCTTTCCCTTATGTTCATCCCATCTTCACACGGCACAGCATGTAAAACATGCTTTGATACTCTGAGAGCAAAGGAAATGGTATGTATTATTTCCCAAATCTAATAGAGATGTCCATTTGTTTCGGACAAATTTGGAATTTGTAACGAAATTTGATAATTCTAGTTCAGAAGTACTTCCGAATAACAAATCGATACGATATGAATTCTAAACGGTATATAACGAATTTATTTAGTTTTACACTGTCATCATCATAAAAGAAAAATTTGAATAATTGATATAGACTATCGAATTTGAAATGATCAAATTGATATCAAATATCGAATTTGAAATTAACTATTAAATTGATATCAACTACGGATTGCACCGATAACACTTTTTTAAGCCCAAATTTGAGTACCGATACTTTTTTAAAAGTACTAACTTTTATTATATGTCATGTGACGCTTTTCAATAAGAACAGACCTCATATAAAAATGCCCCCAGCTCACATGTATATACCTCCCGAGATATATATTCAGAATGCCCCCAGCTCACATGTAGCTTGCCCCCAGCTTGCATGGAGATTGCCCCCAGCTCACATGGTGATTGCCCCCAGCTCACATGGATATTGCCCCCAGCTCACATGGATATTGCTCCCAGCTCTCATGGATATGCCCCAGCTCTCATGGATATGCCCCCAGCTCTCATGGATATTGCCCCCAGCTCTCATGGATATTGCCCCCAGCTCTCATGAATATGCCCACAGCTCTCATGGATATTGCCCCCAGCTCACATGGACATGCCCCCAGCTCTCATGGATATTTATTTATTTATTTACAAGGTGGAAAGCCTGCCCAGAGGGCAGTCTATTGTGGATATATGCCCCAGCTCGTGGATATTGCCCCAGCACGTGGATACTGCCCCAGCACATGGATACTGCCCCAGCACGTGGATACTGCCCCAGCTCGTGGATATTGCCCCAGCTCGTGGATATTGCCCCAGCTTGTGGATATTGCCCCAGCACGTGGATACTGCCCCAGCACGTGGATACTGACCCAGCTCGTGGATATTGCCCCCCAGCTCGTGGATATTGCCCCCAGCTCGTGGGTATTGCCCCCCAGTTCGTGGGTATTGCCCCCCAGCTTGTGGATATTGCCCCCCAGCTCATGCATATTGCCGCCCAGGTCCTGGATATTGCCCCCCCAAGCTCTCATGGATATGCCCCAGCTCAGACCCAAGACCAGACATGGGGCGGCTGTTCGAATGCTCTATCGGCATTCGGACAGCCGCCCCATGAGCTCCTTATACTTACCTTCCCGAGCGGCGAATGGAAAGTTTCCCTGCTTCCGGTCGTTGAAGGACCCAAGCCTCCCACGTGACCGGGGCTTGGGTCCTTCAGAGAGCGGAAGTGAGGGAAGTTTCCCTTCGCCGCTCGGGGGTTGGATGCGCGCGGCAGCCGGGTGGAGGCTGCGAGCGCAGCCTCTACCCGGCTGCCGCGCGCATCCAACCCCCGAGCGGCGGAGGGAACTTTCCCTTCGCCGCTCGGGGGTTGGATGCGCGCGGCAGCCGGGTAGAGGCTGCGAGCGCAGCCTCTACCCGGCTGCTGTGTGCATCTTGTAACCGCCGCGGCGAGCGTACAGCCGGCTCGTGCCGCGGCGGTTGCATGCGCAACCAACCGCCGCTGGTTGCGCGCGCATGCGCAGAGTAAGGCTTGGCGACGGACACGCCAAGCCTTACTCTATTATAGTATAGATAAAAGGATTTTACCAGGAAGGATACATTGAGATTTCTCTCGTTTTCAGGTACGTCCTGGGTTCAAGAACATTAACCTGTTACAGTTGGTACAGAAATACAAAGTAATACAATGCAAGATATTAAAAAAAAAATATATACAGATTAACATAAAATAAATACGTAGTCATTATGTTACATGTTTACAGGTGCATTCCGTATTGAGGTATGTTAATAGGGTGCTTTTGAGTGACTTTAGACTGGGGGAAGATTTGATGGTGTCTGGGAGGTTATTCCATAATTGCGGTGCTCTGTAGGAAAATGAGGATCGAGCCACTTTCTTTTTGTACTGTGGTATTGCAAGTAAGGTGCAGGTCCTGGATCGGAGGATATAGGATGAGGGAACTGCTAGAGGAAGCAGTCTATTCAGGTAGGGTGGCAGCTTCCCAGAAAAGCTCTTAAACACCAGGTTGGAAAGGTAAAGGGTCACAATGATGGGTCATGTAGTTACATTGTAGCGCAAAGCTGCAGAATGAGTTATACAATGTGGTAAGTTTCTGAAGATGTGTTTGCGGGCCGCTGCATACACTACATCTCCGTATTCAATAGCCGGCATAAGCATTTGTTGAACAATCTGCTTTCTTACCGCGGGGTTCAGGCAGGATTTGTTTCTGTACAGGGCTTCTAGTTTGGGGTAAATTTTAGATGAGAGTTTTTTGATGTGGGGGCCAAAGGATAGATTTGGGTCTAACCACATACCTAGATATTTGAAAGAAGTGACTGTGGTCAGTGTGGTATTTGATTTTGTCCTGACACATAGATGGGGATTTTGCAATTTATGTAGTTTAGGTGCTGTTCCAAAGAGCATCGTTACCGTTTTGTCAGTATTTAAGAAAAGTTTGTTGTGTTTGATCCACTTTTCTACCTCTGTGAATTGTTCTTGCAACACGGCCTCCAGCTGTGGTAGATTTGGTTTGCTGGCATAGATTACGGTGTCGTCTACGTACCCCTAGCTCTCATGGATATTGCCCCCACCTCACCTGGATTTGAAGGAGGAAGGTGTATCCGGTCGCAGGGCTGTAACGCGACTGCCGGGCCATGGAGGCCTTGACTCTAGCTCCCGCAAGATCTTGGCTGGTGGCAGCGTCACAGCCTCCACTGCCCGGTGGCCGCGTCACAGCCCTGCGACCGGACCCACCGCTAGGTGAGTATGCGGCCCGCCGAGAGGGGAACTCTGGCCAAGTGCTTTTCATGCACGCGGCCAGCTTCCCCAGCCCCGCAGATACCAGCAAGCCGGCCCAGCGCTGGCTTCCGGTATCGGGTGGATGTATCGGGCCATTTGCACGAGTACCAAGTACTCGTACAAACGGCAGTATCAGCACCGATACTAGTATCGGTGCCACCCCTAATATAAACTATCGAATTGATACCAACTATTGAATTTGAAATGAACTATGAAATTGATATCAACTATCGAATTGATCTGAACTTAAAATACAAGTAATAGTCAGCAAAGGACTTTATGAAATAAATTAAATTAGTTTCACTGTTTAAATTGACTCAAATACTAAATCTGTGACACAGTTTAAGATTTAACCCTAGCTTTTCTTTTAACAGCAAAATTTGATTAATAGGGGTTTTGTTTAGTGATCCAAAATTCAAATTGGTATCCGCTATCGAATAGATATATGAAATTTCAAATCGATTCTAAATTTCAAATCAATTCAAAACTAAACAAATCGAAATACGAAACAAAATTAGTTACGAAATTCCGAAAACAAAATTATTTAAAAACGAAACGAAACTAATTTTTCAGCCATGCACATCTCTACTAATAAATACATTTAAAACTAAAAATATACAATTCCCTGGCCAGGTCTTTACAAATTCTGAATTGGTAAACAAATCCTGATGTGTTTACAGTATCTGCTTGCAATCTGTGATAGGAGGACATCATCTGCATTAGAATTAGGCCTGCAACTAACGATTATTTTCATAATCGATTAGTTGGCCGATTATTTTTTCGATTAATCGGATAAAAGAAAAACGTACAGAAATTGCATATTTTTCGCACATAAGGTACACGAGCACCTGGACACAGTGATGGATGCTGCGTTGGCATCTTAAGCCAATGCCTGCTTTCTCCCCAAACGAATGCTGTGTCAAGCGCTCAGATAGACATGATGATGTCACCACAAAATCAGGGTGAGAAGGAGGCACTCCACGCAGCCTGACCACTTTAGCTTATTAAAGAGTCCGTTCACAATAATTTCATGAACAACATGAGTGGGAGGACGGTCGGGAGGTGGAAGGAAGTGAGTTTGGACATAGAGAGTGGGTTTGGGCAAAAGACCGGACTGGAGTGTGGGAGGTAGTTTGTGGGAAGGGTACCAAAGGGAGAGAATGGCAGCTCCAGACCAAAGAGGGGGTGACAGGCAGGTTGAGGTGGTGGCATAGGACGAAGTGGGATCCGAGGTTATAACGTTTAACACAGTCTGACTCTAAACAGTGTGTGCTGTTTACAAATCGATTAATCGACAGACGATTAATTGATAATGAAAATAGTTGTCAACTATTCTCATTATCAATTAGTTGTCGATTAATCGATTAGTTGTTTCAGCCCTAATCAGAATGTAGCAATAAAACTTCCCTTGCGTTCTTTTTCCTAAATGTGTTGATATTTTTGTTTAAAAGAAATAAACCAAGCAAGGAGAAACCGCAAACATAAGTGTAAATAGGCCATAAATGTATAATCGGATTAACTTGCATTCTTCCATGCAGAGCCAGATGCTCCTGAAAATAATTTGGCTCAAACAATGTTTCCCTGAATTTAATTGTAGTCCAGGGAGAGTCAGATAACAGTGAATAATCAGGGGCTGAACTCACTGAAAAAGTCTAGCTCCTAGGGCAGTGGTCAGCAACCTCAGCCTTTATCCTTTTTGAGGATCAAGAGAAGCCATCCTAAAGTGAGCCACACATGAAGATATGGATACAGATCCCATGAAAAGCAACGGTCACCACCAAACCACCACAGAGGTTCTGCAGCGCATAAAGCCAGAAATGAGGCTTGTAGGATGATCACAGATCACTTCCTTGGTCACGTGACGGGAACAGATTCTCCTGAAAAATAAATGATGCTTGGTTTGGTCAGCGGAACAACAAGAGGTCGACACCCCCCCTCCACTGGACTGACACCTTCCAAAGGGATAGTAGGCTTTGCACAGAAGACGTACAAGATAGGCAAGCGTGAAGCGAGTTGGACCATAGAATCGTCAAGAGTTGGATTATACAACTATATGGATAATCATCTCTTTAGGACACGTTTTTCTGGTATATCTGGTATTACATATTGTGTATGTGTCACCCAAGGCCAGGGATCTCAAACTCTGGTCCCCCAGATATTTATGGCCTACAATTCCCAGAATTCTTTGAATGCAATAGATGGCCAGAGAACCAATGGATTAGTAGTTCAGCAATATG
The DNA here is from genome assembly GCA_009667805.1 of Leptobrachium leishanense. Lineage (NCBI taxonomy): Eukaryota > Metazoa > Chordata > Amphibia > Anura > Megophryidae > Leptobrachium > Leptobrachium leishanense. Next base: position 88,531,996 of record CM019074.1, on the reverse strand, counting down.
GGGACAGAGTTTGACATCCCTGACCTAAGATGTTATCTTCTGCACTTCCCTGTGCTAAAATTACAGCCAAGCCTAGGAGTCAGAGACAAGAGGTGTAGCGGGTCCTGCTCAGATAAGCTTACAATCTAGGACAGGGGTGTAAAACTCAGTCCCCCCAGATGTTGATGTCCTACATTTCTGAGAATTCATTGACTGTTACTGACAGCCAGGGGATCATGGGAGTTGTGGCTCAGAAACAGCGTAGGGGGTGGAGTTTAATAGTCATGATCTAGGAGTTTGAACAGGGAGCAGGGCTGCCATCAGAATTCTTGGGGCCCCTTACTGGGCCACTGGTCAGGGCCCTCCTTTCCTCAGCTGCCCATTTCATAAACTCCTTAAAAATAAAACATGCTGCCTCCTCTTCAGTTTACCTTATCTTACATACATATATTTTTAAACTATTTAATGGTTGTTATATAAAACAAAAAACAGACAAATATATATATTTATGTATGTTTTTTGTTGTTGTGTATATATATATATATATATATTATATATATATATATATATAACAAAAAACATAATTAGACATAAATATACATATATTTATGTCTAATTATGTTTTTGCTGTATTTTTATACATATATATATATATAACAAAAAACATAATTAGACATAAATATACATATATTTATGTCTAATTATGTTTCTTGTTGTATTTTTATACTATTTGTTTATATATATATATATATATATATATATATATATATATTTTTTTTTTATGTCTAATTAAGTATGTTTCAAATCCTAATTGTTTCGGCCTTGGGAGCAGATTTAATCTGTGCACTAGAGAAAAGCCCTGTACCTCAGTTGAGTTCTGTGGAATTTATTTACTCTCCAGCAGGTATAAACGTTTCTCCCTTGGCGTTTTTGAACATATTTTCCATACATAACGTTTGGAAATATATATATATATTTTTGTTGGATGCCAGCTCTTCTGCAATTCACCAGTTAATGAATAATCCCCAAAGTGTTAAAAGCACTAAATAGGCCTATCCAATCAATCACGTTAAATGGCATTCCTGCAGGGTTTCTGCCCTCTTAGGAAAGCATGTGTCCTGGTTTTACACTTGACAGATGAGTATGCGTAGCTTTTATAAATGAAATGAAAGTGTGCCGCAGGAAAAGAGACTTGATTTCCGGGGTGTGGAGTCCGGCCAGCATGCTGGAATGTCCTACTGGAATGGCAAGCCTCCCGTGCGCGCTGTCTGTTCCTACAGGAAACGTTTCTGTTTGTAAGCAAATGCCCGTTCCCCTCCTCTGTGCCCTGGCCATCATCGGGAACTTCTCCAGAGCTGTGTCATCCCGGCCATTCCTGAGCACATTATGTCAATCCGGTCACAAGGAAGAGATTCTCGGCAGCGGCATAACCTGCCGTACACAAACAACATGTGAAGAAGGCCTCCAGTTTCAAATCGATGGAAAAGAAAATTCATCAAGTTCTTGCCCTCTCTATATCGGACCGGCTTGGAAGGATCACAGACCTGAGGCCTGGTTATAAGCAGATTGTATGGGAGCCTTAGCCTCCAGGCAGGGCTGATGCTTCATCACATGCGGGGGGATGTATTCATTCAGAAAAATCATCATCACAAGAAATACTCTGTATATACTGACACATAAGAGCCAGTCAGCATGATATGACCAGTAAAAAACATCCCAATGATTACCTTTACAATTCCAGGTATCTACTGCCCTCTCTGTATCAATGTTACCCAACAACCGGAGCAGTAACTGTATCGACTACGCTTTATACATCATGGCTAGCTTTACCGCTCACGCTTGGGGTATACATTGCAGGGATATACGTTTTTTTCGATATCACTGCCGCCTGTACTGCTCTGACTTCCTGCTGGTGACGGAAGCCCCTCCGCCGTTTAAGAGACTATTGGGAAATTGCTGGACCTTTTAAAATATTTCGGTTTTCAGTTTTAAACATCCACCAGCAAACAAAAGATTTCTGAGGTCTGTGTGTTATTCTCTGTATAGTGTAATTCTCTCTAATAGAAGATGTTTTGTTTTACCTGCTTTCTCCCTTCCCCCTTCTCCCCTCAGGAGGTCCCATTGTCCATTGTTTGAAGGTCCTGTTCAGTTATTTTTTCTGTGATGTTATCCGTTTGGTGGTCTGCAAAGAGGATGGGCCTTGACTGTGTATCTGTGTCTGTAAGAATAAACTGGCATTCTGCGGTTTGATTTCCAATGTTGAGCCTCGTTCTTTAAACTGCGGTTAAAGCTTTTGGGGACCTGTTAGGAAAGATTTCTTAGGTGGAGACTGTTACATGGAAGAGAGCCCGCAGACGGAGGTACCAAGTTAGGGTACAGTCGCTCCGTCACACTGCTATTCCATCTTTTCACATCACTACTAGCCGTTACTGCTCACATGGGGAGACTATTCCAGGTTACTACTAGAAGGATGAATACAACAACACTGGGTCCTGTCCTCCTAAAAGGACTACACCATCACCAGACTAGCCTCTTATAAGGACTTGTACACCTTCTCAGGATTCTTGCCTCCTATAAGGACTAATAGTTCATCAACGGGCTAGCCTCCTAAACAGACTAATAAACCTTCACTGGGCTGGTCTTCTATAAGGCCCACTACATTATCTGTAGGAGACTGGTACAACATAAACTGGTTCTGATTTTACATGGCACTACATACCTACTCATTATAAACAAAGATCATGCAAAGACACTGGTAAGGTGATCTAAACAAAATACGCATCTAGAAATCTCCAGATAGGTGGTCTCCTCCTTTGGGGAACTGGATACAAATTGGAAAAAATTTAAGTTGGAGTATATCTAGACAGATAATACAGATAAAAACATAATAGTGCAAAAATATCTCAGAAAATGAACCACATACTGGCCCCCTATGAATCACACTCCCTAAAATTGCAAAATATCAGAATCAGTATAATATCCTAGAGGTTACCGCTCCTGGGATTTGCCTTCTGTAGTCATTGTACGAATCCTCCCCAGACGTGGCAGGTACTTTCAGCAACCTGGAGCTCACACGGATTCTGAAATATATGGGGTTTATTTATAACAGGTTAAAATAAGACGCTGGCACACATCCGACGCGTTTCGTTGTATATAAACAACTTTTTCAAGGATTACCCTTTAAAAAGTTGTTTATATACAACGAAACGCATCGGATTATCCTTGAAAAAATTGTTTATATACAATGAAATGCGTTGGATTACCCTTGAAAAAGTTGTTTATATACAACGAAACGCATCGAATTACCCTTGAAAAATTTGTTTATATACAATGAAACGCGTTGGATTACCCTTGAAAAGTTGTTTATATACAACGAAATGCGTCGGATTATCCTTGAAAAAAATGTTTTTATACAACGAAACACGTCGGATTATCCTTGAAAAAATTGTTTATATACAACGAAACGCGCCGGATTATCCCTGATTTTTTTTTATATATACAACGAAATGCGTCGGATTATCCTTCAAAAAGTTGTTTATATACAACGAAACGCATCGGATTATCCTTGAAAAAGTTGTTTATATACAACGAAATGCGTCGGATTATCCTTAAAAAAGTTGTGTATATATACACACAACGAAACGCGTCGGATTATCCTTGAAAAAGTTGTTTATATACAACGAAACGCGTCGGATTATCCCTGAAAAAGTTGTTTATATACAACGAAAAGAGTTGGATTATCCTTGAAAAAGTTGTTCATATACAACGAAACGCGTCGGATTATCCTGGAAAAAATTGTTTATGTATAATGAAACGCGTCGGATTATCCCTGAAAAAGTTGTTTATATACAACGAAATGCGTCGGATTATCCTTCAAAAAGTTGTTTATATACAACGAAACGCATCGGATTACCCTTGAAAAATGTGTTTATATACAATGAAACGCGTTGGATTACCCTTGAAAATGTTGTTTATATACAACGAAACGCGTCGGATTATCCTTGAAAAAGTTGTTATATACAATGAAACGCGTCGGATTATCCCTGAAAAAGTTGTTTATATACAACGAAACACGTCGGCTGTGTGCCCGCGTTGTATTTTAACCTGTTATAAATAAACCCCCTATATTATACACTGCTACACTGCAGAGAAGTGTGGTGATTTACACGCTTCACGGAACCAGATTCAATGTGAGCTCTAGACTGCTGAAAGTACGTCTGGGGAGGATTCGTACAATGACTACAGAAGGCAAATCCCAGGAGCGGTAAAATCTAGGATATGCTACCGATTCTGATATTTTTCAGTTTTAGGGAGTATGATTCATAGGGGGCCAGTATGTGGGTAATTTTCTGAGATATTTTTGCACTATGAGGTTTTTATCTGTATTATCTGTCTAGATATACTCCAATTTTTTTTTTTTTTTTTCCAATTTATACCGACTCATCAGCCTGAGCAAAATGATAATCGGAGGCTGGAGACCATGCCTATTTCTATATTCAGAAAAAAAAATCAAGATAAATAAAGCTCATAGGCTTTGCCAATTGTTTATTCTTTATTTTAATATTTTTTCTGCCCACTATTTTGGAGCAGTATCCTCAGGGAGTGAACCTGATGCGGGCACTGTCCCTTTTACAGAGTCCCTGACAACCTCGCAGAGTGCAGTGTGTGGCCTCTGGCTGGGAATGTGCTATCCCTTGCAGAGAGCCAGCCGAGCTATCAGGTACCAGAACACTTGCTATTTGAATGTGTGTTTAATGTGTAGCATAGTAACACAGCGATGTCCCCCTGGACCTCGGCACGGCCCTGGGAAGTGTTAACGGCTGCGGGAGGAATGTCCAAAAAAATGCACAGCTTGTGGAATAGGCAGTCTGAGCAGAGGCCAGATCGTCTACACGTGGAACCAGGAACTTTCTAGGTATCCGGCCCAGACGTGCACTTGTTCAGCATTCGCAGGATAATGACATCCTAGAAAAACCCAGCTGAACAAGTACGCGTGTTCCTTGAAGGGGCCGTGCTGCTATCTATTTATACATTTTGTAGAGAAAACATGTGAGAATTATAGAAATATATACAGATCATTTTCTGAGTGTGACCCAGGATTTTCCCAGAATGGAGATCAAAGAAGCCGAATCGATCAGAGGCTCGGGTTGATGAATCCATCTCCTATGAACCTCCTCCTGAATCAGACCATACAGAATCCTTAATCCTTAATTGAAATTCAGCGTACGGTGACATTTCGGGGCCATTTGGCTATTCAGAGAGCAGGCAGTTCACCAAATTTTGGCAAATTGCCAGCAAGCACGGTGCTTGATAGACGGCAGTGAAATCCCTCATAGAGAAGCAATGGTTAATCTATTCACAGACACTGAACAGCAGAGAAAAGTTGCCGAAATTCCCTGCTGTTCGGTGTATTCATTCGGCAGGTTTATTCCGGCGAATCCCATAGGATTCAATGTTAAAAATATTCCCGTTTTAATTCAATATCTAATAAATGGTTTATTTTTTTAATCTGCAGCAGAAAGTCTCTTTTTTTATAGATTTTTTTAGGATCTTTTAGGCATTTTTCGGCAATTTTTTTTTTTTTTTAAAGAATTTTTTCTGTATTTCTGTAACAGACCTTTTTATTACCATTCATAGGATCTTACATGCATGCACCGTCTAGTGACTTCACTGGATTCCACTGATGAGGTAAGAGGATGATGGCATTTACGACAGTCCAGATAAGAGCTACAAACCTTGGAATCAACCTTTAGGTGACACATTATGCCTCATCCTCTACATTCCATGGTTCATCCGTCCCATGTCCAACACTCCCATCATGCCTCTTCCATTCTTCTCCAACATTGTGTCTATGCTCCATTGCCCCGGTCCCACGTTGTGGCTCTGTTGGAAGCCCTTGGTACAGAAACAGATGTTTCCACTGGGCCTATTATTTCGGGACATGGATCTGGAGCTGCATCTCCAATAGCCCTTTTGCGATTCCAGTCCAGACACCGGATCGATGCCTCTCACTACTACAAATAAAAACACAGGTGTTTATTAAAAATGAACGGTCTGTACTATACAATACTGTATAGTGGCATAATATACAGTACACCAGCGTAGGTTGGCCCATAGGGGAAAGGCAATGTAAAGAGTCAGTGTACTCTTCTGATGCTATTCTATTTTCCCAGGGAAGGGGGAGGGGAATTGCATTAAATATATAAAGATTATAAAATACTGATGATAGCAATGTAAAGACACATTATGAACTTTTTTAGGCTGTTGGTAGATACATGCGAGAGTAGTGTATTCGTTTCGGAAAAATTCGGAATTTGGAACGAAATTTGATAATTCGTATTTCGGAAGTACTTCAGAATAACGAATCGAAAATGGTATATAACAAATTTATTTCGTTTTACACTGTCATCATCATAAAAGAAAAATTTGAATAATTGATATTAACTATTGAATTTGAAATGAACTAGCTATTGAATTGATATTAACTTACAATACAAGTAATAATCAGCAAAGGACTTTATGAAACAAATTAATTTTGTTTCACTGTTTAATTTGACTCAAATACTAAATCTGTGACACAGCTTAAAATTTAACCCTAGCTTTTCTTTTAACAGCAACATTTGATTAATTCGGGTTTTATTTAGTGATCCAAAATTCAAATTGATATCAACTATCGAATTGATATATGAAATTTGAATCGATTCGAAATTTCAAAATCAATTCAAAATGAAACCAATTAGTTATGAAATTATTTAAAAAAGTAATGAAACGAAACTAAACAAAATGATTTTTTCAGCCATGCCCATCCCCCTAATAGGAAATAATCATCATACACTGGCTACATGCTACCAAACCTGGCAACCCAAACATATTTCAGGGTTTCCTGCTGCAATGTTACAACCATTAAGCCCGGGGTCAGACGAGCGCCCTATGTGCGCCCGTAATGACGTGCCTCCTGCCATCCGTCGCAGTGCAGTAATTGCGCACGAAACAGAGGCCATGCTAAAAGCCTCCCGTCGAAGGGCTACAACGAGCGTTCGACGGGGCTGCAAAGCGCGATCCTCCATAGGAGGATCGAGCCTTGCAGCGCCGAGCACACTAACTGCATTCAGCGAGGCGGCCAGACGGGCGTCAGAGTGGAATCAATGTCCACTCTCACAGATGTTCCTTCCACTCTGCAAAATGATCGCCTGACCCCGGCCTTACCCATTCACAGTGGGTGACGTGTGGAGGACGTTCTGTCATGTCCCCGCAGTATCCGGAGGACGCCCCACACACATTGCTGTGTTCTGTGTTCTACAGCGAAGTCTTTAATATACATGGGCCATACATCTTGGGGGACTTATGGGCAGGTAGACATGGGCACACAACGTAGAGCTTGAGGCAATAGATAGAGATGGAGTCCTCGCCAAGCCTAAACACGCTTTTATCCCAATGAGCCACATAGTTCCCCAAATGCATAAGGTTACTCGCGTGCTAACTATTCGGGAAATAGATTTGACTGCATATTAAGTAAACACTGTATCGACTTAAAGGGTTACCATAATTAACAGTAACCCGCTGCAGCTTCTAGGCCGAACGCAAGGCTTGTGGCTCAGTTTGAGTTGAGCCAGCCATTAAGCCAACAACTGGAGCCGTTATGTATTCAGTAATGGCTCGGTTGGAGCAAAAGCAAATAACAACGAGCAGTAATAAAGAAATAGACATTCTCCAGATATATTTCAGTCCCTGGTTTAATAAAAAGGTGCGACTTTCCTTCTTCAATCCTGGCTGCACATACAAGTTGTACAATATAATGACCAAGCTGACATATTGGATCAGGGACACCAGGAGCAGATTTTTCAGACGCGCCGGCATTCTATATAAACCCAAAAGATCTACAGGAATAAAATACAAAGCAAATCCACGGTTTAACTATACACGTAGAAATAAGATTGGTTTTACCACTCTGCTTCTGTGAATGTGATGCTGACGTCTGTTTAAATCCCCCCCACCCGTTCTCCCCTCGGTAGAATGTGCCCTGAGCTTATTTCCACTCGTTCCACACACAGAGGAAGATGTGAGATGGGTTTTTCAGCTGTTGCTTGTCGTATGGAAACAGTGGGACCTGTGAGCCGGTGTAGGTAACACTGAGCATATACAGAAAGTCCACCGCTCAGGGATTATTCCAAGTTTAAAGCACAGCTGCAGAGCTCAGCAACCCCAGGCGGGAGACAGCGGCACAACACGTCGTGGCCTGGCTCTGCAAACGCTGACGCCTCTATTTTTAAGGCACGGCTCCTTATATCTATGAATATATATACATATACATATACACTAGAGCTGCAACTAACGATTATTCTCATAATCGATTAGTTGGCCGATTTATTATTTTGATTAATCGATTCATCAGATTAAAAAAAAGGATTTTTTTTACTTGAATAACCACAACCCCTCACCCTTTTTTCATAAGCAATTTGCGTAGTGTACATAACTTTCGTACGTACACATGCAAATTGCGTATCTTGCGTACTTTTCGCACACAAACTATGCGAGTGCTTGGTCAGAGGGATGGGTTGATGCTGCGAGTGCTTGGTCAGAGGGATGGGTTGATGCTGCGAGTGCTTGGTCAGAGGGATGGGTTGATGCTGCGAGTGCTTGGTCAGAGGGATGGGTTGATGCTGCGAGTGCTTGGTCAGAGGGATGGGTTGATGCTGCGAGTGCTTGGTCAGAGGGATGGGTTGATGCTGCGAGTGCTTGGTCAGAGGGATGGGTTGATGCTGCGAGTGCTTGGTCAGAGGGATGGGTTGATACTGCGAGTGCTTGGTCAGAGGGATGGGTTGATGCTGCGAGTGCTTGGTCAGAGGGATGGGTTGATGCTGCATGCACAGCTTCAGCCCAGGTTTGCTTTCTCAAATGAACGCAGGCAGCTAGGAGCACTTGGTCATAGATGATGTCAGCATGAAATTGGCGTTAATATAGTGGTTGGGTGCGTAGAGTGTCTCTTTTAAATAATTTTGTGAACAAACTGAGTGGGAGGAGGGACTAGAGGTGGAAGGGAGTGACTTTGCTCAAGTGACTTGACCTGAGTGTGCGAGGGAGTGGGTATGGACAAAAGACCGGATCTGAGTGTGCGAGTGAGTTTGGGGAAAGGGACCAGACCGAAGGGAGGAAATGACAGTTCCCGATCAAAGAGGGTGTGGCAGGGAGGGTGGGGCGGTGGCACATGGCAGTATCCTATGTTTGTGTTATAGTTCTGCTACTGTTGTAAACGGAGTAGAAACAAACTGGTTGTGTCTGACATAACCCTAGAACTAAATCATACCTAGTAAAGCGGCGGCGCGTCTTCTCCAATCAGCTCCGAAGCTGAGGTTATTTACGTTTAACTCGGTCTGACTGTAAACAGTGTGTGCTATTGACATCTATTTTAATCCTCGATTAGTTGTCGATTAATCGATTAGTTGTTTCAGCCCTAATATATATATAACATATGTAAGGGCTCCGGACCTCCTAGAGGTTGGTATTTTCCCCCAAAAGAGCCACGACACACCGCCACAGCGTCATATGTCCCCCGTAGTGTGACATGTGTACAGGCGTTGAGTAGTAAATACCGTGCATTAACAGAAAACAGACCCAGCTAAGACACTTTCCTCAAGGGTCACACAGAGGATTATTTGATATAGCTTAAATGTAAAATTTGTCCGTTTTACAGCAAACCAAGGAGCTCATATGTTTGTTCCATGGAGCCAGGTAAAGTAGAAAAGGCAGGGAATGACTTGGATTCCATGCTTTGGGATTTCCAGCCCAAAATTAATCACAGGGTCAAACCAAGTACTTGTACTGGCTTCTGGCAGACTGAGGAACCCCTCAGTTTTTGGCAGGGTCTGTGCTTGGTGTGTCTAGCCACACTCCAATGTTGGATGAAGAGGTCCACTTTTACCTCCTACAATGACATTTTAGATGTCCCTTATCTGGTTCATGATGAAAGCTAAACGTTCTCTCTGGTTCTTCTTTACGTGTATACTGTATCAAAGCATGCAGCACCCAAGGGAAGGCGCCACTGTAAAAGCCAAGGCCCTGGGAGTCTGTGTGGCCGAGCCGACGGTCCGAATGGAGTAGTGTGGTATCGGCGATCCTGATTGCAGCCAGACTCGGATTGATGGCATGGGTGCAGCTTCGATCCATCGGTTTGCGCAGGCGGTACGGAACTTGCATACGTAAAGTGTGCATGTCCTGTTGCGCTGCGCAATATGCGGGTCCTTCACTATGCAGAGTTGCTTAGGAGCGCAATTTGTGTTAGATAGCTGCAGGGGCTTCAGGAGTCCCTGAGCTGAAGAGAAGGAGCAGCGTGCGGTGAGGGAGAAAACGTGAATAAAATCACTTGGTGAAATAGAAATGTAAAAAATAATTGGACAGGGACGGTTAGCAGCAGCCTCTGCCCAATCATTCATGGACAAAAAAAAGGGAATTATTTTTTGATAGAATATCCCTTTTATGCTAGAAATAAGCTCAATTGGGAATTACATTTACTATCAGGCCTATTCAGAGAGCACCAAAATGTCACCGAAGTTAATCAGAGAGCACCGACATTTCGGTGCTCTCTGATTCGCCGTACTAAGGTGAGTTCGATTCGCTGACCCTGCGGTGAATTCAGCATTCACCACAGGGTCCCCTTAGTGCGGCAAATCGGCCTGCTTAACACCACCGCCAACCCGCCGGACAGCCGCTGCAAACTTGCGGCTGCTGCAAACCCGCCCACCCGCCGCCGCAAACCCGACTGCTGCCGATCCGCCATACAGCCACTGCAAACCCGCCAGACAGCCGCCAAACACAGCCGACGAGCTACCGAACATAGCGCCGATCAGCCGCAGAAAAAAGTCGACAAGCCGTCGGACGGGTAAAAAAAACAAAACAAACAACAAATTAGTGAAAGTGTCAAAATTAAAACACTGTTTGGAAAAAAAACTACTGAACGAAAATGTCAGGCATTTACATATAAGATCCAATGAAAGATAATTAAAAGGGCTGTTACAGAAAAAAAAAAATATTAAAAAGGAAAAAGCATTAAAAAAAAAAAAATCAATAAAGAGACCTTTTGCTGCAGGGTAAAAGAACAAACAGTTTACTAAATACTGATTTAGAACAGGAATATTTTTAACATTGAAACCAATGGGATTCGGATGATTAAACCTGCCGAATGAAACCACCGAAAATCAGGGCATTTCACTGACATTTCTCTGCTGTTCGGTGTCTGTGAATAGATTAACTATTGCTTCTCTATGGGGGATTTCACTGCTGTCGAACAGCACTGTATTTCGCTGGCAATTCGCCAAAATTTGGCGAAACTGCCTGGTTTCTGAATAGCAGGATGGCAACGAAATTGCAACGTACGGGGAAATTCCCTGTTCGGTGCAATTTCGGGGCCAGATCGGCTCTTTCTGAATAACCCTGTATGTATTGTTTTTATTACCCGCCGTTTCATGTGACGCGGTTATGAATGCCAACAAGAAGAGGAAAACACCATCCTCTCGGCTGTACATGGAGCTCTCTATGCTGCTATTGAATTTTTTTTTTACCCCTTCCCTTTCTGTACCCCTTACGTATTGTATATCATACCAAGAGAAAATACTGTATTTAATTGGAAAAACCATAATGAAAGTGACAGATGTCATAAAAATATAAGCCTATAAAAGCATAGAATAATACGAAATCTTCTTTGGAACAAAACAGAGGAAGAGGATTTAATTCATGGCCAGTTATTTCGTAGAACTGAGAACATGAATCCAATGTAATTACTTCAATATGAGCTTGAGATTTTGGAGAACATGGTATGAAAACCTCTGATCCTGCAAAGCTCGGGTCAAGGCTCTGAATGACTTTATAATGAGTGTTTTTGGGATTAATAAAATGGGGCAACGCCAGCGGGATGAGGCCTGCTTTATCGAATAATATTCTATCGGAGATAAAACCGCAGGCGACCAGGTTGCGCACGGAGAAGGAGGAAAGCACATTAAACGTCGATTCATTCACAGACCGGGGGTTTGATTTCTGTATTCACGTACATAAAATGTAACTTCGAATATAGAAAAAGAATGCCCTCTCCCCTGGACTCCCTGTTGCCCCAGTTTTATTCATACGGGGCCACAGATTGTGAAATGTCCTTTAAATGCTTTGGATTAGGTTCCTGGGGCTTCGCCCAGCTGGATAGAAGCAACATCTGTAAGTGATTTATAAAATGAATAAACAGGATCTCGTGTTTAGGAGAGGAGGGGAAGCCTGGGCTGTGTTATCCGCAGCCAAGTCTTACACCAGACACAAACCAAACGTTTTAATGCATTTTCTGCGTCTGTGATTTAATATAAAAATCTGGTTTAGGGGCCAGAGCCGGATCACTTGGTGTAGCATCCTTGGGACGGTTTCCTGGGACAAGAACACAATCTGTTTAGTGCTGCTTATTTGTGTTTGTACGTTCGTTACATCCTTGACCCTTTCACTACCACGATTGACCATACACCGCAGCGCATCGCAATACACTGAAAACTTTTAATGCAAGACTAGGGTTCTCCAGTGGTAGGAAAGTCCAGGAATGGATAAAAAAAATCTTAGATGTTCAATAAAATGCATGTCCAATGAATCCTACGGACCACTTGATAGAAGGAACATCACAAAAATGTCATAAACCCCTTTGGACCCGTCATGTCATTGAAATGATGTTAAAAACATATCAATCAGGGTTATTCAAACAGCTCCGAATTGCTGGAGAAAGGTAACCGAACGCTGAAAATCAGCATTCGGTTACCGTTCTTGGCCATTCGGCTATCCAGAGAGCAGGCAATTCGCCAAATGTTGGCGAATTGCCTGCACATATGGTGCCTGTTCGAGGGCAGTGAAATCAACATAGAGAAGCAATGCTTCGGCTAGTCAGAGAACACAAACCAGCAATGAAAAGTTGCCGAATTGCCCTGCCATTCGGTGGCTTCATGCAACAGATTTATTCAGGCGAATCCCATAGGCTTCAATGTTAAAAATATTCCCGTTTAATTCAATATCTAATAAACCGTTCATTATAATATTCTGCAATAAAAAGTCTCTTTATTTATAGATTTTTTTCGGATAGTTTAAGAATTTGTTGGGATTTTTTTTAAATTTACTTATTTTTTTCTGTAACAGCCCTTTTTATTATCATTCATTGGATCTTATATGTAAATTTCAGACATTTTCGCTCAGTAGTTTCTTTGCAAACAGCGTTTCACTTTTCAAACATTCAAGCAAACTGTTTTTCTAATTTATTCACTGCATTCGTCTGCGGTGTTGGCTTTTTCCAGCGGCCGCGCTGCGTGTGATCGGCTCCTGCCGGGTTGTTCCGGCGTTTTCGGCTGGTTAATCCAGATGTTTTTGCGGGTTTCGTCGTGCATTCGCCATGTTTTTGCGGTGAGTTTTTGTCGGGTTTGCGGTGGCTTTTCCTTGCACTTCGACGGCCCTGTGGTGCTTGCTGAATACACTGCAGGGTCGCCGGAATGGGATTGCCGAGTTGAAGTGAAGAGAACAAAAAGTCACCGAACGTGCGGTGACTTTGATTCTGTCACGGTGGCCCCCGCACCCCCCCGGCGCCTGGCAGCAGCTTCCTCGCTGCTCGCTGGCCAGGCGCCGAGTGATATTGCGGTCGCTTCCGCACACGTGGGACGCCGGGGGGTGGGGCCTGGCGGGGAGACGCTGACCCGCCGGGTTTAAAGCCCAGACTCACAGAGACGCCGATGCCCTGACGTGGTAGTTACTTCCCGGAGCTCTTGTATATTTTGGCAAACTAACGATTCTGTGTATGACCCTTGGCATTGGCAAACTAACGATTCTGTGTATGACCCCTGGCATTGGCAAACTAACGATTCTGTGTATGACCCTTGGCATTGGCAAACTAACGATTCTGTGTATGACCCTTGGCATTGGCAAACTAACGATTGTGCATGACCCTTGGCATTGGCAAACTAACGATTCTGTGCATGACCCTTGGCATTGGCAAACTAACGATTCTGTGTATGACCCTTGGCATTGGCAAACTAACGATTCTGTGTATGACCCCTGGCATTGGCGAACGAACCATTCTGTGCGTAACCCCTGGTATTGGCATTAACTCTTCTATTTCTGGTATTGAGGTCAGTCTGTGTGGCACCCTAAGCACACATCAGACTACCCCTTGTGTTGTTAGGGTCTTGGGAAGAGCTAATTATTCTAAGTCCTTGTGTATCATTCTATGTCCGTCTAGTCGTGCCGACCAATCTAAGGATCGGAAGGGTAGAGAGTGTCCTGCGTCTAGGGACCACTAGTCAGATAAGCAGAGGGATCCGCGACGTCTCTCTTGTATGTGCTCTGTACTGCCATTCTAGTAGTCTGTCTAGTCGTGCCGACCACTCTAAGGATCGAAGGGTAGAGAGTGTCCTGCGTATAGGGACCACCAGTCTAGTATCAGGGGGATCCGTGACATTACGTCAGGGCCAATGGATCCCGCAGACCTCTCTAATCAGTTGACACGTATTGCAGCCAGACAAGAAGAGCAGGACCATAGAATGGACCAGATTGCTCTTGCCCTGCAAACCCTGTTAAATCGATCCAGTTCTGGAACTGCAAGCCCTCCAGACCCAGTAGTGCCTAGGGTCAGTTCGGCCGCTCCCGAGGGATGTAGGCTCAGTATGAAGGCACCCGTACGCTATGATGGAACACCAAACTTATGCCGGGGCTTTCTGACCCAACTCGAGATCTTGTTCGAGAACAATCCAGGGTCCTGTATGTCCGATAAAGCCAAAGTAGGCTATCTGATTAATCATCTAACCGAAAAAGCTTTATTATGGGCCACGCCCTTGTGGGAGAATAAGAAACCCATCATTTATGACTATGAGGGTTTTACCTCCGAGTTAAAGCGTACCTTCGATCCCTCTAGAAGGGCTACCAATGCGGGTAGATCCCTGTTTCACATCAAACAGGGTAATAGGAGGGTCTCCGACTATGCCATAGAGTTTAAGACTTTGTCTTCTGAGGTACACTGGCCGAACGACGTTTTAACCCTAGCCTTTACCGAAGGCCTGAACGAGGCTTTTATGTTTGAGTTGGCTCCCTTAAAATTACCAGAACATCTGGATCATTTGGTTGATTTCTGCATTGCCATGGACGATCAAATCAGGGAAAGGAGACACACCCCAGAGATAGACCCAGACGGTCCTGCCTCCTTTGCCCTAGTACCCAGACACACCACTACATCAGGCAACCCGGAGACCGCAAAGACTGATGTACCGGCCGTTGAACCCATGCAGATAGGAAAAACGGGTATTTCAGAGGCAGAAAGAGCTCACAGAAAAGAAAGGGGGCTCTGCTTTTATTGTGCCGGGGCAGATCATTTCCGCCTTCAATGTCCTCAGAGACCCAGGGGTAGCAGGGGTGAGACTAACAAATCAGGTCAAAGAACAGCCAATACCCAGGTTATCGGTTCTCTGTATGCCTCCTTTGTGGACGATGAAAAAAAAAAAAACCCGGATTCTGGTACCCATCTCCCTCACCTGGGAGGGGGTTCACCTCGAGACTGAGGCATTCCTAGACTCTGGAGCCTCAGGTAATTTTATGGACAGATGTTTTGCCGCCAAAAACCTCTTACCTCTGGTTCTAAAGGAGAGGCCTCTAATGGTGGAAGCCATAGACGGAAAACCCCTGTCATGTCCCCATATCACTCACGACACTATTGATGTATGCATGACTACGGAGTTCTGCACCGTGAAACCATACGATTCCAGATTATCGACTCTCCCTCATGTCCTGTCGTTCTGGGTTCCCATGGTTAATAGAGCATAACCCGGTGATTGATTGGGCCCAGCGAGATATAAAGTGTTGGGGTCCTAGTTGCCAGTCAAAGTGCCTGGGCAGGGTTAATGTGATTGGTAGCCTCAATATTGCTACAGCACCTCCTTTGTCCACCGAAGTCCCTGAATGTTATATGGCGCTAAAGGAGGTGTTCTCTAAAACCAGGACTGAGGTCCTACCACCGCATCGTCCTTATGACTGTGCTATAGAGTTGCTCCCTGGTACTATGCCTCCTAGAGGACACGTATACCCTTTGTCACAAAAGGAAAACGACATTATGGAGGAATATATAAGGGAGAATCTAGAGCGAGGATTTATCAGACGATCCTCCTCTCCGGCAGGAGCAGGTTTCTTTTTCGTTTCCAAAAAAGAGGGTGACCTGCGACCTTGCATCGATTATAGAGGTTTGAATAGGATTACCATAAGAAATGCATATCCAATACCTCTTATAACAGAATTGTTCGACCGATTAAAAGGGGCCCGTATTTATACGAAGCTTGATTTACGCGGAGCGTACAACCTGGTCAGGGTTAAGAAGGGGCATGAATGGAAAACGGCTTTTAATACACGTAGCGGGCATTATGAATACCTAGTGATGCCCTTTGGATTATGTAACGCGCCAGCCGTTTTTCAGGACCTCATAAACGACACCCTACGGGACTTTCTGCAAACGTTCGTTATAGTATATCTGGACGACATCCTGATATACTCTCCTGATAAGGACACCCATCACGTCCATGTGCAACAAGTGTTGAAGAGATTATTGAGGGCTGGGTTATATTGTAAACTAGAGAAATGCTTATTCGACATAGAGACAGTGCACTTCCTTGGGTATATAATAACCCCTGAGGGTTTCCAAATGGATCCTACAAAACTCTCAGCGATTCTTGACTGGCCTTTACCCCAAGGGCTTAAAGCCATCCAGAGGTTTCTGGGGTTTACTAATACTACCGGAGGTTCATTAAAAACTTTTCGGCCTTGGTAGCTCCCCTCACGGCTATGACTAAAAAAGGGGTGGCGAATCAGAAATGGACACCCCAGGCCAGTCAAGCCTTTGAGGCACTTAAACAGGCTTTCACAACTGCCCCTGTTCTCCGACATCCAAATCCGGCTCTGCCTTTCCAGGTTGAAGTTGACGCCTCCGAGCTAGGTCTTGGTGCAGTCTTGTCCCAAAGGGAGGCACCCGACAAACCCTTGCATCCATGCGGCTTCTATTCCCGAAAGTTGTCCCCGGCAGAGAGGAACTATGATATCGGAAATAGAGAGTTGTTAGCAGTTATCGCAGCCTTGACGGAATGGAGATACTTATTGGAGGGGTCTAGGGACCCCATTGTCATCATAACCGATCATAAGAATCTTACGTACATTGGAGACGCTAAACGGTTAAATGCCAGACAAGCGAGATGGTCGTTGTTTCTTTCAAGCTTTAATTTCGTCCTCACATATAGACCTGGGTCAAGAAACATTAAAGCAGACGCATTGTCAAGACAATACGAATCCTACGAACATAACATCCAAGATCAGCATCCCATTGTACCCCAGGAAAGAATTATAGCCCTTACCACGATTAGTGTCTCGTCTCCTCTGATGTTAAGATTGCAGACCGCCCAGGGTACAGCTCCTGGGGGGAGACCTCCTGCGAAACTCTTTGTACCTGAGAACGAAAGAGAAGAAGTACTGAAACTTTATCATGATAACAAAACCTCTGGGCATATGGGGATCACCAAAACAGTGTCTAGTATACGTAAACTCCTCTGGTGGCCCACGGTGCGCCGTGATGTTAAAGATTACATAACCGTGTGCGAGGTGTGCACAAGACATAAAAGTCCCAAAACAGCGCCCATTGGTTTACTCCAGCCTCTGCCAATCCCCGAACGACCATGGTCGCATTTAGCTATGGATTTTATAGTAGAGTTACCCGAGTCAAAAGGGAATACTGTAATACTCACGGTCATTGATCGATTCTCCAAAATGGGTCACTATGTTCCTCTTCGGAAACTTCCTTCGGCAGCCGAACTGGTGCCCATTTTTATTACCAATGTGGTCCGCATACACGGTATTCCTCTTGGGATTGTCTCTGATAGGGGGACCCAATTCGTCTCCAGATTCTGGAAAGGGTTTTGCAAGAATGTGGGGATAGACCTATCCTTCTCTTCGGCCTATCACCCCCAGACCAACGGAGCAGCAGAACGAGCCAATCAAAATATAGAGAAATATCTCAGGTGCTTTATATCCGAACGACAAGATAACTGGTCAGACCTGATACCGTGGGCAGAGTATGCCTTGAACAGTGCAGTGAGCGAAGCCACAGGACATTCCCCTTTCTTCACTGTTTACGGTTTTGATCCTCCCGTGCTCCCTGCTACGTTTCCTGATACCGCGATTCCTGCTCTGGATGAGCATTTAGCGTCATTGAAAGAAACTTGGGGAAGGGTTAAAAGGGCACTGGAGGATAGCAGTGGTATCCAGAAGATCAAGGCCGACAGACACAGGAGGCCGGCACCCGTGTATCAAGTTGGGGACAGGGTTTGGCTTTCTTCACGGAACATCAAGCTCTTAGTACCCTCTATGAAACTGGCACCCAGATACATAGGGCCCTATAAGATTCTGCGGCGAATCAATCCGGTCTCCTATGCTTTGGCACTGCCCTCCCATATCAGGATACACAATGTGTTCCACGTGAGCCTTTTAAAACCACTCTTGTGTAATCGGTACACCAGGGTCCGTGTCCCCCCTCCTCCTGTCTCTGTGGAGGGCGAGGAGGAGTTTGAAGTTGAGGCCATTCTGGACGCTAGGGTTTCTAGGGGGGTCCTTCAGTACTTGGTTGACTGGGTGGGCTACGGTCCAGAGGATCGCTCTTGGCTCCCGGCTACTGAGGTTCATGCTCCTCGGTTGGTGAGGGCTTTCTATTTGGCTCATCCCCGCGCTCCTGGGGGTCGTCCAGTGGCCGCCCGTAGAGGGGGGGTTCTGTCACGGTGGCCCCGCGCACCCCCGGCGCCTGGCAGCAGCTTCCTCGCTGCTCGCTGGCCAGGCGCCGAGTGATATTGCGGTCGCTTCCGCACACGTGGGACGCCGGGGGGCGGGCCTGGCGGGGAGACGCTGACCCGCCGGGTTTAAAGCCCAGACTCACAGAGACGCCGATGCCCTGACGTGGTAGTTACTTCCCGCAGAGCTCTTGTATATTTTGGCAAACTAACGATTCTGTGTATGACCCTTGGCATTGGCAAACTAACGATTCTGTGTATGACCCCTGGCATTGGCAAACTAACGATTCTGTGCATGACCCTGGCATTGGCAAACTAACGATTCTGTGTATGACCCCTGGCATTGGCGAACGAACCATTCTGTGCGTAACCCCTGGTATTGGCATTAACTCTTCTATTTCTGGTATTGAGGTCAGTCTGTGTGGCACCCTAAGCACACATCAGACTACCCCTTGTGTTGTTAGGGTCTTGGGAAGAGCTAATTATTCTAAGTCCTTGTGTATCATTCTATGTCCGTCTAGTCGTGCCGACCAATCTAAGGATCGGAAGGGTAGAGAGTGTCCTGCGTCTAGGGACCACTAGTCAGATAAGCAGAGGGATCCGCGACGTCTCTCTTGTATGTGCTCTGTACTGCCATTCTAGTAGTCTGTCTAGTCGTGCCGACCACTCTAAGGATCGGAAGGGTAGAGAGTGTCCTGCGTATAGGGACCACCAGTCTAGTATCAGGGGGATCCGTGACAGATTCTCTTTGAATAACCCTGATCGAGAATAATCCGTCTGGCTGCAATCAGCAATCTCCTGATGAAGTCTGAGAACGAAACGCTTTGAGCGGTGGTGCTGTTGGTGAGAGACCTGTCCTGACTGTAATCCGGATTGCAGCCAGACTGAGTATCCTCATTGATATGACGGGCCCAAAGGGGTTTATGACATTGTTATGATGTTCCTTCTATCAAGTGGTCCGCAGGAATCATTGGACTTATGAACGTTTTATTGAACAAATAAGATTTTTTATCCATTCCATGACTTTCCTACCACTGGAGGTTATTCAATTTATATTGTGTAAGTGGAACTGTCAATGCACTATTGGTTTTAGTTGGGAGTAAGTCTATATCTGCATAAGTTTATTACATACACTCCCATTGGTTTTATTTTAAACACTAGGTTTCTCCCTGGGGAGAAATTAAATTCTCACTCCAGAGATCTCACTCCAGTGACGCTGTATTATTGTAAAGAAGCTACCGGTCACCCTCAATGTAACAAAAAGCTCAAACTTTACTGCTGCATTACAACAGCCAGGGAGAGGGCAGATTACAGGGAGAACTGTGGGATTGTCGCCGACATTTTGGTGCTCTCTCGTTCCCCGCACTTCAGGGAATCAAAGTTCCCCACCCTGCGGTGAATTCCGCATTCACCACAGGGTCCCTGGAGTGCAGGTAAAACACGCCGGAACTGCCGCACAAAACAACACGCCGAACACATTGGAAAAAACCAACGAGCCGCCAATCACAGCGCAGACCAGCTGCGGGAAAAAGCCGACAAGCTGACGAACAGGGTAAAAAAAACAACAAAAAAAAAACCAATACGATTGAAAGTGTCACAATTGAAACTCTGTTTGCAGAAAAACTACTGAACGAAAATGACTGGAATTCACATATAAGATCCTATGAATGATAATAAAAAGGTCTGTTACAGAAAAAACAAAAAACGCATAAAAAAAAAAAAAAAAAATTGCCTAAAAGATCCTAAAAAAATCTATAAAGAGACTTTTTGCTGCAGATTAAAGTAATAAATGGTTTATTAGATATTGGATTAAAACAGGAATATTTTTAAACATTGAAGCCTATGGGGTTCACCTGAATATACCTGCCGAATGAAACCACCGAACAGCAGGGCATTTCGGCAACTTTTCACTGCTGTTCGGTGTCTCTGAATAGATTAACCATTGCTTCTCTATGGGGGGGTTTCACTGCCTTCAAGCAGACACTATACTTGTTCACTGTTCGCCAAAATTTGGCGAGCTGCCTGCTCTCTGAATAGCCACGAAATGGCACTGTACGGGGAATTTCCCTGTTCGTTGACATTCCGGGGCCAGATCGGCTCTCTGATGTCATGGCCTAGTGGAGTCATATATGGGCAAATTTAGTGAAAGGGGGTTTATGTGAATGAGCGCTCCGATAAATATAGTGAACTGGGTGAGATGTTGTTAACCATTAGCAGAAATAGCTAGTATATCCGTAAATCAGCTTAATAAAAGAATATCTGTATTATTTGCTACAATGAAAACTGATACAGATTTTATTCCATGTAGTAGCATTTCTCTACTGCAGAATTTAACACGACCTAACGTAACACTTGTCATAATGCCTTTATGGATATTAGGGGTCCCTGAACCACTTCAAATTGTTATTAGGAAAGTAATAACTTGCAGGTCTTTTTGGTCGCGAAACATAATACAATTTCAGCAGTGTAGGTGCGGACGTTAATTTGACCAGTGAAGCTATTGCCAGCAGGCTGTATTTCCTGCGCAGGAAGTTACATACGGCAGCGCTCCTGCGGTGGTGCAGCCCCGAGCAAGCGGCTGCAGCTCACAGTCAATTTAATGACCCTGAAATCAGAAGGAAAACATAAAGGATCACATTTCCACTTCACATCTTAACATTTTGCCCAGGAATGAGCGAAGAGCACAAACTGCTGTTCCTTCATGTTGCGTGGCTGTAGGAAACACGTAAAATGTTTAAAAAAAAAAAAGGGAAAACCCTACGCAAAATTGGAGAGTCTAGAGGTTAAAAAAATTCTCTCCATTATCAGGATTCTCTCCAGTATCACAATACCTTCCTACAAGTCTCTGCTCAATCTATATTATGACATCACCTGCCCGCAGTTCTCTCTGAGCAATCTGCATTATAACATAATTTTCCCAGGTATCTCTGTACAACTTGCATCATGACATCACCTGCCCACACGTATCTGCATTATGATATCATTCAACTATAGTTCTGTGCACAATCAACACCAACTATCTGCAGGCCACTGCCCAAAATGCATTATGACATTGTCTACGCACAGCTTTCTTCACAACCTCATACCTGGTGACATCACCTGTTCACCAGCCCCTGCACGGCTCGAACAGTGACATCTGGCAACAGTTCTTTGCACAGCAGGGCTTATGGCATCACCACATGTCTTTGTACACCTGCATTATGATATCATCACGGGCCTCTGATGAAGTCCATTTGTTTTTAGGCGAAATGCGTTGAGCACAATATTATTTTTTGCGTTTGTTTGTTTTATTCCTCGCAACAATACCGATTTCGGACATTTACATCAGAGAACGCCTGCATCCCATCGTGTTGGTGAAGAGAGGAAGTACATTTCTAGATATCAGAAGGCTGTGGGCCTTTGAGGCCAAGGTGTAAATACACATGTCCCGTGTACAATGTGTTTGTGACTGTGCTTTCATGTATTTGTAGTAAACAATTATTATGTATTAAATACTACGTTATATTTTGATTTCTCTATTCTTTTTTTTGTAAACACCAGACATAACACTAGAATATACAGCCAAGTGGTACACTTATATGTGGCGGTAGTATATGGGTCTACATGGGGGTCTACATGGGTCTGGGGTTGATGTGGGAAAGTGGGAGTCTGCAGGATTCTATGTAAATGGCCCCTCATATGGCTTTCTGGCAGACTCTTATGTCCAAGTCACACAGCTTCTTTAATGGGGGGCAGGTTGTGAGATTGACGGGAGAGAATCTCAGATATTTTTGAGAAAGTATTTTACCAGGAAGGATACATTGAGATTTCTCTCGTTTTAAAGTATGTCCTGGGTGGCGAGTATGTACAATTAGGTGTCTTGCCCAAGGACACTTACTGGAGAGGCATTTGTGATAGCTGCTGTATGTTCTATAACTAGGAGTGGTGGTTGGTCTCTCCCTTAGTTAACAGGGGGGGGGGACAGGGACGGACGATGACGCTATAGGTTTTTGCGTGTTTGTCCTGTCGGAGTCAGCCCACATTGGAATGACTGCCTGTGTGAATAAAGTTTATTCCTTCTTCAAACCAGCCTCGAGTCACATCTGTTTTTTGGGGAAAAGTGTATTGACTTGGTGGGGGCGTTTCTAAGAGCTATGTGGTAAACTAAAGTACAGAGATCAGCCGCAGGGGTGCAAGAGCTTTGTTAATACATATACATATATAGGCTACAGAACATGATAAAAGAATGTGGTCATTGATATGGAGTGCTCTATTTTTGATGATATATATATATATATATATAAACCAGTGGCAACCTGCAAAAAATCCACTCACAATATGCATGCCTGGGTGCAAAATCCAGAAATCTTCTATGCAAAAATCGTTAGGAAAGGACGCACTACAGGGCTTAAAGGGATACTCTAGGCAACATGACCACCTAAGCTATTTTAGGTGGTCATGATGCCCGGAGTATGCCGCCCTCTGTCTCCCCTCCCTCCGCTCGGCAGTTCAGCTGAAAACAGCTGAGAGACGGAGGAGTTTACTCCGCCCTCCCAGCTGTCAGTCAGCAGAGCGGGAATCATATTTCCCGCTTCTGCCGACTTTTGCCGAGTAGGAGACGTCATCGCGCTGAAAGCGCGATGACGTCTCTAACTCACCGCAGAAGCTGGCGGCTCCCTCTGAGGGTTAGTGTTGCGCGCATCCTCTTGCACGCAACACTAATCCTCAGAGGGAGCCGGGAGGAAGCCTGCCGATTGGCTGGCTTATGTGAGAGGCACACATGCGCGCTTCTCACGTAAACCAGAAGCCAAGAAGCATCAAGAAGGACGGGAGCGGAAGAGGGAGGTGAGTATAAAAAAAAAAAATAAAAAAAGACGCCGCTGGAAAGAAGTGGATTTTAGGGTAAGTATTACAGTTACAAAAAAATAAATAAAAACTAAAGATTTATTAAGGGAATAGGGATAGGTTAGGATAAAAAAACGGGGGGTGATTTTTTGAGTAGAGTGTTCCTTTAAGTAGAGAGCTAAAAAAAAATTGACGCTTTATTAAGGCGACATTTAAAGTGCCCATAGTTACTTGCCGACGTTTCGGCCCTCACAGGGGCCTTTATGAAGGCCTGTTTGAGGGCAGTGAAATCCCCATAGAGAAGCAATTCTTCGTCTATTCAGAGAGCAAAACCCAGCAGTGAAAAGTTGCTGAAATGCCCTGCCGTTTGGTGGTTTCATTCGTCAGGTTTATTCAGGCGAATCCCATAGGCTTCAATGTTAAAAATATTCCCATTTTAACCCTTTCGCTGCTGAGGCTTTTCCCACCTCTGTGCTGAGGTAATTTTTACCGGTTTTGCTCATCATGTTTAAACGTGTTTTGAAGGCTTATTTTAGCCAGACATATTATATATCGTTCTTTCCGTCAGACTCGGCAGATTCATAATATGTCATTATTATATGTATACGTTATGTCATGTCTGTATATTATAACAAAAAATGCAATAAAATATGTATTTTCAATAATTTACAACGTGTAAAGTGTTTTTTTTCACATTTTAACATGCGAGCAATTGCGGTTATATTTTGTATGGGGTGCGCTTGTTAAAAAAATTAGAGATGGGGTCTCGTTACATTTTTTTTGGGGAAAATTACGCGATTTTTAACAAACGCACCGCATACAAAAATCGTTAGTGCAGCATCATTGTTCACATTATAATTGAAATGGGAACAATATTGCTGCATTAACGAACCAAAAAAAAAGAAAAGATATTTTTTTTTTTATAATTTTTTTTTAAAATATATTTTTATTTTTAATTTTTATTTTTATTTAAAAACTTTTTTCACATTCGAGTTTGGTATCGTTGGAACGGCCATGCTCTGGCCGATCCAACGATACCAAACGTTAACCCCTAGCTGCCACGGATCGGGAGATAGGGAGTTCCAATGAACTCCCTATCTCCACCGTTGGTGGCAGTTAGGGGTTAACTCTAGGACTGGCGTCATCGTGCTATGCACGATGACGCCAGTCCTCAGGGGGAGTTCCCGGCCGAACGCGGAACCCGGCCGAACGCTGACCCCAAAGGGAGGACGCGCTCAGCGCGTCCTCCGCATTGAAGTGGTTAATTCAATATCTAATAAACCGTTCATTATAATATTCTGCAGTAAAAAGTTTCTTTATTTTAAGATTTTTTAGCAAAATTGTTTTCGTATTTTTTTTTAAGTCGTTTTTCTTTTTTCTGTAACAGCCCTTTTTATTATTATTCATTGGATTATATGTAAATTTCAGACATTTTCGTTCTGTAGTTTCTTTGCAAACAGCGTTTCACTTTTCAAATATTCAAGCGTACGGTTTTATTTTTTTCACTCCATTCGTCTGCGGTGTCGGGGTTTTCTGTTTGGTTTACCCTATGTGTCTGCCCAGGTGCATAAAGAGTCGCTTGATTATCATGTAAAGAAGGATACACTCATTATTAAAAAAACTAGAAACCAGTTTATTCAGTCCTGAGTGTGATTACAGTCAGCCAATATTCAATACAACTGCAAAACCATTTGATAGAAAAGGTAGGCGACATTTTCGTATATTTACCTCTGTTTTCCATCTGCTGATATACTTTTATAAAGACAGGCTTGGATTTCTAACAAAAATTGCTTATTTTAAAAAGACTCTAGCAATACATTTGTTAAATTCGATGGATTTAAAGAAATGACGTTCAGAGAATTGTTTTTTTTGTTGTTTTTTGCAACAATTCTACCAACTTTCAGATTGAGTAAATCCTCCGTGGGAGGCCTCTATGAAGACCGCTTTCTGTCTCAGACCCACTGGTTGCTCTTCGTGCTCGGCAGGGTACTTTGGCACAAAATTCACCTTTTTGGCCAAAACAGTTGACCGAAAAAAAAATACACAGCTGAAATAATATCCAGATCTGCACTGTATTGAATGTATTAAATGAAAACACACTCACTATTCTTTTTCCCAAGAAAAGAAAGAATGCCTGTATTATATTCTTTCTTCCCAAGACAAGAAATAATGTTTTTATTATTTTTATTATTATAAAAATACGTTTTGTGAGTCGAAGTCTGTGGGATAACTCAGGCTAGATTTTAACAGCCTTCCACATGCACAGATCCTCCTGCTCACGAGGATGGAGGCTGCTAGGAATAAAATGTTTGGAATTTTTTTTCGTCAAAATTTATTTTCCTGATTTTTTTTTAAATAGTGTTTTTTTTTTTTCTTTCTGTAACAGACCTTTTTATTATTATTCATATAATCTTATATATTAATTCCTGGCATTTTCATCTAGTAGCATTTTTTCTTTACCACCATTCGTCGGCTTGTCGGCTTTTTCCGGCGGCTGATCAAGCGCTCTGTTCGGCGGATCGTCTGCTTTTTTCGTCGGTTCGTCGGGTGTGTTCGGCTTTTTTTCGGCAGTTTTTTATGTCACTCAGATTTTTTTCTGGTGGTTTTCTGATCAATGCGGCGGTTTTTTATGGTCGGTCCGATTTTTCCCCGTTGGTTTTCTGATCGTTGGTGCGGTCTATAACAGTTTGCTAAAATGTTTCTAGATTTTTCTATTCTGCCATTAAACTCCCTGACATAACCATTGTGTCTAAATGGACTATGTCCCAGTGTGTCATATCATGCCAAGCAGGAAATTTGGTGTTGCGCACCATTACCGATGTCCTTGACGCGTTTTCCTTATCGCAGGCCTGCTCTTTCTTTACGATAACACTTGACGGGTTTAGATATACATTGGGTTCATGGCTATGTTTAATTACAGCTGCGAGTAGCATTTCCCAAACATCGCTCTTTCACAAGCTTGAGGCAACTGTGTTCCATCATGTGCGATCGTTTATCTAAAGTAAACGTGCGGGAGGATCCCTTATTCCCCAACATACGTCTTCCATTTGGGAGTTGTTCAAATCAAAGTCAATCTGCTGACTTGGGAGGAAAACACACAAACAGATTACAGTTTAGTGAAAAATGCAGTTTAACTCTTACACAACAAAATAAGCAGGAAAGAATTAAAGATTTCTACCTTGTTCTAAGAAGCAACACGGCCTGCAACTCCCTTTATAACATGGTCAACAACCCAGGGCTGGTGCTCCCACTAGGCAAGCTAGGCAACCGCCTAGGGCTCACTGCCACCTAGGGGCACAATCAGCCTCAACCCGGGTTCCATTATTGTACTCGTTCCTTATTATCAGCTCGCAGACCCCTGCTAGCGGCAGGCACCAGCAGAGGCGGATTAAAGAAAATAAGAGGCTGAAGAAAGATAGAGAAAGAATGGCACAAAAGAAAAGAGGCACAGAAGAAAGAAAGTAAAAAAGGGGCAGATGAAAGAAAGGAGGAAAGAAAGAGGCACAGAAGGAAGAAAGAAAGAGTCACAGAGGGCAGAGGAAAGAAAGAGGCACAGACCAATCCCGGGCCCGACCAGCAAGGGGGTGATAAGATAGGCACTGATTGACCGTGTGCGGCCCCTGTGCACAGTGTGTGCCCCCCACCCCTCACGCACAGTGTGTGTGTGTCTCCCGCATTTCAAAAGTTAACAATTTTTTCTGGGGGGGCACAAGTAGCTGGTCTTGCCTAGGGTGCAAAATAGTCTAGCACCGGCCCTGCAACAACCCCAGCAGCCACCCAATCTGCAAACCCAACCTGATCTATGAGTCAATCTAGCACTCAATCATCGAGCTGACCCACAATCTGATATGCAACTCAATCTACAAACAGTATTTGGGGGGACAGGTGTCCCGCTGATTCACCGGCTGCCAAAAGTTTGGTGCCACTTTTTAATTTTTCCTTTCATTACTCTGTACCGTATGACTGTTCAGTCTGCACATTCTACCTCTCCTTCTCTCGAGGAAATCCATCTTTACAATCAAATCCCTTTCAATGAGGAATTTATATTTGGATTTGTGAGTGCCAGCGCCAGGAACCACCTCCTGACCATTCTTCAATCTACAACTTGGTCTGCGACCCAAACTGATCTACTACAATTTAACGCGCAAACAATTAGAAACCTGACCTCAAAATAAACCATCTACAACCCAATCTTCAACTCAATCTACA
Source organism: Leptobrachium leishanense (assembly GCA_009667805.1). Taxonomy (NCBI): domain Eukaryota; kingdom Metazoa; phylum Chordata; class Amphibia; order Anura; family Megophryidae; genus Leptobrachium; species Leptobrachium leishanense. The sequence continues at coordinate 88,504,178 of CM019074.1, read as the reverse complement.
AGCCACTCTGCAACTTGATCGAAAATCCAATCTACAGTCTGGTCTACAACCCAATCTGTAATCAGTAAAGGAGATCTGGTTGCAAACTGTAGACCGTGAGATGACTCTTCTTGCATTTTGTAGGGCTGAAACAACTAATCGATACCAAAAATAGTTGTCAGCTATTCTCATTGTTGATTTGTGTACAGCACACACTGTTTAGTCAAACTGAGCTAAACGTTAAAACTTCAGATTCTGCTTCATCCTGTGCCACCACCTCAACCTGCCTGTCACCCCCTCTTTGGTCTGGAGCTGCCATTCTCTTTGGTCTGGAGCTGCCATTCCCTTTCGGTCCCATCCCAGAAATTTCCTCCCACACTCAGGTCCTGTCTTTTGCCCAAACACACTCCCTCTCATACTTTGGTCAAGTCCCTTACCCAAACGCACTCCCTTACACCTCCGGACCCTCCTGCTCAGTTTGTTCATGAAATTATTGTATAGGGACACTAATAAGCTAAAGTGGTCAGGCTGCGTGGAGTGCCCCCCTGTTCTCACCCTGATTTTGTGTTGACCTCATCAGGTCTATCAGAGAGCTTGTAGCAGTGTTCGTTTGGGGAGGAAGCAGACATGGCTTATGCTGCGCACACAGCATCAATCCATCACTGTGACCAGGTGCTTGTGTGCGAAATGTATGCAGTTTGCATAAGTTTTTCTTTTATCCGATGAATCGATTATTTTTTCGATCAATCGGCCAACCAATAGATTATGAAAATAATCGTTAGTTGCAGTCCTAGCGATTTGATAATGGCATATGGCTGTGGAAACTGCTAGCGCTATATAAATAATAATAATAATAAGGCTTCCAGAGAACGTTGGCCCAAACACCAACAACAGGAAGATGGCGCCTTTAAAGGTCTTTTTTGCTTAAATATGAGAAATGGCATATAAGGAATACAAAAAAAGAGATGGAGGTTAATCAATAACAACATAGTTAGGGGTAAACTATTCAGTAGAGTTGGTACTACTACTAAATAATCATAAAGCAGCTTAGAATGAGTGTAGAGAAACAAGACAAGGTGGATATTGGTTGAAGGAAATGTGAAATGGAGACAGCCGTGTTTATAGTCTCCGAAGTGGTGAAAGGAGCAAAGCGTAGTGAATTGAGCAATGGGCAGGAGATGTGCAGTGTAATTTTGTTATGGAGATGAGTAAAATATGAGGGGACGTGGGGAAAAGGGGTGAGAGAGAAGGAAAAATGAAAGCAAAAGAAGAAAGGAATCATAAAGAGGGAATATCAGTCTTCTGTAACCATGAGGTTAGTGTAGCTACTATAGTCCTCCTCAGTGAGCTTCAGTTGGAACCTATCATCACAGAGGTTGCTCAAGAGCAAGGAAGGAGACAAGAGAAAAAAATATATATAGTGCAGAGAGTACTGCAAAATTGGTGCCAATGTAATAACAAACGGTCAGACCACTCACATTTATATGAGCCTAATGTATTCCCGGCTCTAGGTTTAAGCGCCTCTGGCCATATAGAGAGTGGCTCTGCCCTTCTTTCGTTCAGCGATGACCACTGGGTCAAAAGAGAGAGCAAACGCGAGACGGCACCCCCATAGTGCAATTCCATAAACCAGTGAATAAAATAACCATGTGAAAACGCACTCAACAATCTTGGAGCCTCACATATACAGGCTCTATCAATATAGCGTCAGGCAATACTCCGGTGAGTGCCCAAGACCTCTTTCTGTTGTGGTCCAATTCTCCTGGCGCTGATGCTGGTAATCCCTTGATTTATAAGCAGGATAAATTAAAAGCTGGCCAATAAGGAATAAAAGATAAATTTATTAAAATATAATATAAATGAATGGACACCGATCTGCCGAGACGTGTTTCGGCCACACAGGGGCCTTCCTCAGTCGGTGTGGTAATAGTCCAAATGTTGTTTGACAGAGATGACATTCCATCCATCTCTTTGGCCTCCAAAATTTTTCAAAAGATTGTCAACAGGAAAGGGCAAGTCTGACTTTCCCCAAAGTTCTGCCAGAGCTCTCCAAGAAGCATGAGCTAAAAGGGCTATCGGTTTGTTTCCGAAACAAAGGAAGGGCGTCAATTGGTTTAAACAGAAGTCACGTCCATGGATCTCATCTCATGGGTTTGGCAAGAATTCCCGACTTCATCGCTTTTCATTATAAATCTTCCGCTACCTTTAACTCAATCTTTAAAAAGTGCCATCTGTCGCCCAAGATCGAGTTACCTCAATCTGGAAAATTGCATACAATTTTTTGCAAATGGGCTCCAAAGAAAAGCTCGTAAAGTCACAGTACATCGTACATACTAGTTGCTGTAATGTGACTGTATTGAAGTCTGACTCCGTGCAATACAGAGAGCGTGATCTCTGCATGTAATATTCAGTGCATACAGTTTAAATACACTGTAAAGACAATCACGGGGAAAAGGGATAAGGGTAGATTTGTGTGTAGTTCTGTTCGGATGGGGTTCTGGACAGTGGTTTCAAGGAGAACAGCTTAGTAGTGAAAGGGTTAAACCAGGATCAGACTGGTTGTTGTCGTCGTCCACTCCCTACCCTACATATTTGTCATGAAATACCAAGTCTTGGCAAAGCGAGGATTCAATTCTATGAAGACTCTGGTCACGAGCGAACATCTGGCATTATTTCATAACACAGATCGGGACGGACGCAGGCTTTTAAAATTTATGTTTTTATTGTTTTGTTGATTATGTAAGGATTACGTTCGCCTAATACAGAAGGGACAGTTCTGGCCAGTTACACCTCTTGCTAAATGTGCGCAATCGGGTTTACGCAATCTGTTCGCTTACATGCCAAGCCCTGTACATGTCTGGGGGTGTATGAAGCGATTATTCTCAGTAACACGTAGCAATTTGAAGGTCAGTTTTAGCTTTTGCTAGAGCTAGAGGATTAGGACTACACGCAAAAAGATACATCAAAGGCATATTCTTGTAACGTTCAATCATGCCTTACGTACATTCTATCTGCCTACATCCGTGTCAGGGTTCCATATACACACCTTTGAAAAGGTTTGCCATAAAATTGCATTTTGTTTTAATACCCTGCACTTTCAGTTTATTTCCTGTCACATTCTGCTTTTGTAAATGGATTATAAATCACCTTCCCCTCCTCTTAAACACTGAAACCGCTGGAAGAAACGCTCATCCCCAGCTGTGAAGAAGTAGGACAAGGAGCAAAATACCAAATCCGAACTACGCCAACCGATGCTGAAGAAATAGGATTAACCTCTTGCCGGAAGAAATAATAAATTAAAATGGCCTTATAGGAACATTCCACACACCCTGACCACTTTAGCTTATTAAAGTGGTCAGGATGTACGGAGTGTTACCCCACTTCCCTCCGTCCCCTGTTGCCCCATTGGGCTGTGACCGCTTTGTAAAGTGGAGGGACTTCCTGTACTCCTAAGGCCGGCGTCAGACGAACGCAGTGATCACGACTGTGTTGCCGCACAGTTTAACGTCCGTCAAAGCGTTGAATCATGATCAATAGAGATCCACACACAAAGTACGTGCGCACCGAAGTGCACACACACAGCGCAGATGGCAAACGGATGCAATTTAGGCAATAACATATAACCTCTAGGACGGACGCGCAGAGTGCGCCACGTCCACATAGCGTTCTGTGTGTGTGATGACACGAAGTCAGATGGAGCGCATTTGCGACGTCCGGCACCTTGACGCACAAAATGCCTTTTCATATCATTTTCCAATTTGTATCATTTTTCATATTAACTTTATTTCCCATAATTCCCCTTTTTTCTACATCCGTCAAGAAAAACGGATCGTGTGGTGTCTACAGTATCTTCTGTCAGTACGTCCATCCGTTGTGCACGCACGCAGAGTGCGCTTAGACTGCGTTCATCTGACATTAGCCTAAAGCTGCCACTCATTAGCAGGAGGAGGGGGGCTTTGAATCCCTTACCTACTGAGCCCTAGTTTGGGAACCAATAACTGATCTATCAGCGCTTGTGAGACTAGATGGAGATGGCTGCTCAGAGGTATCAAGTATCAGAGGTGTGCATGCCGCACTAATCCCATATAGTGTGTGCGAGCGGTGCGTGCAAGTAGCTCCAGGGTCTTCTGCATTCTGGCAGCCTAAAAGAAGCTGGAGGAGCCAAGCGCTGCAGGATGAAACAAAAACTATAGTTTACCGTAGATACTCGAGTATACTGCGACCCGAATATAACGCAATGGATAGAGATTTATTAAGGAAATGAGAGAATACTCAAGACTCGAATAGAACACGAGGAGCAAAATTATAAAAGTATACTGTACCGGTAAAGAAGTAAAGTCCTTCGAGGTTCTCTTAGCACATAGCTTATTCAGAATGTGACGAGAATCGCACAGCGTGTCTGCAGTGAAGTCAGGACGGGGCAACAATGGGATGGGGCTGGCTATTGGCGGACGTCGCAGTGGATGAACCTGCCTGCTGCAGCCGGAGGTCAGAAAACGACACCTCCCAGCATGCTGCGCGGACGAGGGTGCTTGCTTGATTTTAACCCCTTAGTGACCGGGCGGTTTTACACAAATCCGTCTTTTAGTGACCGCTGCTGTTTTTACGTTTCTGCGCTGTTAGTGTTTAGGTCAAATTTTCCTCTTACTCGTTTATTCAACCCACACATATTATACACCCTTTTTCCCGCCATTATATGGACTTTCTAGAAATACCATTATTTCCATCATATCGAATAATTTACTATAAAAAAAATATGAAATATGAGGGAAAAAAAATGGTAAAAACACACTTTTTCGGAATTTAATCCCCAAAATCTACAACCACCCAAAAAGACCCCAGCTAAATAGGTTCAAAATGTTGTCCTGAGACTAGAAATACCCAATTTTTACATGCGTTTGCTTTTTAACCCCTTCACTGTTGAGACAGTTCACCTATGTGCGCTGCGCTCATTCTGACCATTTTGTGCTAATTATTTTTAGATGACAGCCTAGGTCCTATTTAATTAAACTCCCCCAGACAAAAAAACTTTTTTAAAAAAAACATTTTTTTATTTTATTTAATTTTTTTTTTTTTTAATTTAATTTATTTTTATTTATTTTTAAAACCAAACCTGGTCATGTTTGGTATCATTGGAAAGGCATATTGGAAAATATGACCATCTAGCTGCCATGGATCGGGAGATAAAGGGATCCTTAGGATCCCCTTATCTCTACATGGCAGCTAGAGGGTTAACTGGCCCACTGACATCCTCACACATATGGTGAGGTTGTCAGTGGGTGGGGGGGACCTGGAGGCTTGGCTGACATCCAAGATGTCAGCCCCCCTCCAGGTTTGAATCGCGTTTTGGCGCCAATTGGCGCCGCAACGTGATCCGGCAGCGAAACTGTTAATGCCATACACCGCTGAAAAGGGGATCCTCTCCCCTCTCCAGCAGTGCAAACGGCATCTCCCTAGCTTCAATGGTTGGGGAGATAGAGGGCTCCGAAGGAGTCCCCCCTCCCCTCCATTGAAATGCATGGGGACGCCTGCTGATAACGTCACCACCCAGCGTGGCGACGTCATCAGCCTCGCCTGCCCATGTAAATCACATGGGCAGGCTTCCTCCCTGCCAGATCGCCGAGGGATCCAGCGAGGGAGGTGAGTATCGGGCGGGAGGGAGATTAGGCGCCGCTGACGTACCCTGTACGTCCGCGGGTCTAAGGGAGACCCGAGAACAGGACGTACAGGGTACGTCAGTGGCCCTTAAGGGGTTAAGCTTATCTTGAATGATTGGCTGTGTTGGATCCCGCCTCCCGAATCTGGGAGTTCCTGAAGTGTTTGTGGGCATCAGGGAGCCTCATTCACTTCAGGGAGACTACCGGAACTTCCGGTGGGCTTGGGATCCCTGAGCAAGTTAAGTTTTTTTTCCCCGCGATGCAGATGTCTCGAATAGAACGCGACCCCTCCAATTTTAAAGGTAATTTTTTGTCAACAAAATCTAGCGGTATACTCTAATATCTACAGTAAATTAAGACTATAAGAGCTATTAAAATTTATTTGTGCATAAAAGTGAACAAAAAGGTGTCATATTCATAAAGTGTTCATAGATTGGAAGCTCCTATGAGCAGGGCCTCTACACCTCTTGTTTCCATCCCACGTCCGTTTATCTGTATCTTGTTCGCTTTGGTTATTGTAAAGAGCTGCGGAAACTGTTGGCGCTATATAAATGATGATGATAATAATAGAATCAATAATTACAAAGAGAAGATACCTACGCTTCTTACCTTTTTGAGCATGTTTAAATTTTTCCATGCTTCCCCTTCCTTTTGCCATCATTTTAATCCACCTTCCTCATTTTTTTTCCCTCCACTGTCCCCTAATGACGCTCTTAAAGGGTTATTAGAGACGATCTGCCTCGTAAATGCACAGAAATGTGAATTTGCACTTACGGTAGAACTTCGGGACCATTAGGTCATTCAGAGAGTAGACAGTGCACAAAATTTTGGCGAACTGCCAGCAAGTACGGTGCCTGTTCGGCGGCAGTGAAATCCCCCATAGAGAAGCAATGGTTAATCTATTCAGAGACACCGAAAAGCAGAGAAAAGTCAGAGAAATGCCCTGATTTTTGGATTGTTCAGATTTTTTTCAATAGTGTATTTTTTTCTGTAACAGACCTTTTTATTATTATTCATAGGATCTTATATGTTAATTTCAGACCTTTTCGTCCAGTAGTTTATTTTCAAAAAGCGCTTAACCACTTCGCTGCGGAGGACGCGCTCAGCGTGTCCTGCCGCAGGAAGGGTTGGCTGCGGAAGACGCGCTGAGCGCGTCCTCCCGAAGTAGCCTGCGATCTGCCGGATTCCGGCCGATCGTTGTGCCCCCTGGTGCGGGCTGACATCTTGGATGTCAGCCCGTCAATCCGGGACCGCCGCGGGCACAATAGATGTCATTGCGGCGGCGCGATGACATCTATTTCAGGCGCCTGAAAGGGAGGGGGGGGGAGGTCCTTCGCGAGGGGTCCTGAGCTTAATGCCAGGCACGGTTTGGAAGGGCACAGCCTGCCCTTCCAAATGGTACCTGGCATTAACCCCATGGGGGCCGGATCACGAATCGGCGCCGAAAAGCGCCGGTTCGTGATCCTTTCCCGGAGCTGGCCGACATCTTGGATGTCGGCCAAGCCTCCGGAAACTCCCCCCGAGGACTGGCGTCATCGTGCATAGCACGATGACGCTAGTCCTGGAGTTAACCCCTAGCTTCCTAGTTCCAATGAACCCCCTATCTCCCGATCTATGGCAGCTAGGGGTTAATGTTTGATATCGTTGGATCGGCCAGAGCATGGCCTTTCCAACAATATCAAACATGACCGTGAAAAACGTTTTTTAAAAAAAATAAAAATTAAAAAGAAAAAAGAAATTAAAAAAAATAAACAAGTCTTTTATTTTTTATTTGTTTTGTTAATGCAGCAATATTGTTCCCATTTAATTTATAATGTGAACAATGATGCTGCACTAACGATTTTTGTATGGGGTGCGTTTGTTAAAAATAGCAAAATTTCCCCCCCAAAAAAATGGAACGAGACCCCATTTCTAATTTTTTTAACAAGCGCACCCCATACAAAATATAACCACAAACGATCGCATGTTAAAATGTTAAAAAAAACACTTTACACGTTGTAAATTTTTGAAAATTCAAATTTTATTGCATATTTTGTTATAATATACAGACAGGACATAACGTATACATATAATAATGACATATTATGAATCTCCCGAGTCTGCCGGAAAGAACGATATATAATATGTGTGGGTCATATAATAAAATAAGGCTTCAAAACGCGGTTAAACATGATGAGCAAAACCGGTAAAAATTACCTCAGCACAGAGGCGGGAAATGCCTCAGCAGGGTTAAAGTTTGAAAACTTTTGTTTTTTTTGTCTTACCCCGTTCGTCAGCTTCGTGGCTTTTTCCGGTGGCAGCTCGGCGTTGTGTTCGACAGATCGGCGGCTTTTTTCAGACATGTTCGGCGAGTTTGCGGCGGATCATTGGGTACGCTCAGTGGGTTTTCTGCGGCGTTTTCGGATCAATTGGAGGTTTCGAATTCTATTGGTGGTTGCGTTCAGCAGATTTTCGGTGAGCTATTGGTGATTGTTCAGATCTATTCGGCAGCTTTTCCATGCACTTCGGGGACCCTGTGGTGAATACTGAGTAAACCGCATTGTCGTCAAATTTGATTCCCTGAAGTGCGGGGAACGAGAGAGCACCGAAATGTCGGTGACATTTTGGTGCTCTCTGAATAACCCCTTTAGTCCCCAGTTATCTTGAATTCATGTTTATAGTATCTTTTGTACTGAACACTGTTCAACCATTAGATACTACTTATGAAATAAAAGACCCCATAGGCTGTGGGTGCCTCTAGATTGCTAAATTAAGGTAGTAACAGTTTAACATCAGAAACTGTTATTAGATATTGAGACCTTGAGAGGGGCTAAAGATCATGTCTAAATAACTGCAGATTTCTGAATGTATAATTGCATATTTGTGTACCCTATAAACAAATGGTTGACTTCCAATCTGAAAAGAATCACAGCCCTGAGCGGTGTATTTAGATATAATCAGGCAGAAAGGTATAGGTTTTCTGTTCAATCGATCTGTTTGGCACTCTCTTATGAATTTATTGAAAGAGAACACCATTAGGATATGCTCTGTAGCCTTTTCACAGTGATACTTTAAAACAGAAGGGGAGACTTTTAAATTACCCCAAGTATCACCAGTTGGAATCCGTATTATTTTAATACATAGGTGTATATTTTATTAATTGTTTTAATCACAACAAATAACGGTTATATTTTATTTAATTAATTGGCTCATGCGTCAGGCCTGTCAAGCAGTGGTCAAGTACTACTGTTCAACCATTCATTTGCTTTTTCAGGACTATGTAAATAAAGAATGTAAAATATATATATATATATATTGTGACAGACAGACAGCCAGGCATGGTTGCAAATGGGGATCAGGTCAGGAATGTTCAGCTCTGTACATTCCTGACCAGTCATTGACTCGCAGTGCTCTCCCTTTTAGAGCCATTGGATGGGCTAGATGCTCTAGTGAGTGTCCAGCCCCCCGACTACTTACGACCCCTCCCATCATGGCCTTTCAATCCTCAAGGGTCATTTACTTTAGATAGCATTCCAGCAGCGGGCTCCGTTGATTGACATATTTCTGATGGTGGGGGGGGGGGGAAATCAGGGCTGTCAGAGATCTCAGGGCCCCTTACTGGACCACTGGTCAGGTAGGGCCCTCCTTCCCTCAGCTGCTTCTTAAAGTAAACCTATCAAAATCCATCATTTTGCCTCCTCTCTTGCTCAGTTTATTTTAAAGTGGATGAGCTAAATCCTTGGTGGCCCGACAATAGGATAAAAAGTCTGCCTTGGTGGTCTGGTGGGATGGCTCTCCCTGGTGCAGACTATACTAAACATTTCTTAAGTGAGGAGTCAGTGAGTCAGAGTGTTCTGTTTCTGACCTGCTCTAGATGCCTTGATCCAACAAAAAATGTCTTGGTATACCAGTGGGCCAGTCCTGGGTGATACAGAAATCTGTGAGTGACACTTAGACATATTGCACAGGGTATGGGAAAGGCCTGGGCCCGCTGGAGCCATTGTGTACCAGAACACATCGGGCTCTATTAACTGCTTCGCGCAAACGTTAATGCGTGCGCAAAAACGCATTAACACGAGGGGTAAAATCCTTTGCGCAGAACGTCGTATTACAATATCCACGCAAAAAATGTGCGTTAACGTCTACCACTGGTGAACCTGCGCAAAACCTTTGCGAGCGTAATGTAAGTCGCGCGTCCTATACTTAACATTGTGAGCGCAAATGCGTTTGTGCGCTGGTACGCGGATGGTATTACAATCTATGCACAAATTTTAACGTACAACGTTTGCGTGCATCATTTTAGAGTCTTTTAAAAGCTGATGGTAACGGCAAATTTGAACGACCTGGCCGAAACCAAATACACCAGCACGAAAAAAAAATACAGCAGAGTATAGTTACACATTCTACACATACCCAAACAATAAAATCGAGAGGTAGTGCGTGTTTTTATTATTGCTGCAGCATATATACTCAGATTGATTTTGACAGGCGCAAAAACTGACCGGGAGACAATTGTGGTTCTTAATTCTGATTGGCTGAATACGCGTGAAAAAACAGTCTGCCCACCGATTTCTGCGTGTGCGTTTTTTGCGCGCGTTATTTTTTTGACGGATGGAAAAATGCGCTCGGATTGTAATACCAGCATTAATTTACACGCGTTAATAGCGCTGCGCGTGCGCTTTTGCGCGAAGCTTTTAATAGAGCCCATCATAGGCTGTCAACCACCTGATGGAAACCCTGGGGGGAAATCAGCCTTTCCGGACGTGGTCATTGTGACTACAGTGTTCCTTTTAGCTTGCATATGTATCACAAACATTCCTTATCCCATAGAGAGTTCTCAGAAATGGAATAATTTGATTCCTCCCCATTAAATAGAGTTATACGACTTGGTCGATTCAGTACATTCTGCTTTTATAGTTTTTTGAGCGGAGGCCCTCAGTTGGCCACAGGAGCAGCACACGCTCTTTTTACTGACGTGGTGTTAGAAGTACGCAGAGTCCCCTGGCTCCCTGTCAGATCCTGCATCCTCTAGATCAACCATACGTTTCCCAGGATACCATACAGTCTCGTCGCTTCAGGGGCCCAAAGAGTATCTCGGACAATGACGAAGCTCGGGGTTTAATGGAAAAGGCAGAACAAACGATATCAAGGAGCAGAAAACGATTCTGTTTAGTAGGTTTCTGTGAGCTGCCCAGAATATTTAAAAGGACTGTGATCCTGTGTTCAAGCCAGGCTTCTTTCTCAGCATTGCGCTCCATTATGTAATAAAAGAAGTGATACCATGTATAAGCAGGGCTCCAGGAGGAGAATATATATATATATATATATATTATAAATTGTCTGACTTAAAGCAAGCGAATAAACCTATGTTTGACTTACCGGTATTTTAGGTATAAATTCAGTTTTTCAGTAAATCGACCTTAGTTGGCAGCAGTCAGTTAGCTGTTCGTGGATTGCAAATCCATCAAGGGTCACAGGTTGAACATTCAGGCCTTTACAACCCAGTATTAGCAACGGGATACAGATCTTTTACCATAGGAGATACTGGGCGATCCTTAACGAAGAAACAATCTGCTGGATATTGGAAAACAGTGAACTACTTTAGGGCTAATAAATAGAATTAACCGTGTGGATCCTGAGATATTATCTAGGGCAAGAATACAGAGCGAGGGATATCGCGTACCTCTACCTGATTGACCCTCTCCAGTGAGGCTCCTCAGCGGGCTGGCAATCCTTCATTTGCGAGTAGTTTGTCGGAGAGCCACACAAGAGGACTAGAACGCTCTGCTACCACCACTCTGTCGGCATACCACCAATGGTGAGCAAGTGAGGTTTTTCTGAAAGAATTATAGACAATGTTACTATATATTGTATTAGTGAAACTGCTATCACATGTACAGGATATAATATATTTAGCAAATGAACACAGGTGGTTAGAACATGACTGAGTCCCATAACTTATTTTTATGTGTTTTACCAAATATACATGCTGTTTTGTATGCAGAGTTATTATATATAATCTCTTCCTACAAAAAATGTCATATAAGGTAAAATATATATACTTTTCTGATCAGGTTATCTACACTCTTGATACATAGTTGCCCATGTCAGCAAATATGCAGAAGTTCAGCATTGCCGACAAATCACTCTTTGGATGGTGACCAGACGGTAATTAATAAATAAACGTCCTGATCTAACTCGTATTCTGTGGTTTTGGCAGATTGCTGCTGTAAAATTGGAGCCAAGTTTCGTTGCCGTGTGAGGTCTGTGGTGAGACCTCCCGAGAGCGCAGACATTATCCATCTGTTTGGCGCCGCGCTGGGAGCTGCACGCAGCCATTCAGGTACAGCTCGTCATGTTCGCTTTCGGTGATTACCTTGAGCATGGAGCTCCGTGTGTGCAGAGATACGTTCGCTGGTGGGAAAACACAAGGATCTTTGTTATTTAGATTTTCCTTCTCATCAGGATTCAATTTGTGGTTCCCAGATATGTGGCAGTGCCTGAAAAACACAGCATCGCATTTCATTTAAAGGGCAGGCAACAGATCTGTACATAACACGACGTACAATGGACACGTTGGATTGTACAGGTTTTCTCGTACGGCATGAGCATCCCTCGGCTGTCACAGCCCCATTTGGCTCCTTTTAGTTGATGACATGCTGGGTGCACGACGTGTCTCAACTAGGCAGCCGAGGGAAACTTATTACAGATTGCTGCTTTCTGATGTGAATATTATTTAAAAGTGCTTAATAAATTTTGGATCTTCCCGTAAAGCAAAGAAGTAAAGGGATAAAAAAAAAAGTGTGCATGGGTGGAGCATGACCGGGCAGAGTCTCATTGGTACCGAAAGAGTTTAGGGGTGACACCCCTGAGGAACGGAGATTACATACTTTGCTTTTTCAGGCAAAAAAAAAAAAAAAAAAAAAAAAAAAAAAAACAGGTGCGTCCACCGATTTCAGCCTTTTACACATAAACTACTGCTGTTGATCCAGAAGGCAAAAAAACAAAAAAAACAGTCTGACCTATAGACCTATAAGGCTAGGGTCAGACGAACGCAGTGCGAACGCGTGTGCAGCCGCACTTTATCACGGCCGTAGTAGCAGCAAATGACAGCCAATGACGGGCAATGTACGAAGTACAGCCGCACGAAAGTGCGGGCGCGCAACGCAAGCGGCAAACAAATGCATTTTTTCGAGCACGTGATACCGCTAGTACTGATGTACAGAGTGCGCTGCGTCCGCTAGCGGCGTGTGTGCGTGATTAGGAGACGTCAGACGCTGCTAATGTCCGGCCAACATAACGTCCAGACGCAAGAAGTGTTTTATTGATGATCCGTACAAAATCACGGATGAAAATGCGCATCGTATGACCGCTATTGCGTATTCCGTGAAAAAAATACGTCCATTCGTTCGAACGCACTTTTTCACGGACGACGCGAGAAATGCGTTTGTCTGACCCTAGCCTAAATAGGATGTGGATCGAGGGCGCTCTCTGTACTGGATTAGTGTTGAAAATTCTGATTTACTCACTGGACAGGTCTCTGCATTATGCCCACTGAAGACCATAAAGTGGTTCCTCTGATCCTTCATGAAATGCAATAAACAAAGTGCCCAGTATGCAACCGAGTACAAAACCCATATGGAAAGTCCCGTTAGGACCGAAACTAGCCATTATTTGTCATAAATCGATTAGTTGGCCGAATATTTTTGACTAATCAGTTCATCGGATTAAAAAATATATACATTTGTTTTGTTTACTTAAAATATCACTATGTTACAATCAATCCCTCCTCCGCTTCTTATGCAATTCATGCATCTCACCCATCTCGTGTACTTATCACACACAAGGTACACGAGCGCCTGGTCAGAGTGATGGATTGGTGCTGGGTGCGCAACTCAAGCCCATTTCGGCTTTCTCCCCGAACGAACGCTGCTATGATCGCTCAGATAGACATGATGATGACAGAGTGCTAAGTGGGATGAAAGGGGGGGGGCACTCCAGGCAGCCTGACCACTTTAATAAGCTAAAGTGCCCAGGGTGTGGAGAGTGTCCCTTTAAATATTATCTCCCACACTCCCCAAAATAATGTCACGAACAAACTGAGGGGGGGAGGGAGTGTGGGCAAGAGACTCTAACCCTAAACCGAGGGAGGGTGTTTAGGGAAGGTACAGGACCAAAAGGATGGATGCAGCTGTGGACCAGATAGAGGGCAGGGAGGGTGGGATGGTGGTACAGGATACGGGTTCCAAGCAAGGATAAAACACTGCTGGTAAAGCTCCTCTATCCAGTGGCAGCCCTCCAGGGACTGTGCTATAGTTCTGCTACTGTTGTAAACTAAATAAAAACAAACTGGTCATGACGAACAAAAATGAAGCAGCGGCACGTCTTCTCCAGTCAGCTCTGAAGTAGCGTCTGAGGTTATTAATGTTTAACCCAGTCGGACTCTAAACAGGGTTATTCAGAGAAAGGTGAAAACCAGGAGAACTGGCAGGAGAAGAGATCAATTCAGACCAAATAGCCGATTTGGAAAGTGAGATAAAAGGAGAGGATTTTTCTGGTTTGGCTATTTTGACCTAGAGTTTTCACTTCTCCAGTCATTCTCCTGAGCTTCACCTTTCTTGGAATAGACCTGACTAGTTAACATCTATGCTCATTATCTATTAGTTGTTGATTAGTCGTTTCAGGTCTGGGTCCAATTATGGCGATCCACATTGCTCCCCAATCTACATTTTATGTCCTCATTGATTCAGCAAAATTTAAGCCAACTCCGTCCCTCCACCTCTCAAATTACCCCCTTTTGCACTACCATCATAAGGTGATGCCAAACTCTCCTATATAGGACTTGTGAGGGACAGGCAGCCTCGTTTTTACAGCATGTCCATCCTCCCCCGACTGCACTGACCCCCAATACTTTTAGGAAACAGTGTTTTATGGCTTTCTATCAGTTATTAGTTCATCATGCATTTCCTCTTCCTTTTAGAATCCCCCTGTATTCTGTACCTATTGCATGGTGCAGAGAACTGTATCTGTATGATATATACAGGGTAATTCAAAGAGATCCGAATTGCTTGAGAAAGGTAACCGAGCGCTGAAAATCAGCGTTCGGTTACCTTTCTTGGCCAATCGGCTATCCAGCGAGCAGGCAATTCGCCAAATCCTGACGAATTGCCTGCACATACGGTGCCTGTTCGGTGCCTGTTCGAGGGCAGTGAAAACCCCATAGAGAAGCAATGGTTAATCTATTGAGAAAGCACAAACCAGCAGTGAAAGGTTCCCAAAATGCCCTGCCATTCGGTGGTTTCATGCGGCAGATTTATTCAGGCGAATCCCATAGGCTTCAATGATAAAAATATTCCCGTTTCAATTCAATATCTAATAAATTGTTCATTATAATATTCTGCAGCAAAAAGTCTCTTTAAAATATCCTAAAAAAAAAAAAAATTATTCGATAAACATTTTTCTGGATTTTTTTTTTTAATTTTTAACCTTTCTATTATCATTCCCTGGACCTCATGTGTAAATTTCAGACATTTTCGCTCAGTAGTTTCTTTGCAAACAGCGTTTCAATTTTCAAACATTCAAGCAAACGGTTTTTCTAATTTATTCACTGCATTCGTCTGCAGTGTCTGCTTTTTTCGGAGGCTGTGCTGTGTGTGATCGGCTCCTGCTCGGATTTTTCCGTGGTTTTCGGCAGGTTAATCCAGATGTTTTTGCGGGTTTTTGGCGTGCATTCGCCGGGTTTTGTGGTTAGTTCTCGTCGGGTTTGCGGCGGCCTTTCCCTGCAATTCAGGGACCCTGTGGTGTTTGCTGAATGCACCGCAGGGTCGCCAAAATGGGATCGGCAAAAGGAACCGAATTGAAGAGAACGAAATGTCACTGAACGTGTGGTGACTTTTCGAATCTCTTTGAATTACCCTGATAATGTATTTAGATACAGATATTGACTTCCAAGATCCTACGTTCCCAATGTAAACGCCTTAAGGCCTGAAGCTTTTTAGACGGTGTGCATTGAGAACCGGAACAAGTATACCATTTTTTCTATGAGCATGATCACCTGTGATTTTTAGCGTTCTCATTTCGTGCACCCCCACGTATTATAGATTGGTCTGTAAAAGACCATACAGCTTTCGCGTATGTTTAATACATTTTTCTATCGAATCATTTTCCTTGTAAAATCCTACGCAGAGTTTTTCAGTTTTGAATACAATAATTTGTACACACCTAGTGAAAATGAAAAATTAGTAACTCCTGGCAGATTCAGAGATTTGTCCTGAATGTGGGAATGCCTCTTACATCCTGATATTCTGTTGTCTTGCGATTTTATACTTTACTTATCAGTAGAACTATATTACCGGTGTAATGCTGCTGAAATGTATCATTTTCAAAAAGGTTTCCATAGCGATTGTCCATTCAGTAGCATCAAAATTAAGTTTCCAGCTCAGAATGGCTCGTAACAGCAAAAATCGGATTCCCAAGAGCCGTGCAGCTCAGGATTTAAGGGCATGACTGTTTATGCCTTCACTGGGTTACATAGGCTGAAAAAAGACATGCGTCCATCGGGTTCAGCCTCTCCCACATCACCTACTGCTGTTGATCCAAAAGAAGGCAAAAAAACCCAGTCTGAAATGCTTGCCAATATGCAACATACTGGGAAAAATTCCTTCTTGACCCCAGAATGGCAGTCAGATTTCTCCTTGGATCAAGAAGCTTTTACCCACATATTAAATATTATACCCCTTAATAGTCTGTGTCTGCAGGAAGTCATCCAGTCGCGTTTTAAAGGTGTGTACAGTCTCTGACCCAACCACCTCAACAGGCAGAGAATTCCACAGCTTTATTGTTCTCACCGTAAAATAACCCTTCCTATGCTTTAGGCTGAATTTTCTTTCTTCCAGTCTAAATGGGTGACCTCTTAACCTATTCATTAACAGGACATCAGACAATGGTTGATAATGGCCCCGTATATATTTATATAAGGTTATCAGATCCCCTCTAAGGCGCCATTTCTCTAAACTAAACAGGTTTAAGCTGGTTAGTATTTCCTCATAACTTAAACCTTCCATTCCCCTTATTAATTTAGTCGCCCGTCTCTGCACTTTTTCTAACGATATAATATCTTTTTTTAAGACAGGTGCCCAAAATTGCACGGCATATTCAAGGTGTGGTCTGACCATTGATTTATACAGAGGCAAAATTATGTTTTCATCCCGAGAGTGAACTCCCCTTTTAATGCATGCCAATACCTTGCTGGCCTTGGCGGCTGCTGTTTGACATTGCACATTGTTACTTAGTTTGAAGTCTATGATTATTCCCAAATCCTTCTCCTGCTTGGATTTCCCTAAGGCTGGGTTCACACCTGGGCGTTTTAACGCGCGTTCGTGCGCGCTTTAAAACGCAGGAACGGGGAAATCCCATGCTTTGCTATGGGACCCATTCAGACCTAAGCGTTTTACAGCGCGCAGGAACGCGCGTTAAAACGGCCAACGCAAAAAGAAGTTCGGGAGCTTCTTTTCGGGCGTACAGCAACGCGTTCGCTGCCATATAATAGCCGCGAACGCGCTGCAACGCGTCTTTTTTTTTGTATGCGCGAACGCGCATAAAAAAAACACGCGCATTGCGCGACGCAGTGCTACGTCCTTACTTCGTACCAGCCTTACTCCGTACCATTTAGGGTATAAGTTGCTTGTGTGTTCTTCACTCCAAAGTGCATAACTTTGCATTTATCTCGATTAAATTTCATCTGCCATTTAAGTGCCCAGTCCCCCAATCTATCTAAATCCCTCTGCAGCAAAGTAACATCCTGCTCACATTGTATTACTTTTCCTAGTTTTGTGTCATCTGCAAACACTGATACATGACTTTCAATGCCTATCTCAAGGTCATTTATAAATAAATTGAATAGTATTGGTCCTATAACAGACCCCTGTGTGTGTTAAAAGCCCTGCATAGAGCATCATGCGGCGCTTACGTGGTTAAGTGTCTATATATCGAATGCTGTTTTGCATTAGTAAATGTTTAACCCATCTAAAAATGTAATATCTCAACAGCAACACGGTGGTTTTTTATTAGTTCCAGTTCGAAGTAAAACCAAAAAAAACAAACTCCTCGTTAAAAATCAGACTGTGAGGGGTTAAACCAGTTTTAATTTTAACAGCTTTTCCGTCTTTCGAATATCAATTGTACGGATAGGAAATTGCCATTTAATGTCTTTATTTATTTTGGTAGAATACTGTCCGACAGTAAACCCAAGTTCTTTCCATTTGTCGGTTTAACGTCCATAAAACTTGGCCTCGTGGAACCAAGCCCGTAAAACGTTATTACCGGGGAGAGACTTATCAGCCCGAGTTACCGGCCTTCAAAACATTTGGTCCTCCACTGTTTCCTACAGTCCACATCCCAAATGTTATTCCGTCGCTGCAAAACAACAGCTCGGCTGCCAAGTATAACGTAGAAATGTCATTGGGAACAAGCCTGTGATGTAATTACTCCTCTTCCTTCCCTTCAAAATACATGGAATAACCTATGATATCTTCCACCACGTCCACAGCGGAGCCGTTAGATGGACCATAAAACAGAGCTGCTGATGGAAGAAGCCAGAGGGGTAAAAGGTGCAGGTGCCGCATACAGTAGGAAGTGATAAATTATGCCATAAAAGAAAAAAAAAAGGTTTTGAACCTTCAGTTCCCAGTCACAACATTGAGTCACTTGATGTTTCATACGTGTGGCCAACATTGACAACATCCATTATAAACATAGGAATTATTTACTTGGAAAAATGACACAAATCGCATAAAACGGGGCAAGCCAAATCTGGAAAAAAAAAATCATATTCGTCAGGAATTTGCATAGATTGTCACGTCACAGGCATAAAATATGATATTGGATAGCACACACCAGGTGGGAGAGCATTGATATTAGGCTACAGAGCGAAGAGACAGGAAGACGGAAAGCCCAGCTGTAAAACACTCAAGATACCTACACTTCTCCATTTTTCAGCTAAAAAAGGGGGAAACAATTTCAATACTTTGCAAGCCTTTCCCAGGTTTAAACAGGATCAAGATGCAGTTTGGATATAGAATAGGATATAGAATAGGATATACTAAGGCAAAAAACGAATGTCCATACATACAGAAAAAGCGGTGTCGCGCCCATGTTCACCAGAGCGGCTGCAACAACCAGGAGTAACAACCCAGTTCATGTATAAAATATAGCAGTGTTAAAGCGACATTAGTTTTTAATTTAGCAAGAAAAAAAAGTTGTCATCTGCGCTCTTTTCTACACAATTCCATGTGAAACAAAAACACAATTAGAGGTTTTAGTTTCCTCGAATGGCTATTGAAGCGTAAGCACACTCGCCCCATCACACGACACCTCTTATTGAAGCGTAAGCACACTCGCCCCATCACACGACACCTGTGGGTAGAGTGGGTACCTAACCAATGTAACCAAAAGTCGCTCCTCTGAGCAGCTGCACGCTCTCTTGCTGCTGAACTGGGTTGTTACAATTAGAGGTTTTAGTTTACTTGAACAGCCAGAGCAGCTGCAAGAACCAGGAGTAACAACCCAGATCATGTATAAAATATAGTAGTGTTAAAGTGATGTTTTTATTTTAGCAAGAAAACAAGTTGTCATCTGCGCTCATTTCTACACAATTCCATGTGAAACAAAAACACAATTAGAGGTTTTAGTTTACTTGAATGGCCATTGAAGCGTAAGCACACTCGCCCCATCACGGCACCTCTTGGTAGAGTGAGTACCTAACCAATGTAACCAGAAGCCGCTCCTCTGAGCAGCTGCCCACTCTCTTGCTGCCGAACTGGGTTGTTACTCCTGGTTGTTGAAGCTGCTCTGGCTGTTCAAGTAAACTAAAACCTCTAATTGTAACAACCCTCAGCAGCAAGAGAGCGGGCAGCTGCTCAGAGGAGCGACTTTTGGTTACACTGGTTAGGTACTCACTCTACCAAGAGTTGCCATGATGGGACGAGTGAGCGTACGCTTCAATTGCCATTCAAGTAAACTAAAACCTCTAATTGTGTTTTGTTTCACATGGAATTGTATAGAAATGAGCTCAGATGACAACTTTTTTCTTGCTAAATTAAAAACGAATGTTGCTTTAACACTACTATCATTTACATATCTCCCGTGTTTCCTGCTGTGTGTTACATTATAATAAGGGTAAATAAAACGACAAATATTACGATGTTTAGTAGAAAGAAGTAAGACGCGTAGGCTGCCCTGCTTCCAGTAGCATAGAATAAAGAAAGGGTGAGGGTGGAGAAGCAAAGCTCTGGATGAAATCGGAACGTGAATGTTAGAGTGAAGTCCTATCTCTGGATAATTTCCTTTAAAAACACACATTTTTTCTCAATAAATTCTAAAACCCGGGCATACTGAGTGTTATTTCTTGCTTGATGAATGGAAGGGGTGTTTCCCATCGCTGCAGAAAAGAAAGGGATCCCTGAGAACCGGTCCTTAACTTAACCACGCCAAATAATCTTGGCAGGCTAAAGCATTCGTAACGCAGTCATTGATGATCTATTTGTTTAAGGTGAAGTGAAGCGGGATCCGTTGTGTTTTTCTGGAAACTGTAAGGTGTGTCGGATTCAGCTGCACGGGGTCATTACCCAGCCAGCGTTATGTCATGGGAAGAATTGCGGCTTCTTCAGAGGATAGGCTTTAAAACAAAATAACACATCAAAATGAAAACATACAAGAGACAAACCAGAGCAGCGAAAAGACAACAGACCCCATGTTAGTGAATGCATGTACCCCAAGTCAACATTCTGACCAGAGGTCAGAAAAAACAAGAAGACAAAGATGGATCAAGGAATACAGAGAGCCAGGACAGGAGAAAAACAATTCAAAAGCAGATAATCAGGACAGTATAAGGATCGCAATATTGGGTAGACATGTGAAATTCGGTTAGGACCTATTCGGAAATTATCTAAAATATCGAAGATTCGGATCAAACCCAGTTGCTTACCAAATAAATAGAATTCAAATCAATCCAAATTTTTCTGATTATAATCAGCCAGGTCCAAACAGAAATCGGAAAAATTTGAAATTAAATCGGACTAGTGAAAAAAATGGTAACCTTAACCCAAGACCCAACCTAACCCTAGTGCTAATAATACCACACCCAGAAAATGTAACCCTAACCTAACCCTAGATGGAACATAGCACTTAACCTAGCCCTAACCTAACCCACCTCTAGCTCGAACATAGCACTTAACCTAGACCTAACCCAACCCAACTCTAGCCCCAACCTAACCCTAACCTACCTCTAGCTCAAACATAGCACTTAACCTAGCTTTAACCCTGACCCTAATCACACAGAGAAACTGACACCATAAGCCTAACCCTTGTAGAGGTAACATCACTGCTCTATAACCGTGGAGAGAGACTGTGGAGACACAGGTTCGATCCCGGCAAGAGCACCTCTCCAGTAAGTGTCCTTGGGCAAGATACCTAACGGTACATACTCGCCACCCAGGACATACTTGAAAACGAGAGAAATCTCAATGTATCCTTCCTGGTAAAATACTTTCTAAAAAAAAATACCTTGCACTAACCCTACCATAGCCATAACCCTGACCCTAGCCCCCCCCATACCATTTTTTTTTACGTATTATACATAAAGGTTCCTCATATCGGCTGAATATATTGGATGTTTCCAATATTCCAAATTGATACAATACCGCAGTATCAGTAGCTTCCGATATCCTGAAATCGACCGATTACTATTATTTCCGAATCTGATATTTCAGATTCATTCTAGCGCCCCAGAACGTTCTGATGCCCAATTCGAGTGACATAAATTTGGCACAGAGGAAAACATGCTGCATGAAGACAACAAGGTTCATCAAGATGTGTGTCCATAGGATTGCCAAGTTGAGAGGCAGCCCTAATCATGTAACAGCAGTCTAGGACACCATCAACAGTGGAAGATGGATGGGGAAAGGTAAGCATGGAGAATGTGGGTGCCGTGACCCTCGGTCATCCCAATGCTGTCCCTATGAATTATCCCATCTGCCCGTGCTGTGCTGCAGTGGGTTATGGGACTGAGAGGGGGACCTATCAGCACCATCCCCAGCACAATGCCTCCCACAGTTCTATCAGTCGCAAGTGCATTGCACCCAGAATGAAAATCTAGTGTTAATCCCTCGATTTGGGCTCAGAGGGCCCCACAGGGTCTGAAGGATGTGCGCTGCCACTTCTGTCCTGTAAATTTTGCTCAAACAGGAGTAGCGCGCTATACAAAAGAGCAAAAACCCTGCTCCTACAGTGTGCAGTGTCCTGTGACAACATCTGGCCGAGACAGGAGGCAAAGTGCTCCATGTGCTAAGGGTAATGGAATGGGGACAACCACGCAACCACTTGGGAAAGGAAAAGGGTTGGGGACAACCACCGGGAGCTACAAAGTACGCAGGAAGAGATAATGGGCCACAGGGAAGGGAAGGCAGGAGGCTGAGCCTCCACAGATGGCGGAGTGGTGGATGAATGTCCTGAGCCAGGAGAGTAGGGGACAGTCCCCGCTAAACTGCCCCTTGCCTTGCACACAGGGGAGGTAGGCGGAGGATAATAAGTCCAGGGTCAGGGAGTCTTTCCCATTTGTATCTCTTTCTATGTGTGCAGCCATCGCTCCTTCAGTGTCTGTGTCTCATCTTTGTCTCTGTAATTTTCTGCATGTGCCGGTTGTTTCTGTCTGTGTACTATAAGAAAAAAAAAAGGGAATAATGGACGCAGCCCACCACGCACAACATTATACCACTTAAGCAGCACATGGTCGATTGACCTCTGGAATAATTAGCTCCTTCATAGAACCAGGGAAATGAAAGGGAACCAGACACTCCGTAATGTCCAAAAACACACTGTTTCGATTGACTATGTGGGCTTGACAAAGGCTGCAGAGTCAGCCAAAATGTAGATGTAACATCACAGCTCTATAACCGTGGAGATACGGGTTCAAATCCCAACAAAAGCACCTCTCCAGTACATGTCCTTGGGCAAGACACCCAACGGTACATACTCGCCACCCAGGACATACTTGAAAACGAGAGAAATCTCAATGTATCCTTCCTGGTAAAATCCTTTCTCAAAAAAATAAATAAAACATTGACTTGTTGGAGTTCAAAGAGTGAGTGGCCTCCTTCCATTTTCCTGTTTCCAACAGTGTATTTCTTCGTGTGTCTGTCCCTCCCTGATGCAAAGGGAGGAGGAGTGGGATGTTGCAGTAGGGGGGCATAGTGGTCACAGTATGGTGGAGGTAAGCAGCAGATCCCTTCCCTCCTTTTTGCACAGTGGCCCTATTTGATATCAGTTTGCCCCTGTCTGCAACACATATAAAAACAAAGAAAAAATAAGTTTACCGGCATCCTGGGTTTGGTTAGGCCACTTGCCACAAGCTCTCATTTTGAGGTCCCTTTTAAAAAAGAAAAAGGTCCAGCTTCCACACACTTTTTCCTGCCAATACCCCCAGGCGCCGCATCTGGTTTTTAAAGTCCCCATCGCTGGGAAGTTTTGGATGATCTTCAGCATATTTGCATTCTGTAAGATGTTGGATCTTTTCTTGGAATCGATATTCCTTGGACTCAGAAGTCCGGCCAAAACAAAGAAATAAGTGATTCGCTTGGATAAGCCCCAGCAGAGCCATATGAAAAGCTTCTGGGGAGAACGTAAACACTGGGCTACTTTAGAGAAACTCTGCACCACGGACAATGTCAGTGCATCCGCGTGCTTTCTGGCAGACAGTCCACCGGAGGCAAATGATGGGATAGGAGAGGTTTTGTCTAGGGTTCTAGAACCAATATGCCATGGGAAATCTTCAGGAATATGTGCTGAACAACGTAATTCCTATTTATCACTATGCATGTGTGCGTTGTGTATCATCCAAATATTCGAGTCAATGCACATCTTTTCCAACATAAGGCTTTAGAAAATAACAAACATCCCAGCATTTTGGCGACATGCGCCGTAAAAGGGACTGTTGGAACTAGGACCCAATGGTTTTTTGGAAGATCATTTCCCATTACCCACACAGCAGAGATATACAGTGGGACGCGTCTGCATATGTTCAAAATAGGTAAGCCCTTTTAGAAAGGCAGAGACTCCCTCTTCTGGCCAGAAAGTGCTACTACACATCCTTTATAGCCTGGGCTCCATGTTTCCGTGCAGGAAAAACAGATCTCAAAGTCTTTGAAATAGTTTCAACATTTATTTTTATTTAATTTATTTATAAAGGATTTTACCAGGAAGGATACATTGAGATTTCTCTCGTTTTCAAGTATGTCCTGGGTTCAAGAACATTGAAGTGTTACAGAAATACAAAGTAATTCAATGCAAGATATTAAAAAAAAAAAAAACACAAATATACAGATTAACAGAAAATAAATATGTAGGAAATATAGTCACTAGGTTACATGTTTACAGGTGCATTCTGTATTGAGGTATGTTAGTAAGGAGCTCTTGAGTGACTTAAGACTGGGGGAAGATTTGATGGCGGCTGGGAGGTTATTCCATAATTGCGGTGCTCTGTAGGAAAATGAGGACCGAGCCACTGTCTTTTTGTATTGTGGTATTGCAAGTAAGGTGCAGGTCCTGGATCGGAGGTTATAGGATGAGGGAACTGCTGGGGAAGCAGTCTATTCAGGTAGGGTGGCAGCTTCCCAGAAATGCTCTTAGACACCAGGCTGGAAAGGTGAAGGGTGCGTTTAGACTCCAGCGATGGCCAGTTTAGCTCTTTTAACATGTCACAATGGTGGGTCATGTAGTTACATTGTAATGCAAAGCGGCAGAAGGAGTTATACAATGTAGTAAGTTTCTGAAGGTGTGTTTGCGGGGCTGCTGCATACACTACATCTCCGTAATCAATAGCTGGCATAAGCATTTGTTGTACAATCGGTTTTCTTACCGTGGGGCTCAGGCAGGATTTGTTTCTGTACAGGGCACCTAGTTTGGGGTAAAGTTTAGATGCAAGTTTTTCGATGTGGTGGCCAAAGGATAGATTAGGGTCCAACCACATACCTAGATATTTGGCAATCATATCCGATGATCTAGAGACAAATTAGCAAAATGTATTTTGTTTCTAATAAACAAAATATCTTTGCATTGCTCCTGAATTGGTCGACATCGAGTATACTCGATATCAGGGCCCTCCCACAGGTGATTTTGAAGGTCACATATACTCGATCTTGGTAGTGAAGGAATTAAAGAATTATCACGTGTTCTCTTTTCCCTTTTTAAGGAGTTTGGTTGTCTCTGGTACTAGTGGCAGGGGATGTATGTGATAATTTCCCAATATTTATTTTACTTACATTGATCTGAAGCGCCACTTCCCATTTTTTAATATTATGTAAATATACGTAGCACTTTTTGATTGAAGGGTCCCAGATGGGCTTAAAAAAGGATAATAATTCTACTATAAAGTGCAGGGCACGTGAGTTATGAAAGGTAATTGATGCAGCACGGCTCTGCGGGGGAGGAGTCTTTATCTGGCAGCTCCACCCAGAAAAATCTATTTCTCAACCTATATTGTTCCTGACAAATGAATGCCAAAACCTCCTTTAGCTAGTGATCTCCCGCTCTTCAGTTTTCAACAGGGAATGGAAAGGAGTAACTCCACAGGCTAAAAGGGGATATTCTAGTTTCTCTTTTTGTTGTTGTTGACGACTTTATGTAAAGTTGTTCTGTTAAAACAAGCATTTTTCTAATTTAGCAAGTTATTCTGACCGAACATAAAAGAGTTCCTGATCGGTCTCCTTCGACTCGCATAGCAGAAGCGGACGTTGGCACAAATACATAGGCTGGATATAAAGCGCATGCTATATGGTCAGGAGGAAGTCGTCCGTCGGCTGTCTTTTTAAATAGCAATAACTCACTGTAGGTAGAAAACAAATAGATGTATGTTGAAGGAAATGCTTACTTTAAGAGACAGGTTTGATTTAGGTAAAGTTACAAAGTAATTAAAATGTATCTTTAAATTCACAGCAACTGCTGTATCTGTTATTGAGTGGGTTAATCTGCTGGGTGTGTTCATGGACCCCAGGGTGACCTAAACCCTCGTAGAACATTTAAAATCGAAAAACAGAGGATCCAGGAACTCCAAAAATCTGTAAAAGGAAGGGAACTTTTATTCAGGAAACTGCAACGTTTCGGCTGAAAACAGCCTTTTTCTATTCTCTAGTGGCTTGGAAAAAGGCTAATTTAAGCAAAAATGTTGCAGGTTCCTGAATACTAAGGAATACTATACTATTCAGAGAGCAGAAAAACGTTGCCGACATTCTGGTGCTCTCTCGTTCCCTGCAGTTCCCCGCACTTCGGGGAATCAAGGTTGCCCACCCTGTGGTGAATTCAGCATTCACCGTAGGGTCCCCAGAGTGTAGTGAAAACCCGCCGCAATCCCACCGGAACCGCCGCAAAAAACAAGCTGAACACGTCGGAAAAAACCGCTGATCACAGTACAGATCAGCTGTCACAAAAAGCCAACAACCTGAAGAACGGAGTAAAAAAAAAAAAAATAAATAAATAAAGAGACTTTTTACTGCAGATTAAAATAATAAACAGTTTATTAGATATTGGATTAAAACGGGAATATTTTTAACATTGAAGCCTATGGGATTCGCCCGAATAAACCTGCCGAATGAAAACACCGAACAGCAGGGAACTTCCACAACTTTTCTGTTGTTCGGGGTCTCTGAATAGGTTAACCATTGCTTCTCTATAGGGGAATTCACGGTCTTCGAACAGGCGCCATACTTGCTGGCAGTTCGCCAAAATTTGGCAAACTGCCTGCTCTCTTAATAGCCCCGAAATGTCACCGTATGGGGAAATTCCCTGTTCGTTTACATTTTGGGGACAGATAGTCTGTCTTAAAAGTTCTCTTTATTTTACTACTTTTTGGAGTGCCTAGATCCTATATTTTTCATTTGTATGTACCTACCATAGAGTCCTCTATATATATTTATTGCTCCCATTGCTTCCTGTTATGCTCTAGGAATAGAGGGGCTTTATTAAACCACATGCACACAACCGGCTTTACCGCTGCACCCTCAATGGAAATGAAATTACAATTAAAATCCATTTGAAGAATAATTGCACGTGTGATATAGCTGTCACTGTGGTACAGGGCGTCCCACGGGAACACAATAATAACGTAACGGCGAGTTGTGCTAATTGCAAAACTTTATCAGAACAATGGGAGACATCGTTCTTAAAAAGTTCACAATAGCGATTTAGTGCGGAACCTCTTATCCTTGCCAGATCCGATTACGTGATATCATTTATCCTTAGATGGCTGTCTGGGCTGTTTAAAGAAACACATGGCATTTCCCTTCAACAATGATACCCTCTTCCCCACAAATAAACACACAGGGACTTTAAGAACCCTGGCTTGTTTTTCCACGGCCGTATCTTCTTGTCGCCGGGGCCATATCAATCTCGAGCAGCAGGACAGGTCATTTATTCTGCTCAACATTGTCTTTTTTTTGGGCTGGCGAGGAAATTGCCCGTTTGGTCAGCAACTGTAAATATCCTCCTTTCCAGAATTCCATTTGTTTACGCATCGACGCGCAGCCGGGGCCCCCCGCCCGGCAGTGGTGGGACACGCTGGCACCAATGGTTCGGTGGGAAAAAAGATCAGAGGTGCAGATAAACACAGGAGGCACTCCACCTAAAACGCGGAGCAGGGAATATCAGAATTAAACATTAATAGCTTTAAAGGGTGCGATTTACAACAATGGGTTATTGACAGTGAGACGTCACGGCAGCAGGAAAAGGGTTTTCCTATTTCTTTAAGATTATAATGCTGTTTTTCCTTACAATCCGTACAATGCAAACCCTACGGTTGACGTCAGAGTTTGAGCATTGACTCGTGTCTGGAGGAAGAAGCTGTTTTGTTTCATTTTTTTTTTTAGAAAAATGTAAAAAAAAAAAAACAGAAAAAAAAAAAAGCCTTTGATGGTCAAGGATCCCACCCAGCAGTACACAAAACATTGATGAAATCCTATGTTCTCTTTTAGAAGCTTGAGGTGTAATACAGAATCATTATAAAATAATGATAAATTTCCCATTTTAATTTATATTGTTCATCTGTTTTTTCTATTTATTTTTTTTTGCTTATACCCGCGTTTAATGGTCAGAAGTCAGAAAAATACAGCCACCTATAAATGCAAGGCAAAAGGTGGCAAGAGGTGATGCGGGGAGAAGCTAGGCGCAGGTCACTGTATGATCTTAGGGAACGGGCTGGGGTGTATTTGGCGATTAGTGAGGACAGATAGTGGGGAGCTGGATTAGTGAGCGCTAATACCATGTTGTGTATGGTGGACTTCCTTGGCATTGAAGTACTGGCCACCCGTTGAGGATGACGTCGTCTGATTTGCATATTATTATTATCATCCTTTATTTATACTGCGCCACATATTCAGCAGCGCTTTACAAGATCGTGTACAAGGGGTTGATACATTGGAATATCACACATGGATGGTGACCTGATTCAGGGGGTCCCTGTTCCCAAGGGAATTTACAATCTATGAGATGTACAAGTATTTTGTGTGTTAGGTGCATCCATATCGTTGGGTGTCTTGTCCAAGGACACTCGCTGGTGGCGTCTTCTGAGTGGGATCAAGTCGTCTTTCCAGGATTGTAGAGCAGCGACCTGATGGTTAGGTTGAACCCGCGTCTAGTAAAGTCAAGACTTGCTTCTCCAGTTGTATTGGAGGGATGTGCTGAACGGGATTTGACGTGCTTCTCCACGGTCATTGAGCAGAGGCGTTACCACTGGACTCCACGGCCGATATTGTGTGGTAGGGTGAGTATGTACCGTTTAGGTGTCTTGCCCCAGGACACTTACTGGAGAGGTGCTCTGGCCGGGATTCGACCATGGGTCTCCACGGTTCTAGAGCAGTGATGTTACCTCTACTGCATCCAGCTAGCATATGGAGCAGTCATCTCTTTTATGGCACATTTAAGCTAAAGCCTTGTGAGACTTGAGCAGGCCCCACAAAGCAAGCCACATTGCTCCTTCTTTAGGACCCTCACAAACGTTATACACAAGCAAAATGCATACTGAAAGACTGACGTCTATTCTAATTCAGGTTTTATAACCAGTAGACTTTAAACAATTATCATTTTATGTTCTCTACTGTTTAACAAAGTGATTTCCATGTATTATCCATAAGAAATAATAACACATGCTGAAAGGCGTGGGCAGTTGGAAAGTTCAGAGCTGACTCACAGATTTACAGAAAACGCTAAATATTCATTGGAGGTGCAGCCTTTTCTTCAGCTGAGAGGATTATGACACAAAAAACGATTTAGCAAAGCTGACGGCTTTCGGTATTTAAAGGGAAACCGCAGGCACTAATACGGAGCCCAGCCGTGGGGACGATCTACTAAATCATGCCCATGTGTCAGCTTTTGTTTTCATTAGCAGGCGCACGAGTTACCCGTCCCACACATACGCAAAAGAAACAGAGAGTACCCTCCCCGAGCCCACCTACCTCGGGGCAGGGCCGCAGCCTTCCGCAACTCTCCTTGGCTGGGTGCAGCCGTTTGGTTATGCAGGGATCCCTCACTAGGTAGGTGCATTTAAAGTTGTTCTGTGGCTCAGCTGGTTAAAGCACCAGTCTAGTCAACATGGGATCCTGAGTTTAAATCGCAGCAGGACCTGATTGCATTTTCTTTATACATCCATCTACCTGTGCCTTATATATTAATAATGCTGCTATTATTAGTATTGGATTGTATTTTTGTTTTATTTCTTAATAATATTATAATGCTCTTATATTATTCATAATACAAATCATAATCATATATATTATTATATATTAATAATGCTGCTAAGGCGCAGGTAGAAGTGTTAAAAAAAAACAAAAAAAAAAAAAACAACAACAACACAGGCCCTGCTGAAATTCAGCCCGAGGACCTTTGGCTTTCTATAGCAGGCACATTAACCAGCTGAGCCACAGCACCAGTTCACAAGCACTCGCACAAACATGACTAGTCTGGATCCCTGCTGTAACCAAACGGCTGCGGCCGGCTAAAGAGAGCAGTGGGAGGCATCATGCCGAGGGTGCTAAAACTATAGTGGCATGGTTTGGAGCCAAACGCAATCAAATTTCATTTGCAATAAACATTATCCCTTTGCATTTCTCCTGTGGAAACCACATTGACTAGACTAGGTATCGTTGCAGAACTAGTATATTAGATCTTGGTAGTGAAGGAGTTAATAGGAATATACATATAAGAAAGGATAAACTTTATTAAAACAAACGGTTTCAGTTAGACAAGAGTTGAAGATGACAATGACCTAATCAGCTAAATCTCACTATAACCAAATTTAAATTGGTAACATAGGTTTCACCCAATGGTCAAACTTTGTAATACCTTACTTATCAAAACGCTAATTAACCTCCCTGACTGTTTTCCCAAGTGTGGCTCGGGGTTAACTTTTTGTACCAAAAGCAGTATCCCCGAGCCACATTCGGGCTGGATACTTACATGTCCTGCGCTCCCTCGCTGATCCCGCAGTCTCCTCCAGCCGCTCGCAAAATCACACTGCCTGGTTCTCTTCTCGCGAGGAGTGAACCAGGAAGTGTGACATCGCGATCGGCTGCAGTGTGACTGCGGGGACAGCGAGGGAGCGCAGGACTAGGGATGAGCGGTTCAGGTTCGGACGGTTCGACCTGAACTTGGCCTGTTCGATGAGATCGCAAACACCGAACATTTCCGGGTGTTTGCCGCATGTTCGACCACAATGGACCACAATGCATTTTCCCACTGGCCTGAAGCTCGTAATTGGCTACAGCCTTGCACCTGACCACAGGTCTGGTGCAAGACAGGTTCAACACTATGCCAATCACCGCTCAGAGTCCTGATTGGGCAAATTTTGCCCAATCATGGGCTCACAGAGCTAAGTCCCGCAGCACACTATATAGCGCTTCCACGCGCCGATTCTGCACGCATTTCAGAAGAGATTTCAAAGGAGATAGTTGTGTCTAGTTACTGCCGGTCTGCCACGCTACGGGGGGGGGGGGGTCTCATTTCTACCAAATATCAGGGAATTTAGGTGATGTGTGTCTTGTCACTGTGCCAGCAAGTTTTTTTGGAGTTTACAACTTTCTTTAAAACATTTGTGAATTGAGGTGATCTTCTGTGTCTTGTCACTGTGCCAGAAAATCTTTTTGGGGCTCACTAATTTCTTTAAAACATTTGTGAATTGAGGTGATCTTCTGTGTCTTGTCACTGTGCCAGAAAATCTTTTTGGGGCTCACTAATTTCTACAAAACATTTGTGAATTGAGGTGATCGGTCTCTTGTCACTGCAAGCAAGTATTTTGGGGGTCACAAATTTCTACAAAACATTTGTGAATTGAGGTGATCTGTCTCTTGTCACTGGCTGCCAGCTATCAGTGTGTCTCACTGAGTTATACCAGAGTTCTTTAAATCTTTATACCAGAGTTGAATCAGAGTTCTGTATATATTAATCTATATATCACTCACCATGTCTGAAAGAACAAAAAGGACAGGCAGACGCTCCCAAACACAGATAAGAGGACAAGCAGCCCCTGTGTCGGGAGGCTGTGCCTCTGGTCGTGGTGGACGTGGTGCATCCTCTGCAGGGGCACGCTTGTCCTTTATAACTGGTGCTGGCTGTCTTGAGCAGCAGCAACATACAGAGGACTTGGTGGATTGGCTAACCAGGCCATCCTCATCCTCCGAGTCCTCTGCCAGCCAGGCTTCCAGTGCTTTACAGTCCACCTCAGCTGCCAAAGCATCTAATGCAGCCTCCATGTCCACAGCTACTCCTGCCGTAGCCTCGCTATCACACACGGAGGAGTCAGCTGAATTGTTTGACTACAATGAGAGTGACATGCTGCTTGAGGATGCGCAGCAAGTACAGTGCTCTGATTCAATCTCTGAGGTTGAGCAAGGGAGTATAATCAACCTAGAGGAAGGGGGTGCCAGTGATGACACACAAATAACTTCCACTCATGTTGCCCCAGCAGCTGCAGCATACTGCCAAGTTGGCTCCAGTGACGAGGAGATAGGGGGTGATGATGACAATGATGATGTCACTGACTCCACCTGGGTGCCAGATCGAACAGAGGAATTAAGTGAGGAAGAGGAGGCACAGCAAACACGTGGCACAACATCCTCTGTGACCAACCGTAGCACTAGCCAGTCCAAGGCATCACATGTCAGAGCTGCTCCAGTGCAGAGTGCTGTTGTCTCAAAGAACACATGCAGGAAGTCGGTTGTCTGGGAGTTCTTTAAGAAATGTGCAGTAGAGCACAGCGTTGCTATTTGTAATCTATGTCAGATGAGGCTTAAGCGTGGGAAAGATACTGGACACTTGGGTACCACGTGCTTGAGGCGACATATGAATAAGTGCCACACATCCCGTTGGCGCAAAACTTTGCGTAGGTCCTCCTCCTCCTCATCTGTCTCTACCCCCACTGTATGTCCTGCCATGTCATTGCCTACAACCTCCACCGACAGGGATGATGCTACAGTAATGGATGTACCAGGTCCTTCCTCACAATGTGACATCATCCCAGTAGCTGAAGATTTACGCAGTCAGATTACGTTGCCGCAGCTGCTGCAGCGAAAGAAAAAAAATATAGTCCCAACCATCCCCAAGCACAGCGTCTAAATGCCAGCTTAGCAAAATTACTCGCATTGCAGCTGCTGCCTTTCCAGCTGGTGGACTCTGCTCCCTTCCGTGAATTTGCTGAATGTGCTGTACCACAGTGGCAGGTTCCAAAACGCCATTACTTTTCACGCAAGGCCATTCCAGCACTATACCAGCACGTGGAAGACAATGTAATTGAGTCATTGGCAAAGGCAGTTAGCAGCAAGGTGCATGTGACTTTAGACACATGGTCCAGCAAGCATGGACAGGGTCGTTACATTTCCTTCACGGCACACTGGGTAACTGATTGCAGATGGGAGGGATCCAAGACGGGGCTCTGTGCTGGAGCTTGTTCATCCACCACGCCTCCAGAAAGCTGCTTGTATGAGGTCTGTCTGCTCCACCTCCACCACCACCACCACCTCTTCCTCCGTCTCTGGCGAAGTGGCAGTTAAACCGACGCGTGACAGGGTCTACGCAATGGCTCAAGCAAAAAGATGCCATACTGTGCTTGAGCTGGTTTGTTTAGGGGACAGGAGCCACACCGGGTCAGAAATTTTGTCAGTTCTGCAGGGGCAGGTGCAGAGATGGTTAACACCACACCAGCTTGAGCTGGGAATGATCGTCTGCGATAATGGCAGCAACCTTCTCTCCGCCCTACGCAAGGGTACATTGACGCATGTACCATACCTAGCACACGTCCTAAATCTGGTGGTACAGCGTTTCCTAACCAAGTACCCAGGGCTGCCAGAGCTTCTCATCCAGGCCAGAAAAGTCTGCAGGCACTTCAGACGGTCATTCCCAGCAAGCGTTTGCCTGGCAGAAATTCAAAGAGAGTTCCACCTTCCCACAAACCATCTGATCTGTGACATGCCCACCAGGTGGAACTCGACATTAGCAATGCTGCAGCGTCTGCACAAGCAGCAGAGGGCCATCAACGAGTACCTGTGTGAGTATGGCACAAGGACAGGTTCAGGTCAACTTGGTTTTTCCCCCCCCGCAGTGGCTGATGATCAAGGATGCATGCACTGTACGGTCACCATTTGAGGAGGCAACGAGGATGGTGAGCAGGGACATTGCATGCATCAGTGACACAATTCCTTTAGTGTTCCTGCTGGAGCACACTCTGCGGGGAATTATAGATGTGGCTCTAGAGGCAGAGCAGCGGGAGGAAGAGGAGGCCTTCCCTAGCTCTCAAGGCCCCAGTCTTTCCGCAGACAGCATTCCAGCGGGTCCTACTCAGATCAGACAGGAGGAGGATGAGGAGGAATATTTAAGTAGTGGGGGCATTGAAGGTGGGGGATGTCTCAAGGGAGGGTTTTGTCTGCCCAGAAACAGAAGGGCTAGTGCGTGGCTGGGAGGAGGAAGTGCACGATACGGTCATCCTCATTGAACAGGAAGACTCGGAAGCTAATGCCACCTCCAACCTACGCTGCATGGGCTCCCTAATGATGCAAAGCCTGCTAAAGGACCCCAGGATTCGTGCTATCAAGGAGAGGGATCATTACTGGTTGGCAACCCTTCTTGATCCACGATACAAGGGGAAAGTTGAAGAGCTCATCCTGCCCGCACAGAGGGAGCACAGGATGAAAAAACTTGAGGACGCTCTAAAGCGACACTTGTGTAACACCTTTCCAGGCACTGGTAGATTACCAAGTGCTGACACACGTGCTTCTGAGGCTGCGGGTGATCAGAGGAATAGTGGTGAAGGCCAGGGCCGCTTGACTGATGCTTTTTTAAATTTTTTGTGTCCTCGACGCCCAGGGACGTCAAATGTAGGCACCCATTGCCAGCGTCTTCACCATATGGTGCAGGACTACCTAGGGGCCAGGGGAAACCTGGATACCTTTCCAGCAGATGATCCACTGGCTTACTGGGTGTTGAGATTGGATCACTGGCCAGAACTTAGCCAATATGCTATGCAGCTACTAGGTTACCCTTCATCTAGCGTGCTTTCTGAAAGGACGTTCAGTGCCGCTGGAGGTTTTGTCACAGACAAAAGAGTGCGTCTGTCCACCGACTCTGTAGACCGGCTGACATTTATAAAAATGAATCAGTCCTGGATCAGCAGCTATCAATCCCCTGATGCCGAAGTAACGGAATAGATCGGGTATGTCTTCTGCATGCACAAAACCTCCAGCACTGAACTCTTGCACAATACCACAAAAGGGTTACGGTGTGAATGCACTTGCTGCCATGAAAGGCACAATATTTGGCTGCACTGACCCCTGTGCCAGATTTATATCATTTTAATTTTTTGAAGAGCAGGGTCCAACCCTGCACTCTTCCACAATACCACAGAGGGGTTACTGTATGATGATATTTGCTGGCCTGGCATTAAAGGCACAATATCTGGGTGCACTGACGCCCATTACCAGATCAAAAACTTTTCAATATAGGACCACATGGTCCACCCCTGCATTCTTCCACAATACCACAGAGGGGTTACTGTATGATCGTACTTGCAGGCCTGGCACCAAAAGCACAATATTTGGGTGCACTGCCACTGACGCCTGTATCCGATTCATATCCTCAGAGGGGTTATGGTGTGACGGCACTGTCGGGACGCTAAAGGACCAATTTTAAAGCACCTATTGTTACTTTCATCCAAAGCCTGCATATATTTCACAATAATTTAGCCAAAAAAATCTGTAAACTTATTCTGCGTGTACGAAAATGTCTCCTCTTTTCATACAGACTGCCGCCCCAAGCAGTTGTTTATGGATAGATTAAAGGAAAAGCATTTACCGTCATATGAAACGTCATTTTTTGGTTTTTAAGTGTTTCTATACATCCTAGAAATCCGCCACTTCACGGGCAGGTTATGGGGACCTCCTAGGCACGATATTTGAAGGAATTTTTGGTTTTTATTTTTAACCCTTATTTCATGGAAAACTCACTGTCCCTTTAAAAATGTTTTTTTTTTTTTAACTTTTTGTTCTTGTTTCCTGTCCCCCAGGGCACTACCTGGACCCCCATACACCTTTTATGGAAAATATGTAGCATATATGCCCTCTTGGAGGGCACTCTAAAAACTGAATTTTCAGCCCCATTGACTTGCATTGGGTTCGAGTTCAGGTTCGGACCCGAACAAATGGGAAGTTCGGGTTCATCCCTACGCAGGACATGTAAGTATCGGCCCGAGTGTGGCTCGGGGATACCGCTTTCAGTATTGAAAGTTAACCCCGAGCCACACTAATACCGCTAGGGGGCCAGATTAATTGGACCGATTCTGACATATAAAATGTGTCAGAATCGGACTGCTTGGGAGGTTAATGATTGGGCTACCCATGTTAAGTATAGGTTGCACAAAATACAGTAATCTGGCAAAAGCAAGTGCAATCACTGAAGCGTTACGCTACCATTAGTGTTTACAACGGAATAGTGCCCTCAGCAGGGCCGGATTAAGATCTCTATGAGGCTGAAGCTGAAGATTTTGGTGGTCTTTTTTTGGAATTTAGTGAAATGAAAACATATTTTAGATTATTTAATAGTGCAGATATGGGTATATCCAACGAGGCAGATTTTCAGGGTTATTCAAAGAGCTCCGAACTGCGGCCGAAAGGTAACCGAACGCTGAAATTCAGCGTACGGTTACCTTTCCTGGCCATTCGGCTATTCAGAGAGCAGGCAGTTCGCCAACTGTTGGCAAATTGCCTGCACATACGGTGCCTGTTTGAGGGCAGGGAATCCCAATAAAATAGCAATGAATAGGGCGGAGCTGACTCTCGGAGGAAGTCGCGTTTTGGAAGTGCTCATTATTTAGGTTTTGCTCGGTATGCTTAGCAGGATTTCCCCTCAAGTTTCGGACTCCTAGGACCCGGAAGGTGCTGGCTCTCTGGAGAGGTATTCCTGGCTCTCCGCACCCGTTCTTTGCCCACTGGAAGTGCTGTGTGTGCCCCCGCTGTAATTTGCGGCCTAGTAGCCGGCGGCCATCTTGGGACCAGAGCGGCTCCTCAGTGAACGGGAGGCAAGATGGGGAATTAAAGCGTAAAGATGCACGGTAAGGTGGAGGGCCCCCTTCTGACGTATATTAGGGAATCGTTGTGTGGTACCTCCTCGAGACCTGATCGTGACCTGCTGGAGGTGGAGGCCCAGCCCCTTCACCAGGCTAGCCATGAGAGGACGGGGTCCCGACTCTTACCTGGCAATCTCCTTGGAGAGGCGACGGACATTGGGATTGCCTTGCCTGATCGCCCGCGACTGGCGGCAATTTGGATGCTGGTTCCGCTCCCCCACATGGTCCCGCGCCCATGTTATCTGATCGGGCTGTTGATTCAGATGAGTCTCGGCCCTCCACGAAAGGTGATGTCCGCCATATATTGGATGAGATGCGAGTTATATGGAAGGCAGATCTACATGAGGTGCTGGGTGAAGTTGCAACGCTGCGAACCACAGCGGAGTTGGTACAACATCGTATGGTGGTGGAATTGTCGCAGGCCAACCTAGGAAACCATGTGGACGCTCTGCAGAACCAAGTGGACCATCTCTCCAGGGCTCTAGAGATGGTGGAGGCTCGACACAGACGGTGCAACATACGCTTTAGGGGGATACCGAGTCGGAGCCCTCCGCTTCTGTCCTGGACTATGTCAACCGAGTGTCCTCGGAGGCGCTGAGGGACGCGATCGCAGTCGCCATAGACATTTCCGTGAAAATGCGCCTGATGGCCTTGCCTGAGGCCCGATCCACCTTCATTTTTGAAGACACTCGTTTGTCACTTTTCACTGACCTGCCCTTCCTGACGATTGTGCCTAGACAGAGATTCCGTGAGGTGACTGCTCGACTGCGATCCGAAGAGGTCCGTTATCGCTGGGGAGCGGCAGGATCTTTGGTGATCAACCATGGCAACGTTCCTCACATTGTGACCACTCCAGAAGAAGCTTGGGCACTATTTCCCGGTATGGGTCTTCACATCGAGCCGCGAGACGAGATACAGGCTGATGAGTCTGCCTGTCGGATGGCTTTCTTTACCCTTCGGCCTGGATTTTGGTTCCTGGACTTTGAGACTTTTTGGATTGTCTACGCTTCCCTTTTTATTATAGAAACTTTTTTTTTCTGAGATGAACCCCCCCCCCGCCCTGCGGACATTTCCCCTTACTCCCCTGCCGATTCTAATCGATCCCCCCTCCCCCCACCAAGAGGTCTTATATTTACCACTGATGACATATTGATCATTTTTAGACCACTGCCAAGCCAGCGACGGTGTTTCTTTCTTCCCCACCCCCCTCCTTTTACTGTACTGTACTCCCTGTAATGAGGTGCGCCACTGTGGCAACTACCATGGCTATGGTTGCCATACTTGGCCCTCGGGCCTTGTGACAATACCCTTTCACGGCCTCCCCAGGAGCGAGCCGGGAAAGTCACAATACAGGCAGTTGCCGTTCCCCCTCCCCCAAACTTATTTTATGTTACAATACCCCCTCCCCTTCTCTCTCTTCTCTCCTCTTTCTTTCCCTTCTTCCCCCCATCTCTCTCTTCTCGCACCATCGCTGGCTTGAGATATGTGCAATTTGTTTTCCCTCTCCCCCTTTTTCTTTTCTTATTACATACGTACATTTAGGAGTGATCCTGCCACCTCGTGGCTTGATGATCCACCAATTATTACTGTTCAGTTGACGGTTGTCTGGATGTGAGCCACCTTCTTTCGGGATGTCTATTGTGTTCTCTCCTGGTGTCTCTAAGCGGACTGTTCTGATATGTTTATGTGATTTTTACTTCCCTGTATCATATTGTTGTCTATTTTACTAAATAAAAATCTACATTACAAAAAAAAAAAAAATCGTCTATTCAGAGAACACAAACCAGCAGTGAAAAGTTGCCAATTTTCCCTGCTGTTCGGTGGTTTCATTCGTCATGGTTTATTCAGGAGAATCCCATAGGCTTCAATGTTAAAAATATTCCCGTTTTAATTCAATATCTAATAAACCGTTCATTATAAAATTCTGCAGTAAAAAGTCTCTTTATTTTTAGATTTTTTTGGATCCTTTAGGCATTTTTCGGTATTTTTTTTTCTGTTTTTCTTTTAAATCGTCTTTTTTTCTGTAACAGCCCTTTTTATGATCATTCACTGGATCTTATAGGTAAATTTCAGACATTTTCATTCTGTAGTTTCTTTGCAAACAGCGTTTCACTTTTAAACATTCAAGCGCACTGTTTTTCTGGTTTTTCACTCCATTCGCCTGCGGTGTTGGGTTTTTCCAGCGGCTGCTCTGCACGGTGATCGGCGGCTGCTCGGGTTTCTCCGGTGTGTTCGGCGGGGTTAATCCAGAGGTTTTTGCGGGTTTTGGTGTGCCTTCGCCGGGTTTTGCGGTGAGCGTTCGTCGGGTTTGCGGCGGCTTTTCCCTGCATTATGGCGGCCCTGTGGTGCTTGCTGAATACACTGCAGGGTCGCCGAAATGGGATTTCCAAATCACACCGAATTGAAGAGAACATAAAGTCACCAAACGTGCGGTGACTTTTCGATTCGATTTGAATAACCCTGACTGTGTGATTAATTCTTCATTTCAGATTTCAATGATTTAAAGCGTATAAAATAATTTTTTCCCATTTTATCATCCAAACCTTTGTGGTTATATATTCTATAGGAAATTCTTGTTAAAAAAAAATGTGAAATGGGTAACGGTTACTGCATTTTTCTGAAAAATATACAATTTTAACCAAGAAAAAATGTTTTTTTTTTAATATTTCCCTTGTGTTTTGGAGGATGGTGTTATATGAATAATATGACTATGTATACAACACTGACCTTGCTCCCAGCGTGGAAAATTAAAAGGTGAGTAATGGCAGTGTTATTGCTCATTTTATGTGACAAATGGACAATGCCATCACTAATAATAAATAATTAAAAAACGGTTTTCATTTTTCTTTTAGATTTTACATGGTCACGTTTTTTGTTTCAGTGCAGAGGCCAGACTCTGACCTGTCCAATGACACCTCAATTGACCTTGTGAGGTGTAAAGATTAGTGAGCAGGGGTCCAAAGTCCCCCCAGTGCTCTTCGCTGCTGCAGTGTGGCAGTTTAGGTATTTGATGTAATTCGTAACACCGGATTATGCCATCGCCTCCACACTTGTTGGTGACATGATAGATGTGATGGTGAGTTAGTGCAGCATCATTGTTCACTTTTTAATTGAAACAAATTGCTGTGTTAGTAGGAAAAAAAGGAAATATTTATTTAATTTTTACATAAAACCTGGTCATGTTTGGTATCATTGGAAAGGCCACTATCTGCCGTTTCCAGTGATACCTCACAGGACCCTGTAGCTTCTATGGAGTTGGAGATACATGGGCCAAATTCCCATCAATGCAGACATACAGGGTTATTCAAAGAGAATCGAAAAGTCACCGCACGTTCAGTGACTTTTCGTTCTCTTCAATTCGGTGCGATTTGGCGTTCCCATTTCGGCGATTCAGCAAGCACCACAGGTCCGTCGAAATGCAGCGAAAAGTCGCCGCAAACCCGCCGAAAACTCACCGCAATACCCTAAAAAGAAACACCGAAACCTGCAACAAACATCTGGATTAACCCCGCCAAATACGCCGGAAAAACCCGAGCAGTAGCCGATCAGAGCAGCTGCCAGGAAAACCCGACACCGCAGACGAATTAAGTGAAAAAAAAAAAACAGTACGCTTGAACGTTTGAAAAGTGAAACGCTGTAAACGATTGCAAAGAATCTACAGAACGAAAATGTCTGAAATTTACATATAAGATCCAATGAATGATACTAAAAAGGGCTGTTACAGAAAAAAGAAAAAAAACGATTTAAAAAAAAAAAAAAAAAAAATAATGCTTGCAAAAAAATCCCAAAAATACCTAAGACTAATGCATTTTTTGCGTTGTCCGTGAAAAAGTGCGTTCGAACAAATGGACTTTTTTTTTTTCACGGAATACGCGATAGAGGTCATACGATGCGCATTTGCGTCCGTGATTTTGTACGGATCATCAATAAAACCCTTTTTGCGTCTGGACGTTATGTTGGCCGGACATTAGCAGCGTCTGACGTCTCCTAATCACGCACACATGCCGCTAGCGGACGCAGCGCACTCTGTACGTCAATACTAGCAGTATCAAGTTCTCGAAAAAAATGCGTTTGTGTGCTGCTTGCGTTACGCGGCTGCACTTTTGTGCGGCCGTACTTCGTACATTGCCCGTCATTTGCTGCTACTACGGCCGTGATAAAGTGCGGCTGCACGCGCGTTCGTCTGACCCTAGCCTAAAAGATCCTAAAAAAAAATCTATCAATAAAGAGAGACTTTTACTGCAGAATATTATAATCAACGGTTTATTAGATATTGAATCTAAACAGGAATATTTTTAACATTGAAGCCTATGGGATTTGCCTGAATAAACCGGTCGAATGAAACCACCGAATGGCAGGGCATTTCGGCAACTTTTCACTGCTGGTTTTTGTTCTCTGAATAGACGAAGCATTGCTTCTCTATGGGGATTCACTGCCCTCGAACAGGCACCGTATGTGCAGGCAATTCGCCAACATTTGGCTAACTGCCTGCTCTCTGGATAGCCGAATGGCCAGGAAAGGAAAACAAACGCTGAATTTCAGCGTTCGGTTACCTTTCACCAGCAATTCGGATCTCTTTGAATAACCCTGACAGTTATCCTTTCTCTGGGCCTATTACGGGGCATGAGCCTGGAGCTGCTGCTCCATCAGCCCCTGTGTTAATCCGACCCTGGCCCTCAGTGTTTCTCTATGACAAACGTTTAACTGGACAATGATCATCAAGCCTCAGGACATACATGAGAATACTTTTAAAATTAATTTTCATTTGAAAGAAAAAAGCTGAATATTAGAATTCTTCAAAACATTATCAGACCAAAACTATAAAATAATCAGAACGACAGTTTGCCTTGATTGTCCGTTTCAGGTCTCTGGTAAAAGCCGGTTCTGAACTTGCCTGTGGTTTAGTGATCATCCTGTATAATCACAGCAGCACGGAAATTAAGTCAAAATGAATGTTGGATAATGCAAGACATTTGTGTGCCAAATCCAAGGAGGTTCCATTGAGATTTTGCATCTGGTTTTCACAGCAATCTCAGAGCCTAGGCTTCAAATCATATTCGGTTCACTAATAGAAAACACGTGGGTTCATGGTGGGACTGTACTAGGGGTCTAACAGAGCTTTGATCTGTACAGGATCCTGGGCCATGTGATAGATATCTCAGCTGGAGCTTTAGGCGCTCCTTGGAGTTTGGTTTATGACGCTGACCTTTAGGTTGTGCGATACATCAAGCAGTTTACAGTCCCTGCAGAAAAGGATACCTTTGCCAGACAAGACTTAAAGGGACACTCTAATAAAAAAATCATCCCCCCGTTTTTTAACCTTAACCCATCCCTACTCCCTTAATAAATCGTTCGTTTTTGGGTTTTTTTTTGTAACTATAAAATACTTACCCTAAAATCCTCTTGTTTCCAGCGGCGTCTTTTTTTTTTTTCATACTCACCTCCCTCCTCTTCCGCTCCTGTCCTCCTTGCCTTCTGGTTTACGTGAGAAGCGCGCATGCGCGCCTCTCACGTAAGCCAGCCAATCGGCAGGCTTCCTCCTGGCTCCCTCTGAGGATTAGTGTTGCGCGCAAGAGGATGCGCGCAACACTAACCATCAGAGGGAGCCGCCAGCTTCTGCGGTGAGTGGGAGACGTCATCGCGCTGAAAGCGCGATGACGTCTCCTACTTGGCAAAAGTCGGCAGAAGCGGGAAATATGATTCCCGCTCTGCTGACTGACAGCTGGGAGGGCGGAGTAAACTCCTCCGCCTCTCTCAGCTGTTTTCAGCATTTTCTGCTGAACCGCTGAGCGGAGGGAGGGGGGACAGGGGGCAGCATACTCTGGGCATCATGACCACCTAAAAAAGCTTAGGTGGTCATGTTGCCTAGAGTGTCCCTTTAAAGGGTTATTCAAAGAGATCCGAATTATGGCTGAAAGGTAACCGAATGCTGAAAATCAGCGTTCGGTTACCTTTCCCGGCCATTCGACTATCCAGAGAGCAGGCAATTCGCTAAATGTTGGCGAATTGCCTGCACATACGGTGCCTGTTCGAGGGCAGTGAAATCCCCATAGCTGTGTCTAGTCAGGGAACAAAAACAGCAGTGAAAAGTATTCAGGCGAATCCCATAGGCTTCAATGTTAAAAATATTCCCGTTTTAATGCAATATCTAATAAACCGTTCATTATAATATTCTGCAGCAAAAAGTCTCTTCATTTATAGATTTTTAGGCATATTTTTTGCGAAACTTTTTTTTTTTTAAATCGTTTTTTTTTTCTGTAACAGCCCTTTTTATGATCATTCATTGGATCTTCTATGTAAATTTCAGACATTTTCGTTCTGTAGTTTCTTTGCAAACAGCGTTTCACTTTTCAAACATACAAGCAAACCTTTTTTTTCCACTCCATTCGTCTGCGGGGACTGCTTTTTCCGGCGGCTGCTCGAGTTTCTCCGGCGGGGTTAATCCAGCTGTTTTACGGGTTTTAGTGAGTGTTCGGTGGGTTTTGTGGTGAGTGTTCGTCAGGTTGGCGGCGGGTTTTCCTTGCAGTTCGGGGACCCGGTGGTGCTTGCTGAATACACCGCAGGGTCGCCGAAATAGGATCACCGAATTGCGCCAAATTGAAGCGAACGAAAAGTCACCGAACGTGTGTTGACTTTGATTCTCTTTGAATAACCCTGTTAATCTCAAAGCCCACTTTTCTTGTACAGAGTCTCGCTGCCGTCCTGAAAAAAAAATAAAAAATTAACACGTGGGCATAAAAATGTGTATCTACTAAATCGTGCCCACGTGTTAACGCTTAGCGGGTGCACGAGTCAGCTGTTCCATTGCACGCGGCACACAGAGAGTCCCCTCTCCGAGCCCTCCTACCTCGGGGCAGGGCTGCAGCTACTCACATCCTTCTTAGACCAGCCGCAGCCGTTTGTTCCTGCTACCTGTCAGCCGTCCATCTCGTCCCTGCCTCGGGCTTTGAATATGTTCTGTGCCATGCAGGTATCCCTCACTGGGCAGTTTTGTGCCTCCTCCTATTCCACCCCCCCCCCCCGTGACTCTGTGCATTTAACCATTGCCCAAGTCTTGCCACGGAACAATAGAGCACATTGCAATCACAAGGTGGGCATGAATAAGTTAGATAACATACCACAAACACACCGCAGTCTGCAAGGAGGTGAGGCAAGACTAAAGCGCAAATACTCTATACAAGGTGAGCTGGAAAGGGATCTTGTGACACAAACAAATAATAATGATATTAACAATAACACAACAAACATAAACACCCTATACCTTACACGTAGGGATGCA
The DNA here is from genome assembly GCA_009667805.1 of Leptobrachium leishanense. Taxonomy (NCBI): domain Eukaryota; kingdom Metazoa; phylum Chordata; class Amphibia; order Anura; family Megophryidae; genus Leptobrachium; species Leptobrachium leishanense. The sequence continues at coordinate 88,460,638 of CM019074.1, read as the reverse complement.
CCGATGCTAGTAGCGGTGCCGATACTGCCGTTTGCACGAGTACTTTGTACTCGTGCAAACGGCCCGATACATCCCTCCGATACCGGAAGCCGGCGCTGGCTGGCTTGCCGGTATCCGAGGGGCTGGGGGCAGTGTCACAAATGCGCCCGGCGGCCATGTTATCGCATCACTGCCATGCGACCGGACCTTCAGGATGGGTATGTGGTGCGCCGGAGGGGGAACGCTGGCCGCGTGCTTTTCATGCTTCCCCAGTGTTCGAGCTGGGGCAAAATCCATGAGAGCTGGGGGCAAATCCATGAGAGCTGGGGGCAAATCCATGAGAGCTGGGGGCAAACCCATGAGAGCTGGGGGCAAACCCATGAGAGCTTGGGGCAAACCCACGAGTGCGGGGGGAAAATCCACGAGTGCGGGGGGAAAATCCACGAGTGCGGGGGGCATATCCATGAGAGCTGGGGGCATATCCATGAGAGCTGGGGGCATATTCATGAGAGCTGGGGGCATATCCATGAGAGCTGGGGGCAAATCCATGAGAGCTAGGGGCAAATCCATGAGAGCTAGGGGCAAATCCATGAGTGCGGGGGCAAATCCATGAGAGCTGGGGGCAAATCCATGAGAGCTGGGGGCAAATCCATGAGAGCTGGGGCAATATCCATGAGAGCTGGGGGCATATCCATGAGAGCTGGGGGCATATCCATGAGAGCTGGGGGCAAATCCATGAGAGCTGGGGGCAAATCCATGAGTGCGGGGGGGGAATCCATGAGTGCAGGGGGGCAAATCCATGAGTGCAGGGGGGCAAATCCATGAGTGCAGGGGGGGGGACAAATCCACGTGTGCGGGGGGCAAATCCACGAGTGCGGGGGGGGGGGGCAAATCCACGAGTGCGGGGGGGGGCAAATCCACGAGTGCGGGGGGGGGGCAAATCCACGAGTGCGGGGAAGCAAATCCACGAGAGCTGGGGGCAAATTCATGAGAGCTGGGGGCAAATCCATGTGAGCTGGGGCAATATCCATGAGAGCTGGGGGCATATGAGAGCTGGGGGCATAGTCATGAGAGCTGGGGGCATATTCATGAGAGCTGGGGGCAAATCCATGAGTGCTGGGGCAAAATCCATGAGAGCTGGGGCAAAATCCATGAGAGCTGGGGCATATCCATGAGAGCTGGGGGCAATATCCATGAGAGCTGGGGGCAATATCCATGAGAGCTGGGGGCATATCCATGAGAGCTGGGGGCATATCCATGAGAGCTGGGGCAAATCCAAGAGTGCTGGAACAAATCCATGAGTGCGGGGGCAAATCCATGAGAGCTGGGAAATCCATGAGAGCTGGGGGCATATTCATGAGAGCTGGGGGAAAATCCATGAGAGCTGGGGGCAAATCCATGAGAGCTAGGGGCAAATCCATGAGAGCTAGGGGCAAATCCATGAGTGCGGGGGCAAATCCATGAGAGCTGGGGGCAAATCCATGAGAGCTGGGGGCAATCCATGAGAGCTGGGGCAATATCCATGAGAGCTGGGGCATATCCATGAGAGCTGGGGCATATCCATGAGAGCTGGGGGCAAATCCATGAGAGCTGGGGGCATATCCATGAGTGCGGGGGGGGGAATCCATGAGTGCAGGGGGGCAAATCCATGAGTGCAGGGGGGCAAATCCATGAGTGCAGGGGGGGGCAAATCCACGTGTGCGGGGGAAATCCACGAGTGCGGGGGGGGGCAAATCCACGAGTGCGGGGGGGGGCAAATCCACGAGTGCGGGGAAGCAAATCCACGAGAGCTGGGGGCAAATTTATGAGAGCTGGGGCAAATCCATGTGAGCTGGGGCAATATCCATGAGGGCTGGGGCATATGAGAGCTGGGGGCATAGTCATGAGAGCTGGGGGCATATTCATGAGAGCTGGGGGCAAATCCATGAGAGCTGGGGGCAAATCCATGAGAGCTGGGGCAAAATCCATGAGAGCTGGGGCAAAATCCATGAGAGCTGGGGCAAAATCCATGAGAGCTGGGGCAAAATCCATGAGAGCTGGGGCATATCCATGAGAGCTGGGGGCAATATCCATGAGAGCTGGGGGCAATATCCATGAGAGCTGGGGGCAATATCCATGAGAGCTGGGGCAAAATCCATGAGTGCTGGGGCAAAATCCATGAGTGCTGGGGCAAAATCCATGAGTGCTGGGGCAAAATCCATGAGAGCTGGGGGAAAATCCATGAGTGCTGGGGGCAAATCCATGAGCTGGGGCATATCCATGAGAGCTGGGGGCAAATCCATCTGAGCTGGGGGCAAATCCATGAGTGCTGGAACAAATCCATGAGTGTGGGGGGGAAAATCCATGAGTGCGGGGGGGGGAAAATCCATGAGTGTGGGGGGGCAAATCCATGAGAGCTGGGGGCAAATCCATGAGCTGGGGCATATCCATGAGAGCTGGGGCATATCCATGAGAGCTGGGGGCAAATCCATGTGAGCTGGGGGCAAATCCATGTGAGCTGGGGCAATATCCATGAGAGCTGGGGGCATATTCATGAGAGCTGAGGGCATATCCGTGAGTGCTGGGGGCATATCCATGAGAGCTGGGGGAAAATCCATGAGAGCTGGGGCAATATCCATGAGGGCTGTGGGCAAGCTACATGTGAGCTGTGGGCAATCGCCATGTGAGCTGTGGGCAATCGCCATGTGAGCTGTGGGCAATCGCCATGTGAGCTGTGGGCAAGCTACATGTGAGCTGGGGGCAAGCTACATGTGAGCTGGGGGTAATAGATTATATATATATAATCTCGGGGGGATATATACATCAGGGACGTGCAGTCAGTGGAGGCATGGGAGGCACAGCCGCACCTGCCATTAAGTGATAAATTAGTAAACTAAAAACAGACTCACCTGCTCCCCCGCTGTCAGCTCCGTCCTCTGCCTCTGCAGGCATTAGTTTTCCCAGCCTACGCAATTTGCATAGCAGGACGTTTCCCCGCTGCACTAATTGAGTAAACTGCTCAAGATGTGTGCAGCACACGTCAGAGATCACTGCTCATTAGTGCCGCACAGACTGACAGGCACTGATAGAGCATGGGAAAGCTTGGACCAATGGGAAAGCATCATTGGTCCAAGCCATTCCCAAAAAACCCTTACATTAGAGGACTGCCTCTGATTGACAGGAAGTCTAGCAGTTAGGCCAGGCAGCCCGTGAAAAGATTGCATGGTGGACAACCCGACTGGCTGCATGGGGAGCTGCAGGCCAGGAGCCTGGCACAGGGGTGTCCTGCTCTGCCACAGCTGGGGATGCCCAGTTATACCCCAGGCTCGTTATTGTCTGCTAACTGGGGCTGGAAGAATGCACAACACATCTGCCCCCCCAGGAGGGATCTGAGGGGGTGCAGCAGCAGGAAGCCCTCTTTGCCCAGCTGCAAGGTAAGCGACCTCACGGGGGGAGGGGGAGAGGCCATGGCTTTCCTCTGTGCTGATGTTCAGATAGTGCTTAGCTGTCAATCTGTATGATGTATTGTACCTCTAGCCAGGCTGCCTGGGGAGGGACAGGACAGGACAGGTGGGGGACTCAGCAGATGCAAAGTTGCCAGCAAGACTCTCTCAACTCCTCTTCTACCAGGGCTGTCAGATCACAGCGTGTGCTTCATGGGTCACTGGCTTTGGGCTGGGGTGTCAGATCTCCATTTTGCTCCCTGAAAGTGCTGCCCTGCAGTGTGCAGAAGTCAGGTTGGGTCAGTGGCTTGCTTTCCCTTTAGTATAATATGAATGACGCAAAAATGTATAGGTGATTTAAGGAAACCTAATGGATGTGGCCAGGCTCCTCTTAATACTTTTGTTATAGGGGCAGCATATAGAGCGGTGTGTGTGTTCTTACAGTGCCAGTCTCTTTACACACCCTTTCTTTCACGTGTGTGTTTTTTTTTTTTTTTTTGCCTGGGGTAAGCGTTGGCTTAACATTTTAGGCTCAAAAAAAAAAAATCAGGGTTATTCAGAGAGGTGAAAACCTTGAATTGGCAGGAAAATGAACAGCCAATTTGGAAAGTGAGATAAATGGGAGAATTTTTTCTGGTTTGACTATTTTGACCTAGAATGTTCACTTCTCCAGTCATTCAAGGTTTTCACCTTTCTGAATAGCCCTGTATCAGGGTTATTCAGAGAGCGGTGAAAAGCAGGCGAATGACTGGAGAATGGAAAATTCTAGGTCAAAATATCAGATCATGAAAGGGAAAATTTTTCTGGTTTGGCTATTTTGACCTAGAATTTTCCATTCTCCAGTCATTCTCCTGCTTTTCACCTCTCTGAATGAATAACCCTGTATGAAAACAAGTCCAGGTACATGGACCCAGGACTGTAGATTCTTCATTTAAGAAGTCTTTACCAATGCAATTTAGAAGGCATATTGTAAGATAATTGTTCTGTATAAAGGTCTGTGGGAACAGAATCGGCTTCCAGTCAGTCCTTACTCGCAGTGTCCGTCCTTCTGATGTACTAATTGCCTGAAGCCTCCTCTTTGGGAGCTAGAATGTTTTTTGGCTGTTTTGCATTTGTATATCTGGCTCGGATACTAACCAGTGCCTCACCAGCCACTGACCTCACCGCACGTCACTGATATACATGTGAGCTGGGGGCATTTTTATAGAAGGTCTGTTCTTATTGAAAAGCGGTCACATGACATAAAATTATTGGTACTCGGTCTTAAAAAAGTGGTATCGTGCATCCCTACTTAGAAGAGGGTTGGGTGAAATTATGAACAGTCATACTCCCACAGAACTCTCAGTACCACACCTCCCAAAAACAGTCTCAGGTTCAGGTAACTCCAGATCAAGGTGAATAAGGTTAGGTAGGTGACAGCTTCATGCTTACAATGAAATAATCCTGTTTATTGCATTGGAGCTTATCCTGAATGGAATCGGCTTTTATGCTGCAAATTCGGAGTCAATTCCATTGCTTTTTGTACAACATCCACGCTGTACAAAAGCCCCTCATGGCCACATCTAAACCTCAGGTCTACGGCTGGAAAAAAAAAAAAAAAAAAAAAAAAGAAATTATAATAGCAGTGATGCCCTGCTATGGATGGTACTGATATTATTCCTGGTTACAGCCCATACCGGTAGTGACTACAGTCACGAATTGTACACTCATGATCTTAAAACATTTATATTTAGTTAATCACATTATTTTCTGAGGTTAGGTTTTATACTGATAAAGCACCAGCCTGTTCCCTCAGGTAAACTAGCTGGAGTTAAAAAAAAATGACACATAACATTATGGTAGCTACAGCATCCTGCAAAAACTAAATGATGCACTAGGGGGCACAAGAGTTCAATATTAGTCATGATTCCGCAGCACTGTGCAAAACAAGTAGACAAGAGGATGATGATACATCTGAGCAACACATAACAAAGATGGTATATTAGGATCCTGATGGAACTCACTCCTATAGATCTCCCAAGAGTTCAAAACAGGAACAGCTCAGCTCCGTAATGTTAGATTATTCAGGTTAAAAAGGATACACAGTTTGACAATATTTTATTGTAAAAGAGGAATTCGGCAAAAGGGGCCTAATAGGGTTATTCAAAGAGCACCGAAATATCACCAACATTTCGTGCTCTCCTACTCACCGCACTTCAGTGAGATCGATTCGCCAACCCTGCGGTGCATTCAGAATTCACTGCACGGTCCCTGAACTGCAGCGAAATCAACCTGCCGAACGAATTGAAAAACCTCTGAATGCATTTGACGATCCGCCGCAAAACCGCTGAATAGATCCGAAAAAAGCTGATGACCCGCCGGACAGAGCGCCGACCAGCTGCTGGAAAAAGCCGGCAAGCCGCCAAAACAAGGGTATAAAAAAAAAAACAAAAAAAAAACCTGCAACTTTTAAAAAAGGTGTCTTGCAAAGAGAAACTGCATGAAAATGCCTGGAAATAATATAGAAGGTCCTATGAATAATAATGGAACGGTCTGCTACAGTAACGAGAAAAAAACCCAAAAAAAACCACCGTCTATTGAAAAATAAAATGGGGGGGGGGGGTTGCCGACAAAAAATACCAAAAAAGCGCCTAAAAAAATAGACACTTTTGCTGCAAATGAAAAGAATAAATGGTTGAGTAAATATTTAATAAAAATGGGGATTTTTTTTAAACTGAAACCTATTGGATTCGCCTGTATAGACCTGTCGAATAAAAACACTGAAAATCAGGGCATTTCACTGACATTTCACTGCAGTTTGGTGTTCTCTGAATAGATTAACATTACTTCTCTGTGGGGATATCACTGCCATCAAAGATCACGGTACTTCGCCAATATTTGGTAAATTGCCAGCTTTTGAATAGCAGAATGGCCACGAAATTGCACTGTATGGGGAAATTCATTGTTCGGTGCAATTTCGGGGAAATTCGGTGCTCTTTGAATAACCCTGTATGTCATGCATTATTCCATTCACAGTGCATTTTTTTTATAAAATTTGTAAACCATGTATTTTTAATATTCTAGTGGTCTTAACTTGTACCCTAAACATAAATCTATATACTAGCTATAGTATAGAAGGCTGATGAATAAATTGGATAAGGATATTTTGAGGTAGGAAATAAGAATATTTATTTCTACCAGGCTGTATTTATTAAGGCTTACTTTGCAAAAACACTTTTTGATACATTAAGATTACAGGTATTGCATACAACCATAACGTAGAACGTGACTTTTAAGCGGTGTCAGAAAATTACCTGGTAAAAAAGTCCTGTCTTTACAAAAGACGCTCTAAACTTCAGCCACAGCCGAATTGAAACCCTGTCAATTTTGGCCAAGGTCGAATTATGGCGCTCCAAATTTGTCTGCACCCGATTGCGATGCTTTGCCATCATTCTCAATTAGAAATTAGGTTTATGTTTAGATATTGGGATTAGAGTTAGAAATTAGGGTTAGCTATTAGAATAAAGGTTCGAAGTTAGGGTTACAATTTAGGGTTAGGTTACAGTCTGTGCTTGTTTTAGGGATAGTGTTAAGCCTAACATTCTGTTTCATTTTGTTTGTCCTGCGTTGAGACTAGATATGTAAAATTTCCAGAAATTTTGAAAATGTGTAGCGCTCACTCCCGGAGGAGCAGCTGAATAAATCTCGGGTTAGTCTCTCCGCACTAGGGAATAAATATACACCAGCACTGTTGTGGATTTTATAAATTATATACTTTACTGATCCCAATAAAGTGACACATATAATACAATTACGGTACAGGAACGACAGGATTTTCGTAATGCGGGAAACACGCGGCGGCAAAAAGGAAAGATTAACCCCTTTGTTTCTGGAGTGTAAGTCCCATAAGAGTAGTGTTCCAAAAAGGTGTGTGTATGTGCGATTCAGGTACCCGGGTACTATATTCAACTGGCCAGTGAATGGATTTAGCAAATCTTCGACTAGTCACGTTGGGGCCCTGTAGATTTAAACAATACTGCAGCGTGCTTGGTTTAAACTTTGACTGTGGCCTCGAAGGCCTCTCACCCATCCGCCAGACAATCTGTTCCGCTGTCCGATCAAGGATCTCTCTCCGCTTGGTTATACTGGAACGCTGTGCCACCAGATCCGCTTCTCCTGCTTGTCCGATTTCGGTAACGAGAATTACGGCCTACCGCCTGAACTCTCAGTGGATCATCGCGGTCTCCTAACTTGGGGTCCAAACTGGAACGTTGTGTCTGTGCAAAAAACCTCTCAGCGATGTGTGGATAGATCTCTGATTATCAGCAACCGCAAGGCAGCTCCTGCTCTCCGGCCTGGTCTTAATCTCTGGCAGTCTCACGTGCGTCTTCCACCTTTCGTCGCTCGGCTCACACTGGCTCTCCTTCGCACAAGGCTGCGGATGTCCTTCGCTCTCTCCCACCCACTTCCTGTCCCCACCGCAAAGCATGATGGAAAACGTAGTCCTGTTGTGTCCAGTATACTCTACATTGTGCTTGTCTCCCCCTGGTGGCCAAACCCCAGCAATACAGAGTTTTAAACAGCGCTACATATGCACCGTGGAGTAGGTTTACAAATGAAAATAATTTTTTTTTCATTTGAAATAAAAGTACAGTTTATCTAGTAACTTGAATTTGCTTCTAATTTTATCTTTGGTTTCAAATGGAATAACAAGCAAGGACTGTATATGATCGTAAGTGAAGAAGTAACTCTGAGAACAAGTAACCAGACCTCTGATTCCTGAAGGGCAACAATAAAGGCAAGAAACAGCAGCATAAAAAACCATAGAAATATATATATATATATTTCTATATCAAATTTGCCCCTTAGCACCAATAGCAAAAGGAAGTAACTGCATTATTTGTGCCTGTAGGATCTGGATACATCAATATTTAAGCTTCACGTTGAGGTTTAAGTTTTGAGCGGTGCTTTAAAAAAGAAAAGGAAACAAAATACTCAACATATACAATACATAAAATTTAATCTCATTTTCTGGTCTATCATTTTCTGTTTCTTCTTCCTCTCGATATTTGTCATTTTTCTCATTGACTTCTAAAAACGTAAGGTTTGCACGGATTGAAACAATCGTTTCTCCCCTTTCACGGGTTAGTTTGCTTCTTGATTTGGTTTGAATATTAGCAAACACAGAGCAGATTCTTTCACAGCAGCAGCAGAAGATGCAGAATCTGCAGGAAGCGAGATCCAAGAGGTGTCAGAGGTCATGTTGTGCAGAGACCTTGCCACCATGTTGCAGGAGGGATCTGTTGTGCAGAATCCGAGACTGTGCTGGAGAGAACATTAACAGGGATCAAATAGGGACAAATTTAACCTCTTACCTGTTAAGGCCTGAGAAGACAGAAACGATCATCAACTGTATCCCAACAAGCACTGTAGGAGGTGCAAGATGGAGCTCCCAATCATTCTAAACTGAAGCCCTGCAGCACCCCCTAGAGGCTGAAATGTATATTTTTGTTGTCCGAGTATTGCATTGAGAAGTGTTACTTGAATTGTATACCAGGGTTTGTTTGTCTTCAGCTCAGAGAAATTATAATGATTTTATGACTTTAAATAAAGTCTCAGTCTTTCATTAAGGTCCTAATGCTATGATATGGTATTAAATCTATATTAGACAGAGTATATATCCTTGTAAAAGAACATATCACACACTTTCGTTTTTTTTCAAATTTTCTGGAAAAATAAAAAATGGCTTTGGAAGAAAAAAAAAAAAAAATTTCCAATTTTTCCAGGCCTTTCCATCTCTAGTTGAGACCCCTGCCTGGTGCCCGGCAGCGCCAACCTCGCTGCTTGCTGGCTGGGTGCCGAGTGATATGCAGACCCGAGGCGGTCACTAGGGTGGTCAGGCGCGGCGTGATGACGCGAAGCCTCCGGGTTTAAAGTCAGTCTGCTCAGGCAGGCTCATTGCCCTTTCGTGGAGTTTACTTCCCCAGTGCTTTGGCGATTTTGTTACTGCTTGATACTTTTGGCTTATTCTGAGAACCCTCTAGGTGTACTGACCCGGCTATTACTGAGAACCTCGCTTTGCGTACTGACCCAGCAATTCATGAGAATCTCGCTTTGTGTACTGACCCGGCAATTACTGAGTACCTCGCTTTGTGTACTGACCCGGCAATTCCTGAGAACCTCGCTTTGTGTACTGAACGAGCAATTCATGAGAACCTCGCTTTGTGTACTGACCCGGCAATTACCGAGAACCTCGCTTTGTGTACTGACCCGGCAATTACTGAGTACCTCGCTTTGTGTACTGACCCGGCAATTACTGACAACCTCACTTTGTGTGCTGACCCGGCAATAGGGCTGTGCAATATTGTCAAAATAATCATATTGCGATTTCTTGAATGAATATTGCGATTTTATTTGCGATTTAGCCAATTGTTTTTGCTTTTTCAAACATGCTACATACATTCTAAATGTATTCAGTACACGGATACTGCCCCAGCTCACGGATACTGCCCCAGCTCACGGATACTGCCCCAGCACACGGATACTGCCCCAGCACACGGATACTGCCCCAGCACACGGATACTGCCCCAGCACACGGATACTGCCCCAGCACACGGATACTGCGCTGCAGCTCACCTCTGTGCGCCGCTGTGTTCTGTGCACCGCGTGTTCGGCTTCCTGTTAACTTCCGGCGGCACATGGAGCTTGGGCGCTCGCCTGGGGGAACCATGTGACGAGCCGCGAGAGCGCGGCTCGTCACGTGGTTCCCCCTGCGAGCGCCCAAAGCACCATGCCACCGCCGGAAGTTAACAGCCGAAAATCGCAGGCTTATGCGATTTAGAAATCGCAGGGTCGGAAATCGCGATTCGATAGCAATTAATTGCACAGCCCTACCCGGCAATTCCCGAGAACCCGGCTTTGTGTGCTGACCCAGCAATACCCGAGAACCCGGCTTTGTGTACTGACCCGGCAATTCCTGAGAACCTCGCTTTGTGTACTGACCCGGCAATTCCTGAGAACCCGGCTTTGTGTACTGACCCAGCAATTACTGAGAACCCTGCTTTGTGTACTGGCCCAGCAATTACTGAGAACCCCGTTTTGTGTACTGACCCAGCAATTCCTGAGAACCCGGCTTTGTGTACTGACCCAGCAATTCCTGAGAACCCGGCTTTGTGTACTGACCCAGCAATTACTGAGAACCCCGCTTTGTGTACTGGCCCAGCAATTACTGAGAACCCCGCTTTGTGTACTGACCCAGCAATTCCTGAGAACCCGGCTTTGTGTACTGACCCAGCAATTACTGAGAACCCGGCTTTGTGTACTGACCCAGCAATTACTGAGAACCCCGCTTTGTGTACTGACCCGGCAATTACTGAGAACCTCGCTTTGTGTACTGACCCGGCAATTACTGAGAACCTCGCTCTGTGTACTGACCCGGCAATTACTGAAAACCTCGCTCTGTGTACTGACCCAGCAATTCAGGAGAACCCTACTTTGTGTACTGACCACTGCTATTCTTGACAACCCTGCTCTGAGTATAAAGTATAAGGCTGACCCGCTCTCCTAGCAGTAAGACCTATGCTATCAGGGCCGGCTGTTTTATACTGTTCTGGAGCCTATTAACCCTTGCTGAGTGTTGTTATAGGATCAAGTCCCTGTAGATAGTCAGCTATACCGACCATTCAAGAATCGGAGGGGTAGATAGGGTACTATGTACAGGGACCGACCTCATAGACCCAAGGGGGATCCTTGACATTTTTAGGCAATCGTTTCTGCCCCTTTACTAAAAGCGAGCGCAGCATGACACCTGTAACCTCACGGAGGCCTCAGAATTCTCGATCACCACTTGATTGGTGCTTGTGCACTCCCCTCAGTAATGGAATGGGGGCTTGGAGCTGGAGGCTCGGATTAAATTTTTTTTATCATCAGTGGATCATTGGTAGGTTGAGGCAAATCAAGTGTGCCTTATTTTTAAATCAAAAGGGCAAAATAAGGTCCCTGTGAATCACACAAACTAAATGCAAAGATCAAACCGTAATTTGATAGAAAATTGGAAATGCTAAGTCAAAATAGCTAAAATTTTCAAGATATTTTTTTCAACTCCAGCAATGAATCGGTTTGACTATACAGGGCTAGAATTTGCAATACTTACCCCCACATCACCTCTTGGTGAATAACCACTAAATGTCGGATTTTTTTAAATTGCGAAGTGAGAATAATCATACAAGCGTGAATGCGGGGGAGCGATCCCACCATGTAGAAAATCGGCTTCTGGTGGTGATATGAGTGTGTGCTCATTGCATTCCCCGGAGATGGATCTCTCGTGCAGCTCCACAGGCCTGGGATTAAGTTATTAAAAGGAGAAGCTTTAATCATGCAGCACAGAAACGGCTGGCGAGGATTAGAGGTATTTTTATCGTCAAAGCCTTTGCCTCGATCACAAGGCATTGAGTTTCTATCTGCCAGCCGGCTGACCCATCACTTCGTCCGGAGCGGCCCTTGCAGCATAGAATATGGGAGGCCATGGAGTTTTACTTGGAGATTGATCCGGTGACGTTGAACTTGATCATACTTGTGGCCAGTTATGTCATCTTGCTCCTGGTGTTCCTGGTCTCGTGTGTGCTGTACGACTGCAGGGGGAGAGATCCCAGCAAAGAGTATGCTCCTGACACCCTCCCTGATAACAGGTCCCCCATACGTCTGGTAGTAATGCAGCAAAGTACCACCTGGGGAAAGGCCTACGAGAACAGAACCAGCCTGCTGGAGAAGAAAATCACTGTTGTCTGATCACTGGAACTGACGCCTGGGGTATCCTGGCTGAGATCGGCACACACAGGGCTATGCTTGCCAAGTAAGTACCTCCAATCTAATGTTTGGGTCTAGAAGAATCCATCAACCACACTGATCAATATTTATGTATAATATATACTACTGTGCCAAAAGCTCAGCAAAAAATATGCTGTGGAGCAACAATGATTCAAAAACATATGTTAATGGTTAAAAATTGTATCAAATTGCTAAATGCAAAGTGAGTGAACAAAAGAAAAATCTAGATAATCGAGTCGCCAACCAATGCCTTCAAAACAGCATTGATTCTTCTAGGCACAGTTCTGTGGGTTTAGGCAGCTTCATTTGTGCCTGTCTTTTCGTGTAATCCCAGACAGACTTGATAATGTTGATTTCATGGCTCTATCTGGGTCAAGCCATCACTTCCTGGATCGTATGTTCTTCTGTACGCTGAAGATGGTTCTTAAGGACTTTGGCTTTATGTTTGGGGTTGTTGTCGCTCTGCAGAATATATTTTGGGGCCAACCTGATGTCTCCTAGATGGTGCTGCATGATGGAGTAATCTTACTTCTCAGCATTGAAACTATTAATTCTGATGAAATCCCCCTCTCTATTTTCAGAAATGCAGCTCCAGAATTGCAAGGAATCTCCACCAGGCTTCACCGTTGCTTACGGACTCTCAACTCTTGTACCGGCTCTTCGTCTATTTGGTGAACAAACTGCCTTCTGCTACAGCCAAATATTGTAAATTTTGACTCATTGTGGAGCAGCCGCTGCCATTTTCTACACTCCAGTTCCTGTGTTTTCGTGCATAGTTAGTCCCTCGGTCCTATTTTACTTGTGAATTATGGATTTTTGGTCGCAAGTCTTACATGAAGACCACTTCAGACCAGTCTTCTCCGGACAGTAAATGGTTGCACCATGGTCCTCCTGACTTCTTCCAGTTCTGAGCTGATGGCACTGCTAAGTATCTTCCGATTGAGCAGGGAAAGAAGCCCGGTATGTAGTTCATCTTCAGCACAAACTTTCCTTGGCCGCCCACGGCATCTACAGCCCTCGAAGTTGCCCGTTTCTCTGTGCTTCCTTGGAAGAGCTAGGACATCACATCTCAAACCCAATGTCTGTCTGGGAGATACCTTGCTGATGGAGTATAACTACCATACGTCTTGTTGCTGTGCTCAGTCTTATACCATAGTGTATGACTTTAGACATTAATTGGTCTTCAACAACCGCACCTTGTTGGAAGAGTTGTCCTTACCCAGGTTTATCCTTCAAACACACCCGTCTCTATTTTATTTAATAATTGTTTTTAAAACTACATAATATTAAAGTGATGATCATTAGTACCTGTTTGCTATAGCGGTTTAATAATGCGCTTGAATTTATGCCTGCAGAATCCCTGACTTTGTGCACGCGAACCTGGAAATACTGATGCTGCTTTGAAGGCAAAGAGTGGTTACGCCAGATATTGATTTGAATTCGATTTATCGTCTTTTCGTTCACTTTGCTAATTGATAAAAAATAAATTCACATTTCTATTTCTTGAAAGCATTATTTTACAGCACTGTTAATGGATGTCTATACCTAGGGGTATAGGGAAATTTTGCCAGTCAGTATATTGTGACCGAAAATTGTATTCTCGGCTTTAGGCCGGAAGGAAAAAAAAAACAAACAAAAAAAAAAAACAGCTGAAGAGATCAGTCAAAAATAAATAAAGATGCAGCCGAATTGGAATGGTACTTTCGTGAAGGTGGGCCTCGGGTTACAAAGTAATTTTAGGAATTTGTGTTAGGACTAGAATGCTATTTGTGCTTGTTTTAAGGATTTTGTTAGGCTACTACAGTATGTGTGTTGGTTTTAGGGTTATCGTTATTGTCAGAAATTAGGGATAGGGTTAGATATAAAGGTTAGGGATAGGGACACGTTACAAACTGTGTTAGTTTTAGTGCTACATTTACAGGGTTATTCAAAAAGCACCGGAATTTCCGTTCTTTCATTCCCCGACGTCGGGGATATCAAATTCCCCGACCCTGCGGAGAATTCAGCACTCACCACAGGGTCCCCGAAGTGCAGGGAAAATCTGCCGAAAAACCACTGAATCGAAAATTAAAGCCACTAAAATTAATGGATCCGATATGCCACCGGGAACCCGCCGGAAAACATCGGATCCGATAAGCTGCTGAAAGCATCCGAAAAAAGCCAACGATCTGCTGGACATGCTGCGCTGACCAGCCACCAGAAAAAGCCGTGAAATATAAAATTTCCCATGAGGCCCAGCAAAACTAAACGAGTGCCTGACCATCATTGGATATGTACTTTCAAAATATCTGGAGGGCCAACGTTGCTGCCACAAGGAATAGTGAGCAGTGCATGTATTCATGTAGGGTAGGTGTATATGTGTGTCAATCTTTTTTTAAAAAAAATAGTCTTTCCTTCATGGAGTGGGCATGTGGAAGAAAAGCAAAATACTTGAAATATGTGCAAAGATACTGATCCACATCAATACGACTGGTAGTAATGTGAAATGCAGAAGCGTATCACAAAGCAGCACAGCAATAAAACTCACAGTATAACCAGTGCTTGGTCAGGAAAACACCTTTGAAGGACCAGGCACTCAAAGCATGCGACCTGTGAAAGTACAGCCATGATTCCATCCTGTAGAGTTCTCCCTTGTTGTATACTACATCTCCCATCAGGTATAGTGTCACGGATCCCTCTGGATACTACGATGCTGATCCCTATCTATCCCTCCGATCCTTGAATGGTCGGTAAACGGACTATCTGCAGGGAGACAAATACCAGCAAGGGTTAACAGGCCCGAGGAGGCAAACAACAAACAGGCCTTTGCAGACGAACCCTTAAGGACAAGTAATAGAGACAGGACAGGGTTAACAGGAGCAACCTGAGTAATACACAGATAAGCGATCTCCGGACACAAACAGTGGTAGATATAATATATATATATATATATATATTATATATCTCCAAATCGTTACAGAAGTCAGGGTAGTCAGGAATCGCCAAGTCGGTACACAGGGGTTCTCAGAAAAGCCGGGTCAATAAATATCAGAAATGAGTCAATGAATCGGAAAGGATTCAAATCACCAAGCACTGGGGGAAGTAACGCCACAACAGGGCAATAGGTCGGATCGCGCCGTCTGCCTTTAAACCCTGCGACTCCACGACATAATGCCACGCCCTGCCCTCTGATCAGCCACGTGACCTCAGAGCCGGCGCATCGCCTGGCACCCGGCCAGCTAACAGCGTGGATGGGGCTGCCGGGTATCCCCCAGAGCAGCTCGAGGCCCTCCAGGAATACAAGACGTGACATAACGGCTTCCTTAGCTGGATGTTGGTGACCTGGTGCTACACTCAGCCGAAAGAAAACTTGTGCACCAATCGCTGATATTGGGAAGTATTTGACTTCATATTGAGCAGGGTTTGTTAAGACACACAGAAGGCTGGATCACTGGAATTACCCTCAGCTAGGAGCCAGAGGGCAGCCATTGTTGATGCATTACAGGGTGCGCTGCATGGGCAATATAGTAAGAGGAGTAAAGTAACCATAGACCTTGCAATACGTTGGACCCATATCAGATCATGGTGCTGATGCCCAAACCTTGTGTTTCCTGGATTATGGATTCCCCCAAGATTGATCAAAAGAACTAGCTTTAACCCTGTCGGGTGAGATTTCTTATTTCTAGGAAATCTGAAGCTTGGACAGCTAAAAAAAACAGCTTGGAGCGGAAGCTTGGACAGCTTCTCCTGAATAAACAGGGATATCATACTGCCCCAAGCGAAGCGGAGATTTCTCTGGCCTCGAACAAACCTATCAGCTTTGCTGACCAGAGCAAAGAGCAGAGCGGACTTCTAATAAGGTGATAGCTTGCTAAAGGGATATTCTAGGGACACTGTAAATTGGTTGGGTATAATGCTCTGAGTGTCCTCATCCATCCAGGGGGCTCCCGGAGGGCTGATTCAGTGTGGGATCATGATCCCTCTACTGGTTATATCTTCAGTATAGACATGAATATAGCGCAGAAATGGAAAGAGCAAGAGAGTATTATTACAAAAAATATTATTACAAACCTATCAATTATTTTGTAAATATAGGCTACAATATTCTATCTTCTTCCCATCTATCCAGACGCCTTCAGGTTACTACAGACTCTGCTTTCTGATCATCTTTGTGTTCACAGCAGGCGCTGGCATTTTCTTCTGCATTGATAGTGACAGAAAGTGTTGAGGATGACGGAGATCATGTTACAGAGTTAAGGAAACAGAAGCTGCACTATACTAGTTAAATGGTATCGTCCCATTTGGTTTAATTGGTTTAATTGGCATTACAAGGAAATGTGGTTTCAAAATGTTTAGGGGCCATGGTTGCTGATCCCTGCACTGTATGATAACTGTACTTTTTATTAGTTACTCACAGACAGGCTCCACTCAAAATTTTAATCATTGTCTAAGTCAGAGAAGAGCCAAACGATAAAGAGAATTTTAAATGTAGAAAAGAAAGCAAATACCGTATATACTCGGGTATAAGCCGACCCGTGTATAAGCCGACCCCCCTACTTTTTCCCAAAAAACCTGTGAAAACGTATTGACTCGAGTATAAGCCTAAGTGGGATATTGCCCCAGCTCACACATGGATATTGCCCCAGCTCAAACAATGGATTTGCCCCCAGCTCAAACAATGGATTTGCCCCCAGCTCATGGATTTGCCCCCAGCTCATGGATATGCCAGAGCTCACACATGGATTTGCCCCCAGCTCATGTATTTGCCCCAGCTCTCACCTGGATATTGCCCCAGCGGCAGCCAGCTCTCACATGGATACTTGCCCCAGCTCCGGATCCAGCAGGGGTTGAAGGGGCCCAGGTGCCGGGCAGCGGGAGTGCCTGCCCAGTCCTGAACAGCGTGAGTCCGTCCGTGTTGAAGGGGATGCGGCTGCGTGCGTGCGCAGGTCACGCGGTCCGGCCAGTCAGGTGGTACAGAGACTCAGTACCACCTGATTAGCCGGACCACGTGACTGGCTGCGGCTGCACGCAGCCGCATCCCCTTCAACATGGACGGACTCGCGTATAAGCCGAATCGCGGTTTTTTTACTCAAAATCGGAGTAAAAAAACTCAGCTTATACGCGAGTATATACGGTATGTATAAAGAATGAGTGACATGCAAGTATGGGGGACAATCCTGCCAGCAGGAATGTCCCCACAACGGCAATTTGTGCTGATTCTGGGCCCTATTACAAACGTTTGCGCGCACGCAAAAACGCATTAACGCGATGGCAAAACATTTTGCGCAGAACATCATATTACAAAGTCAGCACAACAAATGCGCGTGATCGTCCAACATGGGTGGACCTGCGCGAACCCTTTGCGAGCTTACTGTACTTCGCGCGTACTATACTTAACACTGTGAGCGCAAATGCGTTTGTGGACTGGTACGCGGATGGTATTACAATCTATGCGCAGTTTTTAACGCACAGCCTTTGCGCGCATAATTTTAACAACTCCTGAAAGTTCGTGTTAATGGCAAATCTGAACGTCCAGCCCGAAAAAAAAAAATACAGCAAAGTATAGTTACACGTACCAAACCAATAAAATTGAGAAGCTGTGCGTGTTTTTATTATTGCTGCAGCATATATGCGCAGATTGACTTTGACAGGCGCAAAAACTTAACGTGAGATAAATGTGGTTCTTAATTCTGATTGGCTGAATCGCGTGAAAAAAACAGTCCAACTGATTTCTGCGCGCAATGTTGCTGTGCGCGCGTTTGTGCCCGTCCGTTTTACACGCGTTATTTTTTGACGGATGAAAAAATGCGCGAGGATTGCAATACCAACCTTAACGTTTAACGCTTTGCGCAAAAATTCACGCGTTAAGAAAGTAATAGAGCCCTCGATTTGTAAATATTTCCCGGCGTGAGGGCACATCATGATTAGGTCTTCAAGAAGTGTATTACTTAACCCGAAGGCGTGACTTTAATGTGAAACTTCATATCGGGCTCGGTTTATGGATCATTTAATCTAAACACTCGCCTCCCTTTATTTAAATACAATGGTTTCTAAGAGATGGTGATCGTTATGTGAAAAGGAAAAAGACTGGACTTGTGAGATACACATGAGTTTGCTCTAATGCAGAGCAAAACGTATAAACACAATCATACCTTAGTAACTCAAAATGATGTTCAACTGCATCTGCGCTCTGAGTTTGCAAAGATGAACTCCCCAAAAAACAAATTATTTATTTATTTATTTGAAAAGGATTTTACCAGGAAGGATACATTGAGATTTCTCTCGTTTTCAAGTATGTCCTAGGTTCGAGAACATTGAGTGGTTACAGTTGTTACAGAAATACAAAGTAATAAAATGCAAACTATTAAAAACAAACACAAATATACAGATTAACATATCATGGGAAGGGCTAGAACCATGGGTTAATTAGGGTGATTTGCAAAGTGGAAGCAGCTGGAAAGTAAGCTACAAATGCAGGTATTCATGTGATATCTCATAAAGACATGGGCATATTATCAAACAGATAGATCCCTGCATCGAGGGGGGGGGGGGGGTCTACAACATCTCTCTGGGTCGGAGCACCAATGTAGATCCCTTTGAAACCTCACCCCCATCGATCCTCCTGGTAACACCTCTTCAAGCAAAGGAGAACAGGAGGATAACTAATGGAAACATGGGCGTGCTCTAAGCAGACTATGACCCCCTCATCATTGGTGACCACCAGTCATGTCTACAACTCTCTGCACCCTGTCAGGTCACTCAATTCGCCAGTGGCAGGAAATCCTGCGGTTCTGCCTAAATAAATATATATATATATATTCTGATGAAAGCTGCATGGCGTGAATTTAAACGTCGACTTCATCTTTTTATGTATAGGATTAATAAAGTTAGATTTTGTTATGAAGACCTAGGAGTGCTGGCTCTCTACAACATTGTGCATTTTGGTTGGGCTAAGCACGGGGCCGCTGGAATTTTGCAACCCGTGAGTACAGGACTTTGTTGCCCTTATATATATTCATACTATAACATCCTCTGCCAATGATTGGTGTTCCTTGTCAACTCCACTTGTCTGCTGACCAATCGGGTTCCTACTCAGGGTTTAAAAAGGAATGCCCTTCCCTTTAGCATTCCTTGAGATTTCCCCCTTTTTTTTTTTCCTCTCTGATTTTAACTTTTTGGCTTATCTACCGATTATCAGTCTGTCTCCTGACCCAGAGTCTGGCTTTGTTGATGACTATTATATTTCTCCTGTCTATGATCCCGTCTTGTTATCCAATTCAGCATTTCGGTTTAGATGAACTATCCAAGTACTGGTTATTCTGGTAGGGTTTCCTCCCTGTCCCTTTGTTCTGCGTGTTGGATTACTTTGACACCATCTCCGTCGATGGAAGATAAAAATTCATCTGTCAACTACTAGGAATGTTTATTGGGACCCATGCAAGTCACATGAAAGGAGAGCCACTTCTACGTCTCGCCACGAGCTGCAGGTGATAAGAATTATTATTGGCAGAATTCGCAGTACTTTTGGATATCTCCCTTGCATCTGTACATTCACCCACATGTCCTAAAGAAAGCAGAATTTTACTGAGAAATCAGAGAACACACTTTTTTTGGCCTCTACAGAAATTCCTTTAGAATGAAACTGTGTAGCTCCGTTCCAGATTGGTCTTGCCTTCTCGTATTAAGATGCTAGACACAAGTTCTTCAAAGATGCAGAGATAGGCGCCAAGCTGCAATTCAATGCACCTACTTAAAGCTCGAGCAGATTAGCCTTAAGGGTTTCTTTTTCTAAAGCGTCTCTGTGCATAAATGGCGTTTGTTGCCATGGATACGGTGAGAACATCGACTAGGGAACAATATGTGTTTTACTGAAATAATGCAGGTATTCATCCCACAGCTTTCCCCGCGCCTTTCTATCGAGACAACAAAAAAGTTATATTGTGAAGAAAACTCAAAAAAAAAGAGAGAGAGAATGTTCCTGATCTGCTGCCCTTAGATTTCCATGGTAACTGTATAAAACACAACTGAATGGGTGTTTATTCTTTCCATGTGAAGGGCGGTGAGCAAAGAAAGGAGAGGTATCCCCATATAATAGCAGCCGGGATAAGTTATAGTTTACGTGAGACTAAATCAGGTAAAAGTGACCTTGCGATGAATGTACAATATGGATAAAAAAGATGGCTTTGCAGGCGTGCCTGTACACAGCTAAGCCTTTCAATGGCAAAGCATGAGCACCGTGTTAAGCAAATACCAGTGTAGTCGATGGCCTCAGTGGTATTGCCAAGAGGCTGCCATATAATAAACTGGAAGACGATTCTGAGCCAGGTGTAAATTTGGTAAACCTAGTAACTCCATAGACTCTCCAGAAAGTTTACCAGAGCTCTGGTTAAGTGAGATGTTCCTGGTCTCAAGTCGTCACTAATAGTTAAATGGTATCAGAGGTGGTCGGCCACTCGAGGTTGTAGACAATGGGACATTGATGGCCACTCGTGGTTGTAAATCATGGGACATTGGCAGCCAATCATGGCTGCCAGCCTTGAGATATTGATGGCCACTCACGTTTCAAGGCTATGGGTCAGTGATGGTCATTCAGGGATCTAGGCGGTGGGATTTTATTGGTTATCTGCAGGCTAAAAATGTTGTGGTCCACCTATGGTAATTTTACTATGGAAGATTGTGGTCACCATATGGTTGTGCCCCTTATTTTTTTCTTTTGCCAATAAAAGATTGAGTCACTAATGCTAAAGGTTGTTTAGGTACTGGTATAGACTGATGTTGGACATTAATGGCTGTAGGCCAAACACTGGTACAATATCCTAACGTTTGCAGGTTATAACATGCTTTAGTACTCTGTGGTACACTGAAGATTGAAAGATGTAGGCAGTTGTGATCCACTGCGTGGCAGCGTTGTAGACCAGTGATTCCCAACCGCGGTCCTCAAGTACCCCTTACAGGTCAGGTTATCCAGATATCTGCAGCCAAGAAATTAAAAGACGCTTGCTCCTCGGAAGGAAAGCTATGGCAAATCTAGACAGCATACTAAAAAGCAGAGGCATCACCCTGCCAACAAAAGTGCGTGTAGTCAAGGCTATGGTTTTCCCAGTTGCAATGCATGACTGTGAAAGTTGGATCGCAAGTAAGGCTGAGCGCCAAAGAATTGAGGCCTTTGATCTATGGTGCTGAATAAGACTCCTGCGTGTCCCTTGGACTGCAAGGCTCTCAAACCAGTCAGTCCTAGAAGAGATCAAGCCTGACTGCTCCAAAGAGGCCAGATCGTGAGGATGAAACTCCTATACTTTGGCCACCTAATGAGAAGGAAGGACTCACTGGTGAAGAGCCTAATGCTGGGAAAGATTGAGGGCAAAAGAAAAAGGGGACGACAGAGAATGAGGCGGCTGGATGGAGTCACTGAAGCAGCATGCGTGAGCTTAAATGGACTCCTGAAGATGGTGGAGGACAGGAAGGCTTGGAGGAGTTTTGTCCATGGGGGTCGCAATGGGTCAGACACGACTTTGCAACTAACAACAACAACAACGCTCACGTATGTGAGCGCTACTGATAGAGCCCAGAGTGTCAAGAGATCCTAAAACTGACCATTTGACTAACGATATTATCCCCCAACCCCCTTCAAGGACCGTTAATGCCCATGGGCTTAATAAACCATTATATTAACTGGTGCAGCCTGATACTTGAAAACAATGAAATCTAAATGTATCCTTCCTGGTAAAATACTTTATAAACATGAATTAGAATTGCAGCCCTGTGGCACTAAAAAAAAATGCACTTGGCTTCAGATACGCTATCATGGTTTCACCTTATTAAGCTTCTGGAGAGAACATGCGTAGGTTGGTGCTGTGCCAGCTTTATAATTACCCAAGTCTCTGGCGAGATCGTGGCTTGCCAGTCACTAGCTGACCCAGCTGAAACCGACCCTTTTAAAATGGAGGTTTTAAGGCTCTTAACCTGGCATCTTAATTGGCACATACTTTGCAGTAAGTCATTTGCGTCACAATGTCCTCTGGTATAAGAAGGAAAAATTAAACAGAAAATAACTGGATCTTGATGAATAAAAGAGTGTTTTGCCCTGGAAAAGTCTCAAAGCTTATGCACAGTAAATGTCCAAAAACGCACACAGATTTCAGATACTCTGTACCGCAAAAAAAGCTATGGATTCCTACTAAATATATACTGTATATAAACTGAAACATTGAAATTTAAACTGAAGCGAAAACAATGTGTGGTTATGAAATCCAGTTACCTGATGTGCCCTCTTGCTGATTGGCAGTCAGATCCCTCCTCCTGTTAAATATCCCTTTCCCCAGGCTACGCGAGTTTAAAAAGAACTGCGAATTGGAGATCAGGCAATTTGATCTGTATATTTTTAAATCACATTTCCAAGAAATAAATAACTAGAAAATACCTAATTTACGGATGGGCAAGGTGGCATTTTACGCAGCGCCTGGTGTGACACGTGATGCCAATATATAAAAGGGTGCTAAATCACTAACGATAATAAAAGACAACACATAAGGGAATATTCTCAATCAAATGTTGCGAATTTACATGGTAACAGCACACAACGCAGCATTTTATCCTCAAGGCCTGAGAGCACGCTTCTGTTATATACTAGTAGGGAGCATTTCCAGTAGCGGCGAGTGAGATGAGTGTGCTCAGTGAACACCCCCTTTACGATGTACACCAGAGCCGCGTTCAATACCTCAGCAGCTGCTGAATTGATGCAGCGCAGCAATTCAGTTTGCTGCAGCAGTGTCATTGAACGCTTTGGATGCGAATTTCGAAGCAGAAATGGCCGGCGATGCCCCCAGCTCATACTGAAAAATTGCCCCCAGCTCACACACATGGGTATATAGTGCTGCTGGCTTCAAATGAATTTTTAGCAGAGCTGAGCGCCTCTGCATAGGGGAAAAACATATCGGGGGGGGGATATAAATTTGACTATTATAGTTCCATTTCATTTTATATTTTACATTACCACTTAAATGGAAATAGTTACCATTTTCCAATAAATATTTTGTGCTTTGGTCAACAAACACCTCGAAATGGACATTGCCGTACTGGATAATAACTTGCTCCATGGCGGCGGCCATCTTTACTATGTCACACTCCGCTACTCGCAGCATCTCTCCAAGTCGCTGCAAGTGCTAAGTTAGCAGGGCTGAGCGGCACAACAGCGTTCAGTGGCAAGTTGCTAACTTAGCACTTGCAGCGGCTGAGGTATTGAGCGCGGCTCAGGGCTGTCAAATTCAGCCCCTACCCATGATTTTTTTGAACCACAACTCACAGGATCCCTGGCCATCTATTGCATTAATAGTATTCAGGGAATTGTAGGCATCAAAATCTTGGGAGCCTTGAGTTTGACAGCCATGATGTACACAGTAATCAAATGCATTTTCAGATCAGAAGCGTTGTATGTTACCTGACAGAGGAGGGTTGGCAAAAGCAGCATGGAGGTAATTGCACACAGGATTTCTGGGCCACTACCGCCCAGTACCGTTATTGTTCCGATTAAATGCAGTGGGAAGTGCTATACACACAGCTCTACAATAGAGAGGTTGCCACGGGTTTAATTTGCTCATTTATTGGTTAGTTATAAGGGCTAGGTTTGTATCACTTAAACATGTTTACCATATAGTGCAGCATTATTGTGCCCTGAACATTTTCATAGCATTATTTAAATATTTTAGACAAAACTAAAAAACAAGGTGGGATGGGCTTTCATTGTTTGGTTCTACTTGCCGACTCTCCCTTGTTACCTGCTATGTGTAAAGATTAAAAGGAATACTCTGGACACTTTGGGGTGAAGAATAAACTGCAATGGATGCTTGTCTTAAGACAAAAAAAGGTCATCCTGTCTGGAAACTGGCTCCTTGAATAGGTTTTATTATGCATCCCTCCTTCTTAGGTATACCGAAAAAAAAAAAAAAAGGTCACTGAGCTCCATACCAATAAAACTTGCAGTAATGTGCGGTGTGTATGAGCATATCACAGAGCTCCATAGCAATAGAACTCACAGTAATGTGCGGTGTCTATGAGCGGATCACAGAGCTCCACAGCAATAAATCTCACAGTCAGGGGCATAACTACCTGGGGTGCAGAGAGTGCCACTGCAACTGGGCCAATGAGTTCAGGGGGTGGCCCACACACAGTCAGCCGCGGCCTCACCTGGGTGGCTTGGCAAGGGCCAGGGCCTCACTTATGATTTGCGCATACACAGGACACATTACTGTGAGTTTTATTGCTGTGGAGCTCTGAGATCTACATGGTGCACATTACATTAAAAATGGGATGGACTGAATTGGTCGTAGTGGACCTGGATAAAAATGGAACACGGATTGTCTGGAGTCGACATTGTGGACCTGAAGGGGTCGAGTGCATGGGGATGACGGGGGAAGGGATAGGTTTTTGTCAAGGGTGGGAGGGGGTCCTTCATGGATTCCCGAAACTGGGCCCTGAGGTTTCTAGTTATGCCTCTATACACACTGCACATTTCTGTGAGCAAACAGAGAGCTGCACTACAATATAACTCAAGGTAATGTGCAGTATGCATGATAGTACCACAAAGCTTTACAGCAATAAAACTCACTGTAACGTGCAAGGTGTATGAATGTATCAGAGCTCCACAGCAATAAAACACCCTGTAACATGCAGTATGTATGAGTTTATCAAAGAGCTCCACAGCATTAACACTCACTGTAACGTGCAAGGTGTAGGAGTGTGTCAGAGCTCCAAAACAATAAAACTCACTGTAACGTGAGGTGTGTGTAGATGTATCACAGAATTACACAGTAATAAAAAGGTACAGCAATGTGGGTTGTATACACGTATCACAGGATCCACAGAAAGAGCTCACAGCGAGTTCATCATTCACAAAAATAATTATTTATAAAATATTGAGTTCAAGGTAAGTTTCATCATATCAGTATTCTTGCTGCATCTCATGGTCTAATTGTATTAAAGCACACGCACCATATTTAGCATTAATCTTTTCATATTGTTGTAGGCCACAGGCCAGCAAAACAATCAATGGACTTTATCCCTGATATGCCGAATGCAGTCACAAATATTTACCGTGTGCTGTTCATATACACAACAATCTGCTCATATCTCTACCAAGTGTATATTCAATGATAAGCTCTGTCCATGATGGGAAAGTGTGAACAGGGAAATAATTAGGGGATTTTCCAAAAGAGGATCGTGGTTTAAGACCAATAAAGTCTGATGGGTAAATACCGTAATATTTGCGAACGATAAAATAGAAAAATAAATAGAGTATAAAAAAAAAGTCAATAAATGAATAAGTGCACTTTGTCATCCTTCCTAGTAAAACGTGGAACTCTTTTGTTTTATGATTGTATATCTTGCTTTGGAAATTGATAGTTATCTGAGGACAAAGCTAATTACCTGTCACTTGCAATTTATGAAGACACTTCAAATCATTCCTGGAAGTCGAGGAAATGGGTCAGTTGCCTGATCCTGGGTAGGAGCTGCATTTAAACTTTAAATGGACACTCCATGCACCATGACCACTTACATTTTAGGGGATACTCCAAGCTAACATTTAGTGAGGACCCATGCCATCCCCTGTTGCGATCTTAAAATATGCTTTAAAACTCTCCCAATCTCCAGCAATGGGGTCTCCCTTGGTACTACTCCATTTTGACAGTGAGGAAGACGCGGTCAATAGGCTGGGTGCTGACTAGGGATGAGCTGTTCGGTTCGGAGTTCGATCCGAACTTAGCCTGTTCGGTTAGATCGCGAACTCCGAACATTTCCGGGTGTTCGGCGCATGTTCGACCACAATGGACCACAATGCATTTTCCCACTTGCCTGAAGCTCGTAATTGGCTACAGCCTTGCACCTGGTGCAAAACAGGTTCAACAGTATGCCAATCACCACTCAGAGTCCTGATTGGGCAAATTTTGCCCAATCATGGGCTCACAGAGCTAAGTCCCGCAGCACACTATATAACGTTTCCACGCGCCGATTCACCACGCATTTGAGAGGAGATTTCATAGGAGATTGTTGTGTGTTGTTACTGCCGGTCTGCCACGCTACTGGGGGGGGGGGGGTCTCATTTCTACAAAATATCAGGGAATTTAGGTGATGTTGTCACTGTGCCAGCAAGTCTTTTTGGGGGTTACAAATTTCTTTAAAACATTTGTGAATTGAGGTGATCTGTGTCTTGTCACACAGCCAGTACCACGCAGTATTTTGGGGGTCACTAATTTCTACAAAACATTTGGGAATTGTTATAATTCGTGTGATCTCACTGGCTGCCACCCATCAAGGGGTCTCACTGATTTATAGGAGGTTTCTGAGATTTGTAATCTGTGGCTTCTCACTGCCACCCATCAGGGGGTCTCGCTGATTTATAGGAGGTGTCTGAGACTTGTAATCTGTGTCTTGTCACTGGCTGCCAGCTATCAGGGTGTCTCACTGAGTTATACCAGAGTTCTTTAAATCTTTAATCTTTATACCAGAGTTGAATCAGAGTTCTGTATATATTAATCTATATATCACTCACCATGTCTGAAAGAACACAAAGGACAGGCAGACGCTCCCAGACACAGATAAGAGGGCAAGCAGCCCCTGTGTCGGGAGGCTGTGCCTCTGGTCGTGGTGGACGTGGTGCATCCTCTGCAGGGGCACGCTTGTCCTTTCTAACTGGTGCTGGCCATCTTCTTAACCTGCAGCAACATACAGAGGATTTGGTGGATTGGCTAACCAGGCCATCCTCATCCTCCGCCAGCCAGGCTTCCAGTGCTTTACAGTCCACCTCAGCTGCCAAAGCATCTAATGCAGCCTCCCATGTCCACAGCTACTCCTGCCGTAGCCTCACTATCACACATGGAGGAGTCAGCTGAATTGTTTGACTACAATGACAGGTGACATGCTGCTTGAGGATGCGCAGCAAGTACAGTGCTCGGATTCAATCTCTGAGGTTGAGGAAGGGAGTATAATCAACCTAGAGGAAGGGGGTGCCAGTGATGACACACAAATAACTGGCACTCATGTTGCCCCAGCAGCTGCAGCATACTGCCAAGTTGGCTCCAGTGACGAGGAGATAGGGGTTGATGATGACAATGATGATGTCACTGACTCCACCTGGGTGCCTGATCGAACAGAGGAATCAAGTGAGGAAGAGGGGGAGGCACAGCAAACACGAGGCGCAACATCCTCTATGACCAACCGTAGCACTAGCCAGTCCAAGGCATCACATGTCAGAGCTGCTCCGTTGCAGAGCGCTGTTGTCTCAAAGCACACACGCAGGAACAATGCTGTCTGGGAGTTCTTTAAGAAATATGCAGCAGGCCCCACCGTTGCTATTTGTAATCTATGTCAGATGAGGCTTAAGCGTGGGAAAGACACCGGACACTTGGGTACCACGTGCTTGAGGCGACATATGACCTCCTGCCACACATCCCGTTGGCGCAAAACTTTGCGCAGGTCCTCCTCCTCCTCATCTGTCTCTACCCCCACTGTATGTCCTTCCATGTCATTGCCTACAACCTCCACTGACAGGGATAATGCTACAGTAATGGATGTACCAGCTCCTTCCTCACAATGTGACATCATCCCAGTAGCTGAAGATTTACAAAGTCAGATTACATTGCCGCAGCTGCTGCAGCGTAAGAAAAAATATAGTCCCAACCATCCCCAAGCACAGCGTCTAGATGCCAGCTTAGCAAAATTACTCGCATTGCAGCTGCTGCCTTTCCAGCTGGTGGACTCTGCTCCCTTCCGTGAATTTGCTGTACCACAATGGCAGATTCCAAAACGCCATTACTTTTCACGCAAGGCCATTCCAGCACTATACCAGCACGTGGAAGATAATGTTATCCAGTCATTGGGAAAGGCAGTCAGCAACAAGGTGCATGTGACTTTAGACACGTGGTCCAGCAAGCATGGACAGGGTCGTTACATTTCCTTCACGGCACACTGGGTAACTGATTGCAGATGGGAGGGATCCAAGACGGGGCTCTGTGCTGGAGCATGTTCATCCACCATGCCTCCAGAAAGCTGCTTGTACGAGGTCTGTCTGCTCCACCACCTCTTCCTCCTCCTCGGTCTCTGGCGAAGTGGCAGTTAAAGAGACGCGTGGCAGGGGCTACGCAATGGCTCAAGCAAAAAGATGCCATACTGTGCTTGAGCTGGTTTGTTTAGGGGACAGGACCCACACCGGGCCAGAAATTATGTTAGCTCTGCAGGGGCAGGTGCAGAGATGGTTAACACCACGCCAGCTTCAGCTGGGAATGATCATCTGCGATAATGGCAGCAACCTTCTCTCTGCCCTACGCAAGGGTAAATTGACGCATGTACCATGCCTAGCACACGTCCTAAACCTAGTGGTACAGCATTTCCTAACCAAGTACCCAGGGCTGCCAGAGCTTCTCAGCCAGGCCAGAAAGGTCTGCAGCCACTTCAGATGATCATTCCCAGCAAGTGTTCGCCTGGCAGAAATTCAAAGAGAATTCCACCTTCCCACAAACCGTCTGATCTGTGACATGCCCACCAGGTGGAACTCGACATTAGCAATGCTGCAGCGTCTGCACAAGCAGCAGAGGGCCATCAACAAGTACCTGTGTGAGTATGGCACAAGGACAGGTTCAGGTCAACTTGGTTTTTTTCCTCCCCTGTAGTGGCTGATGATCAAGGATGCATGCACTGTACTGTCACCATTTGAGGAGGCAACGAGGATGGTGAGCAGGGACAGTACATGCATCAGTGACACAATTCCTTTAGTGTTCCTGCTGGAGCACACTCTGCGGGGAATTATAGATGTGGCTCTAGAGGCAGAGCAGCGGGAGGAAGAGGAGGCCTTCCCTAGCTCTCAAGGCCCCAGTCTTTCTGCAGACAGAATTCCAGCGGGTCCTACTCAGATCAGAAAGGAGGAGGATGAGGAAGAGGAATATTTAAGTAGTGGGGGCATTGAAGGTGGGGATTGCTCAAGTGAGGGTTTCGTGTGCCCAGAAACACAAGAGCTAGTGCGTGGCTGGGAGGAGGAAGTGCACGATACGGTCATCCTCATTGACCAGGAAGACTCGGAAGCTAATGCCACCTCCAACCTACGCTGCATGGGCTCCCTAATGATGCAAAGCCTGCTAAAGGACCCCAGGATTCGTGCTATCAAGGAGAGGGATCATTACTGGTTGGCAACCCTTCTTGGTCCACGATACAAGGGTAAAGTTGCAGAGCTCATCCTGCCCGCACAGAGGGAGCACAGGATGAAAAAACTTGAGGACGCTCTAAAGCGACACTTGGTAACCTACCAGTGCCTGGAAAGGTGTTACCCAAGTGATGACACACGTGCTTCTGAGGCTGCGGATGATCAGAGGAATAGTGGTGAAGGCCAGGGCCGCTTGACTGATGCATTTTTAATTTTTTTTAGTCCGCGAGGCCCAGGGACGTCTAATGTAGGCACCCATTGCCAGCGTCTTCACCGTATGGTGCAGGACTACCTAGGGGAAAGGGCAGACCTGGATACCTTTCCAGCAGATGATCCACTGGCTTACTGGGTGTTGAGATTGGATCACTGGCCAGAACGTAGCCAATATGCTATGCAGCTACTAGGTTGCCCTTCATCCAGCGTGCTTTCTGAAAGGACGTTCAGTGCTGCTGGAGGTTTTGTCACAGACAAAAGAGTGCGTCTGTCCACCGACTCTGTAGACCAGCTGACATTTATAAAAACGAATCAGTCCTGGATCAGCAGCTATCAATCCCCTGATGCCGAAGTAACTGAATAGATCGGGTATGTCTTCTGCATGCACAAAACCTCCAGCACTGAACTCTTCC
Organism: Leptobrachium leishanense; assembly: GCA_009667805.1. Taxonomy (NCBI): domain Eukaryota; kingdom Metazoa; phylum Chordata; class Amphibia; order Anura; family Megophryidae; genus Leptobrachium; species Leptobrachium leishanense. The sequence continues at coordinate 88,430,639 of CM019074.1, read as the reverse complement.
ACAATACCACAAAAGGGTTACGGTGTGAATGCACTTGCTGCCATGAAAGGCACAATATTTGGCTGCACTGACGCCTGTGCCAGATTTATATCATTTTAATTTTTTGAACAGCAGGGTCCAACCCTGCACTCTTCCACAATACTACAGAGGGGTTACTGTATGATGATACTTGCTGGCCTGGCAGTCTGGCACCAAAGGCACAATATCTGGGGGCACTGACGCCTTGACCAGAATCATATCTTTTTAATATAGGACCACATGGTCCACCCCTGCATTCTTCCACAATACTACAGAGGGGATACTGTATCATAGTACTTGCAGGCCTGGCACCAAAAGCACAATATTTGGGTGCACTGACGCCTGTATCAGATTCATATCCATTCCTCAGAGGGGTTACGGTGTGACGGCACTGTTGCCGACGCTAAAGGTCCAATTCTAAAGCACCTATTGTTACTTTCATCCAAAGCCTGCATAAGTTTCACAATAATTTTGCCCAAAAAAAAAAAAAAAAATCACTAAACTTTTTCTACGTGTCCGAAAATGTCTCCTCTTTTCATACAGACTGCCGCCCCAAGCAGTTGTTTATGGATAGATTAAAGGAAAAGCATTTACCGTCATTTGAAACATCATTTTTTTGTTTTCAAGTGTTTCTATACATCCTATAAATCTGCCACTTCACGGGCAGGTTTTTTTTTTAAACTTTTTGTCCATGTTTCCTGTCCCCCAGGGCACTACCCGGACACCCATACACCTTTTATGGCAAATATCTAGCATATATGCCCTCTTGGAGGGCACTCTAAAAACCGAATTTTAAGCCCCATTGACTTGTACTGGGTTCGGATTCGGACATTTGGAATGTTCGGGTGCGAACCCGAACTTGGGCGTGTTCGGCTCATCACTAGTGCTGACACAAGCAGCTACTTTAAGGGCTCACAAATTTACTGGAAGTTTGTAATAGAAAATAGTACCTCTTAATAGGATATTCTACTGTTGTAGGGTTCAGTTGTATCCTCAATTTATTTTCTGTACTACCAACAGAATCATACTTTTGCCTGAAAAAAAATAAAAAATAAATAAATATATAATATATATCACATATTTTATCACTATAAATGCTGGGCACAACGTGGACTCGGGGTTTTTAACCTATTATCATAACGTCACATAACATTCAAAATTCTGGCTGATGCTTGTTTTTTGTTTTCTTCTCTTTATTATTTTTTTTTATTTTCTTATTTTTTTTCATGTCTCTTTCAGCCTTTATGTTTGTTTTTTTCTTTTTCCCTCTCTTTTCCATTCAAGTTGTATGATCTTATCTCTGTTGTTTTATTATGGGACCAAGATCCCTCATACATTCATTTTCCCATTTTGAACATACCATTTGACATCTACCCCCCACCAGGGGCGGATCCAGAGACTAGTCTCGGGAGGGGCACTGACAGAAAATAAGGTGTTTTAGCAGAGAGCCCGACTCACGAGAATTTACAGAGGGCCCGGCTCACAGGAGCTTACAATCTAGAGGAGCAGAGGGCACCCAGGAGCTTACAATCTAGAGGAGCAGGGCACACGAGTTTACAATCTAGAGGAGCAGATGACACCCAGGAGCTTACAATCTAGGAGGAGCAGAGGGCACCGGGGAGCTTACAATCTAGGAGGAGCAGAGGACACCCAGGAGCTTACAATCTAGGAGGAGCAGAGGACACCCAGGAGCTTACAATCTGGAAGAGCAGAGGACACCCAGGATCTTACAATCTGGAGGAGCAGAGGACACCCAGGATCTTACAATCTGGAGGAGCAGAGGGCACCCAGGAGCTTACAATCTGGAGGAGCAGAGGGCACCCAGGAGCTTACAATCTAGAGGAGCAGAGGGCACCCAGGAGCTTACAATCTGGAAAAGCAGAGGACACCGAGGAGCTTACAATCTAGAGGAGCAGGGCACACATGAGTTTACAATCTAGGAGGAGCAGAGGACACCCAGGAGTTTACAATCTGGAGGAGCAGAGGACACCCAGGAGCTTACAATCTAGGAGGAGCAGAGGGCACCGGGGAGCTTACAATCTAGGAGCAGAGGACACCCAGGAGCTTACAATCTAGGAGGAGCAGAGGACACCCAGGATCTTACAATCTGGAGGAGCAGAGGACACCCAGGAGTTTACAATCTAGAGGAGCAGTTTACAGACTCATATCTGAGAGGTTTATTACTGTGCAGCTCTAGCTTTGTTATACACCCTGGGGGACGGATCAAACTGTCAGGGACCCATTACTTACCTCCCTGGTGTCCCTGCATGGAGGCTCCAGCCCCTCTCTCCTCTGACCCTGTTGCTCAGTGCAGCCTCAGATCCAGCCCTTTCCTGTGGCTGTCAGGCAGCCATGGAAGGAGACAGGTTCAGCCACATGGTCACTGGGAAAAGGATCACCACGTGACACGCCCCTGACACATGACTGGGAGGGGCAATCCACAGTGCTTCTGCGCCGTGTGTGCCTCTGCAAATCACCATGTCTGCATTCACTGCACACATTGTGATTTGAGTTCTGGAGGTCAGCCTGGCATCTGCACTGCTCGGGGGGGGGGGGGAATTGCCCCGTTGCCCCCCCCATGGATCCGCCCCTGCCCCACACCTATGTGACCCTTTATGTCCTAATGTTTAATTCTAGGAACTGATCAGTAAGCTTCCAGACCTGAGGAAGAGAGTAATACTCTCGAAAGCTTGTCTTTTAAATGTTACGTTGGTCCAATAAAAAAGGTATCACTAAGCACTGCTCGTGATTTTGGCAAACTGGACTAACACGGCCTATCGAAATATATATAAATAAAATACACCTTTTTAGTTGAGTACACTGTATTTTGAGCTTGTTTCCTTCCGCCTTCCATCTCTAATAGTTGCTTTTAATCCCTCTCAAATGAATAAAAAAAAGAAGAAGATGATAAAGCTCACAGAGCTGAGTCTGCAATAATCGTTAATTTACTGTGGGCAGAAAATAATGTAAATAGGCTTCTTTTATCAGACTGGATTTATAAAGGCTTACAAAAAAGAAAATTAAAGAAAATAAAAAAAAAATAGAATTCTTCTTTAATGAAATATGTGTGCCAGACAACCCTCATCTCAGATGCTATGTGGCTTGGTCAGTGTGATGCAAGATCAGTTTTCAGATGTCTTTAGGTCATGACTTCCTGCAGACACAGAATATTAAGGGTCATAATATTTAATATGTGGATAAAAGCTTCTTGATCCAATCTGGGGTCAAGAAGGATTTTTTTTTTCCCCAGGGTGTTGCATATTGGGCGAGAGCTTCAGACTGTTTTTTTTTTGCTTCTTTTGGATCAACAGCAGTAGGTGATGTGTAAAAGGCTGAACCCGATGGACGCATGTCTTCTTTCAGCCTACGTAACTATGTAACAGACAAATTGTGCTCCAAAGTCAGATCATTGTGCAGTGTATAGAGGGAAAACAGGATGCCAACATGACATATTGACAGGAGGGACAATCAAATTACTACTAGAGACCTATTTGTTTTCTTTCACACCGTAAACTGATAAACTGAAAATCCCCAGTATTGAAAATGCTTCAAAAGTCAGTATGGGATACCAAACACACAGAAGATATATGAAGAGAATAATCGCCTCCAATTGTCTGTCCTTTAACCCCTAAGACCCTGTCTTAGGCACACCTTGAGTTAACTCTCCTTCTGCGCAGGGAGAGAGAAATCCTTTAAAGAAAACACACGAGACATGTATCTCAGTCTGGCATTTCTCTCTGCCGTGTCAACGTTTTTGAAACACTTTTTATGCTTCTAACGAAAACGTTGTCTCTTTATTTCATTGGTTAACATTTCAAAACATAGCATAGTACATTGGCCAGTTTCAATACAGGTCTGGTGACGCATTTCTGGACAGTCCCGTGGCCCGAGACATGTGATTTCTTGAGACATGTGATTTCTTGAGACATGTGATTTCTTGAGACATGCTAGCCATCAGCACTTTTGTCATTTCAGAAAAACTTGCAAACATCAGGACTTTTGTCATTTTAAAGACATTTGCAAACATATTGAGAAGTGAAACTTAATCCTATAATACTGCTGATTATCAATTTATCTTAAAACTATTTCTTATATTTAAACCTTAATTTATCTATTAATATTATAATTCATGGGGTGTTATTTAACTACTTATAGGGTCCTTCTTATAGGTTAGCAGATGGTGGTCTGAGGATTCCTTTTCCTTCAATATATAAAAGTGTAATTAGAAGCGGGCTAGGGTGAAACAGAAAGAATGTGAGATGCCGGGAAGATGGAAAATAGCAATTGTGCAATCCTTATAAAGAGAAAAAGATAGATAGTACTGTAAATCCTACTGGAGGCCAGAGAATGTCATGTGGGAGGGAGAAGAGCAGACAGAACATGGGTGCATGTCTTAAAGAAACAGGGCAGAGAAGGGACACGTATTTAAATAGCTCCATACATGTTCCATTGTACAGTATAATAATACCACTGCTGGCTTTATATCACATAGTTCACAGCTGAATGTAAATAGGATATCAAAAAATGTATACAATTAGAGAGAAGTGTATCCCACACGTGTCCTTGGCACTCTGTCTACTGTTTTTTTACATACGTTTCATCATATTTACTTTGTGCCTCTGTGCTGACCATCAGGGAGCACACAGTGTGTTCACAGATTAGTACGACCAATTAAATTGTATTATTTTGTATTTTTTTTTTACTAGGTAAAATGGCACAATTAATAACATTTCAAATGACAATCCCTCCAGATTGAAAGGGAGGATGCAAAACTGCTATCACAATAAAAATAATATTAATCAGAGGTGTAGATGGTCCTGCATACAGGAGCTTACAATGTAACGGTATAAAAGGGCACTGGTCACATGAGTTTACTATCTACACATGTAAAGGACTGTTCAAATAAGCTTACAATTAACAGGTGAGAGGGTTCTGGCTATCTAGAGCAGGGTGTAGAGGGCCCTACTCACAAGAGCTTACAATCTAAAGATGTAAAATGCTTTGTTTACATGAGTATACAATAGGTGTAGAGGGTCCTGCTCAAAGGAGCTTACAATTTAGATCGAGGTGTAGAGGGTCCTGGTGACTGAGCCCAGTTCACACGAGTTTTCAGCAAGAGGAATATAGGGTCTGGGTCACAGAAGCTTACGATCTAGCAGCACGTCTGTTGAGTTATCGTGTTAATTTAACTTACCTACTGCTAGATTAGTCTCAGTACTGTCCGCCAGCGCAAGAAGCCATTCACCTCTAGCTGCACAGCACATATTTTATTCATAGGAATATAAAAAAGGAAAAGAACAAATAAAAACAAAGTAACTCATCCTCCATAATTACTAGCCACAGCTGGACAACAGTTACTAAAATACGTGCCGACAGAACTTCCAGACATTTAAAACCGCTTACAATAGATTGAAAATAAAGGAAATGTTCATAATGATGCCTTTTAACCTCCAGTTAATGTGCTAAATACAACATTACTTGATTGGCCATCACATTCGTTTTTTTTTTCATACAAGGAGTTTAGCATGTAATTGGCGCTGACAGCTCATAGCGAGCATAAAAACAGAAAGCTGTGGCCAGAAGTGAAGCTTCGCTGCGGGGATCAAGGCTTTCTTTGATCCCAAAAGTAAAAGTGAGCCTGTATGGCGGCAGCTAGCGTTCGCCGAGGTTACGAAACTTCACTAAAACAAACATTAAATAAAATGGTAAGAATAAAAACACTACAAAAGTGTCTGTGCTCATGGATCAATTATTATAAGCTCTGTGGTTGCTTCTGGGAAAATATCTGTCACCAATAAAGAGGAGTCACATGGTGCCAAGATACTTACTTTTCAAGTGTCTTTATTTGGACCATGAACAACCTTCACTTTGCTCCCAAATCCCTCTTTTCCCACAGGCTTCTCCATATCCTTGGAGTGTACAAACAGAAGAAAAAGCAAGAACACGCACAGCAATTATTATGATCAGTTATATAGCTCCAACAGTTTGTGTGGCGCTTTACAAAAATCAAAAACGAGACAAAATTAAAACAAACACAGGAACGAGAGGTGTGGAAGGCCCTGGCCAGATGAGCTTACAATATAGAGGAGTTGTGTTATAGGAAGACGAGAGGCGTTTTATTGGTCGTCATTGAGTCTCTAAGCAATAATAAATGTTGATAGAAATTGCCTGATGTAAAGAAGATACAAATGTCATTTAGAAAAATCACAAAGTATTGTCATAAAATGCCACGATGGGTCACAACATCATCTGAAAAGTCTAGGAATAACAGTGACCTGCCTCCAGTGACCTAAATTCCAAAGCACTGTCTTTGGTAATCTGAAACATTGAGAGATGTGGTACAGACATTACAACATTAGGCTGGCCGTCCACTGGGTACGTAGTCGGACGACAGACTTGGCCGTCTGACTACAGACAACTTTTTTGAACGATTTGGGTGGCTCACTGCAAGCGACTATGGATGACCCAGATCGTCTGACAGGCAGACGTCCAATCGCCGCCGACCGGAAGAAGAAAAAAAAAACGCAGCTGAACACTGTCGAAGACCTCAAGGAAACTCTGGCTGCTGCCCCTGGTGCTGAAATGGCTTATTAAAGCCCTTTCAGCACCAGGGACAGCAGCCAGAGTCTCCTTCAGGTCTTCGGCAACATTCGGCAGCGGGTCCCCCTCAGGCCTTCTACAATAAAAAAAAATGTGTGTGTTAAGCATGTAACTCACTGCAGCCCAGTGCTGGGGGACACCCCAGAAAAAAAAAAAAAAAAAACAACAATACACAAATATATAACAACATGCACAGGTGCAATTATGTAGATCACCAAAAATCTCCTCTGGTATTTAATCCATCTGAAAGAGCAGCCAGGCAGCTACCCTACACCTGCCTCGCCTGAGGGGGGGCCCAAAAACCAAGAGCAGCACCCCTGCGGACCCAGACTACTGCAGGATTGGGACTTGCTGCAGTAGTCTGGGTCCGCGGGGGTGTTGCTCTTGGTTTTGGGGCCGAGGCAGGTGCAGGGTAGCTGCTCTTTCATATGGATTAAATACCAGAAGAGATTTTGGTGATATACGTCTTCTATGGCAAAGGAAACAAAAGAAAAGAATAAACGGTTTAATAAAAAAAAAAAAAAAAATGAAAATCAATACTATTATCTTACATTGAAATCTATTTGATTTGCCTGTCGAACTGAATCACTTCACTATGGGACAATTTCTCTGCCGCAGAACGGCGGTTTAACTATACAATGCGTCTTTTTTTCATGTTTTCTGTAGCAGTTCATCCAACAAATCCCATTCAAATGGGAAAGATCACTAGTCTGTTGTAGTCGTTCGCAGGAAGTCATCCAAAGAAAGTCGGAGGCAGTGGAAGAGAGCCGATTCTCCTCTGTGTTGTGGGATTATTCTAACGACTACAGACCATCGCACAAACACAGTTACAGTGGACAGCCAGCCTTATGAAATAGGGTGAAAAGCGAGGCAGGGTTTATTTACAGAAGTATTTTCCAACCCTGTCCGAGACCCGCTGAGAGGCCAGGTTTGACAGATATCTGAAGCACTGGTGATATGATTTGCTGCTCAGTGATTGCAGGATTCAGTCTGCATTTCCCCCAAGATGATCTGCAAAATCTGTCCTTGATGAGGATCCCGAGGACAGTTTTGGGAAAAACTGATTTACAGGGACACTATACTATAGTATAATAGGCACTGTGACGCTCAGTGTAATTTGAGTGGTCACAGTGACCTGAATGCCCTTACCACCCAGTGTTGATTCTGGAGAATGACGGTGTTTTTCTATAAATAAGTAAGTGTTTTGTTTGACTTATTTGACCACAACCTTCCTTGTAACAAATCACAATACAAAGTTACATCATAACTGCTCAATATTTTGGAATTACTGTAACTCAGTTCGCCAGACCATAAATATTGTATAAAGCAGGAGGAGGAAATAAACAGCAGTTTGGATGCGTCACAACTCTGAGGTCTGTTTGGATTATTAACAGTAAATATTTATATCCTGTGGCTACAGAAATTCAGATACAGTGAACATATCATCAGGAGGAATAACCAGAGCAAGCAGCATCTCCCAATGGCACAGCCCCTAAAATACAGATATATGGGGGGGGGGGGGCCTGACAAAAGGATAGAGATGTCCTCTAAATCAGAAAGCCCCATGTTTGTTTGTTTTCCCAGCTCTACTTGGCAAACTGACACCCAACATGCACATGTTATTGTATAATAAATCCATAGTCTCTCCTACACCCTGAGGCATAAGGAGAAATTCACTAAGCGTCGATGTGTCAGCCACGTTCACCAAATTAGCTAATAAAAATGGTAAAAATCACCAATTTGCAGTTACGATTAACTTCGGCAATCCACAGATTGAAAACACCTTGACCTGTGAGGTACAATGACATGGCCAGTGGGATCAGGGGATGGGGTGACAGGGGCTATGTGACCATGGCATGCAGAGGCCTATGGGCTCATGGATGGGGATGTTTGTGGGAGGGCTTGTGAGATGGTGTGACCTGGGGGGGGGGGCTCATGGAATGGAGTGGGGGTTCATGGAATGGGGGGGGGGTCATGGGTTGGGGAGGCCTGAGTGGGGCTCATGGAGTGGCCTGTGGGGGCCCCATGGAATGAAGTGGCCTGTGGGGGGCCCCATGGAATGGAGTGGCCTGTGGGGGGCCCCATGGGACGGAGTGGCCTGTGGGGGGCCCCATGGGACGGAATGGCCTGTGGGGGGCTCATGGAATGGAGTGACCTGTGTTTTGGGCTCATAGGATGGGGAGAATTACCTGGCTTCTCTGTCTCCCCCTTGTTCACCTCACAGGAGGCGCCATGTTCTTCGGGTGCTCTCTTCACCCAGGAGGCACCATGATACTCTCGGGGGGGGGGGGTGCTCTCTTCACCCAGGAGGCACCATGATACTCTCGGGGGGGGGGGGTGCTCTCTTCACCCAGGAGGCACCATGATACTCTCGGGGGGGGGGGGTGCTCTCTTCACCCAGGAGGCACCATGATACTCTCGGGGGAGGGGGAGTTGCTCTGTTCACCTCACAGGAGGCGCCATTCCTCTGTGGTGGGCGGGGTGTTCACCGCACAGGAGGCGCCATGTTCCCCTTGGGGGGCGGGGCATATTGATCTCACAGGAGAAGCCGTGTATTTCTCTGTGGGAACTGGGGATCGCTTCTCCCCCTCACACAATTTTCCCGGCCGCTGCCTGTGATTGGTCGTGATTGATCTCCACCCCCTCCGAGTCTCCGACTAAATGCACCTGCGCGCGCGAGCACCGGAAGCGCGGGGAGGGAGTCATGGTTTTACCTCAGGCGATTTTGCATTTTCCCGCCCGCGCGGGGCCCTACACGCTCTCCTATTGGCTGAGACCCCCTCAGTGGGCCAAACGGTGATTGTCATGGAAACCGTTGGGAAGAGTCTGCTCCCCGGCCAGCTCTTTATACAGAGCCGCCATGAATGCCCGGTGAAAGGTTTGGCCATGGCTGCCATCAGAAATATTGGGGCCCCTTACTATACCACTGGTCAGGGCCCCTGCTGACAGCTGCCCATTTATATAAGATAATTCAAAATATAACATTTTGCCTTTTTCTGCAAACCTTATTTTACTGGGAATAGGCCAAAAAGTGTTCCCTGGTAGAGATCATACTGATCTGTTCCTCCTTTATGAGCCAGAGGGCTCCAACCGGCCCTTAGATGCTCACCGGGAAAATTGCTGGTATGGTGGTTGACTAGTCTTGGATGACATGGAGGGGCCTTTTTGCCGCCTTAGGCAAGACCAGCTACTTTCACCACCCCCCCCCCCCAAAAAAGAAAGCTCAAATGGGTATATTTACCCCCCAGCTCTCACATGGGTATATTTACCCCCAGCTCTCACATGGGTATATTTACCCCCAGCTCTCACATGGGTATATTTACCCCCCAGCTCTCACATGGGTATATTTACCCCCAGCTCTCACATGGGTATATTTACCCCCAGCTCTCACGTGGGTATATTTACCCCCCAGCTCTCACATGGGTATATTTACCCCCAGCTCTCACATGGGTATATTTACCTCCAGCTCTCACATGGGTATATTTACCCCCAGCTCTCACATGGGTATATTTACCCCCCAGCTCTCACATGGGTATATTTACCCCCAGCTCTTACATGGGTATATTTACTCCCAGCTCTCACATGGGTATATTTACCCCCAGCTCTCACATGGGTATATTTACCCCCCAGCTCTTACATGGGTATATTTACTCCCAGCTCTCACATGGGTATATTTACCCCCAGCTCTCACATGGGTATATTTACCCCCCAGCTCTCACATGGGTATATTTACCCCCAGTTCTCACATGGGTATATTTACCCCCAGCTCTTACATGGGTATATTTACCCCCCAGCTCTCACATGGGTATATTTACCCCCCAGCTCTCACATGGGTATATTTACCCCCCAGCTCTCACATGGGTATATTTACCCCCTGCTCTCACATGGGTATATTTACCCCCAGCTCTCACATGGGTATATTTACCCCAGCTCTCACATGGGTATATTTACCCCCCAGCTCTCACATGGGTATATTTACCCCCCAGCTCTTACATGGGTATATTTACTCCCAGCTCTCACATGGGTATATTTACCCCCCCAGCTCTCACATGGGTATATTTGACCCCCAGCTCTCACATGGGTATATTTACCCCCAGCTCTCACATGGGTATATTTACCCCAGCTCTCACATGGGTATATTTACCCCAGCTCTCACATGGGTATATTTACCCCCAGCTCTCACATGGGTATATTTACCTCCAGCTCACATGGGTATATTTACCCCCAGCTCTCACATGGGTATATTTACCCCCAGCTCTCACATGGGTATATTTACCCCCAGCTCTCACATGGGTATATTTACCCCCCAGCTCTCACATGGGTATATTTACCCCCAGCTCTCACATGGGTATATTTACCCCAGCTCTTACATGGGTATATTTACCCCCCAGCTCTCACATGGGTATATTTACCCCCCAGCTCTCACATGGGTATATTTACCCCCAGCTCTCACATGGGTATATTTACCCCCCAGCTCTCACATGGGTATATTTACCCCCCAGCTCTCACATGGGTATATTTACCCCCTGCTCTCACATGGGTATATTTACCCCCAGCTCTCACATGGGTATATTTACCCCCAGCTCTCACATGGGTATATTTACCCCCAGCTCTTACATGGGTATATTTGCCTCCAGCTCTTACATGGGTATATTTACCCCCAGCTCTTACATGGGTATATTTACCCCCAGCTCTTACATGGGTATATTTGCCTCCAGCTAACACATGGATATCTGCCCCAGCACACACATGGATATCTGCCCCAGCACACACATGGATATCTGCCCCAGCACACACATGGATATCTGCCCCAGCTCACACATGGATATCTGCCCCAGCACACACATGGATATCTGCCCCAGCTCACACATGGATATCTGCCCCAGCTCACACATGGATATCTGCCCCAGCTCACACATGGAGATCTGCCCCAGCTCACACATGGAGATCTGCCCCAGCTCACACATGGAGATCTGCCCCAGCTCACACATGGAGATCTGCCCCAGCTCACACATGGAGATCTGCCCCAGCTCACACATGGAGATCTGCCCCAGCTCACACATGGAGATCTGCCCCAGCTCACACATGGAGATCTGCCCCAGCTCACACATGGAGATCTGCCCCAGCTCACACATGGAGATCTGCCCCAGCTCACACATGGAGATCTGCCCCAGGCTGCCCAGCTCACACGTGGGTACTTGCCTTGTCTTGCCGCTCCGCCTCCTCGTAGCCAGTCTCTGCGTGCTGGCGTCGCCGCCGGTGTCAAGGAGACGAAGGCGTGGACTTGGTGCAGGAAGCTGGAAGCACCAAGTCCACGCTTCCGTCTACTTGACGCCGGAACGTATTGGGGCTGGCTGCAGCACGCGGCCGCCCCAGGGCCAATATTTTTTTTTTTTAAATGGGCGAGCACTGCGCTCTAGGCGCCCGCCTAACTGGCCTAGCGGCAGCGCCGGCCCTGGGCGCCTTTACCTATTTGGCACATAGGGTTTGGCAAGGGCCCCCTGGATCAACTGGGCCCCTGAACATGTCATGGGCTTTCACACCCGATGGCTGCCCAGCTTGGCACCCGAGATGTTTCTGATCTACATGTTTTAAAATGCTTCACAGCCTTAACTGAGCATCATGGGACATGTAGTTCAGAAACTTCTGTGGTGCCAGGTTTTACCATCACTGCTCTAAGCAAAGCTCATGCATTTAGGTCGGTGGGGAGAAGTCTGCAGACTCTTAGGCTGGGGTCAGACTAGCGCATTTTTAACCTGCGTTTAGGCGCACTTAATCACGGCCGCAGTAGCAGCAAATGACGCGCAATGACGGACAATATACGAAGTCCGGCCGCGCAACGCAAGTGGAAAATGAACGCATTTTTTTGAGAATGCAGAACCGCTAGTTCTGACGTACAGAGTGCGCTGCGTCCGCTAGCGGTGTGTGTGTGTGATTAGGAGACGTCAGACGCTGCTAATGACCAGCCTACATAACGTCCAGATGCAAAAAAGTGTTTTATTGACTATCCGTAAAAAATCACGTACGAAAATGCGCATCGTCTGGCCGTGAAAAAATACGGCAATACGTTTGGATGCACTTTTTGACGGTCGCTGCGAATAATGCGTTCATTTGACCCTAGCCTTAAATAGGAACCACTGTAGGAAGCAAATAAATGGAAAAGTGTGAGGAAAGCTTCCACAAACTCGATTTGGAGAAAGTTCCGAAACCCTAAAACTAACACCCGTACGAAACCTAGGGAACCCATAATGCCTGCAAATGAGGATTCTTAGCCGGAGTTTAGCCTGCCTATGTTAGATTTTCTTACCCTGGAAAGCTGAAGTTCACCGTAATTTGGTCAGGGACAAACTTTGGCGCTTTGTGAGTTACCTCTCTACAAATATGGCAGATTTCCCGTACACACAGGTATAGTGGGAATGGCGGCAGATGGTCCATGTGTCATTGTTCTGAATTGCTGACAATTTCATAAAGGATCACCCTAACCCAGGGGTCAGCAACCTTGGCTCCCTTATGTTTTGGCAACTACATTTCCCATGTGGCTCAGTCAGCCTAATGGGTGACTGAGCATCGTGGGAGATGTAGTTCCCAAATCATCAGGGAGCCAAGGTTGCTGACCCCTGCCCTAACCTCTACCATCCGCACGAAGGCCATTTAGCAGATGGCTTGGGAAGAGTAATGAAAGTATAAATTATTATTTCCTTTTTTTTCCAATATCTTATTTGTCCTCATTTACTGGATAGGAATGACCTGCTTGTACCTGATTGTTATTTCTAGGTTATAGAAAGCCGATTGCGTCGGTTACCGCCATCTCTGGAGGCAGCCCGAGACATTCGCAGACAAGCAAGTATTAGTGACGCTTGCAGACACTCTCCTCCTCCACTTGTCTATATTTAAAGCCCAGTGACATCAATGCAGTAACATCCCCATAAACACATTACATCCTCTGCATGTAAACCCCCCCACCGGCTGCTTGGACTTTCCTTTTATTATTCAGAAGCTTCTTAGGGTCAGGGACTCCTTCAGCGATAGCATCGCTTTGTAATGTACTAAAAGTACTAAAAGCGACATGATAACCCTCATATTGTTCACAATATAGATTAGTTGCCACTTTTTCCATAGAACTGTAATTTCCAGCCAACTCGTCTTAAATGTCATGCACTTAATAAATTGTTGAATTAAAAGTCTTATCATTATAATGACAGGAATTATTACATTGTAATAATAATGCCCTGTGATATACACATTCTATGTGGCTGAGCAAGCCACACGGTATATTGTGTGTGGGCAGGTCAACCAGCGAAGCGCGAGTGTCGCACCGCCCTCATGCCTTTCTAGTGGATGAAGTGCGATGGTTTAAGGCCAGTGTCAGACGAACGCAGTGGTCACGTCCGTCGTAGCATAGAATCATGAGCAATAGAGACCCACACACTAAGTGCGTCCGCACTGAACTGCGCATGCACAACGCACGTGGCAAACGGACACAAGTTAGGCAAGAACGTAAAACCGCTAGAACGGACACGCAGAGTGCGCCACATCCACGTAGCGTTCTGTGTGAGTGATGATGTCCGACGCAGCGCATTTGCGACTTCCAGCACTTGATGCACAAAATGCCTTTTCATATCATTTTTCATATTTATTTTGTTTCCCATATTTCCCTTTTTTTCTACGTCCGTCATAAAAAACGGACTGTGTGGTGTCTACAGTATCTTCCGTCAGAACGTCCGTCCGTATTGCACGCACGCAGAGTGCGCTCTGACTGCGTTCGTCTGACATTAGCTTTAGTTAGGGATGCACGGATATCATTTTTTCAAGACATATGAGTATCAAATACTTCTTTTCTTTAGCTACTCAACGATACCGTTCCTTTTATTAAATGATGTGTGACCATTTTCCAATAAATAATTTAGGATTTTGCTGAAATCCTGTCCAATTTATGTTGATATTGAAATGTATGGCCCAACACCCCATTTACCCACTGCACAGGCCTGCACACACTCTGACCACACATGTCACCTCAGATATATACATATATTTTCTGTTTCACCAGTTATTTATATGTATATTTAGGTTTGCCATCTTCTTGCTCCATAATCGTAGGCCTTTCTTTGTTTTTAGACTGTTTTGGGTATCCGCGGCACCCGTAGCTGATACGGGTTTCCATGACAACGAAGTTCACCGTCGCCCAGCATGACGTTGCGGTTTCCACGTCACACGCATGGCGTTCAATGCAGACACGCCGGCTTTCAAGCACATCGGCGCGGCCCTGGTCACACCATTGGGGGTGAGGTATGTTTTTAGTATTTAAACCCCGCATTTATGTATGTACAGTCATACCTTGATAAAGGCTCAGAGGCTGAAACGTTGGTCCTATTTTTTAATGATTTTTCAATAAATTTCCAATTTTTTTCTAAAAGGTCCCAGAGTCCTTTTCATCTTTGTTGCTTATATTTATTTCATGCACAGACAGCACCTGGGCAATCTATTTTTTCTACATTGTTGGAACCGAGTGCTGGTCCCCTCCTGGAGATAGATTATATATATATAATCTCTAACATCTGGTGTTTGTGTACTGTAAGAAATAGATATAGATGGATAGATAGAGATATATATATATATCTCTATCTCTTACAGTACACACACCAGACGTAAGATACAGATAGATATAGATTATATATATATAATCTCAGACACTGGGGCAGCTGGCAGAATACACTAACAGCATTCTGCCAAGCACCTACGGCTGAACTCGTTCCAACGAGAGTGTAGCTGGAGGTCCTAGTGGCCGTGTTACAACCTTCACATGCCTACGGCCCTCGCTGGAACACAGCCAGCCAGAGGGCCCTGGCAGAATGCTGTTAGTGCATTCTGCCAGCCATCCTAGCCCCTCAGGTACTGCCCGGCAAGCCAGCCCAGTGCTGGCTTCAGGTATCAATAGAAGTATTGGGGCATTTGCATGAGTACTTGTACTCATGCAAATGCCCCAATACTTCTATCGATACCTGAAGCCAGCACTGGGCTGGCTTGCTAGTATTGGTATCGGCACTTCCCTAGTTTTAGTTTGGTGTCCCTTTTTTATTACCAGGAAACGTGCAAGACACATCCATTGCTGAATGTACTAATCCCTGTCACCCCCACAGCATTACAGACAGACTGCATACATCAGGTATTTCTGCATGTCTGGAGAACACGCTGCTGATTGCACAGGCTTTAATTAGTCCATAGTAATGTCAATGCTGAAAGCACTCGGGCGCGGGCATCCCTCGGGAATCCCAATTCCCTTCTGTTATTGTCTGTCGGTGGCTGTGGAGCAAATTATGAAGATACATGAATTCCCGAAGGTTTGGAGACCAAGCTATTATCTCATTAGAGATTCAGACAGCTGGAAAATAATGCGAACAAAAAGTTGGGATAAAGACGTAACAACTACAATGCTGGAAGGGTAAGTGAGGAATGTTCTTGCAGTATTCTATCGTGCCCTAAATATACTATGGGCCAGATTCCATTGAAGCTCGTACATGTGCCTTTACCAATAGTGCCTGGCTTTTAACAGCTCTATTCCGACCAGGCCGCTGTATTAGTGTCTCGAGGTTGAATATTTGAGAGTTGCTCATAGGTATTGGCTCTTGGAGTGTACAGGACTCCATGGAGTGAAGTGCGGCTCTGCACAAGCAGGGTCGCGCTGCTGGGGCAGCAGGAGGACACTGGGAACTATTTGTTCCCTGTATTCCACTGTATATGGTCAGAGATAACGGTGGTTCACGCCACGCTCTGCGGTTCAGAGGTAAGTTTTTTTTTTTTATTATTTTTACAGTTAATTATTTTTTGTTGACCTCCCTGGCAGTCCGATTATGACATATTTTATATGTCAGAATCAGTACCATTTCTTTCATCCCCCTGGTGGTAATCCCGAGTGTGGCTCGGGGTTACCGCTTTCAGCATAGAAATTTAACCCCGAGCCACACTCGGGAAAACCGCCAGGGAAGTTAAGTGATTTTTGCAAAATCAATTAAGAGCACGTTCACAGAGACTGTATTTCTTTGCAAGATACTGGCTCGCGGAGAAGACCGAGCTACTGTGGAAGGCTCATTCTTCACCTGGTAGCCCCAAATTAAATGCTGTTATACAAAGTAGCTCCAACATCTGAACCGCAAGCAAAGTGGTCAAAATAGCAGCTCAACTACTAAGCTAATGGCTGGAGCCGTTAGTGTTATGGCTCGGTTGGGCACTAAATCTGCTATCAATGTACATCATGAATCCCTTTACACGTTTGAAAAGGCTTGCCGAATAATTACTTTTAATTAACCTTTTTAGCAGTAAAATAGTGAAGTGATGAATCTTATGTGATTTGCAGCTGTGCTTCCTGCTTTCCTGTCACTTACCTCTGTAATGTGATTATAAATACTTCCCCTGCATAGAACAGAAGAAGACTCTCATCGTCTGCTCTGAACAAGGAAGATAAAGAGGAGCAGGAAGCTGAGTCTGCATTATCCTCTGCTGGATGAAGAAATAGGTATATATTTTCAAATGCTAAAATGCATATTTTACCAAAATAAATTATTTTTAAACTTTTTATCTATTTACTATAACTGAAATAGCCCTAAAATTTACTTTTTTTTTTCTTCGTTTCCTGGAACTAAAACACATTTTCACTGGTGTGTCATCTGTACTGTATTATAGACTGGACCTTCCTTCTCTGGCACTGTTATCATGTCCAGTGTGTTGGCGTACAGCCTGGAGCATTACATCGGAAAGCCATATTTGCTATCGGGTTTCTTTTTCCTTTGTTGTTGAATTCTGGTAAACCATTATCTTGAGCATATTTACTCAGAAAAGAAAGATAAACGAAGTCTGGGAAAAATGCCACGGGATCCTATTTGCGTTAATGTCGCCACAAACCTCGCATTTATAACATTGGCTTCTGTCAACCACTTAAAATCCAAACATTCTGAGATGGGAATTTGCCTCCATATATGCAGGTGGCCCGATGTGGCAACGTCTCATTAGTGCCATTAAAGCCTTTTGGGAGAATGTGCATCTTTGTACGGATCGTGTCTGCTGCTGCGGAGATGGTGACGTGCAATTCTCAAAATATAGAGTAACTGAACCATAGTGCTGGGTCTGAAATAACTATCCCTCCTTTCAGGGGCTCCTTAACAGCCAGCCTCCAATCCCCACATTCTCAGCTCCTAGCACTCTCAGTCACCCCGTAACAGAAATCCTCCCATTATTTTATGAAACCAAAAAATGCCAGCACTCGTGGGATCTGTTGAAGTGCCTTTTTTTTTTTTTTTTTGATGCCTCACACACTAGGGTGTCAGGAACGTTTCACCCCATTGGCCAGCAGGCTGAATTATTCCTGGTACCTTAGTGTGAAAGACCTCTAATAAACAGGCTCTTCATGACTGCTGGCGCTTTTTGGTGCTTTGAATTCCAGTCTGGATGTGGCAAAACCTGAGTATCAAGTGCACCGTGGAGTGGATCTTCCCCTGACGGCACATGAGCGTTTGTAAAGGGAGGAAGGAACGTCCATGAGAGTGAACGTTCCTTCCACTCTGTGCGCTCAGCGTGCAAAGTGCGATCCTCCTATGGAGGATCGCGCTTTGTATCCCCGTCAGCGTCTGTCTAGCTTTTTGACGGGGAGGGCTTTTCAACGTCCGGTGGTTGGCCCTCCCCGTCAAAACGTCACAGACGCAGGGAAGTGCAGGCGCACGCAAGCACTCCGTGCGCTTGTGTGCCGGTACCCTTAGGGGGTTATGTAGAGAGCACTTTTTGAGAGCACAATTTTGCCTACATTTCGGTGCTCTCTCATTCCCCGTGCTTCCCTGCACTTCGGCGAATCAAAGTTTCCCACCCTGCGGTGAATTCAGCATTCACCGTGGGGTCTCCGGAGTGCAGGGAAAAGCCACTGCAATCCTGCCGGAACTGCTGCTAAAAACACGTCGGTAAAAGCTGCCAAGCCGCCGATCACCGCGCAGACCAGCCGCCGATCACAGCGCAGACCAGCCAAGCTGACAAATGGGGTAAAAAAAAACGCTTGGAATTGTCGATATTGAAACTCCGTTTGCAAAAAAACTACTGAACAGAAATGCCTTAAGTTTACATATAAGATCCTATGAATGATAATAAAAAGGTCTGTTACAGAAAAAAGTAAAAAACGATTTAAAAAGAAAACGGAAAAGTGGCTAAAAGATCCTAAAAAAATCTATAGACTTTTTTTTCTTTTACTGCAGAATAAAATGATAAACGGTTTATTAGATATTGAGTTAAAACGGGACTAATTTTAGCATTGCAGCCTATGGGATTCGCCTGAATAAACCTGTTGAATGAAACCACTGAACAGCAGGGCACTTCGGCAACTTTTCCCTGCTGTTCAGTGTTCACTGAATAGATTATCCATTGCTTCTCTATGGGGGATTTCACTGCCTTGGAACAGGCACCATACTCTCTGAATAGCTGAATGGCCCTCAGATGTCAACGTACGGGGAAATTCCCTGTTCGGTGACCTTTCGGGGCCCGATCGGCTCTCTGTGAATAACCCTGTAAACGTTTCCTTTTTTTCCCATTTATTTTATGACTTTTTTTTAAATAAAATTTAGGCAAAATAATATGTAAAACATTAGGCTGTCTGTACTTAACGTTGTGATCTGTGGACCTTGCATCTTTCAGGATGCACTTTTGCCCACGGCACGTGTATTTTTCTTTGCTGCCAAGCTAGTCTGTAGGCCAAGGGGGACAGACGGGACTGAGTTTATCCTATTTTAGGAAGCTAAATGTGAACTTTAATCCAGTGACGGCACAGCTGGAATACCAGTACACAGAGCAGCAAGAATAGAACGAGACATGTCCTCTGTGTCTGTTTTAGGCTAGGGTCAGAGTGGGGCAGTCGGAACGCGCGTGCAGGCGCACTAAATCACGGCGGCAGTAGCAGCACATAACGGCCAATGACGGCCAATATACGCAGTACGTGCGTACAGTGCGCCGACACGCAAATGAACGCATTTTTCTCAGAACGTGAAACTGCTGCTACAGACGTACAGAGTGCGCTGCGGCCGCATGGCAGCGTGTGTGCGTGATTAGGAGACGTCAGACGCTGCTAGTGTGCGGCCTACATAACGTTCAAACAGCCGGATTTCCCTAGAATTGCGTTGGTGAGTACCTGCGACTGTGCGACTGTGGTCGTCTGACCACTTAAGCGTATTCCGTGAAAAAATGCGTGCGCACGCATCGACGTACATTTTGACGGTGGCCGCAGAAAATGCGCTCATCTGTCCCTAGCCTTAAAGGACATTTTCTTTTCTAGTGTTTTGGGTTTTTTTCTTTAAATTTTTTTTGTGAACCCAATGTCCCCAAACAACTAGGGATTATTAGACAAAGAGCTGCATCCTACACGCTACTTTTTTTGTAGGTAAGTTTTTATGTAATTCCCTGTCAAAAATGAACTGTAAAACACTTCTGCCTCCATACAGACTTGGCTTCACAAGCAGAGTGGAAGAACTGTCCTGTAGGATGTCTCTCCCATTCGACTGACTGAAAATGCACAAACTAATGAATCAATGTCACCACTGCAGGCCAAAAAAAAAACAAAAAAACACACTTTTCAAAGGTGTTTGCAAAAAAAACTGCTGCATGAAAATGCCTGGAAATAATATATAAGATCCTATGAATAATAATGAAAAGGTCTGGTACAGAAAAAAAAAAAAACACGCCATTTTTAAAATAATCGGGGGTGAAATTTCACAAAACGAAAAATCCTGAAAAATACCAAAAAAAATAATCCTAAAAAATAGAAACTTTTTGCTGCAAGTGAAAAGCATAAACGGTTGAATGAATACTTAACAAAAGCGGGGAATTTTATTTTACATTGTAACCTATGGGATTCGCCTGTTTAAACCTGTCGAATGAAACCAATCGAAAATCAGGGCATTTCACTGACGTTTCGGTGCAGTTCGGTGTTTCTGAATAGATTAACCAATACTTCTCTAAGGGGAATGTCACTGCCGCCAAATGTCACCGTATTTTGCTAGCAATTCGCCAATATTTGGCGAACTGACAGCTTTTTGAATAGCCGAATGGCCACGAAATTGTACCGTGCGGGGGAAATTCACTGTTTGGTGCAATTCGTTGGCCAGTTTGGCTCTCTTTAGTTACACACACAGGGTTATTCAAACGGTGAGAAATACGCTGCCTCAGTCTTATTGGGTTAATTAATTGCAAGTGTCCCAGTCAGGGGAGGATTTATGACAGCGCAACTGATATCATCTGAACCCTGAAAGGCTCATTGTTTGCAGTGATTAGTGATTGGATCAGTTCTGAGCGCACATGTAGTCCACACCACATGGCATGACGGAGGTCAACGTTCACAAAATCTATCACACCGCAGCCTTGTTACTCGGGTTTCTACATAGACGTTTTTTATATATGCATATTTAACAAAGAATGCAATGTGGATGTAATGCACGGTGTGTGTATATCCTGGGAATCTAAAAGGAACCACCACACAGGAGCTCTGCTACGCTTATTCAATAAGAGAATAACTTGCCACCGAATTGTACTGAACAGCGAATTTCACCATACGGTGCAATTTGGTGGTAGATCAGCTATTGCCAGCAAAATACATTGCAGATCGCCACATTTGGCGGCCTTCGGCGGCAGTGAAACCGTCCCATACAGAAGTAATGGTTAATCTATTTAGAGAATGCCAAACTGCACTGAAACGTTGGCGAATGCCCCGTTTTTCGGTGCTTCAATTTGACAGGTTTAATCAGGCAAATCCCATAGGATTCAATGTAAAAAAAATATGTTCTTTTTTTATTCAGCCGTTATTTTTTTTTTTTTTTAATGTTTTTATTATTTATAGGACCCTTTTTATTATTTCCACATAGCTTCATGCATTTTTTACCCCCCTGCAGTTCCGCACCGTACGGCGGTCAGTTTCAACTTTTTGGCACCATGTGGCTGTCTTCTGTGGCGTTTGGCGGTTGGCAGCGGCAATAGGTGGTCTGATCGGCGGTCTGCGACAGCGTTCAGCGGTCTTCGGCAGCTCCATGTTCAGTGCATTTGAGGACCCTACTTCGAATAGTGAATGGGTCGGCGAACTGGAATCGCCAATGCACACAGAAGTGCGCCAAACTAGAGTGAAATTTCAGTGCTTTCTGAATAACCCTCTGCGTGTGCATGTGTGTGTGTGCCTTCTGAAATATCTGATTTCCCCCCCCCCCCGCCTAACTTGGGTGTCACTACAACTCCACTAACTTCATCCCAAAATTTGTGCGTTTCTGCCAACCCCCTGCATAGTAATTAACCCTTTATATGCCTATTGTTTTTCCTCTCCTGCTCCATCATGCTGTCATTTGGGTTGTCCGGGGACGTCAATGTTTTTTATTTAGCATGTTGGCTGGTGTGACTCGTGACAAAGTACATGACAGATTTCTGGAAGAAACTCTGCTGCAAAATAAATCAATAGCGATTTGCACAGAACAGTGTAAGTTCACGGTCACTTTTTCCTTTTGCGATGAACCTTTGAGATATATATATATATATTTCTCTTTAATGCAGTGCCAGCTAAGGTCTTGCATACCCACAGGACACAAGCAGCGTTCATTTATTTATTTTACAATTCCTCCACTGGGTAAAGGCAATGGGTATTCTCTGCAAACGCATTGCTTCAGAGAGGCCTATCAGCTCACTCCATAACCACCCCCAGTGTACATTTCCCAATCCATCTCCCACACAGCCCCTATGCACCCCATAATTTTTCACTCTGCAATTTACCCTCACCTCAGTGTGTCATCCCACTCCTCTTAGATTGCAAGCTCTTGAGCAGGTCCTTTTTTCTCAGTGTTTATTTGTGTGCTAGTTTGCTTTGTTTGTTGAACCAATTTTACAACGCTACGGATTTTGTTGGCACTTTTTAAAGAGTTGTAATTATGGTTTAGTATCTTTATTTTCATGCTAGAAATAGCATTTTTCAAATTATCTGATTTTCGCTTTCAAAAAACACATAGAGCAATGCACTGATCATTCCATGTCTGGACATGTTTAAAGGGTTATTCAGAAAGCACCAAAATTTCAGTGCTTTCTTGATTGCCGCTCTTCAGAGATTCCAATTCACCGACTCTGTGGTGAATTCACTGTTCACTGCAGGGTCCCCAAAGTGCGCAGAACGTGGAACTGCTGAACAGACCGCCCAATACCACCGATCAGCCTGCTGAACACTGCCGCTTACTGCCGATCAGCCTGTCAAATGCTGTCAAAGATCGTGGAACAGACTGCAAAATGCTGCCAAAGACCACGAAGTGCCGTTGAACTGCAGGAAAGAAAAAAAAAACAGAACTCTGCTATTCTTAAAAAGTTGTTTAAAACCAATAAAAATGAATGAAAATGTGTGTAAATAATTAAAAGGTCTGTTACAGAAATGTAAAAAAGGCATTAAAAAAAGTGAATAAAAAAATTTGCCTAATTTTTTTTTAAAAAAAATTCCAAGAAATAAAAAAGACAGTTTGCTGAAAATTAAAAGAATAAACGGTTGCATAAAAAAAGGGATAAAGATGATCATATTTTTTATATTAAATCCTATGGGATTCGCCTGTTTAAACCTGTCAAACTGAATCCCCAAAAATCAGGGCGTTTCACTGACACTTCGGTGCAGTTTGGCGTTCTCTGAATAGATTAACCAATGCTGCTCTATGGGACAATTTCGCTGCCTCCAAAGATCGTTGATTTGCGGCGAACTGCACCGTATTTTGCTGTCAATTCGCCAGTATTTGGCGAATTGACAGTTCAGTGAATAGACAAACTGCCTCGAAATTGCACCGTATGGTGAAATTCATTGTTAGGTGCAATTCGGTGGCAAGTTCGTCGCTTTCTGAATAACCCCTTTAGCTTTGTATAATGAAGATACCACAGAGCGTCGGTCATGAAGGTACCCGCAACATTTATCATAAGTGTAGTATAAAGCATCAGCATATCCCACAGCACTGCATGATGGGAAGTGAGATTTGCCAGTTTTCGGATAAAAGATGTGGTAACGATCCAATAAAATCCAAATTTTCACCAGCATTTTGGTCAGTACGAAATATGTTTCCTCTGCGGCTATCTGTCATATCATTTCAAACCATAATAAAAATACCAAGCCAGCGAGGTGAACTGAATGGTCTATGTATACATCGCATCGACTTTCCGTCCATTATGAGAGCGCATACAGATCTGGAATGAAGCTTCGGTTGAACCGCTACCCAGCTGAGGTCCTGTGACCTGTCGGAACCGTTATCTGAGACCCTGCCGGGATTGCGGTTTGCCAGACTCGTCTCTCCGTTTTCAGATGATGATGATTTCATCCTTAATGGTATTTGGGTATTGCAGTCAGGTTTCACTCTCAGGATTTCTCCCTGATAAAATCCATGTATTTTTTTTTCCTGTTCCTTTCAGGAGAGCAAATTTCCTCGCATTGTGGCCGCGAAACGGAAATGTATCGTTTTACTCGGTGCTGCATTCTCCTGGGAGGAACTGACGCCGGAATCCCATTTATCTGCTCGACCGCACCATCCCCAACCAGCTCGTGGTTCATGTCTCATGAAAGGAAGGCGGACAACATGTGAATTAAAGATGTGCTAAGGTCAATTTTTCCAGGCACGGAAAGGTATCGGTAAGATTATTTATTTATTTGCAAAGTATTTTACCAGGAAGGATACATTGAGATTTCTCTAGTTTCCAAGTATGTCTCATTTGTATCATACCCAGATTATATTTTGGTAGACTGGCAATGGGAGTAAGGAGACCATATTTCAAAGGGAAGTAACCGGTCAGGGCACGAAGATGATGTGCCAGACAGAAATCTATGTTACTGGTGGAAGAACTGTTTACTTTTATGAACTTGAGTCTCTTTGCCAACTCCTTCTGCTACTGTGCCCTGCCATCTGAGTCACACAGTGGGCAAGTAGGCTTTCTTTTAAAAAGGAATACCCCACTGAAGGTAGGAAATAAATAATGGATGAACCGGCTGTGTAGAGTTGAGGTAACATCACCAATCTACAACTGCAAAGAACAAATTTGAATCCTAATAATCAGAGCATCTCACTGCATGTCTCCACTCGACAACCCTGGAGGCACGAAGAAACAGGTTCATCATCAACACCAAGCCTTTAATATACATGATTTGAGGAATGGATTCTGGTCAGAACACCTCACCAGCAAGTGCCCTTTGGCAAGACACCTAACTAGGGATGTCTCAACCCGATCCTTATGATCAGAAGCCTATCTCTTAATTTTTGAAGGATCGGCCTTATTAAGGCAGTGCAATGCAACCCCTGAGTTCTTAAACTGTCTGGCTGCCAGCACACGGGCTTTCCACACCAACTGGAGGAGGCGAGGACCCTTGCAAGTCATTTTGAAGAAATGGCAGAAGCGGCAGGGGGGGGGCTCCTGGATTTCCTTTGATAGGGGAGTAGCATAGCTTCAGGTGCAGAATGAGATCCAGACTCTGGATCGACCATTTCGAATACTGCAAGATTCGGATCTGGGTGCACGAAAGAAAAAGAATAGGGACATCCTTACACCTAACGATAGGTGCTTGCCTACTATAAATAAATATATATAATCTGTTACAGATTGTAAGGTCCCTAGGGCACAGGGTCTCTCCAGTCATACTGCATCAACACTGTCAGGGTAATTCAAAGTGAATCGAAAAGTCACCGCACGTTCGGTGACTTTTCGTTCTCTTCAATTCGGTTCGTTTTGCCGATCCCATTTCGGCGACCCTGCGGTGTATTCAGCAAGCACCACAGGGTCCCCGAATTGCAGGTGAAGGTCGCCGCAAACCCATCGAAAATGAACCGCAAAACCCGGCGAATGCACGCCGAAAACCCGCAAAAACATCTGGATTAACCCGCCGGAAAAAACCCGAGCAGGAGCCGATCACACACAGCGCGGCCGCCGAAAAAAGCCGACACCGCAGACGAATGGAGTGAATAAATTAGAAAAACAGTTTGCTTGAATGTTTGAAAAGTGAAACGCTGTTTGCAAAGAAACTACTGAGCGAAAATGTCTGAAATTTACATATGATCCAATGAATGATAATAAAAAGGGCTGTTACAGAAAAAATAACTTAAATTTTTTTTAAAATATCCTAAAAATCTATAAATAAAGAGACTCTTTACTGCAGAATTTTATATGAACGGTTTATTAGATAGTGAGTTAAAACGGGAATATTTTTAACATTGAAGCCTATGGGATTCGCCTGAATAAACCTGCTGAATTAAACCACCAAATGGCAGAGCATTTCGGGAACCTTTCACTGCTGCTTTGTGCTCTCTGGATAGCCGAAGCATTGCGTTTTTATGGGGATTTCACTGTCGAACAGGCACCGAACAGGCACCGTATGTGCAGGCAATTCGCCAGGATTTGGCGAATTGCCTGCTCTCTGGATAGCC
This sequence comes from Leptobrachium leishanense, assembly GCA_009667805.1. Taxonomy (NCBI): domain Eukaryota; kingdom Metazoa; phylum Chordata; class Amphibia; order Anura; family Megophryidae; genus Leptobrachium; species Leptobrachium leishanense. The sequence goes on along the minus strand of CM019074.1, from coordinate 88,404,594 downwards.
GAATGGCCAAGAAAGGTAACCGAACGCTGATTTTCGGTGTTCGGTTACCTTTCCCCAGCAATTCGGATCTCTTTGGATAACTCTGAGAATGTTTGGGGACCCTGTGCCCTAGGGGAGTTATAATCTGTGCGTGTTGTTCTAATGTGTCAATCCCATGTACCGTGCTGTAGAATCTGATAGCGCTATATAAATTATAACAATTATGCATGGTTAAGAGGAAATTCTTGTTTCAGCATGTTGAGTTGATTCGGGTAAGGCTACATTATATCTGGAATATCCCTTAAAGTTTCCTGATGGCACATGTAAAGCTTTTCCTTCATTTTTACTGGAATTTAGACAAATTTCATCACACGGTGAACAGTGTCTGAAGAGGAACTGTTTATTGCGTTTTGGTACAAGAGCAGGCACGCTCCTGCGTCATGGTATGAAACCTGAACAGGTTTGGACTTCAAAGGCTTCCTGCCTATCTTGAGGAGTCGTGGTAACCTTGGCACGCCAGGGCTTAATTTCCTAGTCAGGTTTAAACCGAACCATAAGAATTATACTCTTATCCTCTTCTTACACTTTTTCCCCATGTAAATTACCTTCTACTAACCCCCCCCAGGCCCCCCCTACTTGCCCCCACCCCCTCCCTTTCCCGTAAATGAAAACACAACAAAGTATTGGCATTTTGGAAAGGTCACGTCTTTTATTACTTAAGGCCAAATTCTTTGCCTCGAAGGCAGAATTATTATTATCGATCCTCGTATGCCAAATACGCTTCACCAGATAACACTGGCAGCCAGATAACACTGGCAACTGCAATGCAGCACAAGCATTGCCCAGAAATAGCGCCCCACGTGGCTAAGCAGGATGACCACACGTCTGCTCAGTGTATTTTTATGGCAGATAGCAGGCCGAGAGGATCTGCAAACCAGGAAGGCACCTGAGCCTGGCCGTATGAAACCACAACTCACCCCGTACCCTGCAGACCCTCCCCCCCCACTATCACCCTCCACGTGCCAGGCCGCCTATTTCACCGCTCCTCCCTAACCTAAACCATGTCCATCTTAAGCGCAATCCCCCAGCTGTGGCCGTTCAAACCACCAGCTGGCTTCCTGCCACATGGTAAAGTACCCAATGCAAGCACAATCCACGCAGTTGTGTCCGTAAAAAACCACCAACAGGCTTCAAGCCTCGTGGGATACTTATCTGATCGATAATAATTGCTCTAAACCATGCTTTTAATCAAAGAACAATCCCCCAACCCTGGCCGTTCAAAAACCACAGGCTGGCTTCATGTAACATGGTGTATATAATGTGATAGAATAGGTAGACTAACCATGTCCATATTTAGACAATCCCCCAGACATGGCCGTATAAACCACGAACCGGGTTCATGTAACATGGCATATTTCCATATGGGAAACCACGGGCGGTCTTGCATGAGTGGTGGAATCACCACTCCATTGCCCCTATCCATGGTGCTTCTGCTGCATGACCTTTCCGACGTTGTAGCGAAACAGCATCTATGAAAGAGAAAACGAAACAGGGTGGTTTGGGTGGGAGTAAAAGAAAAATCATTGCAATACCACAATGTCCCCCGCCCAGCCATCTTATATCCTCCCTTCCATTGTTTCTCTTCCCATTGTACCCAATCACAAAGAGCCATGCTTCAGCTCATAGAACAAAGCCTGATCCCATATAACCAGGAAACCTCCTTTCTTTCCCTCTTGCATAATACAGAGATAATTCTTAAACCTCCTTCGTTCCTAGATTAGTCATTCTCTCGAACGAACCATTAGTCTATGGAGTTGATAAATTTACAACAGTGGTTAAGTGTACAATTGGCTTGGAATCTATCCCCAAATGTTTTAGAACTACATGTCCTTGGATGCTTTGCTATATTAAAAACAGAGAATTGAAGGATACAAAGGGAAGCTCTTATTACTATAGGCTGGGGAACGGATGGTCTAGATTTTAGGGGACAGTGGAACACACAGGGACATGATAGGTTCTATTAAGGGAGATAAACAGGGTTATTCAAAGAGATCCGAATGGCTGGAGAAAGGTAACCGAACGCTGAAAATCAGCGTACTGTTACCTTTCTTGGTCGTTCGGCTATTCAGAGAGCAGGCAATACGCCAAATCCTGGCGAATTGCCTGCACATTCGGTGCCTTTTCGAGGGCAGTGAATCCCCATAAAAAAGCACTGCTTCGGCTATTCAGAGAACACAAACCAGCAGTGAAAGGTTCCCGAAATACCCTGCCATTCATTCAGCAGATTTATGCAGGAGAATCCCATAGGCTTCAATGTTTAAAATATTCCCGTTTTAATTCAATATCTAATAAACCGTTCATTATAAAATTCTGCAGTAAAGAGTCTCTTTATTTATACATTTTTTTAGGATATTTTAAGCATTTTCTGGATTTTTTTAAAATATTTTTTTTATTATTTTTTTAACTTTACTTATTTCTTCTGTAACAGCCCTTTTTATTATCATTCCCTGGACCTCATATGTAAATTTCAGACATTTTCGCTCAGTAGTTTATTTGCAAACAGCGTTTCACTTTTCAATCCTTCGTGCAAACTGTTTTCCTAATTTATTCACTGCCTTCTTCTGCGGTGTTGGTTTTTTCCGGAGGCTGCGCTGCGTGTGATCGGCTCCTGCTCTGATTTTTCCGGCGTCTTCGACGGGTTAATCCAGATGTTTTTACGGGTTTTCGGCGTGCATTCGCCTGGTTTTCTCCAGGTTTTCGGTGGGTTTTCGGCAGCTTTTCCCTGCACTTCGACAGCCCTGTGGTGCTTGCTGAATACACCGCAGGGTCGCCGAAATGGGAAAGCCGATTTGCACCAAATTGAAGAGAAAGAAAAGTCACCGAACGTGCGGTGACTTTTCGATTCTCTTTGAATAACCCTGAAAGTGTTTGCAAGCTCTGGACGTAGCAAACCTTGTAGTATTTCCGACCACTCATCTTCCCAGTAAATGACATGTTGATGTTTTGTATTAATAAACGTTTAATTTCCAAATACAACACAATAAACCTAAAGTGAAACTGTCATGCCCGAAACACTCCCATAACCTCCCTGGCGTTACGATTCTGATATATAAAACAAGGTGGAAAGCCTGCCCAGAGGGCAGTCTATTGTGGATATACTGCCCCTGCTCATGGATATATGCCCCAGCTCATGGATATTGCCCCAGCACGTGGATACTTCCCCAGCTCGTGGATACTGCCCCAGCTCGTGGATAGTGCCCCAGCTCGTGGATACTGCCCCAGTTCGTGGATACTGCCCCCCAGCTCGTGGATATTGCCCCCTAGCTCCTGGATATTGCCCCCCAGCTCATGGATATTGCCCCCCAGCTCCTGGATATTGCCCCCAGCTCATGGATACTGCCCCCCCAGCTGATGGATACTGCCCCCCAGCTCATGGATACTGCCCCCCAGCTCATGGATATTGCCCCCAGCTCATGGATACTGCCCCCAGCTCATGGATACTGCCCCCCAGCTCATGGATACTGCCCCCAGCTCCTGGATATTGCCCCCCAGCTCCTGGATATTGCCCCCCAGCTCCTGAATATTGTCCCCCAGCTCCTGGATATTGTCCCCAGCTCATGGATACTGCGCCCCAGCTCATGGATTACTGCCCCCCAGCTCCTGGATATTGCCCCCAGCTCCTGTATATTGTCCCCAGCTCATGGATACTGCCCCCAGCTCCTGGATATTGCCCCCCAGCTCATGGATATTGTCCCCAGCTCATGGATACTGCCCCCCAGCTCCTGGATATTGTCCCCAGCTCATGGATATTGTCCCCCAGCTCCTGGATATTGTCCCCAGCTCATGGATACTGCCCCCCAGCTCATGGATATTGTCCCCAGCTCATGGATATTGCCCCCCAGCTCCTGGATATTGTCCCCAGCTCATGGATATTGTCCCCAGCTCCTGGATATTGTCCCCAGCTCATGGATACTGCCCCCCCAGCTCATGGATACTGCCCCCAGCTCATGGATACTGCCCCCCAGCTCATGGATACTGCCCCCCAGCTCATGGATACTGCCCCCCAGCTCCTGGATATTGCCCCCCAGCTCCTGGATATTGTCCCCAGCTCATGGATACTACGCCCCAGCTCATGGATATTGCCCCCCAGCTCCTGGATATTGTCCCCAGCTCATGGATACTACGCCCCAGCTCATGGTACTGCCCCCCAGCTCCTGGATATTGCCCCCCCAGCTCCTGGATATTGTCCCCCAGCTCCTGGATATTGTCCTCAGCTCATGGATATTGTCCCCAGCTCATGGATACTGCCCCCAGCTCCTGGATACTGCCCCCCAGCTCATGGATACTGCCCCCAGCTCATGGATACTGCCCCCAGCTCATGGATACTGCCCCCAGCTCATGGATACTGCCCCCAGCTCCTGGATATTGCCCCCCAGCTCCTGGATATTGCCCCCCAGCTCCTGGATATTGTCCCCAGCTCATGGATACTACGCCCCAGCTCATGGATACTGCCCCCCAGCTCCTGGATATTGCCCCCCAGCTCCTGGATATTGTCCCCCAGCTCCTGGATATTGTCCCCAGCTCATGGATACTGCCCCCAGCTCCTGGATATTGTCCCCAGCTCATGGATATTGTCCCCAGCTCATGGATACTGTCCCCAGCTCCTGGATATTGCCCCCCAGCTCATGGATATTGTCCCCAGCTCATGGATATTGTCCCCAGCTCATGGATACTGCCCCCCAGCTCCTGGATATTGTCCCCAGCTCCTGCATATTGTCCCCAGCTCCTGGATATTGTCCCCAGCTCATGGATACTGCCCCCCAGCTCATGGATATGGTTGCGCGCGCATGCGCAGAGTAAGGCTTGGCGACGGACACGCCAAGCCTTACTCAATTATAGTATAGATATGTCAGAATCGTTACAATTTATTTGGCCACCTGGTGATTATTGAATGTGGCTCAGGGGTTAATTTCAATGCTGAAAGCGGTAACCCCGAAACCACACTCGGGGCTGGATACATTACCTGTCCCTGCGCTCCCTCGTTGACCCCCGCTGTCGCCTCTGGACGATCACGACTTCATACTTCCTGGTTCCCTTCTCGCGAGAAGGGAACCAGGAAGCAAAACACTGCAATCACCGGAGGAGAATGCGATCACGTAGGTCAGCGGGGGAGCGCAGGTAAAGGTATGTATGCAGCCCGAGTGTGGTTCGGGGTTACCGCTTTCAGCACTGAAAGTTAACTCCAAGCCACACTCTGGAATACCTCCAGGGGGGTTAATATGTGTAATCATTTTTTTCTCACATGTAATTGCCAGTTATTCCGTGTCAATGTTTCACTGTCTCTCACGTCACTATGTCATTCCACAGGGGGAATTGATGGTTCTGAGTGGAGACCTGTCCTACCTGTATTTTTTTCTTTGTTATGTTTCACACATGTTGTTGGGCTGGATGCATTTGGTGGTTGCAGCCGACCCATCGGGGAATAGGCGTGACCCAACCCCTCCTGTACTAGGTATAGACGGTTATATCTCACCAAGGGATGAGATATTGTATTGATCTTAAAGACCAACGCAACATCCAGCCCATGATGGGATATCGCAAAAAAACTGCATCTTGTCTGTACAGGCGCACTTTAAAAGAACTGGTTTTCCAGATCAGGAATGTCTACTGCTACAGTAACCTACATAACTTAAATGCTAACCTGATATACATGTAGCGTAAATATCAAACCGAAAGAGATCTGAACAATGAAGTTAAGGGAAAGAGTACCGTAAGGTTTATTAAGATCCCCTTGGGGGACCTTATACGGCATACATTACGGTACTCTTTCCCTGAACTTCATTGTTCAGATCTCTTTCTGTATATATATTTGAGGGTTTAATCCCTATTTGAGTACCTATTGACCTCAATTTCTCTTTTTTATTTCCTCCTTAAATATCAAACCGACATTTACAAGGTGGAGTCAAGTTAATGTCTTGGATCAGGCGGGAAGGGAGATCAATGAGTATTAAATCGCTGCGTTCTGTCCAAACGTGTTGCTACCTAGTACGCCTGCAGGCCATTAATGTGATTCAGGCATTTCCTTTGCACCGTCATGTGGGGGTTTAACCATTCACTTAAAGTTGTATTGTTTCTGATCCTGATCAACCGGTTTTTTATATAGTTTTTCTTTTTTTAAATAAACATAAAGCATGGTGTATAGCTAACCCTTTGTGCTTTTATCACCGTCACACAGTTCTAGAAAGTTTGTCTTCCTCAATCTTCTTTGTGGCTCAACACTTTCTGTGTTTTTATGGGCTGCTCTCATCATGGTACTTGCTTCGTTATTACCTGTTACATAAAGTTCCTATTTGCAATTCCAAGGTGGCCAACACAAACTATGGATTGATAATCAGGCATCTATTTCCTGTTTACTCACCTCCAACACCTTTCACTATAATGTTTATCCCACTATTGCTTCTCTTTTCTTTATCATCCCTTCTCTCTAAAACTACTCTCTCCTTCTATACACCTTTCCAATTGCACCAGGATGGAAAACCAGTGCCAATACACCACAGCCTGCTCAGTTCTTTTAACCTATCAGCTGAGTGTTGGTGGAGAGTGTTAAAATCCAGCCCTCCCACCCCCACACAAAGATTTAAGACTCTGCAACCACATTACCAAAAGAAAACTCTGTCCAAATTCCTATTTATTCTGCTACTTTCCCTGGCAAACGATGTGGAAACTAACCCTGGTCCTATAGGTGAGACAACCTTTAGTCTCCCCACTAAAAAAGGCCTCTCATTTGCGCACTGTAACATCTGAAGTTTACTCCTTAAATTGGATGAGCTTCAGGCTTGGTGTTGCTATTACAAACCCAAAATTATTGTGCTCACAGAGTCATGGTTAACCCCAAAAGTACCAGACTCTGCCATATCAATACAGGGGTATTCATGTTGCAGAAAGGACAGAGCAAAGAGAGGAGGGGGAATTGTTATTTATGTTGAGGAGTCCATAAAGTTCACCCCCTGTCACCTGTCACCTTTGATTTCCTCTCTGGTATAATTGAGATCCAATTCAGTAAATCAATCATTGTTGCTGGGTTCTATCGTCCACCGAGCTCTCCAGTGCACTCCCTCTCTGACATATCTCAAATCCTTAATAACCTACTTGCCCAAAACCAAAAAAGTGAACTGCTGGTCCTCGGCGATTTTAATACAGATTGGCTAAATCCTAAAAACAATAAACACTGCTCACTGTTTAAAACTTTGCAGCTAACTCAATTAATCTCCTCCCCCACTCGCATTAATATGAAAAGCCCTAACCATACCTTGCTGGACTGGATTCTCTCCTCATCTCCTGATAGAATACAGGAGGCAGGCGTTCTTGCTAATAGCTTTAGTGACCACTGTCTAGTGTACTGTGTGCGCAAAATAAAGGCCTTGAAATCTCCCCCAAAGGTAATAACCACCAAGTCTTTCAAGAAATTTATTCTTGAATCCTTCCTAAGTGATCTCAAACGGCTCCCCTGGTACAGGCTAAACCTAATCCCAGACCTAGACTGTGCAGTTGAATACTTTCAGTCTGAGCTCCTGCAAGTCTGGAATTCCCATGCCCCGCTGCATAAAGTGCGAGTAAAAGGGACCCATCTCCCCTGGGTTACAGCTGATCTTACACTAATGTACCAGCTTAGAGATTCACTGGTCAAATTTCAAGAGTACTGGTTCCATGAACGATCACTACGACTACTGAAAATGCCGGAATGAATGCACAAAACAAACAAAAATGGCCAAAGCCCATTACTTCAATGAAAATCTAAACAATAACATATCAAACCCTAGAAACTTTTGAAGAACCATAAGTAACATACAAGCACCCCCAGTCCACTCCCAGCCGGCTGCTGTCAAAGTATACAACCAAACCCTGCAACACCCCCTAGATGTAGCAAATGCCTTTAATGATTATTTTGTTGGATGCGCTACCACTTTGATTGCCAAGCTAGGAAATGACATGCAATCAGAGAGGCCTCATGCAGGTCAGGCCCCTACAACTGTGCAAAGTCCCTGTATCAGACAGGAATTCAGTTTTAGACCAGTGCCTGGTCCTGTCATCCTGTTTCCACCCCTCAACCCTTTTAGATTGTAAGGAATAGGCCGTTTGTTTCCTCCTGTACTGATCAAAATGTTGATCAATGTATTGTAACCCTGACAATATTGTGCCCATTGTATAGTGCTGCAGAATATGCTGGCGCTTCATAAATTATAATAATAATAATCATACTAAAGTAGATTTTTCTTGCTCTATAAGGACTGAAGCTGTGGCTGAAAATTGGCTTTTGGATGTATACGGCATGCATCTTAATGATGCTCTCACTACAAAGTTTGCGGAACTCAACCAAGCGGCAAGCTTTGCAATACAAGCTTGCAACGCGTAAGCTGTGCTCCTTTTCTGTATATTAAGGACTCCTATACTTTGGATACATTATAGGACACTGGAAGTCCAATTCACCCATCAGGCTGCAGCAATAGCTTCCTTACGTCATATCCCCTACACTTAGTCTTACCGGATCCATTATTGGAAAGGTCCCTTTAAAACAGGGGTTGCAAACTCTGCCCCAGAAATGTTGCTGAACTCAATCTCCCTTTAATTCTCTGCTCCCCCCTGAGATTGAGATCCCTGTGTAACAGATCTTAGCATCCCAACTGGGTTAAATCTGCTAAAGCTATTCCCTTGCAGAACAGCTGTTCTCCCACCAGTAATTTTTAACAGTGGCGTCACTAGGGTTGGTGTCACCCGGTGCGGTAACTTATGGTGTCACCCCCCGAGGTTTACAGATTTTTTTTAAACTACTCTTACTCCTAAATCAGTACTCCCATATAACACTGAATGCTCATACACACAGCGCACATTACTGTGAGGTTTATTGCTGTGGAGCTCTCTCATATGCTCACACAAATTTTTGCCAACTGCCAGCAAGTACGTTGCCTGTTCGAAGGCAGTGAAAGCACACATGGATATATATTGCCCCCAGGAGCTCTGGATATATTGCCCCCAGCAGCTCTGGATATATATTGCCCCCAGCAGCTCACCCATGGATATATATTGCCCCAGCTCACATATGGATATATTGCGCCTCAGCTCACACATGGATATATTGCCCCAGACCAGCTCACACATGGATATATTGCCCCAGACCAGCTCACACATGGATATTGCCCCAGCTGTCATGGATACTGCCCCCAGCACACATGGATATGCCCCAGCTCCTCTCATGGATATTGCCCCAGCTCCTCTCATGGATATACTGCCCCAGCTCCTCTCATGGATATACTGCCCCAGCTCCTCTCATGGATATACTGCCCCAGCTCCTCTCATGGATATATTGCCCCAGCTCCTCTAATGGATATTGCCCCAGCTCCTCTCATGGATATTGCCCCAGCTCCTCTCATGGATATACTGCCCCAGCTCCTCTCATGGATATTCCCCAGCTCATGGATATTCCCCAGCTCATGGATACTGCCCCAGCTCATGGATATACTGCCCCAGCTCATGGATATACTGCCCCAGCAGCTGATGGATATACTGCCCCAGCTCATGGATATTGCCCCAGCTCATGGATATTGCCCCAGCTCATGGATTTTGCCCCAGCTCATGGATACTGCCCCAGCACATGGAATGCCCCAGCACATGGATATGCCCCAGCACCTCATGGATTTGCCCCAGCACCTCATGGATTTGCCCCAGCAGCTCATGGATATGCCCCAGCAGCTCATGGATATGCCCCAGCACCTCATGGATATGCCCCAGCACCTCATGGATATATGCCCCAGCACCTCATGGATATATGCCCCAGCACCTCATGGATATATGCCCCAGCTCCTCATGGATATATGCCCCAGCTCCTCATGGATATATGCCCCAGCTCCTCATGGATATATGCCCCAGCTCCTCATGGATATATGCCCCAGCACCTCATGGACATGCCCCAGCTCCTCATGGATATATGCCCCAGCTCCTCATGGATATGCCCCAGCTCCTCATGGATATGCCCCAGCTCACCTCCGCCGCGTGTTCGTTCCCTCTGAGCGTCTGAAGCTGTGCAGCTTGGGCGCTCGCCTGGGGGAGCCACGTGACCAGCTGCGATTGGCTGGTGACGTGTTTCCCCCAGGTGAGCACTGAAGCTGCATGCTTCAGACGATCGCATTGAGCGAATACGCGGCGGAGAGTGAGACACCCGCCCTTAGGGTGACGGTGTCACCCTAAAGGCGGGTGTCACCTGGTGCGGGCCGCACCCCCCGCCCCCACGTTACGACGCCACTGATTTTTAATGCCTTCTACAGCCCTTAGCCCAAGTTTAAGAACGGGTACAATGAAAGAGCGGTTATAGCATTCCCCATAAGTGAGGCAGCGCTCGTCGCTGGGGTAAAACAGACAGACAGACTTTAATGAAAAGCAAATGTGAAGCAAATCTATAAAGTGCAAGGAGGGAACTGGAGACCAATGGAAGATGACACCTTGACGCACCCCCCCCCCTCCTCTTCTGGTGATCTACTGCCGCAAGCTATAAACCATTTTAATTGTTCGTACATGAAACCTATAATCACAGCTTGAGCATCAGACTGTCTGGATAAGTTAGATAACGATATATTCTATTACGGGGGATGGGGGTTGAAAAGGGCTGCTTAACACACACCTAAAATTTGTAATAATAACAGTAAAATATAAACAAAGACAATAACGATATTAACAATATTGACAAATAGCACTGGGTTATTCAGAGAGAGGTGAAAACCAGGAGAATTGGCAGGAGAAGAGCACAATCTAGACCAAATAGCCAATTTCACCACAGGACTCGGAGGCTCATATTTGCCTTCTCTTTCTTTTATTTTCTCTCAGCAGCAAGAGGTTTAACATATAAAATAGAAGAAAAAAACTGTTCCCTCACAACAGGGAATGACCACGCCCCCAACAGTCCCAATAGGTTAATCCATATAGTCCCTCCTCAGGTGTAGCTCCTCCTCTTTCTTGCTGCTTACCTCAAGGAGATAAGTATACGTTTTCTCTCTCTGCAATTTTTAATTCTAATATATTGTATTTTGACGATTGTAAACTTATTTTTTTGGGACGCCGACTTTTCCCGGTGCTAGCCGCGGGGGTCGGCGCTCCCGTTTTGCGTTTATTATCACCTGGTATATTTAATACACATATAACCTCCACATAATAGTTTCCCAAACTTTCATTCGATTAATTAGGAGATAAACTGGTTTATTTGCTTGCGTTTCTCGCCAGACTCATGGTAAAAAAATCTGCCAGCGCTAGCTTCCACCTCGCGGTTCCGGAAAAGCAGGATATGCCCGCCCACTTCACCTCACGGCGTTCAAGCGCGCCATAAAAAAATTTAGAATCAGCGCGGTCTTTCAGAAGCAGCACAATGTCTCTACCGGACAGAAACTCCTCTCCCTCTCCACCCCGGGCCTCCGGGTCGGAGGTTAGTTCCATCCCACACTCCTCTCTCTCTGAACAGCCGGCAGCGGCATCCCCGCAGCACCATCACCGGGAAAAAATCTTCCAAACAAAAATTTGCAGCCCTTGAAGCTTCCCTGAGATCCTCCATTTCAGACACTATAGCAGCAGCTGTAGCAAACATTCACACCTCATTCAGACACTCCATGCAAGACGCAGTGGCTTCCCTACAGATTCCACCTAAGGTGTCTTCCTGCGCTGCGTTCTCTCAGAGATCCCCTAATTGTGCACCTTTAAGAGCTTCATCCCCAGAACTAGTTGTGGAAGTCTCCCCTAGGGAGCCACCACAAGATATTATTATGGGCCAACACTTAGCTGATATCCCCAAAGGTGCTTATGGAGGGGCTGGCATCCCCGCAGTGCTGCCAAATAAAGATAGCGAGTCTCATCCTCGCAAGAGAGCTCCAGACCGCGGAGCGCAGGCTGCGGCCGAGATTAAGAGACCCATTCCTGATGAGTGGAGTCTCGTCCCCGCTAAAAAAAGATCAGGCTTAGTAGATCCTGAATACGGGGAAGATGAAGGGGATTACCCCCTAGAGATATACGCACCTGATGATGATGATGACCTGATGATTTGGGGAGAAGAAGAATCGCCTCCCATACAGGTCGGGGACACTATATATGATCCTGAGGGGAACCCCCTCCTTAATCCTAAAGACATCTCGCACCCAGCGTCCACAGCGTGGATCCCACAACCACACATCGAGCGTTGGGTAGATAGCGTCATGCGCTGCCCACTAGACAAGGGCACAAGACAAACATTAAGAGCAGAGGGTCCTAGACCCACAACACTAGGCAAAACTTGCATTACGCCAGAGGTAGATGAAGCATTCCAAAAAATTGCTGCAAGGAAAGGATGGTCTCCTAAAAAAGGAATAGACCTGGCTATACGCACATGCCAGGATAAATTGCTGGATGCAACTGGACCTTTAGTTAAGGTTCTGGATATAGTGGCTCAGGCAAAACTAGCACATATCCCACTAGACCATGCTGAGATTGCCGGATGGCTGCAAAGATCCCTGTGCTTTCTGGGAAACGCCAACTCTGCCTTAGCTGCAGAAAGAAGGAAGACGATCCTTTTGAAAATGGATCCTAAGCTTTCGCACTTAGCTACCACTGACCTAGGGGCCAAAGCAGAAGGCCAACTATTCGGAGACCCATTCGCTAAAAGACTGAATACATACGTGGGCGCTTTCTCCATGATAGACAAAGCAGAAACAACGATAAAAAAAGTGTTCCCTGGCCGGGTCTCCCACAGGGCCGGAAGAGGCAGGGGTCGCTTTTCCGGCCGCGCGGGACCTTCCCGCTCCGCAGGCTCCACTTATAACCAAAGCTACACAGATACTACCAACACTAGTTCCAGTTTCTTCCCGTCCAGAGCTAGACCTTGGCACAACAGGTCTTTCCGTGGAGGCCGAAGTTCCTCCTTCAGGAAACCTACAGGTGAGCGATCTGCACATAATTCCTTTCCCTCTCAAGAGGATAGGGGGTCGTATTTCTCAGTTTTATCAAGCATGGACACATATTACCACAGACGCGTGGATTCTACATACTGTACGGGGTTTCCTAATAGATTTTGTAGACAACCCTACTCAACATCGCGCTCCAGCGCCACTACACTTCCAGCACACACAGTCACTACTGATACACGAGGAGATACAAGGCCTCATACACAAAGAGGCAATAGAGCTTGCCCCCACTTCTTCGGAAGGATTTTTGAGCACCATTTTTCTGGTGGCAAAAAAAGGCGGCGGTTCGCGCCCTGTCATAAATCTCCGAGAACTAAATTTTTTTGTGATGCACAGACACTTCAAGATGGAAGGCATGCACACGCTACAGCACATCCTTCTCCAGGACGACTGGATGGTCAAACTGGACCTGAAGGATGCTTATCTGACAGTCCCGATACACGAATCCCACCGGGACTTCCTCAGATTCAATTGGCAGGGAACCACATGGCGCTTTACATGTCTCCCTTTCGGTCTCTCATCAGCTCCGTGGTGCTTCACGAAGCTGTTGAAACCGGTAATTGCCTCCTTACGAGCGCGCGGCGTAAAGATAGTTATATACCTAGACGACATCCTTCTGATGTGCCAGTCTCGAGACACCCTACGGACTCATCTTCAATGGACGATATCCCTATTACAGGATCTAGGATTTCTCATCAATACAGAGAAATCTCTCCTAACCCCAACGAGAAAGATCGAGTTTCTAGGATTTCTCTTGGATTCCAGACAACTGACATTATCTCTTCCATCTCCAAAGATACGCAACATAAGAAAGGAAGTAGCCTCTCTCCTCCAGCACTCAGTTACTACCCTGAGATCTCTGGCCAGAGTGATTGGTCTACTAGCAGCAGCGAGACTGGCGATTATTCCAGCTCCACTTCATTATCGGGCCCTCCAACGCCTGAAGGCCCATTCCCTCCGAGCGGGTCTGGATTACCCGGACAACATTCACCTAACGGACGATACTCGAGTAGATCTATACTGGTGGCGCGACCACATGTCAGAATGGAACGGGAAGCGTCTTTTTCCCTTACAGCCGACCCTCACCATAGATTCAGATGCCAGCAATCTGGGTTGGGGAGCTCATTGCGAGGGCATGGAGACAGGTGGACGATGGTCACCCGAGGAACGCACCCATCACATAAACGTACTGGAGATGTTGGCAGGATTCTTTGCAATCCGGTGCTTCACCAAAGACAAGCTCCACTCTCAGATCCTCCTCCGCATGGACAATTTCCCAGCAGTCAGGTACATCAATGCCATGGGTGGACCAAGATCGGAACCTCTGACCCAGATGGCACAGAAGGTCTGGGATCTTTGTCTCCAGAACAATCTTTGGGTCCAAGCTCAGTTCATCCCGGGTCTGTCCAATCAGATTGCAGACTGGAACTCCAGACACATGACGGACGCAGGAGACTGGAAACTCCTATCATCTATATTCAACAAGCTTCAATCTCTTTGGGGTCCTTTCCAACGGGACCTATTTGCATCGAGACTGAACGCACAAATACCACACTTCTTCAGTTGGAAGCCGGATCCAGAGGCTATAGCCACGGATGCATTCCTCCAGGATTGGTCGGGAGACCGGCTTTATGCCTTCCCTCCATTTGCCCTCATAGCAAGAACCATAAAACAGGTTCGACTTCACCAAGCGACAATAGTATTGTTAGTTCCACACTGGCCGAGCCAACCGTGGTTCCCAACTCTGATGGAACTGGCAATAGACATTCCCAGGATGCTTCCGCAATGCCACGATCTACTGAAGGATCCCGACAACAATCCTCACCCTCTACTACAGGGCAGCCTGGTCATGCTGGCATGGCTGATTTCAGGTTTGCCTGGCAGAGCCAAGGAATTTCGGACAGAACTGCAGAATTACTCCTACAAGCCTGGGCCCCAGGTACCCGCAACGCATACAGATCAGCCTGGAACAGATGGGCTTCTTGGTGTGTGGGAAGATACCAAGATCCCTTTTCGGCACCTCTAAATTCGGTCCTGGACTTCCTGACTTCCATATTCGACTCAGGTCTACAATATAGAACCTTGAATGTATACCGATCGGCCATCTCAGCAGGACACGTTGGCTTTGCAGGGGTTGCAATTGGCCAACATCCCCTGGTGTGTAGGCTACTGAGGGGCACCCGATTCGCTAGACCTCCCCTTCCGAGATATGTTTCTACCTGGGACGTTTCCCTTGTACTAAGATTCCTGGAACAATGGCCGGACAACCAGATCCTGACACTACGACAGTTGTCAGCTAAACTCGTCATGTTATTCTGTTTACTCTCCTGCAAACGTGTTAGTGATGTACGGGCACTTGATTACCCTTCACGCTCTTTTCAACCGGACGGAGTCCGCTTCGATATCTCACGGAGAACCAAGACTTCAATCAATTCGGTATTCTTCCCACGATTTCCAGATCATCAGTTGCTGTGTCCTGTTCGATGCCTACAGACCTATGAATCTCGAACACAAGATCTACGTACAGAGTTGATTTCCCCTCTTTTCCTTTCATTCCGGGCACCACATGCCCCAGTGTCACCTGCAACTTTGGCCAGATGGATACGTTGGCTACTAAATCTGTCTGGAGTGGATACCTCCTGTTTTGGCGCGCACTCGGTTCGAGGCGCCATGGCTTCTGCAGCGGTGGCAGCTGGCTGCCGATTATCGGATATCATGCGATCCGCCGACTGGACCAGAGAATCTACGGCTCATCTTTTCTATGTTAGACCAGTTCCCCATTGGACGACTTCTGTTGTTGCTCAGCTTTAAATAGGCAAATATGAGCCTCCGAGTCCTGTGGTGAAATTTCTGAATTTTCCTATTACATAACGGAAAGTTCTAATTTCAATAAGGACTCGGAGGCGAGTATTTCCCTACCCATGTATATGCCCACCCTTTTTTGGTAATTATTCTGCATGACTGTTTCTTCAATAAAATATGTCTGTTTAATATCAGACCCTGTTTTGGTTTTCTTACACGTGGTGCGCTGGCGATGTCATCCTTACGCGCTCCACCTTCAAGATCTTGATTAAAAATCAAAGTTTTTTCATGACTCAGTTCCTTGTGATTTGTTTTCACTATCATCGTGGATTTACACTCAGTTACGGCTTAGATTCTAAACATTTCTCCATGTCTCTGCTTTCATTTCAGACCAATGAAATCCTCCTTCCTTTGTTCGGATAATAGTCGTCTTCCGCCTAGAAATTTGGGCTGCATCCTCCTCTCCCCGTTGGGACGTCCTTGCTTGTTGGGTTCCGTTTACCTTATGTTTTCGCAAGAAAGAGGAGGAGCTACACCTGAGGAGGGACTATATGGATTAACCTATTGGGACTGTTGGGGGCGTGGTCATTCCCTGTTGTGAGGGAACAGTTTTTTTCTTCTATTTTATATGTTAAACCTCTTGCTGCTGAGAGAAAATAAAAGAAAGAGAAGGCAAATACTCGCCTCCGAGTCCTTATTGAAATTAGAACTTTCCGTTATGTAATAGGAAAATTCAGAAATTTCGAAAGTGGTTATAAATGGGAGAATTTTTCTGGTTTGGCTATTTTGACCTAGAATTTTCACTTCTCCAGTCATTCTCCTGAATTTCACCTCTCTCTGAATAACCCCCATAGACACCTTGTACCCTTATAGGCACAGGGTGACTTGGATATGGGACGGTTTGGAGACTAAAATAACATGTCAGAACCCACCGTCCCACACTTCCCAACAGTAATGCCAGGTCCAGGTACCCCCAGTTCAGAGTGACTACTGTCACAGCCTGCTTTAAAGGGACAATCAAAGCACCATAACAATTTCTGCTTATCATAATGGTTCTAGTGCAAGGACTCTCGCTTTTTTAATATACAATGAATTTTTATAAGAAAAACATAGCATCATTTTGCCCAGAGTGTCCCTCTAAACCCATGCAACCGGACCTCCCTTTCTTCATTTGAGAATGCCATTATGTTCTGCCAGCGTCTCGTGCAAGCTGGGAGCAGCCACCTGCCAGCTAGTGACGTCTAACACCCTCACACACGTATAAAATTGTTATGAGATGAATAATACATTAACTGCAATACAAAGAGCTGATAATTGCAGCTTTTATACACATCTGGTGCCTCACTAATGTTACATGAAAGCCTTGGCCTTGATCTGCGTTCTGCATTTAGGATATTTAAAGCCAAAGAAAAATTTTGTCTTAGTTTCTGTAACCCATCATGAAAAAAAAAAAGTGTAAAGGAGCTTGGTCCTATCAACTTTCAGTCGAGTATACACAAATGGTATGAAAATATGAATTTGCTGATATAAAAAAAAAAACGAAACTCAGTATTAAAAAAATGACTAATAATTAGGTCTATTTCAGCTTTTTTAGGCTGGCCGTCCACTGGAACCGTTTTCGTGCGATGGTGCGATCATCCGATATTGTCCGTCGTCGTGCATCCGATCCCGTAACATGAATGTGAATGGAACCATCGTCCATTGCGGCAGACGTCCGACGGCCGACTTCTGGAGACCACAGCAGATGGGCGATCTCACCTAGCAGGCTGGGAGTTCAGAACAATTAGGCGAGATGGACATTGATAAACTCATTAGGGGAGTTAAAAAAAAAAAACAAACGCATTTATATTGGTTTTGCTGTTTTTTTAACTCCCATTGAAAATAAATGGTGCAGATATGATGCAAATTTACCAAAACACCTTTTGTGCATGGTGGGACTAGCTGTGTAACATGGTGGGACTAGCAGTGCTGCTGCACAAAGGGGTTTATTCACTAAGCACTGACATGCCTCCCGAAGGGCACTGAATGTTGAATTCCCTATACGGTGCAATTTTGTTGCTGTTTGTACTGTAAAAATGATGGCGAAATATGGTGCAGTTTGCTGCAGATCGCTGCACTTCGGCAATCTGCAGCGGCAGAGAGAATGAATATCAGAGCGCAGTACTGCACTGAAGTGTTGGCGTCATGCCCTGATTTAGGAGATAGTTTGACAGGTTTACAGACAAAGCGCGTAGTAAAAATAATAGTAACAAAAAAAAAAGGACTGCACTGGTTCCAAAAGCAGAATGATCTTGTTTTTGCATGTAAAACCAGTTCATTCTGGTTTTGGCAGCTATGTACTCCACCTCTGATTTTGATCTGGATCGTCTGTGGTCGCACGACAGATCGCACGCAGTGGACGACCCCTAGTCTGACCCGGTCGCACGACCGACAGGTCTGACGAAATCGTTGGTCGTTCGAAAACGGTTCCAGTGGACGGCCAGCCTAAAGGACACTCTAGTGATTTCACAACTACCACAACTATTCCGTACCAGCCCCTTTATTAGCTGCGAGCCGCAGCTGGTATTGAGTCCTGGAGTCCATAGGACTCCATGGAGCCCAGTCTCAAGCTCGCACTTGTGGGCTCCTGCAGGAGCCGCAGATGAAGCATGGAATGACACTGGGAACTATTTGTTTCAAGTGTTCCACTGCATGCAGCCAGAGGACACGGCGGGTCGCACTGCCCTGTGCACCGAGGGATCAGTGGTAAGCACAATGTTTTTATTTCAAAGTTTAAAGTGCTTTTGCAAGATTCCTAAACACAGGCTCTGAGAGTCTTTATTCTTTCATGAATATCACCTTGAGCCGAGAATGGCGAGCTATCATGGAACAGCTCATTGTTCTTGAAGCCTTTATTACCGGCTTCTATACAAAGCATAAGACTTTCATTCTGAGACGTAAGGTCGACATATTGGCTAAAGCTGTTAAAATGATGGCAGTGTCGGGATAGGGCCCCCTGCATGCCTCTCTAGGGACAGGCTGTGGGTAATGAGAGTTGTAATTCAGTGACAGCTCAACTAATACAATACAATCATCACTTGCTTGATTGCTTGAACTTGAACCGTTGCTTTGCCCTTCACGTCCGCCCGCTGAGAGCTGTTTCCTGGACATCCTGCCAAATCTCCTTCAGAGGAACCAGTAGCAGACAATGAATGCGGTGTGCTGAGAACCTGGGCAGAGAGGACCTCATCCATCTAGAATGTATGTTCCCACGGGAATAGGGCCATCCGTTCCTCCTGTATTTGTCAAATGTCTTTCAGATGTATTGTACCTGCCCTTTTACCCTTGTACAATGCTGCAGAATGTGTTGGCTCTTTATTAATAAAGTGTCAGTAATAATCCATGGGTCCTGTGTCAGCCATTGGAAGAAAGCTGGGATAACCCTGGCTACATTTTGAAGGAGTCACAGTTATTTTAGGGCCAGTTAGTATCTGAGACACTGCTGTTTTTATCCTTGGGATAGGGATCTAATCGGGAGTTAAAGGGACAAATCAGGCACTAAAACTACTTCAAGTTATTAAAAATGCTACCGTGCAACTTCTATTTTCCAAAACTATTTACAATATATATATATCTCAGCTTCACCAAAAACTCTGTCAATTTACGTGACTTGTGTTGTTTGGTACTGTGTGCCTTTTCTTTTAGTACCGTCCTGCTGACACTGTCATGTAGCTATTTCTTGCAAATAAAAACGATATTGCATAAAAAAAACCTGTCAATCAGAGAAGCAGGAATTACATTTCCCGTCTTTCAGGTTTTAAAGGCTCATTGTCTATCATGGGGCAGGAACCTGCATGCTCGACTGACATAGCAATCCGCTTCATACGCAACTATAATTGGAATGGAAGAAAATCCCCAAAGGGATAACGAGGTGCACGTATATTGTACCACTAGAAACACAGAAAAGTAACACTTGTACCAGACGGATCTAACAGCTGTGAAACACAGGGAGTGACCCTAACAAATACACAAGAAAATCAAAGCCCCTAGAGGTTCCTACCCATAAAACATAACATTTACTAAAATAAGAAATAAAAAACAAATAACATATAATAAATAATACGAAAACACACATAGAGAGCACTAGGCCAACAATGCCTCAAATATACGGAACAGTGACTGAGGAGCAGAGGCGAACCGCGCAACGGACGTGGTTCTTACGATTGCCAGCCCTTTATGTGATACATTGTACATCGCTTGCACTACCAACCCTCGGCCCATGAGTTCATATAAGTGAGTGGATTTTGTCCGTGGTTACATTTATGATCGCAGGTTATGTGGGAGCAGGACAACTGCGTTTTATTTTTTATTTTTGAGAACGTATTTTTCCAGGAAGGATACATTGAGATTTCTCTCGTTTTCAAGTATGTCCTGGGTGGCGAGTATGTACCATTAGGTGTCTTGCCCAAGGACACTTACTGAAGAGTGATTATATCTGTTTGTATATGGCTGGTTGTTGCTGCACATGCCTTTTGGCTCATTTTACACAGTATTATATTCTAAGTTTTCACTGTATCCCAGTTAAGCTGTGCAAATTGCAATAACAAGTCATGAAAAAAATGCTAATATTATAAGCAATATCAGTGATTGTTCCATATACAATATTTAAGGCATTATTGCGCTGTCTATATGTGTTGTCGGGTTGTGTATTATATGTTTATTTGTTTTTTATTTCTTATTTTAATAAAGGTTATGTCTTAGGGGCAAGATTTCTCGGCCTTAGTCTCTTGGGTCTTTTTTTTCCGATTTTCACCGTTTAATTCTGTGTAGGAATGTGACATGTGTGTTCGACCTCAGATTTGCAAGATATTTGGGATTTTTTTTAGTGCTGTCAGATTCTCCCATGTTTTTTCGGGACATATACAGTAGAGGTTGGGCTCCTGATATCGGATTCTTCTGGTTTTTGGAATTAGGCGATGAGTCCGAAGCCAGGAGGGAAGTGGAGACGCAGCAGGGGAGCCAAGAGAAGCACCGGCAAGATACACGATGGGTGACACTGTGCAGCGATTTGAGAGAGACATGCTATGCAGAGTCTGGCAATGTGCAGCTGGAGTAGTGCAGAATCTTCCACCGCATACCTCAATGGTGCAGGAACCCCAGAGGGACACCAGAGTGATGGAGGACACTTCCTGAGCAGCAGAATGGTAAGTAAAAATCATGCCCGAAACATTCCGAAAACTCCCGTTTTCAAAGTCTTTGGGAATTCTGGATACAGGGTGACCAACCTGTATATTCATGCTGATGGGCTGTGTGTGAAAAGTGCTACCGTGTAGGCTGTAGAATCCACACACCACCACTAGGAAAGCGGCTCATTGATTGGTACAGTCAGTTCATTGGATGGGGTTCCAAATATAGCACCTGGATTCCCTCCATCTACATCAGAGGTCAACAACTTGGCCCTCCAGATGTTTTGGAACTATATTTCCCATGATGCTTAGCCTTGTGGAAATGTAGTTCCAAAACATCTGGAGGGCCAAGGTTGCTGACACACGTGTTCTACGTTTTCCATGGCAACTCCTTTCCTGTGCTCCCCCCCCCCTCTGCGTGACAGAGTTATATGTTTCTGGATAAACAAGGGCTGATGTGGCTACTCGTTATATTGACTTAGTGGCCAGTATGTCCGGGTGATGAATTTGTGTGACAGTGAAAGGGGTTATTTTTTAACAAAAATCGGTGTGTTTTCAAACATATCCCCTCTAAATGAGCGCAGTGTTTCTCTGTGAGAAGCATTTGGCCAGATATGATGAGAATTTCTGGGAGGTATTAGGCTAATGTCAGACGAACAGAGTCAGAGCGCACTCTTCGTGTGTGCACAACGGACGGACGTATTGACGTGTAGACACCACACGGTCCATTTTTGTTGACGGACGTTTAGAAAAAATGGAATTATGGGAAACAAAATTTATATGAAAAATGTTAAAAATTTGAAAAGGATATGAAAAGCCATTGTGTGCGTCAAGGTGCTGGACATCGCAAATGCGCTGCATCTGACATCTCATCACTCACACAGAACGCTACGCGGACGTGGCGCACTCTGCACGTCCGTCTAGCGGTTTTACGCTCTTGCCTAACTCACGTCCGTTTGCCACGTGCGTTGTGTGTGCGCAGTTCGGTCGCAGTGCGCACGTACTTCGTGTGTGGGTCTCTATTGATCATGATTCTATGCTACGACGGACGATAAACTGTGCGGCAACACAGACGTGATCACTGACGTCGGCTTTACAGGGTTTGGCTCAGCCTGGTGGGTGTTGGAATAAATATATATATATATATATTTTTATTTTTTTTGTGCCTAGAGGTGTCAGCAGCCTAGGCCCCCCAGATGTTTGAGTTACATTTCCCTAGTGGAGCCTCTTCCAACTTAATGAGCGGCTGAGCATAGTGGGAGCTGTAGTTCCAAAACATCGGGGGGGGGGGGGAGTGGCAAAAAAAATTGCTGACACCTGGCTTAGTTAGAAGGGTCCCTTTAAGCATTTCAGAGAGAATCACTCCTCCGGGGAAGCATTCATTGTGTCCTGTTCTCTGATGCACCAGATTAATGAACTTGATTGTCTGCCTGCAAAGCAAAGGTCTGATGCGCATGAACTGCCTTCCAGTGCTATTCTTGGATCGAGCATTGAACCGATGGATGACCCTATCAGTAACAGTCACAAGGAAACTTATTGAACAGTTTCTGGTGACAGTCACCTAAAGCGTCTTAGACCAACACTCTTTATTACCTTTGAAAGCCAGGCCACGGATCAAAACACTTTTTTTTTCCCCCAAGAAATTCACACATTTAAGATTGAGACAAAGTTTACCTTTCCCTCATAGATTAGAAGAGCTGTAAAAGGTTGTTTTAAAGCAAACCTTGAGATAAACAATAAAGCAGTGGAATTCTCTGCCTGTTGAGGTGGTTGGGTCAGAGTCTGTACAGACTTTTAGGCTCGGATCAGAAGAGCACAGTGTTCACGTCCGTTGTGCATGGACGCACAGTCCGCACAGAATGCGTTCATCTGACCCTAGCCTTAAACAATGACTGGATGACTTCCTGCAAAAACCTAATAAGGTTTATAATAATTAACGTGTGGGTAAAAGCTGCTCGATCCAAGGGAGGAATCTGACGCCATTCTGGGGTCAAGAAGGATTTCTTTCCCCAGTATGTTGCATATTGGCGAGCGCATCAGACTGTTTTTTTTGCCTTCTTTTGGATCAACCACAGTAGGTGATCTGTGAAAAACAGGTTAAGGGGAAAAGAGGTCACATAGAAATGCTGAAATATTGTCATGGAACCAGATTTCTTATTTGTTTTACCCCCATGCTTTTACTTAAAACTCTCCCTGTCTACCTCACGTAGTTAGTTTTGCCCAGCCAAGTTCCTTTTTTACAAAGCCTGCTTTTCCTGGCAGTCTTCCACCTGGGCAAGTACGTGAAGATCCTGTTCTGTACTGGAGATTGCATCCTGTTTTTATCTTCCTCCCATACCAAAACATACCAAGAGAAGCTCTCTCTACCCACAAGACACCTTTTATTTGCTGTTACTTTCCCAATAAAGTGAAGAAAATACAAAGGACTTTGTGCGCTTTCAAAGGGGGATGAGTTAAGCTATCTGACTTCAATCATATCCTGCATTTGACATTCACTTCTCACATCTGACCCTGGGGTTCCAGAATAAATATATGTATACCGAATTCTATGTATCTGAAAAGGGGATCCCTGTAAGGATGACTCCTCTGATCTTCATCCGTGAAATACAATCAAATAGTACAGGGATCACTCTATTCTGTTTAATATAGTGAACCCTGTAGTATTTGACTGTTTGGTGACGTGTGAAAAGCTGAACTTGATGGATGTCATACACGTCTTTTTTATGGCCTATGTAACTGATCCAGTAAGGGGCAAGAAGCATTTTAGCAACTGAAACCATTAACTTATTTTATAACTTCAATGAATGAGCAGGAGAGCTGGTGTCGGGAGCAACTGTTCTATAATGGCACAGGACCAGTAATAACTCAACGATGGGCACTGAATCAGGATAGCAGGAACCAAAGGGAAACAGGAGCCACCGAAGGACTGATATCAGGAGCGGCGGCAAGATAAAATGCCATCAAAGACACGTGCAGCCTATATTTTAGGGTATGCACATGTGTTACATTTATTACCTACAAACTATTAATAATCACAGACTGTTATATGGTTCATGATAAAGAACATGAAAATCAAGAAAAACTCAAAGTGCTGATGAGAATCCAAAGTATCAAAATCAGGAGGGTGGGGTCATCACCCTCCCACATGCCTATGGATGCCACAAAGGCTTTAGATTTGGGAGTGCTGGATCGCTGCACTACCACTGCATGTCATGAATCAGATCCTGCTGGACACTTTGCAATTCTTTATGTACAGTGTCTCACATAAGTGAGTATACCCCCCTGACAGGCTAACCCCCCAGCCCTTCAACATCTGCAATGCTGGCAGCACTCATACGTCTATTTCCAAAAGACCACCTCTGGATGTGATGCTGAGCATGTGTACTCAACTTCTTTGGTCGACATGGTGAGGCTTGTTCTCAGTGGAACCTGTCCTGTTAAACCGCTATGGTCTTGGCCACCGTGCTGCAGCTCAGTTTCAGGGTCTTGGCCACCGTGCTGCAGCTCAGTTTCAGGGTCTTGGCCACCGTGCTGCAGCTCAGTTTCAGGGTCTTGGCCGCCGTGCTGCAGCTCAGTTTCAGGGTCTCGGCCACCGTGCTGCAGCTCAATTTAGGGTCTGGGCAATCTTCTTACAGCCTTCGCCATCTTTATGTAGATGACTCTTTTTTTCAGATCCTCAGAGAGTTCTTTGCCATGAGGTGCCATGTTGAACTTCCAGTGACCAGTATGAGAGAGAGCGATAACACCAAATTTAACACACCTGCTCCCCATTCACACCTGAGACCTTGTAACACTAACGAGTCACATGACACCGGGGAGGGAAAATGGCTAATTGGGCCCAGTTTGGAGATTTTATCTTAAGAGTGTAGTCCCTTTTGTTGGCAGCGGTTTAGACATTAATGGCTGTGTGTGTCGAGTTATTTTGAGGGACAGTAAAGTTACACTGTTACACAAGCTGTACACTCACTACTTTACATTGTATCAAAGTGCAATATCATCAGTGTTGTCACATGAAAAGATATAATAAAATATTTACTAAAATGTGAGGGGTGTACTCACTTCTGTGACATACTGTACATCACAACCAACATACATGTTCTAAAATAATAAGCGTTGCTAGTATGTTGATTTTTCAGCGATCCAGAGAAGCAAAATTCAACAACAGCGAGCGAGATTGACGCCAGCAATCCCAAACGATGCTGAACAATGGTACCACTGTTATTCTTCTGTAAAATGAGTAAACAGCGGCTAGTCTCCATTTAGAATTGTCCTACCGTTGTTTGCAGCGTCGGTTGTACTCCAGTGCTTTCTGTCTAGTCTAGCGATCGTCATGGAACTCGCACTACGGTAAAACCACAGACACCTTTGGCAGAATTGCAGTGAAATCTACACTAGATTACATCAGTGGAAACTACAGTGGGATTTACGCTAGGTAATGTCGGCAGAAACTGTGGTGGAAACCCCATTGACAATTAGGCTGAGAACTACCCTGAGCAACTTCGGCAGAAACTACGGTGGTATCAAGAGTGAAAACTACTAAGAACTACAGTGGAAGTTCCCTAAATTGTGAATTCACCATGATTGATCCACCAACGTTCCCTGAAGTATTCGGAACTAACAGGGTTATTCAAAGAGAATCGAAAAGTCACCGCACGTTCGGTGACTTTTCGTTTCTTCCATTCGGTGCAATTTGACGAACCCATTTCAGTGTATTCAGCAAGCACCACAGGGACGTCGTAGTGCAGGGAAAAGCCGCCGCAAACCCGACGAACACTCACCGCAAAACCCGCAAGAACATCTGGATTAACCCCGCCGAACACGCCGGAGAAACACGAGCAGCTGCCGATCACCGCGCAGAACAGCCGCCGGAAAAACCCGACACTGCAGACGAATGGAGTGAAAAAAAAGAAAAAACAATATGCTTGAATGTTTGAAAAGTGAAACGCTGTTTGCAAAGAAACTACTGAGCGAAAATGTCTGAAATTTACATATAAGATCCAATGAATGATAATAAAATGGGCTGTTACAGAAGAGAAAAAAATTCACAAAAAATCTCGAAAAATGCCTAAAAGATCCTAAAAAATTTATAGATAGAGACTTTTTACTGCAAAATACTATAATCAACGGTTTATTAGATATTGAATTAAAACGGGAATATTTTTAACATTGAAGCCTATGGGATTCGCCTGAATAATCCTGTTGAATGAAACCACCGAACAGCAGGGCATTTCGGCAACTTTTCACTGCTGGTTTTTGTTCTCTGAAAAGGCGAAGCATTGCTTCTCTATGGGGATTTCACTGCCCTCGAACAGGCACCGTATGTGCAGGCAATTCACCAACATTTGGCGAACTGCCTGCTCTGAATAGCCGAATGGCCAGGAAATGTAAGCGTACGCTGAATTTCACTGTTTGGTTACCTTTCGGACACAATTCGGAGCTCTTTGAATAACCCTGTAAATCTACCATTATTTCAATGAAAGAATGTCACTTGGCGAGTATGAAGGGGACCCCACGGAAACATTGTGAGACCTCACTGCTCCGCTGCAAACCGCCGGACGACGGCTGCTTGGTGCGCATCAGTATCTCCCATCTAACGAGAAAGACTGCCATGCGTTTCCTCCACCACGAAACACAAAGCACAAAAACTTCCTCTAAACACTCGCTATATATAGGTTACGAGAAAGCAGACCACAGCTTCCTCTGCTACAGGATGTTTTTTTTTTCCGCAGATGTTTTTCTTAACTTTGTTTTTGTTTCACAACCAGTGAATGATTACCCCTGAGCGCGGCAGATGAGGAAGCCAACGGGGCTCTGCTGAAAGAACAGGAGCATAGCGTACTCCAGGTCGTCCAGATCTACTGCATCCATGACGGTGCATCAGGCCACACGCTACTCTTGGCCCAGTATATCATCTTTTTTCCCCAATGTTGCTTTTATACAGTTGCTAAATATCCTTGGAGACCCACTACTGCCATTATCTGAATGAGAAGCAGTGGTCAATGTTGTCTATAATCCTTCATACCCTCTGTGACCGGGACTGACGGCTTACCTCTTGAATTTCCAGAATCTTAAGTTTCTTTTAAGAGATTTTTTACTCTTTATGTCATAATGTGTTAGGTTTATAAAGATAGTAATGCATTTTTATTCGTATAGTAATACATATGTATATAGTGGAAGAGATCACAAAAACTCATCTTGAATAAGCTTTTGATCTAAGGCAGCTGTACCAGTATTCCTGTGGTTTTATTGTCGAGAGTTGGAAGTTGGCTGATGTCAACAATGAAGTTTATTTTCTAGCTTAATGGTTTAGACCAAAATAATCCATCTGAGTAATTTGATTGTCAAAATTTTCACATTATAGGACAAGGTGTGTGTGTGAAGGCAGCGCTTCTATATTAGGTGAATTGTTAAGGTCGGTGCTGCCGTAGCGGAAAAGAAAGTGTCCACACACTTCCAAGGACACAGTAATATGAAAGGGAATGTGAAATAAATTCCTGGCGCACCTTTATGTGAATCAAAAGTTGATTAAAGTACAATGTGTATAACACAAGTGTACATTTTAAATTGAAACAAATATGAACGCAAATGAATTTTTCAGACGTGTGTGTATATATATATATATTTTTTTTTTTTATATCTGACACTAAAGAAAACACTCCGGAAATAAAATTCAAAATAAGAATTGAATACTTATATTTTTGTGGTGATGTTTCTTCTTCTTCTCCTTAGTATGGCTTTTAAAGTGTAGCTTTCTTGATAACAAAGCGAGATGCTGTGTGCATTCCAGGAAGGGGAAGAGGTAGACCTGATGCCATCAGGTACTGGTGAAAAAATAGATCAGGCAACGGGACGAGATGCTACTAATAATTATCAAAATTTAATTCATGTAAAAATAAACCATATGGTAAAATTCAAATATATTAAAAGAGTAACCACTAAATCGAGAGCCACTCAAAACGCTTTTTCGCCGGCCGGCTTCCTCATTAAGTGTCCTCGAACAGTCTCTGATAAAAAGTATCAATTGATGCTGTGCCTGCTATTCCAACAGAGCTGTCACACTAAAGACTGGAGCCCTTATTCTAGTCAAGCCATCACACTAACACCTGGAGCCGCTATACCAATCAAACCATTACGCTAAAGGCTGTAGCTGCTATTCCAACAGAGCCGTTACGCTAAAGGCTGTAGCTGCTATTCCAACAGAGCTGGCACGCTAAAGACTGGAGCCCTTATCTAGCCAAGCCATCACACTTAACGCCTTGAGCCGCTATACCAACCAAACCATTACGCTAAAGGCTGTAGCTGTTATTCCAACAGAGCCATTACGCTAAAGACTGAAGCCATTATTCCACCTGAGCCATCACAGAGCTGCTATTCCAACCAAGCCATTGCGCTAGAGACTGCAGCCATTATTCCATCCAAGCCTTTATGCTAACGTCTGGAGCCGCTATTCCAACCAAGTTGTTACACTAATGCTTAGAACCGTTGTTCTAGCCTTACTCTAATGCCTGGAGGCCCTGTTCCAACGAGTCTTACTCTAATGCCTGGAGCCTCTGTTCCAAGGAGTCTTACTCTAATGCCTGGAGCCCCTGTTCCAACGAGTCTTACTCTAATGCCTGGAGCCCCTGTTCCAACGAGTCTTACTCTAATGCCTGGAGCCCCTGTTCCAACGAGTCTTACTCTAATGCCTGGAGCCCCTGTTCCAACGAGTCTTACTCTAATGCCTGGAGCCCCTGTTCCAACGAGTCTTACTCTAATGCCTGGAGCCCCTGTTCCAATGAGTCTTACTCTAATGCCTGGAGCCCCTGTTCCAACGAGTCTTACTCTAATGCCTGGAGCCCCTGTTCCAACGAGTCTTACTCTAATTCATTGGAGCCCCTGTTCCAATGAGTCTTACTCTAACACCTGGAGCCCCTGTTCCAATGAGTCTTACTCTAACGCCTGGAGCCCCTGTTCCAACGAGTCTTACTCTAATGCCTGGAGCCCCTGTTCCAACGAGTCTTACTCTAACGCCTGGAGCCCCTGTTCCAACGAGTCTTACTCTAACGCCTGGAGCCCCTGTTCCAACGAGTCTTACTCTAATGCCTGGAGCCCCTGTTCCAACGAGTCTTACTCTAATGCCTGGAGCTCCTGTTCCAACGAGTCTTACTCTAATTCATTGGAGCCCCTGTTCCAATGAGTCTTACTCTAACACCTGGAGCCCCTGTTCCAACGAGTCTTACTCTAATGCCTGGAGCCCCTGTTCCAATGAGTCTTACTCTAATGCATTGGAGCCCCTGTTCCAATGAGTCTTACTCTAACGCCTGGAGCCCCTGTTCCAACGAGTCTTACTCTAACGCCTGGAGCCCCTGTTCCAACTGAGCCTTTATGCTAATACCTGGAGCCACTATTGCAACCGAGCAGTTACGCTAACACATCAAGCAGTATCCAGAGGTGGTTTCAGAGACATGGGATTAAGAGGAAGAGTGGTGATGGGTGCCCTAAATTTAGCAAATGTAGCTCCTGGAATAAGTCAGAGCTGTAGGAATGTGAGGATGTCAGGCCTCCTCACATTTCAATTGCCCTTGTCAGGGTGTTGTGAATGTCACTGGAGGCAGGGCCACACACAAATCTCCTCCTAGACCACAGGGGCAAACAACCATGGCCCTCCAGATGTTTTGGGACTAAATTTTCCATGAATCTCCACCAATTTGTTGGCTGAGCATCATGGGAGATGTAGTTCATCTGGAGCCAAGGGTGCTGACTCCTGTCTTAGATGATGATGATACAATGTAATGTAATTGCTGGTGGGTTTTATTGCCTTTCCTACTGATGTACACCCACCCACCCCCATGTACACCGACCGACTCCAAAGAGAGACATTAGGAGAGGAATGGAGGGATTTTGTCCCAAAATAGGAACTGCCCCTTTAAGTGTCAACTGTGTTTATTCCACTGAGGAATGAATAGATAAGACATAATGTTGATGTGTATGATTAGCGACGTGCACCCCCACATGCATTAATAACCCTGTGCACCCACATTTCTGCTTGAGACACCAGTAACTATATGGTTGAAAGGCTGGAAAAGCCACTCGGATCGCTGCACCATCAGTTTCAATGTGCGGTTCAGTGAGCGGGGACAATGGCCATTGTGCTGTGAAAGAACACAGTATGGTTCTGTGACAGATTCCTGGGAATCACATCTTAACCCCTTATTTCCTGCAGTAGTCACTACTCCTATATAATCCGCCGGTGTTATATTAAGAGTTGGAACTTTCCATCTGCATGCAAATTGAAGGAAAGGCGTGATCTGTAGGCTGTGCCAACAGAATATCAGTAATTACCGGATTATACAGTGTTTTTCATAACGTTGCATGCCACATGTCCATCCAAACAAGACTCCATTGTACTGTTATTAAATATTAATGTCTCAGATACCTGTGATGTCACATGGGTGTAAACTCCCCGTGTCCATCTATCGAATAGCCGGGATGTCAAACTGTGGCCCCAAATATCCCTGAAATACAAGTCCCATGATTCTCTGACTATGTTGCATTCATAGATGTATGGGAGTTGTAGTCCATCAGAATCTGGGGGCTGAGGTTTGACATGACCAATCTATAGGGTATCTTCTCGGGTTATAAATAAGACCTATATCACCATTTGATTGTTTTGGGGCATCAAGCTGTAGCTGATGATGGAACCAGGGTCTACAGTGGCAAGAAAAAGTATGTGAACCCTTTGGGATTACGTGGAGTTTTGCATGAATTGGTCATAAAATGTGCTTTGATCTTCATCTAAGTCACAACAATTTGAAAAACACAGTCTGCTTAAAATAATACAACACAAACATTATATGTTTTCATGTTTTTATTGAACAGAACATGTAAACATTCACAGTGCAGGGTGGAAAAAGTATGTGAACCTTTGGACTTAATAACTGGTTGACCCTCCTTTGGCAGCAATAAACTCAACCAAATGTTTCCTGTAGTTGCAGATCAGACCTGCACAACGATCTGGAGTAATTTTGGACCACTCCTCTTCACAAAACTGTTTCAGTGTAGCAATATTCTTGGGATGTCTGGTGTTAATCGCTCTCTTAAGGTCATGCCACAGCATTTCAATCGGGGTGAGGTCAGGACTCTGACTGGGCCACTCCAGGAGGCGTATTTTGTTTTGTTGAAGCCATTCTTTTGTTGAATTACTTGCTTTGGGTCATTGTCCTGTTGCATCACCCATCCTCTGCGGAGCTTCAGTTGGCGGACAGATGGTCTTACGTTTTCCTGCAAAATCTCTTGATAAACTCTGGAATTCATTTTTCCATCAATGACAACAATCCGTCCAGGCCCTGAGGCAGCAAAGCAGCCCCAAACCATGATGCTCCCTCCGCCATGTTTTACAGTGGGGATGAGGTATTGATGTTGGTGTGCTGTGCCTTTTTTTCTCCACACATAGTGTTGTGTGTTTTTTCCAAACAACTCAATTTTGGTTTCATCTGTCCACAGAATATTTTGCCAGTAGTGCTGTGGAACATCCAGGTGCTCTTTTGCAAACTTCAAACGTGCTGCAATATTCTTTTTGGACAGCAATGGCTTCTTCCGTGGTGTCCTCCCATGCACTCCATTCTTGTTTAATGTTTTCCTTATTGTAGATGTGTCAAAAAATGTTAGCATGTGCCAGAGATTTCTGTAAGTCTTTAGCTGACACTCTAGGATTCTTCTTTACCTCATTAAGCATTCTGCGCTGTGCTCTTGCAGTCATCTTTACAGGATGACCACGCCTAGGGAGAGTAGCGACAGTGCTGAACTTTCTCCATTTGTAGACAGTCTGTCTTACCGTGGACACATGGACATCAAGGCTTTTGGAGATACTTTTGTAACCCTTTCCAGCTTCATGCAAGTCAACAATTCTTGATCGTAGGTCTTCTGACAGCTCTTTTCTGCGAGGCATGGTTCACATCAGGCAGTGCTTCTCGAAACCAGTAAACCCAAAACTGGTGTGTGTTTTTAAAGGGCAGGATAGCTTTCAGTAACACATCCAATAATATCACACTGATTGAACTCAAGGTTGGCTCACTCCTGGCTCCAATTAGCTCTTGGAGAAGTCATTAGGCTAGGGGTTCACGTACTTTTTCCACCCTGCACTGTGAATGTTTACATGTTCTGTTCAATAAACACATGAAAACATATAATGTTTGTGTTGTATTATTTTAAGCAGACTGTGTTTTTCAAATTGTTGTGACTTAGATGAAGATCAGAGCACATTTTATGACCAATTCATGCAAAACTCCACGTAATCCCAAAGGGTTCACATACTTTTTCTTGCCACTGTAACATTCAGAACTACATAAACTATAATCCTCCAGTAGTCTTGAAGCTTGCTGAGCGTGATGGGAGATGTACTTATGAAACATCTGGGGTGCCAGAGTTGTGTAGGGAGAGGTATTAGCAGTAGGAAAAGGGAAGTGCTCATGCCACTGTACAGAGCACTGGTGAGCCTCACTTGGAGTACTGTGTGCAGTACTGGAGACCGTATCTCCAGAAGGATATAGACATCTTAGAGAGAGTTCAGAGAAGGGCTACTAAAATGGTGTACGGCTTGAAGGAGAAAAGTTACCAGGAAAGGCTTAATGATCTTAACATGTACAGCTTGGAAAAAAGACGAGACAGAGCAGATATGATAGAAACATTTAAATACGTAAAGGGAATCCACAAGGTAGAGGAAGGGAGTATATTTAAAAGGAAACAAAGTAGCAAAACAAGAGGACATAGTCTTAGATTAGAGGGGCAAAGGTTTAAAAGTAACATCAGGAAGCATTATTTTACTGAGAGGGTGGTGGATACATGGAACAGTCTTCCAGTAGAAGTGGTAGAGGCCAAAACAGTGATTGAATTTAAGCAAGCATGGGATAGGCATAAGGCTATCCTAAACAAAAGATAAATCCAGGTAAAGTATCCATGTAATTGGGCAGACTAGATGGGCCGAGAGGTTCTTATCTGCCGACATTTTTCTATGTTTCTATGTGCCCAGGACAGCTAACACTATAGCCTATACTCTGTCCAGGTCTCTGTTGAGTACATTGTTTCTGTGTCTGGATCATAAGTGGTTTTTGAAGGTTCCAAGGATATAGATACACATTATGATGCCTGGGCATCATGGGAAATGTAGTTCCAAAACATCTGTAGGGTCAAGGTTGCTGACCCCTAATATAGATCGTTAGCTCTTTGGGATAGGGACCGGTCTATTGCATTATATACAGTATATACATCTTTTGTAGCTATGCTTTGATCATAAACACATGGTCGCTGTATCCCTCATGTATTGTGTAAAGTGCACCCGGGGTGAAATATAAATACACTAATAACACAAGGTGTATCTCAGACGACACTGAGCAGAACAGAAAACTCCCCAAGGCTCCCATTACATAATAGGACCTTGGAGACATTTGTCTGCATTAACAGTGACGGGAAGCATTAAAGCCACAACTTGTTTATTTCAGCTTTGTGCAGGTTTTAATTCAGCGATTAGATTTGACAAATGGAGACCACTGGATACATTTAGCATTGTGTAGGATGTGAGAAATTGCAAGATCAATACGCACAATTTGCACACGAGTCCATATATACTCCTTGTTAAAGGGATAAAATGGGAAGGGGAGATGAAGGAGTTAAACATTAACCCCCACCCTCTTTTTACCCCCTCCACCCATTTTAGTCCTATAGTAAGAATGAAACTGGTCTTCATTCCAGTTTCGAGGCTCCTATGGTGGGTGTCTGAATGTGACAAGCTGCAGCTTCTGTGGGAGCTGCAGCTTCTGTGGGAGCTGCAGCTTCTGTGGGAGCTGCAGCTTCTGTGGGAGCTGCAGCTTCTGTGGGAGCTGCAGCTGTCATGTGACCCACAGGAGGCTGGACATTCCAGCAAGTAATCAGCCATTCGAACGGCTCTCAATGATAGCGCATTGAGAGCCATTGGCTAGAGCTAGGACTGAATTGCTGTTTGTTCCTGACCTTTATCGCCGCAGTCTGATCAGCGAGAACCCCCCTCCCACTCGGAAGGTTGATTTTACAATTTGCATTGAACGTTTCCAGCACCTAGAGCAGTGATGGTGAATCGTGGCATCCCAGGTGTTTTGAAACTGCATGTTCCATGATGCTACTACTGCCTTAAACCTTTGCTAGGCAACCAGGACATACTTGAAAATGAGAGAAATCTCAATGAATTCTTTCTCAAAAAAAACCTGGGTTGTCAAGGTTCTCCATCAATGGCCTAGAGCAGTGATGGCGAACCTTGGCACCCCAGATGGTTTGAAACTCCATGTCCCATGATGCTCCGACTGCTATAACGCTGGCTTCACATCGTGGAACACGTAGTTCCAAAACATCTGGGGTGCCAAGGATCGCCATCAATTGCCTAGATTTTCCCTTTAATATAAAGTATCCTTAATAACGGATGACAGCCCAGGTTTTGGGCTAAGATCCCTATGTCCCTCTTTGTTCTTCTAATATCCTTCTTTTTATGGTCTCTTCCATAGATTCCAACTGTGTAACAAACCTACAGGGCTGAGCCTGCGGCTCCGGAAGGCTGCTGAAGAATGAGGTATTAACTCCTTGTAGACATAAAAAAGTTAATATTTTCAGTTGCTAAAATGCTGCTTTTACCAGACAGGGGCCCAATTCCAACCGGGTTGGAAACAGGGAGCTTATACACCGTAGGGGCTCCTACCGGCAATATTACATCAGAGCCACCCACTGTATCAGTGGCTCGAGAAGTAATAACTTAGAGACGCTAATTGATACCGGCAACGCACCGCCGCTGGTATCGGCTCATTGAGTCAATAGGCCTCCATGGAGCCAAGCACAACCCTGCCTTGATGAACCAGGCAGAGTGATCTTTATCTGACCATCCCGTTCAACACACACTGCCGTCCACCACGGCAATCGATATTGAATCAATTCCTGACTGTGCGTCCAAGCTATTAATAATAGCAATATCCATATTACCTGTCATCGCCTCGTGTGCCTGCTCCGCTGAGGAACCATTTGCTCACGACTCTTACTCTTATTGTTACTGTTGTTTGATTTGATCAGCACATCCTCTCTTGGCAGGTAATGCTACAACTAAGCTGTGCTTACAGTGAAGAACCCTGGCCTCTGCTGTAGGTGAAATCTCCTTTTATCGGGTCCCAATGGATGATCTTCTATCCTTTGTACAGTCCTGCTCTTGAGTAAGCGACCAATGATTTGCCCTAGCCATGTGTTTAATGGCTTTTAATGTGTTGTGTCATTATCATATCCCCTTGTTATAACAGGCAGCCACACAGTAAGTGCTGGAAAACATTCAGGTTGTTAGTAAATAATCCTGTGTATATTTATATAACAAATGGAGTTTGCTGTTCATCATGAGAGGGAAATTCAATCATCGTCAGGAGAATGTTCATTGATGAACCCTCTCTTACTGCTGTTTCTTGTCATTGTAACAAAGGCAAACTGCACTGGTTATTGAATGACCCCCATAGTTACTTTTTTCATGTTATTCTTGCCTCTGGTGCCCAGGACTTAATTAGAGACAACATAGACCAGAGAGTGGTATCTGGGGGCGTGACATGTTGATGACTGCTCTGGACATTTAAGGGGTTTCCACTAACCTCTGAATTGGCCACGAACTGCACGCAACGTGAATTTCACCGTTCGGTGGATTGTCGGGGCAAGTCGCCTATTTTCAAAACTGTCAATTCGCCAAATATGGGCAAATTGACAGGGACATACGGTGCGGTTCAGTGGCACCAAAATTGACCCATTGGAAACTATCGATACGTTTATTCACAGAACACCGAACCGCACCAAAATTTTGCCAAATGATCTAAGGCTGGGGTCAGACGAACGCAGTGTGAACGTGCGTGCAGCCGCACTTTATTACAGCCGTAGTAGCAGCAAATGACGGCCAATATACGAAGTACGGCCGCACGAAAGTTCGGCCGCGCAACGCAAGCGGCAAACGAACGCATTATTTCAAGAACGTAGAACCGCTAGTACTGACGTATAGAGTGCGCTGTGTCCGCATAGCGGCGTGTGTGCGTGATTAGGAGACGTCAGACGCTGCTCATGTCCGGCCAACATAACGTCCAGACACCCAAAGTTTCCTGGTTTGGATCCGTAAAAAATCACGGCAGAAATTGCGCATTGTAGGACCGCTATCGCGTCTTCCGTGAAAAAATGCGTTCGGACGCATCAACGCAC
Organism: Leptobrachium leishanense; assembly: GCA_009667805.1. Taxonomy (NCBI): domain Eukaryota; kingdom Metazoa; phylum Chordata; class Amphibia; order Anura; family Megophryidae; genus Leptobrachium; species Leptobrachium leishanense. The sequence continues at coordinate 88,368,464 of CM019074.1, read as the reverse complement.
TTTTTGACGGCAGACGTGAAAAATGCATTCGTCTGACCCTAGCCTTAAACAGTCGAATCCAGTGGGTTTCAATGTAATAAATGGAATATCTTTTTTAAAGACCATTTATTCTTTTTATTTTTTGCAAAAATCCATTTTATTTTTTCATTTTTTTAAAAAAAAAACTTTATGTATTTTTACATTTTTTTAAAAAAATTAACAGACCCTGACGTTTTTTTCTTATTTAGACACATTTCTTCCTACATTTTTGTCGATTTAGGCTAGGGTCAGACGAAAGCATTTTTCCCCGCGAACGTCAAAAAGTGCGTCCGAAACGCATTTTTTCACGGAATGCGCGAAAACGGTCAGACAACGCGAATTTTCGTGCGTGATTTTTTACGGATCGTCAATAAAACACTTTTTTGCGTCTGGACGTTATGTAGGCTGGACATAAGCAGTGTCTGACATCTCCTAATCACACACACACGCCGCTATGCCGCAGCTGCGCACTCTGTACGTCAGTACTAGCGGTTCTGCGTACTCGACAAAATGCGTTCAAATTCCACTTGCGTTGCACGGCCGGACTTTTGTGCGGCTGTACATCGTATATTGGCCGTCATTGCCCGTCATTTGCTGCTAGTGCGACCGTAATTAAGTGCGCCAGAACGCACGTTAAAAGTGCGCTGGTCTGACCCCAGCCTTAACCTCCTATTAGGAGAATAGGACTCTTCCTTTTTTTTTCCCCTTCAGTTCGGTGGAATTTGCCAACGTCCCATAACTGTTCCGGCGACATCAATTTCGTCAAAATACGGTGACCGCTCGATAAATTGTGGAGACACGGAATTTTGGGCAAGATGGAATCGCCAAAGTGCAAAGGACCGAAATTGCGTTAAATTCCGGTGCTTTGTGAATAGACCCCTAAGGCTGGGGTCAGACCAGCGCACTTTTAACGTGCGTTCTGGCGCACATAATTACGGCCGCACTAACAGCAGATGACGGGCAATGATGGCCAATATACGATGTATGGCCGCACAAAGGTCCGGCCGTGCAACGCAAGTGGAATTTGAACGCATTTTTTTGAGAACGCTGAACCGCTAGTACTGACGTACTGAGTGCGCAGCTGCAGCATAGCGGCGTGTTTGCGTGATTAGGAGATGTCAGACGCTGCTAATGTCCAGCCAACATAACGTCCAGACGCAAAAAGAGTTTTATTGACGATCCGTACAAAATCACGCCTGAAAATGCGCGTCGTCTGACCATTTTTGCGCATTCCGTGAAAAAATACGTCAATGTGTTCGGACGCACTTTTTCACGTTCGCGGGGAAAAATGCTTTCGTCTGACCCTAGCCTAAGTCTCCCTGCTTTGCTGGAAAATGGTAAACCCGCACTAACACAGATATCCCTCCCTAAATAACTGCCAGACACTGCAATTTATTAAAAAAGGCTGCAGAGTCAGGTGAAAACATTGCCAGCATCCAAATAAATGTTGCCTATGCATGATGGGAGTGCCTGGCTTCCCTGCTGCTTTCTTGAAAATTCCAATTTGTGACCGGAAGTATGCTTTTTCAGGCAAACACCTGTTTTTTTGGAATTCGACTGCGCGTCCAACATCATCCAGAATTTACATTTTTTTTTTTTTTATGTCCAGCAGAGCGAGAGATATTTAAAGGGACGGAGCATTGCCACAAAATTATAAAGCAGGTAGATAATCTTTTCTCCCATACACCGGATATCGTCTTTCAAGAGCAGGGGCTCAAACTCTGGCATCACCAGATGTTGCCGAACTACAACTCCCAAGATTCTCTGACCAAAGATTTCCTTCTAAGGCTAGGGTCAGACTGAGGCAGTGCGAACGCGCGTTCTGGCGCACATAATCACGGCCGCACTAGCAGCAGATGACGGGCAATGACAGCCAATATACGAAGTACGGTCGCACAAAAGTCCGGCCGCGCAACGCAAGTGGAAAATGAACGCATTTTTTCGAGAACGTTAAACCGCTGGTACTGACGTACAGAGTGCGCTGCGGCCGCATAGCAGCGTGTGTGCGTGATTAGGAGATGTCAGACGCTGCTAGTGTGCGGCCAACATAACGTTCAAACAGCCGGATTTCCCTAGACTTCTTTTTACCCCATCGTCATGAAATACGTCCAGAATTGCGCATCGTCTGACCACTTAAGCGTATTCTGTGAAAAAATGCGTGCGCACGCATCGACGTACATTTTGACGGTGGCCGCAGAAAATGCGCTCATCTGTCCCTAGCCTAAGAATTCATTGAATTGAAGGTCACCAACACATCTGGGGAGTCGTGTTTAGAGATTCCTGTTCTAGATCCTCTTAATCTAGATCACTCACAGGGTAATTCAAAGAGAATCGAAAAAATCACTGCATGGTCGGTGACTTTTCGTTCTCTTCAATTCGGTTCGTTTTGCCGATCCCATTTCGGCGACCCTGCGGTGTATTCAGCAAGAACCACGGGGTCCCCGAATTGCAGGGAAAGGTAAGCCGCAAACCCGACGAAAACTAACCGCAAAACCCGGCGAACGCATGCCGAAAACACCCAAAAACATCTGGATTAACCCGCCGAAAACCACGAAAAAACCCGAGCAGGAGCCGATCACCCGCAGTGAAGCTGCTGGAAAAAACCGACACCGTAGACGAAGGCAGTGAATAAATTAGTTTGCTTGAATGTTTGAAAAGTGAAACGCTGTTTGCAAAGAAACTACTGAGCGAAAATGTCTGAAATTTACATAGAAGATCCAATGAATGAGAATAAAAAGGGCTGTTACAGATAAAAGAAGTAAGCGTAAAAAATATAAAAATTCGGACTTTTAAAAAAAAAATCCAGAAAAATGCTTAAAATATCCTAAAACATCTATAACTAAAGAGACTCTTTACTGCAGATTAAAATAATAAACGGTTTATTAGATATTGATTTAAAACGGGAATATTTTTAACATTGAAGCCTATGGGATTCGCCTGAATAAACCTGCCGCATGAAACCACCGAATGGCAGGGCATTTAGAGAACCTTTCACTGCTGGTTTGTGTTCTCGGAATAGCCGAAGCAGTACTTTTTTTTAGGGGGTTTTCACTGCCCTCGAACAGGCACCGTATGTGCAGGCAATTCGCCAGGATTTGGCGAATTGCCTGCTCTCTGGATAGCCGAATGGCCAAGAAAGGTAACTGAACACTGATTTTCAGCGTTCGGTTACCTTTCTCCAGCCATTCGGATCTCTTTGAATAACCCTGTCAGTTTTTGTTTTAAGGGTCTATTGACAAAGCACTGAAATTGCGTGCAATTTAGGTGCTTTGCGTTTCGGGCCATTTTGGCGAAAATACATTGAATTCACTATTTAGCAAATGATCACTGTATTTTGCCGAAAATGGAGTCGCCGACGCAGTTGTCAGACGTCGGCGAAAGCCACCAAAGTGCACCAAAAAACATTGAATTGGCAAATTTCACCAAACTGCAAAAAAAAAAAAGAACGGAACTCTCCTATTCCACGAATAGGTGTTTAAACTAATAAAAATGTTTTAAAATGCATCGAAATAATAAAAAAATGCCTTTTAGAAAAGGACAAAATACAAAAAATGCCTTTTAAATAAATTGAGAAAGAAAAATTGTCATAAGTGGTTACAGTATGTTACTTAGAATTAATGTTCCTGTCTGGGTCAATCTGGAACCCCCCTCCTCTCATTCTAGATTTCTCCGTCCCCTTTACTGCTGATCCCTCAACAACCTGAATCACCGTTCCCATGTAGTCTAGTACAGGGGTCGGCAACGTTGGCCCTAGATGTTTTGGAAAAACATTTCTCAGGATGCTCATTAGGTTGTTTTAGTATCAAGGGGGAGATGTGGTTCCAAAACATCTGGAAGGCCGGGGTTGCTGACCCTGGTCTAAAATCTCCTTTTTAACCGGAACCCCCCCTTTTCTTTTGTCTCTGTTCTTGCTCGCCCACCAGACTCCCCTTCATTCACCTTGCCCATGTCTAGATCCGTCGTTACATTCTTTCCACGCCTCAGTCTAGATTCCTTCCTTTCATTCTAGAGCAGAGTTCAAACCCTGGCATCACCAGATGTTGCTAAACTACGACTCCAATGATTCTCTGGCCATCGATTTCCTTCTACGAATTCTGGGAATTGAAGGTCACCAACATCCGGGGAGTCAGGTTTAGAGATCTCGGTTCTAGATCATCTTCTTAATCTAGATACAACCTTCTCTGGGTCTTTGACCTACAGGGTTATTCGGAGACAGGTGAAATTCTGGAGAACTTTTGGAGAAGTGAAAATTCTAGGTCAATATAGCCGATTTGGAAAGTGAGATATATGGGAGAATTTTTTTGGTCTGGCTATTTTGACCTAGAATTTTCACTTCTCCAAAAGTTCTCCAGAGTTTCACCTTTCTCTGAATAACCTTGTATGTCTAGATCAGTGATGCTGACCCTTGTCACACCAACTGTTTTACAACTTACATGTCCCATGGTGCTCAGCTAGCCCTAAGCATCATGGGACATGTAGTGCAGAAACATCTGGGGTCCCAAGGTTTGCCATCTCTGCTCTAGATCATCCTTTGCTCTAAGATTGGGATCAGCAGACTTGGTCTTTGATATTTTGGAACTACATTTCTCATCAGGCACTGCCAATCTAATGAGTACCTGAGCATCATGAGAGATGTAGTTTCAAAATGTGGGGAGAGCCAAGGAGGCTGACACCTGAGGAGGAGAGTAAAATTTAAGAAGAGATGGGGATCTAGAAAAAAAAACTGGGGGAGATCTAGGCTTAGAGGGATCTAGGTTAAGAGTAGGGGGGCTTGACAGAAGATATTAGGTTTCTAGATGGGGGGGATCCAGATCCAATTTTTTCCTTCAGCCTAGATAGCCCTATCCCTTCAATCTAGGTTCCCCCACCCCTCAGCCTAGACCCCCCTCTCTCCAGCCTAGACCCCCCTTCCCTTATTCTACCTAGATCCCCTTCCCTCAGCCTAGATCTTTCTACAACCTAGATTCCCCTCCTTTTAGTCTAGACACCCTTTCCCTGTTATTCCAGAACCCCCCTCTATTATACATCTCCCATGTCCAGATCTCCCCTCTCTTCAGTCAGATCCCACTCTCCCCCTGATTTCACGGCCCCCCTCTGTAATCCTCCACGAGTGGGTGCCTGGGTGAGCTGGACCTGGCTTGCTGACGGGGGGAATACATGGTATCGTCTGTCTGTGTGCATTGAGGCAACGGGTCTGCTGGGACAGCAGTCAGTGAGGGGTTAAGCTGCGGCTGTAGGGAGGAGCCAGGCCCGCTGTCAATGTGCCCGCCGTCCCTGTATGCGCTCTCTAATTGGTGCGCTGTGATGACGCGTCACGGCAAGGGAGGTGGGAGGTGTGACGTTACTGGTGGGCTGAGAAGTGGGCGGGGCGTGCTGCCCGGTGAGGGAAAGAGAGACAGCTCGGGTCCGCCGCTTTGCCACCCCCCCCTCCCGGGCACAGCCCCCGCTGCATCCCCCAACCTGGCCCCACCCCCGATATAGCCTGACCCCAGCGGCAGAAACGGCCCCAAGCAGAGCCCCCCGCCCGGCTCCATCACCAGCCCGGCTCAATGGGGACCAAGGACTTCAAACGGTGAGTCTCATTACCAGACCGAGATCAGACCCCCCCCCCCATGAGACCCCACACAGCGACTGACCTGTGACCCCCCCATGAGACCCCACACAGCGACTGACCTGTGACCCCCCCATGAGACCCCACACAGCGACTGACCTGTGACCCCCCCACCACAATGAGACCCCACACAGTGACTGAACTGTGACCCCCCCCATGAGACCCCACACAGCGACTGACCTGTGACCCCCCCACCACAATGAGACCCCACACAGTGACTGAACTGTGACCCCCCCATGAGACCCCACACAGTGACTGAACTGTGAACCCCCCCACCACAATGAGACCCCACACAGCGACTGACCTGTGACCCCCCCCACAATGAGACCCCACACAGTGACTGAACTGTGACCCGCCCCCACCACCACAATGAGACCCCGCACAGACTGAATTGTGACCCCCCCATGAGACCCCACACAGCGACTGACCTGTGACCCCCCCACCACGAGACCCCACACAGTGACTGAACTATGAACCCCCCCACACACAATGAGACCCCAGAGACTGAACTGTGACCCCCCCATGAGACTCCACAGTGACTGAACTGTGACCCCCCCACCACCACAATGAGACCCCAGAGACTGAACTGTGACCCCCCCACCACCACAATGAGACCCCAGAGACTGAACTGTAACCCCCCCACCACAATGAGAACCCACACAGCGACTGACCTGTGACCCCCCCATGAGACTCCAGTGACTGAACTGTGACCCCCCACCACCACAATGAGACCCCAGAGACTGAACTGTAACCCCCCCACCACAATGAGACCCCACACAGCGACTGACCTGTGACCCCCCCACCACAATGAGACCCCACACAGTGACTGAACTGTGACCCACCCCCACCACAATGAGACCCCGCACAGACTGAGCTGTGATCTCGTAATACAACGAACACCTACAACGAACACTACAACGAACACCTACAACGAACACCTACAACGAACACCTACAACGAACACCTACAACGAACACGTGACTGAGCCGCGACCTCATACTATCCCCCAGGACACTACACGGAGACTGAACTCTGACCCCGCAGTGACCATAGAGACTGAACTGTGACCTTATAGAGACCCCACAGTAAGTCTGAACTCTGACCCCCAAAACCCCACACTGAGATTGATTAGTGACCTCAGACTGAACCCGAGACTACAAAGTGAGAGCGAACCATGACACCTCACACTGATACTGAGCACATGAACCCTGACACTCTGCAACGAATGTGAACTTTAAAGACCCCACACAAGCCTTGAGACCTCACATTCAACCCCCCTACTTGACTGCGCTCTAATACCCCACAATGACACCGGGGACCTGTGCAGAGAGTCACCCCCACCCCCCAAGACTTCATGCAGTTCTCCAAGGCTTCACTGTATATCCGAGACCCCACCCTATGCATAGTGAGATCCTGCAAATGAGATTAAGCCCCCCCCTGAGACCCCGCTCTGCACTCCCAAATTCCGCAAATGAGACTGAACTCCAGACTCCTCCAAAGACCCAAAAGAAGTCTGACCTAGGAGACCCTATTACTACAGTAAACCCCGAGACCCTACACTGAACTACCAGACCGTACTCAGACTGACGACGAGAGCCCACTCTGAAACTGTACCTAGGGTCCATACTCAACCCGGAAACATCCCAATAAAGCGGAGCAAGACTGCATGCATCCAGAGACCTTGCACTGCACCCTGAAACAACCAAATAAGACTGAACCACGAGACCCCACACTAACACCAAATGGGGTGACAGACTGATGGAATCCGAAAAAGATGCTTTCGAAGACCGATCAGGAAGATGATGGGTCTGTGCCCTGAGCGAGAAACACTGACATTGTCTGTGCCCCAGCACAGAGAAAGAGATGGACCCTTTCTGTGCCACCGCAGGGGGAGAGCGAGGGAGACGGGAGCGGTCTATGTCCTGACAGGAATAGAGACGTAAACTGTCTGTGCGAGCGATAGGGGACGGATGTGGTCTGTGCTCCGGCAAGGAGCGAGAGAGGGGACTGGTGCTGTCTGTGCCCCGGCAAGGAGAGAGGGGGGACAGGTGCTGTCTGTGCCCCTGCTAGGAGAGAGAAGGGACGGGTGCTGTCTGTGCCCCTGCTAGGGGAGAGAGGGGACGGGTGCTGTCTGTGCCCCGGCTAGGGGAGAGAGGGACGGGTGCTGTCTGGCCCCGGCTAGGGGAGAGAGGGACGGGTGCAGTCTGTGCCCCGGCTAGGGGAGAGAGGGGACGGGTGCTGTCTGTGCCCCGGCTAGGGGAGAGAGGGGACGGGTGCCGTCTGTGCCCCGGCTAGGGGAGAGAGGGGACGGGTGCCGTCTGTGCCCCGGCTAGGGGAGAGAGGGACGGGTGCCGTCTGTGCCCCGGCTAGGGGAGAGAGGGGACGGGTGCCGTCTGTGCCCCGGCTAGGGGAGAGGGGACGGGTGCCGTCTGTGCCCCGGCTAGGGGAGAGAGGGACGGGTGCCGTCTGTGCCCCGGCTAGGGGAGAGAGGGGACGGGTGCCGTCTGTGCCCCGGCTAGGGGAGAGAGGGGACGGGTGCCGTCTGTGCCCCGGCTAGGGGAGAGAGGGGACGGGTGCCGTCTGTGCCCCGGCTAGGGGAGAGAGGGGACGGGTGCCGTCTGTGCCCCGGCTAGGGGAGAGAGGGGACGGGTGCCGTCTGTGCCCCGGCTAGGGGAGAGAGGGGACGGGTGCCGTCTGTGCCCCGGCTAGGGGAGAGAGGGGACGGGTGCTGTCTGTGCCCCGGCTAGGGGAGAGAGGGGACGGGTGCTGTCTGTGCCCCGGCTAGGGGAGAGAGGGGACGGGTGCTGTCTGTGCCCCGGCTAGGGGAGAGAGGGGACGGGTGCTGTCTGTGCCCCGGCTAGGGGAGAGAGGACGGGTGCCGTCTGTGCCCCGGCTAGGGGAGAGAGGGGACGGGTGCCGTCTGTGCCCCGGCTAGGGGAGAGAGGGGACGGTGCCGTCTGTGCCCCGGCTAGGGGAGAGAGGGACGGGTGCCGTCTGTGCCCCGGCTAGGGGAGAGAGGGACGGGTGCCGTCTGTGCCCCGGCTAGGGGAGAGAGGGGACGGGTGCCGTCTGTGCCCCGGCTAGGGGAGAGAGGGGACGGGTGCCGTCTGTGCCCCGGCTAGGGGAGAGAGGGGACGGGTGCCGTCTGTGCCCCGGCTAGGGGAGAGAGGGACGGGTGCCGTCTGTGCCCCGGCTAGGGGAGAGAGGGGACGGGTGCCGTCTGTGCCCCGGCTAGGGGAGAGAGGGACGGGTGCCGTCTGTGCCCCGGCTAGGGGAGAGAGGGACGGGTGCCGTCTGTGCCCCGGCTAGGGGAGAGAGGGGACGGGTGCGTCTGTGCCCCGGCTAGGGGAGAGAGGGGACGGGTGCCGTCTGTGCCCCGGCTAGGGGAGAGAGGGGACGGGTGCCGTCTGTGCCCCGGCTAGGGGAGAGAGGGACGGGTGCCGTCTGTGCCCCGGCTAGGGGAGAGAGGGGACGGGTGCCGTCTGTGCCCCGGCTAGGGGAGAGAGGGGACGGGTGCCGTCTGTGCCCCGGCTAGGGGAGAGAGGGGACGGGTGCCGTCTGTGCCCCGGCTAGGGGAGAGAGGGGACGGGTGCCGTCTGTGCCCCGGCTAGGGGAGAGAGGGGACGGGTGCTGTCTGTGCCCCGGCTAGGGGAGAGAGAGAGACCCTGACCAGAGAGAGAAAGGGGTAATGGGGGACGGGTGCCGTGTGTGCCCCAGCAGGGAGGGACGGGTGCCGTGTGTGCCCCAACAGGGAGGTTAACAAACACAATACAGAGAAGGCGACATTGACTGAACTCGACAATCTGAATCAATAGGATTTTGTTCTATGTTCCTGTCACTGGAACGTTACTGCTTGACATTCGTCCCTAATAGTCAGAAGCATAGGAAATGGGTGACTTCAGGAATCTATTTTAGAAGGGGAAACTGAGCATGTGCGAAGTGCCCTCAGACAGGTCAGATTTCAAAAAATGTCCAGGAATCCTGGAACAAACCCAACATTGTTTTTTCCCCCTTCAGAAACCGTATAATATTGCTAACTCCTTGTCATACCAGCAGTTTCGCCCTTTCTGTTCACTTGTCGTGCTCTGCTGCCGTTTTTTATCAGCCTTTCCAGTTCTTGTTATAGCAGGCAAGGCCATTGTTTCTTTTGTGGCATCCTTCTAATGTTCCTGTTAATTTAAAAAAAAAAATCTCTGTAGATCTGATTCAGTCCTCAGAGTGCTGATCTAGTGTGATGCCGTAAAGGTGCTCTTCACTCTTGCCAGGTTAGCTCGCTGCTGGATCTGCACCGGCCAACCTGAATTTGTGCTATTCTGTAATTCATCCGTCTTTCAATGGGTTTATGTATACAGGCGCCAGCATATAATATCATCACGCCTACGCATAGAGCGCCATACCGGCGACTCTCCAGCTCTTTAGAGAAAAGATTTGTGTTTTTTCTCCCCCACTCTGGTCTTGATCACTTCTATGTTAAAAATATTCCAAGAACCCAGGTAAAGTGGAAATATTTAGTACTTAACCCTTTAAAACCATAGGTGTGATTAACACTTCCTGGCAGTAACAGGTACATGGGGAGGCTGGTGGAATGCTCTAGCGGCATTCTCCCAGGCTCTCGCGGGTGGCAGCATTCCAATGAGTGCCCCCAGCTAAGGTTTAGATCGGCCGCTCGTTCGGAACCCCCAGCCGCGAGATCGTGCACAGTTCGAGATCGCGGCTGGGGGTTCCGAACGAGCATCCAATTTAAACCTTTGCCGGCGCCGCTCGATGTTCTAGCTCCATTCTCCCAGACCGCATTCCAATCTGCCAGCCCCTCGGATGCCGGTAAGCCAGCCCAGCGCTGGCTAGCGGTATTCAGGGCATCTGCACGAGTACGAAGTATTGGTATCGGTGCATCCCTAGTTACAAGTATTTTATAAAGCACTAACAAGTTCCGTAGCGCTGTACAACAGGTGAGACAAAATAACAAATATACATGAACGTTAAACACACAGAACCGTGGGAGAGAGGACCCTGCTCGAGAGCTTACAATCTAAAAGGAGAGGGGTGACACACTAGGTGAGGGTAAAAGATCTGTGTGGGTGTCTTTCACCAAAAACTAACATCTGAATTTTTCTTTTATAAAGTGTTTTCTGTAATAGATAATAGGGATAGACCGATATATCAGTTTTGCCGATTATCGGCTGCCGATATTCAGAAAATTACGGTTATCGGCTGCCGATATTCAGAAAATTACGGGTATCGGCATTTTATTTGCCAATATTGCCGATAATTGGACAAGTTGTCTCACTGCAGCTGTGACACACAAGATTCCACAGAACTGTGCTAATCCGGGGTTTCTCCCACATCAGGCTGTAAACCCTCACTGCAGAATGACCCCTGCTCACTGACCGTATTGCGCATGAGCGTGATGACAACTGAAATGGGGCTTCCATCCCATCTGGCAGGGAATTCCCTATACAGGAGATGCAGGGTCTAATTCCTACAGAAGGGGTCAGCAACCTGGGACCTCCAGATGTTTTGGAACTGCATTTCCCATGAGGCTCCAAGAATCTGAGAAGCTCGGCATCATGGCAGATGTAATTCCAAAACATGTGGGGGCAATCTTACAAAGTCACTGCTAACTTAACCAGAGCTATTGTAAACTTACCAGAGCCATTATAGTCTATGGGGTTAAGTTTACAACAGCTTTGTAATATAACCCTTGGAGGGCCAAGGTTGCTGAACCCCTTACATACAGGGTCATATGAGGGATCTTTAAGAAAGCCAAAGACACGGTCTTATTTGTAAAAATAAAAGCTTACATGAAAATAAATCTTATTAAATTGAATAAATGAAGTGAACGTGGTGCAATGTTTAAATGTTAAACACATTAAGTTCATGGCATAAGGTCAGATTTGTGCTGATTTTTTTTTTCACAACTTTAAATTTACAGAATATCGGCTATCGGACAATAATCGGTATCGGCCCTGAAAAAATATCAGTCTATCCCTAATAGAAAATACAATGTATACGTCTCTTAAAGTGTAAAGTAACACCTTTAACTCCAGCTCTCCTTTTTAATTAGCCACGTATTACAATATTGCAATGGGTTTCTTTTTGATACCTTGTTTCATGGCAACTGATACAATGTCACAGTGAGACTATAGCAAAATATTGTGCAGGAAATGACTGTGTTGCGGAGGCTGCCGGGAAGGCTGTGGTTGCAATGGAATTTTCTATTTATTTAGAGCCTTTATAATACTAGGGGTGAGTATCTATAGCAGATATGATCAGGCCTCCACAGTCACGTTAAATTTCCCCATCCTGCCAGTGTCGCTAATGGGGGTAGCCTTAACCCCTTCACTCATAAATGTAAACATCTCGTCTGCTAAGGCTAGCGTCAGACAAACGCAGTCATCACGTTCGTGTCGATGAACAGTTTACGTCCACGTATTGGCTTGTGTGCGTGATGACGCGACGCATCGCATTTGCGACGTCTATCACACTGACGCTCAGAAGTGGGTTTTTTATTTTTTTTTGGTCTGGCTGACTGTACCTTTCTTTTTTTTTTTTAATTAGTTTTGTTTCCCATATTTCCCTTTTTTTAAAAAAAATTTTTTTTTTCCTACATCCGTCAAAAAGAAGGACCGTGTGGTGTCTACAGTATCTTCCGTCAGTATGTTCGTCTGTTATGAACGCACGCAGAGTGCGCTCAGACTGCATTCGTCTAACATTAGCCTAAAGTCTAAGCTTGTACGTCAGGTTACCGTACATTTATGCTTCCTATACTTTGTGCTGTGAGCCAATGGACAAGGGTGATGCTCAGTGGCAAAATAAATTTATATTTGTTTCCAAATATAAGTGTTTAAAGGGATACTAATAGAGCCCCCTTTTTATGCCTTAAATAACTGGGCAGATGCAGCTGACAGGATTATCCAAAAAAAAATTAATTTTATTTGTGATTCAACCCCACCCCTTTTTCTCCCCTGCCACTTGCTGCTGCTCCTCTTCATCTTGGATCTCCGAACCCAGAAGTCCCGTAGCTTTGCTACTCATTTTGCTTGGCTGTGCAAATTCCTTAGCGTGGATCCGTATATTGCGCGTCACTCGAGATTTGCGCACTTTACGTATGCAAGGTCAAGGTCCGTAGCGCCTGCGCAGAAAGATGGAGCGGTGCTCTGCGCCTTCGCAGTTCCGATTCGTAGGCTGCTACTCGTAGAACACTTGCTATTGCAGGCAGGCTCTGAGAGGGTGACGTCGGCACGTTCTCTGCTGATGTCACCAGTGACAGATCTGAACTCAAAATCCAGGCGGCTGGTGAGGCTGAGTGGGTAGAGAAAACCCCACCCAGCATTTTCTTCAGACCGGGTGGGGGGGGCACTCCTCACATCCTGCCCACTTTAAAACTTTAATGTGATCAGGATGAGTAGAGCGTTCCTTTTACGTTGTTTTGCAGCTGTGACATCATTTTAATCCATAATGGAAATAAATGTGAAACTCACATCTAGTCTTACAAGAATAGGGCGTGATCACCTGCTTACTCCCGCTGTAAGTTGATGGGCAAGTTCACCGTTGTCCTTCTGCCCTGTGAGGTTGTGCAGCTCTCCATGGATTTCCGGAGAGCGTACGAATGGCATTGCAGATCAGAAGAATTCATAGTCATGATGACGTTTAAACAGCCAACTCCTAATAATAAAGCTAGTTTTGCGTAGCCACAAAGACGCAATGCCATGCTTTGGATTTATGTCACTGCGGCTGCCAAATGCCAGACAACCTGGAATAAGGCAGAATATTGTTAGTGGTCTTGGTATCATCTGTTCTTTGGGTGACCGGTTATTACACAAAGAGGGCAGGCTGGTATATGTGAATAGTAGTGACTGATGTTTCCAGATCGTCCATGTTTTCCTGGAAACATTTCATGCAGAGGGACAAGACACAGAAGATGCTGCCCTGAGGCATATGTTTCAGGAGGGCAACTGTTGTCCTAAACAAAGGCTGTCGTCTGTCCTGTACAGAGTCTCCAAAAAGGTCTCTTGAGGTCAGGAGACTCTGCCACCCCAGATGTTTCGAAACTCTGAGTCCCATTATGCTAAGCTACTCATTCGATTAGCTGAACCACATGGGAAATGAAGTTCCAAAACGGCTTCCGTCTGCATGTGGTCAGAAATGTCAGATCGCTTTGTCCTCTGCACCATGGCACGAGAGGGCAGGGATTTTTTTTTTTTTTGGTTGAAGTGATTCTGCTTTTTTTAACGCTAGGGCAGTGACGGCGAGCCTTGGCACACAAGATGTTTTCAAACCACATGTCCCATGATGCTCTGACAGCCTTAAAGCTGGCTAAGCACCATGGGACATGTAGATCAGAAACATCTGCTGTACCGAGGTTCACCATCACTGCACTAGGGCTTGCAACAAGGTATTCTTTGAATACCGACTTGAGACGAGGGTAAAGAGTGACCTTGGAATTGCCCATGATCCTCTGGTCAGCTGCTAATTAGCACTTTTAATCAGAATAGCGTCTTCAGTACAACGACCCCGTGTGTTAAAGTACTGTTTGGGTCTGAATAGGACCCGGTGGTTTTGTAAGGAAGGATATACTGATATTTCACTGTGTTTTGTTCGTTGCGGAAGGCATTCACACTATAAATATCAAATTACACAATGCTACATCTATAGAAACAAGGAAATAACACAGGAAATATTTGCAGGCTTACACACTGCCCGGCGAACACGCAAATATTTAGCGTCCTGGAAGGAGAGCCCAGTTCCCCTAATGCCTGATGAAAGAGACATTGACCCATATTGCATTACTGGCACAAAAACGGGGAAAACGTGCGCCTGCAGGTCGTCGTCGTCCCCCCCCCCCCCCGTCCCCGTTTTAACACCATATTACGGGGCCGGCTGTAATTCAGCAGCCTGCCCCGTAATGCAGCGCTACCCTCCATGATACCTGCTGTAGCGCTTTGATGCCGCTGCGAGTATCCCCTCCTGGTGTCCATAGGACTTCGCGGGGGGGAGGTTGTGCTGCCGGGCTGCGAGATCTTGTGACAGTGTGCAGGATGCGGAGGGAGACTGGGGACTATTGGTCCCCAGTCTCGCGGCCAGAAGCGGCGGATCATTCTCTTCGTGGGATGAGAGGTAAGTATCTGATTTTTGGGGATTTTCAGCTGCTGCTGATTCGCTTCAAGTTGTGGTTAACTTTTAGTTGCCACATCGGTGTGTAATTAGCGTTAAGATTAGAAACGCTAATTACTGATTGTGCTCCCTATGTTTAACATGGAGCGTGCAAAGTACAGTAAGCTCACACAATCACCTATGCACTAACAATTTTTTTTTAACCTTTTGCATTAGGGATGTAATATGGGGGGGGGGCTGCGTTAAAGTATCTGAGCACTAGCGTTATATTTCTTATTGTCACGTTTGTTGCTTGTATGCAACATTCTGTGCATTAAACATTATGGCTTGTTGTATAGCTGAATGTGTAATATAAGCACCAAATTGTAAACAAAATGTCTTGGAAGACTTATGTAACATTTGTTTTTTCTTTTATGTAGATTAATTGACTTCTAGGTGTGAAAGCTAAATATACCTTCCTTGGTTAAATAATCTGTATTGTTCCATTGCTATAGTATTCTTACTCGCACAATCCTAAAGTGAGTCTGTGTTTGTGAAAATAAAACAGAAAATAATTACCCCTGCCTTTGTGGATTGTTTTCGTATTGTAGAGGGTGTTATTTGTGACATATTACCATGATATAAAATGTAGAAATATCTTAACTCGGAGCGACTGCTCTTTTTGGCGTTGCTTGTTTTACTGTCAGTGTGCTGTAAACCCTTTCTGTCTTCATAGCCAGGGGATGCAAAGATTTTTACAGATTATTTTGTTAAACATGTATGTATGTGTATATGTCAAATCGGAGCAAAGAGGGGTATTATATGATTTTTATTTTTGTTTAGGGTAACTCAAAACGCATAAGAACCTAAAGTAAACTTCTTGTAGCCCTTGGACTGGACTAATTTTTAACAATGCAGTTTCCCCTTTATACACACAGACACAGACACAGACACACACATTTTTGAGGAAGGTGTTTTTTCCCCGCCCTAGTGTCAGATCGGCCATGTGTTCCTGGACTCTTTCATGCAGAGGGGGAGCACAGGGAAAAGTGTTGCCCTGCCAAATGTATAATTCATATGATATGCTGTAGGAAGGATAGCAAGGCAGGTCATCTGGGATTCTTTGTGATTTCTTACCTGCAGCGTATGGATTCTACGTGATGCGGGGTGGCATTTTTCATGTATTGTCCATCAGCATGAATACATTGTGTGTCCAAGAAAACATGGCCGACCTGGCAACCCTTACGTGGGGTGGGAGTGGTTGCGCGGGAATGGCTGCGCGTGGGGTGGGAGTGGTTGCGCGGAATGGGTGCGCGTGGGGTGGGAGTGGTTGCGCGGGAATGGCTGCGCGTGGGGTGGGAGTGGTTGCGCGGGAATGGCTGCGCGTGGGGTGGGAGTGGTTGCGCGGGAATGGCTGCCCGTGGGGTGGGAGTGGTTGCGCGGGAATGGCTGCGCGTGGGGTGGGAGTGGTTGCGCGGGAATGGCTGCATAATCAGTCCTGTTTGTGGAAGCTGACGTGTTTTTATTATTGTATGTAAAATGTGCTTTGTGGAAATCTGTACATAGAATTGGGGACTTTATATCATATTGTATATTATCCTCATTCTGTGCCATGTGTTCATACAATGAATCTGCTTACCAGTATAACCCTTTACAGGGGACCAGCAGACTGGTGGTACCGGCATTGTTCACTGCCCTGTGTGCTTGGCACAATAACTGGGTTTAAATCTGCACAGGCGACCAGAAAAGGGACCTTTTTATAAAGGGAAATAGTCACTAGCTGATGCGTAGACCTCGCGACCCCTGTATAAAGAGCTATTCTGAAGCCAACAGTGGAGCAATCGCTATGGAAACGGGTGGAATATTCTTCTTTTTCCGCAGGTCCTCTCCTTTTATGTTTATCTAGTAAATACTTGTTATGGAGATTAAGCTTTAGATCCTGGATCTGGGTACATGTGCGTCCCTCGATCTATAAAATACGTAGCGTTTAGAAGATTGAAAGTCACTCTAAATTCTTAGTTTGCTGAATTTGTAACATTGTATATTTTTTATAGTAAATTGATGAATGTATATATATTACTTTTTTTTGAAGTTACAAGTTTTTTTCCTTTTGCACGTTGACGGTGCATGAAGGGTCTTTTTGATCTTTGTGGCAAAGTATGGTAAGCGAGCCGAGTCTGAAAGGGTTAACTCTTGTCCAGTTCTCATCAGATGTGGCCCCGCTCCTATATTTCCAGCTGCAGCGCCCCCGGTGGCTCCAGTCAAAGCATCACACGTGTCTGAGGTTGTTATTACCAGACATCGCCAGGGAGTTACTGAAACAACCTCAAATAACCTTTAGCCCAGTTGGATCCCATGAGCATCCCAGAGATCCGTCGCGCAGCGCTGCACGCCAGAGTCACATTTTACAAATTTCTGATGAATCCGTATCAATAGACTGGATCTTCAAAGTCAGAAAAAACTGCACATAGTCACAAACTCCTTTTGTTAATTTTTGGTTTGACTCACTGTTGTACAGCGCAGGGGAATATGTTGGCGCTTTATAGATAATTGTATATGTAGGGACCAGCTACAAATGCACACTATGCTGCCTGCATTTAATTGCTTCTTTCTTTTATATATTTCACATCTTGTTTTGTTGAAATGTAAAACTATAATAGAAGGTAAGAACTTGTCCGTCCACTTCCGTTACACGAGCTGAAAGCCTCATTTGATCCAGCTTTTAGTCGTGTGTGGGATCTGTTTTTATATAGGGCTGAAACATGAATCGATTTAATCAATGACAACTATTCTCATTATCGATTTGAGTCAGACTGTGTTAAACTTTATAACCTCAGATACTGCTTCGTCCTGTGCCACCACCCCAACCTGCCTGTCACACCCTCTTTGGTCTGGAGCTGCCATTCTTTTCAGTCCCTTCCCACAACCTCCCTCCCACACTCAGGTCCAGTCTTTTGCCCAAACCCACTCCCTCTCACACTTGGGTCAAGTCCCTTGCGAAAACTCGCTCCCTTTCACCTCCAGACCCTCCTCCCGCTCAGTTTGTTCATGAAATTATTGTAAAGGGACACTCTAATAAGCTAAAGTGGTCAGGCTGGATGGAGTGCCCCCCTGTTCTCGCCCTGATTTCATGTTGACCTCATCAGGTCTATCTGAGCGCTCATAGCAGTGTTCGTTTAGGGAGAAAGCAGACATGGGCTTAAGCTGTGGTCGCAGCATCAATCCATCACTGAGACCAGGTGCTCGTGTACATTGTGTTTGAAAAATATGCAATTTACCTATGGTTTTTCTTTTATCCGATGAATCGCTTTAGTTGCAGCCCTAACTTTATATTTTCTATAATAGTTTGATCCTTAATAAGAACCAGTGGTTACAGTTTTAACAGAATGCGTGACAGTTGGCTGTATTAAGTGTGTGTGTTGGGCTGTGGGTGGGTGCAAGAGTGCGTGGGTGGGTGTGACATGTGGGTGTCAGAGTGTGTGTGTGTGTGCGCGCGCGCAATGGCCTGTGGGTGCCAGTCAAAGTGTGTTATTCTTGTCTCTCTGAAAGCCTATTCTCATTTGATGTGAGTTTCCACGTTCCGCTGATTTCAGTCGGTTCACACTCCGTCAAAAAGTGCGTGCGAATGAATGCACGTATTTTTTTCACGGAATATGCGATAGCGTCATACAATGCGCAATTACGGCCTTGATTTTTTTTACAGATCCAAACCAGGAAACTTTGGGTGTCTGGACGTTATGTTGGACAGACCTGAGCAGCGTCTGACGTCTCCTAATCACGCACACGCCGCTATGCGGACGCAGCGCACTCTGTACGTCAGTACTAGCGGTTTGACGTTGTTGAAAAAATGTGTTTGTTTGCCACTTGCGTTGCGCGGCTGCACTTTCGTGCGGCCGTTCTTCGTATGCTGTCCGGCATTGGATGTCATTTGCTGCTAGCAAGGCCGTGATTAAGTGCGGCTAAACGCACGTTAATACTGCGCTCGTCTGACCCTAGCCTTAGTATTAGCCTTGGCACCTCTTACATGAAGAGGAGGGTGCTATTGTTACTCATTGACTTTTATAACAAATTGAGTTAAAATCCTTCCTTGCGGTTGATCAGGGTGAGATGAGGAACCGATACTAGCAAAAGAGCAGACCGTTTCGGATTCCTGTTCCTGTCACCTCTCCTTTTCACCCTGGGCACTTGTAACCATAAAAATATTGTAACATTTTTCTGAAAAGCCTTCTGCTTGTGGTGGAATGTTACGTATGTTTCTGCCTTTGAAGCCTGTAAGCAGTAATGTTTCCTCCACTCACCCCCACTTCTCACGGTTAGTGAATGGAAATTGATCCTGGTGAGTTACCCCCCCCCCCGCCCCTCCTTGCCCAGTGTGGATGGCAAATAGGACTCCTATTTAATCGGATGCCTTCAATATGTCAACCATTGTGGCATCGTGTTACCGTTAGCCCTGCACAGCGAGCGTGTGGCATTTTATATCCCGGATGTTGTGTGTATGATCCCATCACTCGTGGTCGTCACACGGAGACACAAGTCCTTCCTCTTAAATTTGCTGTTGGATTTCACTTCCCGATATCCTCAGGCCACAATCGCTGGGTCTCTCCAACTGGCTGAAAGCGAGCGACACGAGTGTGTGATTCGGCGCTATAGAAGAATCTATTCATAATTCTGCTCTATTCGGGAAATGTTTATTTTAACCCTTGAGTGCTGCCGTGGAGTTAGAAATGTGCCAGATACCCCAAAAAGCCACACAAAGTAAATGCTAAAGTTTGCATTGTTGGAACTTTTAGGGCTCTATTACATTCCCAACGCAAATTTTAACGCGTGCGCCAAAATGCATTAACGTGAGGGGCAAAACCCTTTGCGTTGAATGTCGTATTACTACGTCCGTGCAAAAAAATGCGCGTTAACGTCTAACACGGGTGGACCTGCGCGAACCCTTTGCGAGCGTACCGTACTGCGCCTGTCTTATACTTAACATTGTGAGTGCAAATGCGTATGTGCGCTGGTACGCGGATGGTATTACAATCTATGCCCAAAATTTAACGGACAACGTTTGCGCGCATAATTTTAACGCATTTTAAAAGCTGGTGGTAACGGCAAATCTGGACGAAACCAAATACACCAGCCCGAAAAAAACAATACAGCACAGTATAGTTACACATTCTACACATACCCAAACAATAAAATTGAGAGGTTGAGCGTGTTTTTTTATTATTCCTGCAGCATATATGCGCAGATTGATTTTTGACAGGCGCAAAAACTGAACGGGAGACACTTGTGGTTCTTTATTCATGCGATTCAGAATTAACAGTCCGCACACCGTTTTCAGAGCGCAACCTTAATACGCCTGCATTTTTGCGCGTCTTTTTTACCCGCGTTCTTTTTTGACGGATTGAAAAAATGCGCACGGATTGTAATACCAGCATTAATTTACACGCGTTAATTTGTGCGCAAAGCGTTAAACGTTAACGCGCTGCACGAGCTTTTTGCACACAGAATGTAATAGAGCCCTTATTACCTTCTCAGCTGGCTGTCACCGGTTACACTGAGGATCTGCTCCCCGTTACAGTCCTCCGTTCCCTTATTTGGAGAAGCGTTGGACTGCGCGTTGTTAATGCTGGCGGGTGGGCACAAAAGGAATGCACGCTGCGCAGCGCTCTTAGGAGAAACTGGGTCCGTCACGGGGCCGCGGGGGATTTTGTTGCGCCGTTGTGGCACACGGTTTGTGATGTTTAAATATTTGTGCGTGTTTATTATTTATTAATAATACTTATATAGTCAAAACCGTTTACGCTTCTCTTTGCGATTTTAAATTATAAACAAACTTGGAAACCAGAAAAATGTGTATCAAGGCACAACAAACGCCTTCAAAGTCTGTAAAGCTGCTCAGAATTGAATATCAGAAAGTGTATTCTATATTCAGCATACATCTATAATATATATTTTATATATAATTATTCTGGAACCCCAGGGTCATATGCAAGTAGTGAATGTCACATGCGGGATATGAAGTCAGGTAGCTTAACTCATCCCCTTTTGAAAGCACACAAAGTCCTCTGTATTTTCTTCACTTTATTGGGAAAGTAACAGCGAATAAAAGATGTCTTGTAGGCAAAGTAGCTTCTCTGGTGTGCCTTGTTATGGAGGGGACAGTAAAAACAGGATGCAATCACTGGTACAGACAGATGCTTGCTGACGGCTTCTGTGGTATACTGACAGGAAGGCAGGCGTTGCCAAGGAGGAAGTAGGGCTGGGCCAAACTATGTTAGACAGGGAGGGTGGAATATTCCATTTTAAGTAAAAGCATAGGGTGAAAACAAACATGGAATCTGGTTCCATGATCCTAATATTTACATTTTTATTTATGTATCTGTGTGTTTTTATATATTTGTATACTATAAAAAATAAATTAACCCTAGGGTAACCAAAGCTTGGTAAGGCACATTAACAGCTGATCTGATAAATGCCTGTAGTTTAGGATATCTTCAGCTTCCATTTTTCAAGTGTCCGAAAATCCTAGGAAAGCGCTCGTTGAGGTTGACGTCATCGCGTGACTTGGTTTTCTGTGACTTTTTGAGGACTCTTTTCTGTGAAAATGTAGTAGGTGATTAATCCACGCTTCCCGTGTTATCTCCCGTTTGTGAACCAGATCTTTTTCTTTTCTTTGACAGGTTCATGAACCACAGAGCCCCTGCAAACAGTCGCTACATCCCGACCCGCTATGAACATGCTGCCAACTGCTACACGCACGCAGTAAGTAACCGCGTCTCCACAACATTATAGCATCTTCTCCTCATGCAGGAAGTATCTCTCATGCACGGCCACATAGCTCCTAGGATTTTTGTCCCTGAACTCTGCGTATATGAGGTATGCATAGGAAAACCTGTATGTGTATATATGTATGTCATACTTTAGTAGGGCGACACATAGAAGGTTGGGTAAATAACAGAGTGAGCGTAGGGTCGCCAGGTCATCAGTGGTTTCCTTTACACACATTACTATTTCATATGGAGAACACATGGAAAATTGCTGTCCTGCAACATGTATTATTCATATGCTGCAGGAAGGAAATCAAGGCAGGTCACCTGGGATTCTTTTTTTTATTGCTTACCCGCATCTTATTCATTTATGTGCTGCTGGGTGACATTTGTCATGCACTGCCCATCAGCATGAATAAACTGTGTCCAGGAAAACATGGCCGCTGTGTCAATCCTAAGTGAGAGGTAATGGGGTGCATGGGGGCAGTGTGGGGCGATAGCTCAGAAAAGGACCAATGTGGGGTTTAATGGACAGTTAAGAAGTTAATGTGTATAGTAGTGGCTGTGTCCCTTTTCTGCCAGTTTCCCATGATCCTAATTGACCTACTGCATCCTCCATGTCACCTGCGAACTGTCTGACAGTACCCTACTAATCCCTGAGCTCTCATTCCTACACACATACATCCATGACATCACATGCATGCTCCACGTCTGACTTTCTTTTGAGAATCCTCACATGCATTCGCTGTGAAAAAATGCCGGGGAATGTCAGCAGGCAGGTCTGCAATAGGTCGGCGAGGTATATCTTTGGAACCTGTTTACAAAAAGCTTTCTGTATAATAAATATGATCTAATTAAGTGAGGTCATCCGATAGATATTTACTCCCCCCCCCCCCCCCCCCGATGAAGTCATAGCTCGTTGACTCATCGCAGTCTCTGTAGTTTGGTTAATGGAATATAAAGTGAGGTTGAGTGATTAGCTTTGTTATTAAACTGGAGAATTTGGCTTTCATCCCCGCCGTGACATCAATTTAATAAGACGCCGTTCTGGGCCTGGAGAGCCTGATATGATGGATTCACGTTACTCACGAGCCTCGCGGGTTCAGCCCAGGCTTCACGACAATTACAAACAGCATTTTGTTTATGTGAGTCATAACGATGTCCTGTGACTTTTCACCCATTGGCTCACATTTCACAAACTGCTCTAAACTAATGGCCCACATGTCATGCCCAGAGGCGTCAGCTTTGGGTGAATCCTCCAGCATGGACCATTACCAAGCTACTAGATGTCAAATTGCTTCCGACTTTCGAGACACGTGAGTTTTCTCTGCTGGTGGTCCTTCCACAAAAGGTAGAATTTATGTTTGGTTACAACAAGGTTGTCAAACACTGGCACATTTTTTTGAAGACCTGCAGGTCCCAGAATCCTTTTTAAGGCAATAGTTGGTCAGAGAATCATGGGAGTCGTAGTTCAGAAACATCTGGAGGGTGTGGGTCAAAGTTTGATGTCCATGGGTTAGACTTATTCAAAGGGTGGATGACCTTGCCCATTAATTACATCAAGGCTGTTCGATCAGGATTTCTAAATTTTCCCCTATGGGCTAGATTCCAAGATAGGGGTAGGTAAACTTGACTCAATCATGGTAGTGAGAGGGTTAAATTGATATTCAACAGCACCATACGAATGCTGAGGTTGAATTAACTCCATTCTAATTCATTCTTGAGCATATTTGCAAATTTAATTCCTTTTAAATTCTCGTCATATCAACCGATGTACTGACACCGCCGATTCGAAGTCTCCCTTTGGAGACCTGTGGCAGCCTCGGCGCTATCCCTGCATTGGCCAGCAGAGGCAACGATCTGTCAAATACAGCACTGTAGACATGAGCGCACTGGTTGTGGGTTTAAGGGTAAGTTTAAAGTGATTTATTACAAATTCTAAGAATTCCTACGAATGATTCTATGGACATCCACTTGGTAGTAAAAGGGCCAACCAGAGCACAGTCCAGTGCCACCATCCCACCCTCTCTGCCTGTCTCCCTCTCTTTAGGCCAGAAATGCCATCCTTTTCTTTGGTTCAGTCCCTTCCCCTAAACTCCCTCCCTCCACTTACTCGGTTTGTTCTTGAAATTACTTTAAAGGGACACTCTACTCATCCTGACCACTTTAGCTTATTATAGTGGTCAGGCTGCATGAAGTGCCCCCTTCCCCCTTCTCCTCCTGCTTTGCTGACATCATATCTATCCAAGCACTAAGGTTCTGGTCCCCTCCCCCAAACTCCCACCCAGACACTTGCCCAAACTGGCTCCCTCTTATCTCTAGTCCCCCCCCCCTCAATTTGATAATGAAATTATTTTAGAGGGACACTCTAGCACCCTGACCACTTTAGCTTATTAAGGTGGTCAGGCACCATGGAGTGCCCCCCACACGACGACTCCTGGTTTCATACTGATAGCATACAGATCAGTTGTGGGGGGGGGGGGAGGAGGAACAAATTCCCACTACACGAATTTCATGCTGACATCGTGTCTATCCGAGTGGTCGTAGCAATGTTCACTTAGGGAGACATGGGCTTGAGTTGCGTATGCAGCATCAATCCAACCATCACCCTGACCAGGAACTCGCATACTTTCTGTGCAAAAAGTACACAAGTGAGATACTCAATTTATGTGTGGATGTACAAATGTTATGTACACGACGCAAAGCGCATAAAAAAATGATTTTTTTTTTTATTGGATATTGATCCTTCGAAGGAATCAAAATCATTGTGTTGTGTTTTTTATTTTTTAATCTTTTAATCATCCGATGACTCGCTTATGGAAATAATATTCTAGTTTTTCCCTGGAATATTGCATTTGTTAAATGGTCCAGCACTGCCTTACACATTCCTGCAGGACGGTTGCGTCTCGTTGACCTCCACGGCAATTCCCATCATTTTAGGACTGTGCTCTGGGACTTTCTTCAGGATGAGAACGGCATTATGGGAACAATTGGATGATTCACCTTTAAATCCCCTGCTCGGGTACAATAAACACCACCTGCGAAACACAAACCAAACCATATAGAACAGGGATATCGAACTCCAGCCCCCCAAAATGCTTCTCGCCTCCCAATCCCAGAATGCTTTGCATGTAATAGATGGCTGAGAATCATGGGAGATGTAATTCAGCAACATCTTTGGGGGGCCCAGAGTTTGAGATTTTTTTAAAATCTTTTTTTGGTCTCCTTGTGACACTTTTGGCCTTTTATCTATTTTCTGAATGAAAGGCGTGAAGTATTTTTGGTTTCGCTCCTCCAGCTCCGTTTCGGTGTTTGCAGACCTAATACGGCCCTCGTAAAGTACAATGTGTCTGGAAACCCGATCGGGCTGTTTCTTTTTAATTACATGCTTCGTTTTAATCCTTGCACCGAATGGGGCCGTTGACGTTGTGTGCCAGGCGCGGCGGGCCTATTTGCAGGGTGCCTGGCATGCTCGACGCTTCGCCATTGTACAGAGCATCACAGGGTTTGAAGATTCCTCCCCCACAGCGAGCATTGGAGTAACGTGAATGTGACTAATGGGAGAGGAATTCCATATGGAAAGTGAGTAGGCGATTAGTGTCTGTGGCATTACCGTACTGAAGGGTGCTTGGGTTTCTAACCAGATCTGCGTGTTCCAGAGTGTAATCTTATTCTTTGGGAACATCCAGTACAAACGATACACAATGCCCCTCGTTTGTTCTTTTAATCCGCAGGCCGTATCAATGTAGTGAAGATTATTGGTGGTAATCGTAGCTATAATCTGTGTCAGATGACCTCCAGTCCTGCGAAGAATAGAGTAACACCTATATCATGGGATGACATCATGCGAAAGGGCACAAATACAATGATTTTATAAAGTGTTGACATATTCCGCAGCGCTTTATAATGGGTGGTGTTAAAACAAATAAGTTTGACACATACAGAACGATTGGAAATGAGGACGCCTCTCAAGAGTTTACACTCGAAGAGTGGGGTGACACACGTGTGAAAGTAGATAGCAGAGTATGAGAAGTCATGGGGGCTGTGTGGGAGATGGATCAACGAAGGTACAATTGGGGGGGGATTATGGAATGAGCGGATGGGCTTCTTTGACGTGTGTTTTAGAGAAGTGTTGACTGGACTCACAGGGAGTCGAGTGTTGCGAGGGAGGTCCATAGATGGGGGCATCTTGGGAAAAGTACTGCAGGCGAGAGTAAAGTGTGGGTACCGGGTGCGATGATTAGAGATCATTGGTAGAGGGAAGTGACCGAATGGGACATACCTGCTAATAAAGATGGAGGAAGGGGTACAGATATGGGTGAGTACCTGTATTTTGAATCGACTCCTAAAAGAAACCCTGAGCCAGTATAGACACTGGTACAGGATGTGAGGTAGAGGAGTCTGGCAGAGGTGTTCATTATAGATTGAAGTGGGGTACGGTTTTGAGAGGTACGGGATGTGGCGTAGAAGAGACTTGAGGCATTCATTATAGACTGTAGAGGGGTAATCTGGGATCGTTTAAGGTCTATTTTAGAAGAGTGTTACAGTAGTCATGGTGGGAGATGCTAAGATCTTGAATGAGCATTTTAAACATGTTTTTATTAGAATTTTTCATGTTACATAAAATTGTACCTTCCAAGTATTGTAAATATACAGAAACAAAAAAAAACCCCAGAAAATAAACAGAGGGGGGGGTAGAGGGACCTACAGCAATATCTACTTTTATGCAATCAATCCCGCACTTCAGAAGTATTAAAAACTATTAACCAGAGTGTCCGGACAAACAGTTCTGCATGTCTCATAAATTTTTTGACTATCCCATAGCTGCCAAGGATCTCTTTTTGGCTGGCCTAAAGCCAAATATCGTATTAGCTTTGGAGTCAAAGTGGCGGTGCTGGTCCAGTATGTCTATCAATTGTTTCCGGGTGGGTAGGTGTACAGTCCTCCAGTTCCTAGCTAACAACAACAAGGCAGTAGTAGAAACCAAGATAAAGAACATGTGGGAGATCTATCATTCCTAATAAGTGTTTCGGGGGCATAAGGTATCGGCACCCCCAAAACCTCCGTGGCCAGTGCCAAAATGTCTCTCCAAAGCCCGGCTACTGTGGGACAATGCCCCCAGATATGTCCCATTGTGCCAACTGCGGAGGCGCATCTCCAGCATAGATTGGAGGCTTGGGGCGAGTATCGTTTCATTTTGTCCGATGTGAAGTATGAATGAGCATTTTAGTAGAGTTCTGGGTTGGAAAGAGGTGGCCGCTGCAGTGTCTTTCAGTTGAAAGTGACGAGTTGGTTAGTGACTGTGAGGAGTGAAGGAGAGATTAGTCAGAGGACAGCGAGCCTGTGAGGTGGAAACCCCCAAATATGTGCCTTTTTTGTGGCTTGTGACCCATTCATTGGATAATTACATAAACCCAGGCCGACCGGGATTGGACTCTGACATATTTGTACTGGTGGCAACACGGTGACACCGGATAATCGCATAGTTCTTCTCACGTATCCTTCATAATTGCTCCTTGTTTATTCCTCCAGTACCTCCTACACCCCAGCAAACCATGGACTACAATTGACATATTGTTACTTTCCCAAACCTTTCTGGTGGGTGTGTGTTCTGCGTCTGTAGCTTGTGTAGCTGCAGGTGAGATGTCTGATCCTGCTCTAAAATATCTCCTGATTTGAGAAAGACGTCTAATTAATCAGCCGTTAATTCCTTCCTGGTCTGGTTGAAGGCCAATGTCAGGAACAAAAGAAACCGATGATCTCTTCCTTTCATTATGTTGTTGGTCTTTGCTTGTGTTGCTTGTTGCTACAAGATAATAAACCTTAGTGTTACCTTGCGCCCTGAGCTGCATCTGACTAAGAATGACATTTTCCAAATAACCCCCCTTTTTAGGTTTTATCTACAGCCATCGTTTAAGCTCCTTATGCAATTAAATAACAGTGTGGTGTTTTGATATCTGATAAACTGGTCCGCTTGAAGCTCACCTACAATTCAATAGAAGTGAAGACCTTCAGGTTTTACAACCACCTTTGTCCAAAATTCATACAGTCGGGGTAACAACGGTTTAATAGAGAATGGTAAGCGCCCACACTATGCCACCCGAATGCCCAGCAAACCAGACGGGAAGTGCTTTCCCCCAAACCAGACAAACAAGATTTCAATAATACATATCTGGTCTGCGCGATGTGAAAACGCGAGGGAGCTCGGACGGTTTCTCAAATGGCGTAGCAAACCATATTGGATGGTAGAAGAGGCATGTAAAAGAAACACAATTTAAGTGCAGAGAGACGACACCAATTAAAACATGAGCCATGTCTTTCAGTTATTAACTCACAAACACAGAGCCTGTCACTGGCTCTAAGTGGGTCGGTGCTTTTGGATTATTTTTCTTCAATAACTTCTCAGGAAACCCAATCCTTTGGTGATGATTCTTCATAAATTCCATAGGAATTTGGGAGAGAGAGAGGAGAAGGCACAATCTTGTGTGTATCTGAAAAACAGTGGTGTGTGTATAATATATATATATATATAATTATACACACAAGATTGTGCCTTCTCCTCTCTCTCTCCAAATTCCTATGGATGTTATGAAGAATCATCACCAAAGGATTGGGTTTCCTGAGAAGTTATTGAAGAAAAATATATATATATATCAGCTACAAGTGCAAACTCACGTGTAGTGGAGCTATTCCCAGCTCAGATCGATAGGCAAATGGATTTCGTTTGGCCAAACCCAATAAAAACCAAAAACATGCAGTGGTGGCTCTTTGAAAATTTAATAAATGATAAAATCAAGCCAGAACGCGTTTCGCCGTCGGCACACGGCTTCATCACCTGGAACATAAATCAACGGTTTGCCTGGTATAAAATATCCACTTTTCAGTAATGCAGTTTTATCTTAAAGAGGGGAAAGATGTTTCAGATATCTTTTTAGGATAAATGCATTGACCAAAAACTGAGTAAACTTGTTTGATTTTTCTCAGGGTGGACCTGTTTTGGTACGGGCTGAAACATCGAACTGAACCACTGGTTGGGACCCCTCTCCCCTTAACTGTCCATTTACATAGAAACCTAGAAAATGTCGGCAGATAAGAACCTTTCGGCCCATCTAGTCTGCCCAATTACATGGATACTTTACCTGGATTTATCTTTTGTTTAGGATAGCCTTATGCCTATCCCATGCCTGCTTAAATTCAATTACTGTTTTGGCCTCTACCACTTCAACTGGAAGGCTGTTCCATGTATCCACCACCCTCTCAGTAAAATAATGCTTCCTGATGTTACTTTTAAACCTTTGCCCCTCTAATCTAAGACTATGTCCTCTTGTTTTGCTACTTTGTTTCCTTTTAAATATACTCCCTTGCTCTACCTTGTGGATTCCCTTTACGTATTTAAATGTTTCTATCATATCTCCTCTGTCTCGTCTTTTTTCCAAGCTGTACATGTTAAGATCATTAATTAATGATCATTAATAATTTCAGGAATTAAAAAGAAAACCATTTGCCTCCCCTTCCAGCATGAGGATAATGAGTGCTCAGTCTGCACCGTTACCCGGTGCAGACCGTACTACTCGCTTCCTCATTGAGGAGTCGGAGTGCTCTTACTGACCTCAAATGCTTCGGCCCACCGGGAAATTCATTGGTTCCTTGGTGGTCCAGTCGTTTGTGGCATGGAGTGACTTACTTATTACACAAGCTTCAGTGTTTGGCAGGAACCACTGGGCCCCTTAACATGGCATGGGCTGTCACCCCCTGATGGCAGTCCTGTTTGTCTCTAGGATAGAGCTACACACCGGCTGCATTGTGTTACTGTGGTTTGCATTATTACATTAGTGCTGTCCTTACTCTGCCTCCATGTCTTGTAACACCTTTTTGTTTCCTCTAGTTCCTCATCGTCCCGGCCATTGTGGGAAGCGCCCTGCTACACCGCATGTCAGATAACCGATGGGAGAAGATAACGGCCTGTATTTACGGCATGGGCCTGTGCACCCTCTTCATCGTGTCCACAGTCTTTCACATAGTTACCTGGAAAAAGAGCCACCTGAGGTAAAGTGTTTTCGTACCTCCTGAGCCTCCCACAGGGCTTACATTTTGTTGTTTTTCCTGGCAGGTTCACATTAACACTGGGGGGGGGGGGGGGGATATTTTATGCAGGATTCAGGGTTTGCTTGTTCTCAACTTGTGCTAAACAGGTATTTGTAGTGTGAACCTTTTTGTCGCTAAAGAAATGCTGTATATAAAAAATCACCCACTCTCCCTTTTTTTTTTATTTTGAGTAATCATGCAAGTCCTTCACAAAGACCCCACGTGGGCAAAAAAAGATTCTTTCTGCAAGATGGCACCAAATTAAATTGGTGTATTGAGTTTTTGAGTAAGGTGTGCTGAACGGCTATTTTCTGCTAAAGATGCACGGTGCGTCTCTGATACCTGCGTCATACTGCACCCTACTTGTCACAACTGATAATTTGCCTTTATATGTGATTGCAGGCTGCTTTTTTATTTCCAGTGAGGCGTGCCCTGATTTACCCTGGTATTCCCGTGTCTGTCACTGGATATTCCCAGCGACCTCTACCATGTACTGTACTTTCCTCAACTCACAGCATTCTTGATTCTCCTCGGTGTCTGTTGCAGGACTCTCCAGATCACTTACCTTTTCTTATTTTTTACAGGACAATCGAGCACTGTTTCCACATGTGCGACAGGATGGTGATCTACTTTTTTATTGCAGCATCCTATGCACCATGGTAGGTAACATACTGCTGCTCCAGTTTATTTTTATTTTTTTTACTTTAACTTTATGAAATCATTACAGATTGAAATCTGTCAAATGGTGATGGTCGAAAACCAGACCCAAAAATTTTTAAAAAGAAAAATAGAAAAAGTTTTGGTGGAGGGCAAAAATTTAGTCCGAAACAGCTGTCCAGGAGTCCATGTATGTATGTGAAATTGGAGATTTAATTTGCATGTTCTACCCAGAGTTCCTTGCTGCATATGGGGAATGTAGCATGAGTTCTGTGGGTAAAGTAGTTCTCTGAATTGCTGGGTTGTGTAAATGTCTTCTATTATAAACTTTACTATTTGCTAATTGGAGGCTTTTAATCTCCCTTTACTTTCCACCGTAACTTAAATGTGTGTGTAAATGTATATATATATTTTCCACCTTCCTTCTGTTTGTCTATATATGAGATAGATAGATATTTACGTATACAATATATATAGAGAGCGGAAACGAAAGGAACAAGAGAAAAATGCAAATAAAATATATGCAAATATAATTTTATTTGCATTTTTTTTCCCTTTTCCGTCTTTCTGCCTTTTTTTTAATTTTTTTATGACACACAATGCAAATAAAATTTTATATTACATTATTTATTTTTTAAAATAATCTAGACGGTAGAAGCCTTTCCTCACCTAGAATATATAAATTATAAAAAATATATAAATACATACACATTTATTAAATGTTAACATTCTAATATATTCATTGTCGCATAAAGACTTGTTTCGTTCTGTTGGATCTTTCGCGGATTTTCTGTGTCCTCGCCCCCCCCCCCCCCGCCCCGCCGTGGTGCAAGCAAGGTTTGTGTACAGCGATGCGTTTGCGTGTCAGCCATGGCTGGACATCACAGTTTTGCATAAGAAGGCATGTAAATACTAAAAATTGGATGTGTTCATGCAAGTCATTGTGCTCACAGAGTCATGGTTAACCCCAAAAGTACCAGACTCTGTCATATCAATACAGGGGTATTCATGTTACCGAAAAGACAGAGCAAAGAGAGGAGGGGGAATTGTTATTTATGTTGAGTCCATAAAGTTCACCCCATTACAGACTTCTAGCTCTCCTGTCACCTTTGATTTCCTCTCTGGTATAATTGAGATCCCATTCAGTAAATCATTGTTGCTGGGTTCTATCGTCCACCAAGCTCTCCATTGCACTCCCTCTCTGACATATCTCAAATCCTTAATAACCTACTTGCCCAAAACCAAAAAAGTGAACTGCTGGTCCTCGGCGATTTTAATACAGATTGGCTAAATCCTAAAAACAATAAACACTGCACACTGTTTAAAACTTTGCAGCTAACTCAATTAATCTCCTCCCCCACTCGCATTAATATGAAAAGCCCTAACCATACCTTGCTGGACTGGATTCTCTCCTCATCTCCTGATAGAATACAGGAGGCAGGCGTTCTTTGCTAATAGCTTTAGTTACCATTGTCTAGTGTACTGCGTGCGCAAAATAAAAGCCATGAAATCCCCCCCCCCCAAAGGTAATAATCACCAGGTCGTTCAAGAAATTTATTCTTGAATCCTTCCTAAATGATCTCAAACAGCTCCCCTGGTACAGGCTAAACCTAATCCCAGACCTAGACTGTGCAGTTGAATACTTTCAGTCTGAACTCCTGCAAGTCTGGAATTCCCATGCCCCGCTGCGTAAAGTGCGAGTAAAAGGGACCCATCTCCCCTGGGTTACAGCTGATTTTACACTAATGTACCAGCTTAGAGATTCACTGTGGTCAAATTTCAAGAGTACTGGTTCCATGAATGATCACTACGAATACCGAAAATGCCGGAATGAATGCACAAAACAAACAAAAATGGCCAAAGCCCATTACTTCAATTAAAATCTAAACCATAACATATCAAACCCTAAAAACTTTTGGAGAACCATAAGTAACATACAAGCACCCCCAGTCCACTCCCAGCCGGCTGCTGTCAAAGTAAACAACCAAACCCTGCAACACCCCCTAGATGTAGCAAATGCCTTTAATGATTATTTTGTTGGATGCGCCACCACTTTGATTGCCAAGCTAGGAAATGACATGCAATCAGAGAGGCCTCATGCAGGTCAGGCCCCTCCAACTGTGCAAAGTCCCTGTATCAGACAGGAATTCAGTTTTAGACCAGTGCCTGTCAGTGTTGTTACTAAACTTCTCCGTAAGCAAAAAATGAAATACCAGTCTGGACCTGATCAAATACCAGCAATGCTGCTGAAAATCAGTGCGCCAGCAATTGCAAATCCTGTCGCAACCCTAATAAGTGAATCACTGGCAACTGGATACATACCCAAACTCTGGAAGACTGCAAGAGTGGTACCTATCCATAAAAGTGGTGACAGTACTTTGGTATCCAACTACCGTCCAATATCGTTGCTCCCTGTAGTGTCAAAAATCTTGGGAAAAATGTGTCTACACACAATTACGTGATTTATTATCAATATTGGAACTACTTAACCCCGGATCAATCAGGCTTTCGTCCAAATCACTCAACTACAACCGCCCTTTTAAAAGTCTGCAATGATATCCAAGCTGGGATGGAACAAGGAAACCTAACTGGAGCCATCTTCCTTGATTTTGCCAAGGCCTTTGACACGGTAGACCATGGCATCTTGTTAGAAAAACTTAAAAACTCTGGCATTGGAGATCGCACGCTAACCTGGTTTCAATCATATGTATCCGACTGATCAGAATATGTGTCAATTTCTGGCAGCTCCTCCCTCCCGCTCCCAGTCACTTGCGGTGTACCCCAAGGCTCGATACTAGGCCCCCTGCTATTCACAATATTCATAAATGATCTGCCCAACGTCTGCAAAACCTCAACTGTACAAATGTACGCAGACGACACTGTAATCTATACCAGCAAACCAAATCTCCCGCAGCTGGAGGCCGTGCTGCAAGAACAATTCACAGAGGTAGAAAAGTGGATCAAACACAACAAACTTTTTTAAAATACTGACAAAACTGTAACGATGCTCTTTGGAACAGCACCTAAACTACACAAATTGCAAAATCCCCATCTATGTGTTGGGACAAAATCAAATGGCACACTGACCACAGTCACTTCTCTCAAATACGTAGGTATGTGGTTGGACCCTAATCTATCCTTTGGCCCCCACATCGAAAAACTCATCTAAACTTTACCCCAAACTAGGTGCCCTGTACTGAAACAAATCCTGCCTGAGCCCCGCGGTAAGAAAGCAGATTGTACAACAAATGCTTATGCCGGCTATTGATTACGGAGATGTAGTGTATGCAGCGGCCCCGCAAACACACCTTCAGAAACTTACTACATTGTATAACTCCTTCTGCCGCTTTGCATTACAATGTAACTACATGACCCACCGTTGTGACATGTTAAAAGAGCTAAACTGGCCATCGCTGGAGTCTAAACGCACCCTTCACCTTTCCAGCCTGGTGTCTAAGAGCATTTCTGGGAAGCTGCCACCCTACCTGAATAGACTGCTTCCCCAAGCAGCTCCCTCCTCCTCATCCTATAACCTCC
Source organism: Leptobrachium leishanense (assembly GCA_009667805.1). Lineage (NCBI taxonomy): Eukaryota > Metazoa > Chordata > Amphibia > Anura > Megophryidae > Leptobrachium > Leptobrachium leishanense. The sequence continues at coordinate 88,334,702 of CM019074.1, read as the reverse complement.
GATCCAGGACCAGCACCATACTTACAATACCACAATACAAAAAGACAGCGGCTCGGTCCTCATTTTCCTACAGAGCACCGCAATTATGGAATAACCTCCCAGACACCATCAAATCTTCCCCCAGTCTTAAGTCACTCAAGAGCTCCTTACTAACATACCTCAATACAGAATGCACCTGTAAACATGTAACCTAGTGACTATATTTCCTACATATTTTTTTTCTGTTAATCTGTATATTTTTTTTTTTTTTTTTTTTAATGCATTGTATTACTTTGGATTTCTGTAACTGTAACACTTCAATGTTCTTGAACCCAGGACATACTTGAAAACGAGAGAAATCTCAATGTATCCTTCCTGGTAAAATCCTTTATAAAGTCGCTCTGAGACTCGCATCGTATCGAGTGTAGATCAACAGGATGTATCCGGTGTGGATTAAGAAGAACGAATTTCACTTTTAATCCCTTTGCAGGTTAAACCTTCGTGAACTCGGTCCTATGGCTTCTCACATGAGATGGTTCATCTGGCTGATGGCTGTAGGAGGAACAGTTTATGTGTTTTTATATCATGAAAGGTAAGAGAATATTTTGCAGTGCCTTCATTCTCTTGCACTTTCTTCAGTTGTGTGTAATCCCCTTTGTCTTTTCCTTGTGCTGTTTTTTTCGTGGCATCGCATGATTTCTTGTCCTCTCAAAGAGTTACCAGGTCTCCAATGATTGCTAGACTTTCCCCTAAAATCGCCTGCAGTTGTGACCTTACGGACCCTTATAGGGGGTCTTCTTTTATATTCCAGTGGCAGAGTACTGACCGTTAAGGGTACCCGTCATGCTCGCGGCTGGGTGCCGCCATTGTCTGTCTCCTATTGGTCAGCCCTTCTGATCTCATTGGACAAATAAAAAATAGTCTGCGCTCATTTGATCTGAATGTGTCACCAATGCTATGGCGAAGATTGTGGCTTCCTGTATGACAGGTGCGCTTAAAAAAATAAAATAAAAAAAAATAGACCTTGAAGACATGACTGACTCTTATTTTACGGCCACACAATTTTTTCCTGTGCTTGCTTTGCCTTCCTCCACCTCGTATCCTGCTTGCATCAAAATAACCAGTTATTGGCCCAAATTAATTGTTCAATTCTTGTCCTAATGGTTTGTTAATGTGTGTTTGGTAACTTCCAATGTTTTCCTGGATTGTGTATCTCTTCGTGGCTTTGCCTTTGTTTTGATCTGACTTCTTCATTACTATTAAATCTATTCATCACCCGTTATTCAAATGCTAAAACCTAACCTGGAATGTCAGGGATCTAGTTCTGCTTCCATGGCATTCAGTTTTTTAAGTAAAGGATGAATTTTTTTTTAGCCTCCTGGATCACTTGCCTTTATTATAATACAGAAGGCTTCTGCACTTTGCCTCTAACCATGTGTTCGTGGACTGCAGCCACCACTGAAGAAGGTGCAATGTTTCATGGCGGCTGCTCTTGTAAACGTGCTTTTACATATTGATAGTGTTTCCTGACAAGCGCACACAGCAAACTGCAAATTATCCCATCTTTACATATGCCAGGCACTTTGATAGAGCACATATAGATCAAACAAACCACTGAACAGTCTGGAGCAGGAATGCTGCATTGTTTCAATCTCTAACACTTGCCCTAAAACACGGGCAATAGTAATGTCTATGCTAACCCTAAATCACGTGCAATAGTAATGTTTATACTAACCCTAAATCAAGCATAAATAGGAATGCTAACTCTAACCTTTACACTAAAACAAGTACAAATAGGAGCACTAACCCTAAATTGCATGCAATAGTAATGTCAATACTAGCCCTGACCCTAAAACACGTGCAATAATGTTGATTACTAACCCTGACCCTAAAATGCATGCAATAGTAATATCTGTACTAACCCTAAAACACGTGCAATAGGAATGTCTATACTAACCCTGACCCTAAAACACGTGCAGTAGTAATGTCAATACTTAACCTAACCCTAAATCAAGCATAAATAGGAGCACTAACCCTAAATTGCATGCAATAGTAATGTCAATACTAGCCCTGACCCTAAAACACGTGCAATAATGTTGATTACTAACCCTGACCCTAAAATGCATGCAATAGTAATATCTGTACTAACCCTAAAACACGTGCAATAGGAATGTCTATACTAACCCTGACCCTAAAACACGTGCAGTAGTAATGTCAATACTTAACCTAACCCTAAATCAAGCATAAATAGGAATGCTAACACTAACCTTTACCCTAAAACAAGTACAAATGGCACTAACCCTAAAACGCGTGCAATAGTCTTGTCTATACCAACCCTGACCCTAAAACATGTGCAATAGTAATTATCGGTAATAACCCGGACCCTAAAACACGTACAATAGTAATATCGGTGCTAACCCTGACCCTAAAACACGTGCAATAGGAATGCCTATACTAACACTGACCCTAAAACGCGTGCAACAGTAATGTCGATACTAACCCTGACCCTAAACCAAGCACAGATGGTAACGAATGCCCTAACTCTAGTGTCAATTTTCCATCTTACTGGTGTCAGTAAATGATCGTATGGGCTGTCTGACAAAATGGCGCAAGTGTGCAGTTTGTCGCATCAGTCATTTTTATTTTTCCTAGCCTGCAGCATCCACAAGGTGGTGATTCTTCCACAGATACCGCAGAGAATCCTAGGAAAAATCTCTTTTTTTACAATGGCTGGAGTGCCATGTCTTGCAGAACTTGTCTTTCCGTCATTAACCCTTGCACTGCTGAAGACGTGTGGGGAACGTCCTCATTGACTAAGGAAAGATTGGGGTTCAAAGGAACCCCCTATATCTCCCGACTGTTTGCAGCTAGAACGGTAATGTTTGGTATCATTATAAAGGCCAGAACATGGCCTTTCCAATAATACCAAACATGACCATGTTTAAAGTAAAGAAAAAAAATAACAATAATAATAAAAAAAAGGAAAATGTGTTTTAAGATGTCAAATGGCTCAGCAGTGAAGGGGTTAAACTGATCCATACATTCCCTATCAAGCTGGCTAACATGTTGTGCAGACCATCCCCTTGTTTAAAACAATGGATGGGTGTGTCATGTCTGTCCATACATTGCTTTTCTGTGTTCGCCGCCTCTGTCGTTGCATGTGTGCACAAGATGTATTTAAATTACTATGTAGCTCAGAAATGGGGCGAGGAACCTCTGTGGCTGCACAATTCTTTGAACATGAAGCATTAAGAAAATATTTTATTCTTTTAGGTATAAGATTGTTGAACTCCTCTTCTATTTAGCAATGGGATTTTCACCTGCTTTAGTAGTGACATCAATGGTAAGGAATCGTACGCTCATGTAAGAACACGGTCATTGTGCTTTTCATAACCTCACGCAAACAGACGCACGGAATGTTCAGCTTTTTCCTAGAATTCCTAATCTGTCATCAGAAAATTTAAAACGAAATTCACCAATCTTAATTTTTCAGGTTCAATTTAGAGGTAGCAAATAAAATATCTGTAGTCTACAACTCCTAAACTGCGATCAGTAAAAAGCAGAAAATAAACGAAAAAATGAAATCCTAAATTAAAATTTAATTTCCCAAAATCCTAAATCTAAGGTGGAAAAGGGAATATCTGTGTCCAATCTAAAGGTCCCTTGCAGGTTGTATCAGATTATATAATTGCTCCATATACAAGTTGTTATATATCCAAAATGCACAGGACCAGAAGTGTTTTGGGTTTTGTTCTATCATTGTATGCAAATATTAACAAAAAAAGATCTGGGGATGGGACACAAGTCTAAACACCAAATTCATTTGTTTACACATACACATTTGTTTTTCACATTTTGAAAAACCCCAAGCCTGGAAGACGGGGGGGATCTGCAACCTTAGCCCTCCAGGTGTTCAGGAACTACACGTCCCATGATGCTCATCCACTTATCGGGCTGGTTGAGCACCATGGGGAATGTAGCTTCAAAACCTCTCGGACCAAAGTTGCTGACCCTTGCATATAAAGATTTTGATTACCCCTGATTTTGGTACCCCAAATGTTTCAAAACTACATGTCCCATGATGCTTGACTAGTACTGAAACACCCAGGGCACCAAGGGAAGCCATGTCTGCTTTAGAAAACCAAAACCTTAGCTGTCTGTTTTGGGCCTATCTTTCTGATGGAAAGTATATTCTTGAGAGCCATTAAATTACATTTTGGTAGAGGGGTCAGCAACCTTGTCACCCCTCGCCCCAGGTGTTTTGGAACTACATCTCCCATAATGCCCAGCTACTCAATAGGAAATTAAGTTCCAAAACCTCTCGCATGCCACAGTTGAAGACCCCTATTTTGTGTGATTATTCGAATTCTGCTTAATACATTTTTTTATTAACACCCAATGCTTTGTTTTCCTGTGTTTCTGATGGCGAGTGACGCGCATCAGATTTGGACATCCTGTCATTAATGCCACGAAACGAATATCTGAGCGTTCCATCGCTGGCACGGAAATACAGGATTTACTCAGCCGCAGTCACGTGGATTGTATTTATACCATCTGCATGGCTTCCCGGGCCATCTGGTGATTTATTTCCTTTTTTTTTTTTTTTTTTTTAAAGAGCACTAGTATCATCCGGTGACATTTAAGAGCCCTCATTCATCGCCCTCTGCTTGATCAGTGCCTGCGACGTCCCGGTGGTCTCCGCGATCCCATTATTCCAAATAATGCAATTTGTAGCCTTGCTAAACAATGAAACGGCCCAGCATCGGGTCTCTTTTTTTAATGAAGACTTCTAATTCCCCACAGCACTCAAATCTGAGCTTGAATTGTGACTTTACCCTCTGACCTACGACAAGACTCGTTAGAAAACCTACACACAGCCAGACATTTCACGCAATCCTCATAAAACTGCTTGTCATTCTGAACGCACGTTACCTTCCGTGAACGATGGCTCTTGTTAACATCATAAAGCGCCAGTTATGCACAGATCCCTTTGTTTCCCTTTACAAGAAAATGATTGTAGCAGAACTATTTAAATGACCTGTTTTACCTGTTTAGACATAAAACAATTTATATGCATGGTGCAGGTACAATTTCATCTTCCGTACATTTACTACTAGTTTGTTTTATTGTGTGTGATATATATATAAGTTGTGGTAAAGGGCAAAAAATGAGATTAAAAGCCTCCACACTGCAAATAATAAAATGTATTATTGCAGAAGTCATTTACACATCCTGACAACTCGTAGCACTTGAGCTCTATGATGCAGTTCTTTATTTCCCATATGAAGCACAGAACTCTGGGTAAGACATGCAAATAACGTCTACAATTTCTAATTTTTTGGCATCCTGGAAAAACAAATGTACAGGAGTTGCTGTGACCTGGTGCATAAACCTGGTCTCTGCTAAAAAAAAAATGTAATCTAGTATGGCATTTCACTGATTGGAGGGTTCTGTGTGAAAGCAGACCCAGGATGCAAAAAAGGAGAAATCGCGGACGTCATTTGCAGGTCTTACCCAGAGTTCTGTGCTGCATATGGGGAATGTAACGCATGAGCTCTGTGATGCAGTTTTTTGGATTACTGTGATGTGTAAATGACTTGTGCAATAATAATATTTTTGTTTTATTCCAAAAATGAGAGTGCTTCCAAAAAATGTTTATCAAAATAAAATCATCATAAAATCTAAATCGAACTGACCTTTTGGTTGCCTTCAAAACGGCATCCATTCCGCTTTACATTTTTTCACACCTGCCTAACATCATCTTTATTTACTACATGCATGCACACACCTACACACACTCAGACTCAACTCCCAAGATCGAGAACTCGGATCTTCAAAGACGCCATCGGGTGCCTTTTTTTTAAAATTTTTTTTTAGAGTTATCTCAATATACAGCTGTGTAGAGAAAAGAAGAAAAAGCTAATTACACTTGTTAGCAAATGATCTTCATTTGGGCTCCAGAACATGCCCCTAAAATTTTAGCACTGTGGACATAATGCCTAAGGTGCAAAAACCTTTTAAAACCAGCTGGAAATGTGTCTGAATGACCTCTCTCGTTAATCCTGCATGGAGCCCAGAACTGCAGTAACTCCAATTTGTCCAGCAGATGGCAACATCTCCCTGCCAAATAGGATATTACAGTAAGGAATCATTTGGGATGATCACAAATATTTCTTACTGTGTAAAAAAACAAAAAAAAAACACACTGGTTCCTGACAGTGGTTGTTTGGAAAATCACTTGGTATTCATGGAGGTCAAAGAAAATTCCTCATGCAGGACTGAGTAATCTATTCACCTGTATGTATGCTGTTTATAAAAAATAAATAAGAATTTTTTTTTTTTTTTTACATTATTATAATAATGTAAAAAAATTGCACTTTTAAAAAATATTTTTTTTAAATGTGTGCGTCTCTTTTCTGTCCCATGGCACCACAATACAGACGTACCAGAGAGATGCCAAGTGCAAAGCCTTGGTCACACACGATATTTTGGTGTTGGTTTTCCATTTAGAGGTTAAACAAAAAATATTACAATAGAACTAAAAACAAAAATACATTTATAGATTTATTATTCTTTATAAAGCGCCGGCATATTCCACAGCGCTGTACAATAGGCACAGTATAGACAGGGTTACAATACATTGAACAACATTTGACAAACAGTACAGGAGGAGATGAGGGCCCTATTCCCATAGAAACTCACAATATAGAAGGGTTGAGGTTGGAAACAGGAGGAGAGGACTGCAAGGTGAGAGTGATGGATGGTTGCTTCAGTGAGTCGGGTGGTAGGCTTCCCTAAATAGGAAGGTTTTAAGGGAGCGTTTGAAGGAAGGGAAACTGACAGAACGAGGGAGAGCGTTCCAGAGAGTGGGGGCTGCGCGTGAGAAATCCTGCAGTCTGTCATGGTAAGAGGTGATGTGTGGGGAAGCTAGGCGCAGGTCACTGTATTTGGTGATTAGTGAGGACAGGTAGTGGGGCGCTGAGTTAATGAGGGTTTTGTAGGTCAGGGTAAGGATTTAGAATTTAATTCTGCAGTGGATGGGGAGCCAGTGAAGGGACTCGCAGAGGGGAGCGGCAGAGACTGAGCGGCGGGTGAGGTGGATGAGCCTGGCGGAGGCATTCAGAATGGATTGTAGGGGAGGGGGAGGCCAGATAAGAGATTATCAGGGCATGGATGAGTTTTGTGGGGAAAGAGGTAAGAAATGGCCGAATTCTGGAAATATTACGTAGTTGGTATCGGCAGGAGGAGGAAAGAGACTGGATGTGGGGGATGAAGGAAAGAGCAGAGTCAAGTGTAACTCCAAGACAGCGAACTTGGTTTGATGGGGAGATGGTGATACCCTCCACCGTGATAGAGAAGTCAGGAGGTGGGGAGGCATTAGGAGGAGGCATTAGGAGGAGGAATTAGGAGTTCAGTCTTTGACATGTTGATCTTGAGGTGGTGAGAGGCCATCCAGGAGGAGATGCCAGATAAACGGTCACTGACTTTGGAAAGGACAGGGGGAGACAGATCAGGGGTAGAGAGGTAGATCTGAGTGTCATCAGCGTAGAGGTGGTAATTAAAGCCAAAGCTATTAATGATTTTGCCCAGGGAGGAGGTGTAGATGGAAAAGAGCAGAGGACCAAGGAACGAGCCTTGAGGTACACCAACAGATAAAGGCAATGAAGAGGAGGTGTTACCCGCAAAGGACACAGAGAAGGACCTGTTGGATAGATAGGACTCAACCCAAGCTAGTGCAGTGTCAGAGACCAAGAGAGCGGAGTCTGTAGAAGGAGGGGGTGGTCAACCTTGTCGAAAGCAGCCGAGCGGTCAAGCAGGATGAGAATAGAATAGTGGCAGTGTTTTTTAGCAGTTAGGAGGTCGTTGGTGAGGGCAGTTTCAGTTGAGTGTAGGGGACGGAAACCAGATTGCAGTGGGTCGAGTAGGGAATGTAGGAACACACATTCCCCTCCTCCTGTCTATCTCTTGAAATGATATATCCTTTAGTTTCTATTAACCGTTGATGAACAAAAATCTAATTGTTTTGGTTAACTGGGGCATTTTTAATTCTTGTATGTATTTTATATGAACCCCATAGCCTCCCGTACGTGGCCAGTCTTCCAACCGATAACTTTTTGACAGGACAGTGTTGTAGCCTTCCAGTCATTATTCCGATTTAAATACATCTTCCTATGCTTTAAGAAACCTTCAGGATTATTCACAGCGTGAGGTTTGCTATGCGATTCGCATATCTTTCTGCTTTCTAGTGTTGATCGGTGGATGCAGCAAGTGTTTTATTGACTAATTCTTTTATTTTATGTTTTTCCTCTCCTCTCGATGTCCCCGAACTACCCCCCCCCCCTTCAGAATAACACGGAGGGCTTGCACGAACTGGCCTGGGGGGGGCTGATCTACTGCCTGGGAGTGGTGTTCTTCAAGAGCGACGGGATCATCCCCTTTGCCCACGCCATCTGGCACCTCTTTGTGGCCCTGGCAGCTGCGGTGCATTACTATGCCATTTGGAAGTACCTATACAAGAGTCCGTCCGCTGACATGATTCGTCATGTATGACCTGGCTGTAGCAAAACCTCTTGTCAGTATTACTTGACTGTGGGATTGATGTGTGGTTAGACGAGGGGCGAGTTTTCCGATGCACACACGCGATGCACTGACATATCGGGTATCGAGCGAACAACTGTGAACACGCCTGTGTATCTGCTAAGGTTCTACTCTCGTCTCGTTCACGTCTGATCGAAGCCCATTCCGCCATCGCTCCTGCTGCTTGTTCTGTTCTAAAGTTTGCTGTGGGGTGGGGGGGACTGACGCGGCGAGCTCTAGAAAAAGCAGCATTTGCAACTGGCTAACGTAATGTTTACAAAGCAAAGATATTCTTATTCTTCGAGTGTTCTTTTTTTATTTTTTTTTATTAACAAAAACAAATCGTACACTTTTTGAAACGAGAGAGAAAAAAAAACGGACGCGTTTCCTTCCGGTTATAAAACGGTTGCGTTTTCCGACTTTACATGCCAACCGTTAAAAGAAAGAAAGAGGTTATTTTTTTTCCTCTACCCTCTATTTATATACGCACTTCTATACAATTTTTTTAAAAATTTAAATAACTTTAAAAAAAAAGCCTTCATAAACGATACATTCCAGAAGCTACACATACTGTAATTTTACAACCTTACCTCCCATGGCTCACGAGGTGACGTAACCGATGCTGTGAACTTTCAGGGCCCCGCGCCGGCTCGGCGTCTGCTTGATTTAATTTATTTGGGGAGTTGGGAAAGGGTGGGTTTAAATGTACGAGTCCGGCAGCCGGCGAAGCCCGTGAGATTTTTCGTTAAAGACGTGACACCCCTGGACAGCGAGTTTGTGGCTGTGACTAGTATTTTCTGACTCTGATCCTGCCAGTCTTGAGGAAACGTTTCCCTCGTCCTTGCACGAGGTCTGTGGTTGAGCTTCGTCCATTGGGGACGCCATAAGGGTCATGTATTAACACATTTCTTCATTTTACTTTTTTGGAATTTTCATTCCTAATATATACTTTTTTTTTTCCCTTCCCAGCGCTCATTGTGACCAGTATTAGTCGATGAGGACGGTCTTCTAGTTGCTAATGGCAACTATGATCACATTAAGTATGTAAAACGTATTTATAACGTGCATAAACGTGTTTCCAGGTGACATGTAAATGAGTATTAAATTTCTGACCGTAATGTTCCTGTGTTTTGCTAGCTGTGGATGCACAAACCGTGGAAATGATGTGCCCTCATGGGTTAGATGCTGATAAATCTGGTACAAAACGTTTCAAAACAAATCAACGAGTTGTTGCTGCCATGTTGTTTTTGTTGCTGTCCTTGCGTGTAAGCGTGTCGATCGCTTGATCTGAACGTACTGTGTTTTCGCAGACATGGGAAGCACATTTACAAACCTTAATACCATTCACCAGTGTCTTACGTACAGAACGGACTGAATTCTTCTATGTTTTTATTTATTTTTTTGTCATCGTGACGCCTTGTTTCTAGACGTACTAGTGAGAAAATCTGTTAGTCGGTGCAGATTCTCTGGACTTGCGTTCCTTATCTGCGCCCCTCTCTGTGTATGTTGTCCCGTGCCTCGTTGCAGTGAATGTCGTTCATTCGTTAGTCAGAGGGATGAACCCAGCTCCAGTATTTTTTGTTGTTTGGATTAAGGTATCGCGCCATGGAATGTTCTGGGTTTAATGTCCACTTAAACCAGGAGGTCGGCAACCTTGGCAGTCCAGGTGTTCTGAAACTATATCTCCCATGCTGCTCAGCCACTCGTTGGAAATGTTTTTCCTTAACATTTGGAGGGCCGCGGTTGCAGATCCCTGCTCTAAACCATTTTTAAACAGGGCTTGACAAATGCAGGGGAAGGCACCCCTGGACCTCATGAAATTTAGGGCTATTCTACACGGCAAAATATGCAATTTTTTCCTCCTGGATGTTCTCCCTGGAAGCTAAATGTGATGTAAGCTTGTCAGGTCGTGATGTAAGACATCCAGCTGATCAACCCTCCTAATCATGTCCTCTTCTGTCCTTCTCCCCAAAAAACGTTAGCCTAGTAATCCAAAAAAACACGACCATGGTAGGATCTTAAGTGAGGCTGGGATGCACAGTGTTCTCCATCAGGTTTGATCGACTGGGGGGTTCATGTCAGCCCTCAGATTAAACCCATTTCCTCTTTACAGAATTATGCCAGCATTCATTCAATACCCTTTTTTTGGGTCCAGCCGCCCAAAACTTTGTTCTTTTAAAATCTATTCATTCTAGAAATGTCTATGCTGCTGTTGCTAATGCGTCCACCCTGCCTTGTAATTTCTTTCATTATTTTGCACATTATGGTGGTCTCAGTAAAGAGATTATCCTGCTCTTGTGTCATTTTCCTGCATTAGGACCTAAACATCACGCATTTTACCCTGAAAAAAACCAGAAAATCCTTGGCAGTCTGTGGTTCAGAGACGGATGACGTGTGTTTTTTTTTTGTTTTTTTTCTCCCAGGATTTTGGGCACTTTTTTCCTGATTACACCCTGGGTGAGCATTAACTTGTTACATTATCCTGTAACAATGAATATTTTGAGCAATCTGATGCTCTTTAACATCAACCTTTTAAATGAAGCGGTATTCCTGCAGTGTTCCTCCTCCTTTCTGGTTATCACAGGATAGTTGACGGTTTTCGGGCATTTTCCGTTCAGGTCTGTTATACCACTGATCATTTTCCTATATCTGTAGAGACTGATATTGAAATGAACACCATGACTTAGAGGTGGTAAATCCTGCAGATGGATCTCATGTCTCCCCACCCTAGCCAAGTCCAGGTAGGTGTCGGAGGTCTCCCATTGGATACTCTTGATTTAAATCCTGCCCTGGGAATAGAGGTAGTGATGTTCTTTCCAAAATCTCACCCCCTGTCTCTGAGGATGTGTTTGGTATGGAGGCCAAGTATTTTTAAACACCGTGCAGGTCTTTTAAAAATTGGGCTAAAAACCAAAAATTGGACAAGACAGAAGATTCCCTGTTGCTGCTGGGAATGATTGGAATGCAAACTGGCACAAAAGTATTAATCCCCAAATTACCCAGTTTATTCTTCTTCCCAAATGACCATTTCCCTTTTAAACTAGTGTATTCGCCAATGACCAGGCCGAGGAGCGTCATATCTTCCAACACAAATCTCCTGTTTGAACTCATGGCATTTCTTACTGATACAAATCATTGTTTTATAAACCAGATTATTTTTTTTATATGCCTGTTTCCACTGTGTTTGTTCCACTTTTTGTACATCTCCACGTACTGTTTTAACCACTAAACATGGAGCTGCTCACTGTATACATGTCTTGCACTTATGGTCTATGTCTCTTTCCTAAAGTATTAACTGAAATTGTTTAAAATAAAAACTTTATACTTTTTACTGTAAAATGTTTTGTCTTACATACAATAAAAATTGCATAGAAAGGTTCTTTTTTTTTTGTATATTGGAGTATAATCTGTACACGTGATTGTATATCCACAAAGGCTTGTTTTTTTTTTTAAAAACAAAAAACTGACGTATAATATTCTATAGGAATCAGAAAAGGTGGGGCTTTGCAATAACACACAGATGCCTTTTGCTCACACGGGTGTATAGATATGGAGGCACTGCTGAGATTTGAGTTTGACGCTGCAGTGAGGCTCGGCTAAAATATATACAATACGTCTGCAAAGCCTCTGAAGCTCTGTATTTGATCCTCCATACAGTCTCTGAGTCTGTCAAATGCCTCATACACTATGCAAGGCTCAGAATGAAGTCAAACCTCTGCAGGCTATACCATGGCTTGATTTTGATTTTGTGTGTCACAGGCTCTGCTGGGCCCAGCATAAAATCAAACCACTAAAAAGGCTGCAAGGCTATACAATGGTTTGATGGGGGGGGGGACAAATGAACAAGCATAGGAATATAATGAATAAATGTAATGTGAACAAGTGTCGTGCTGCTCTATACAAATCTGGTACAACAAATCCCCAAAAATGTCACCCTTAAGAATAATCGTGAATACAATGTACACAGAGCAGTAAAAACACTTTATACATCTTTTATATATAAATCTATTCAACTGGTGATGTAAAGCTGATAGCTCTGTTAATACTTTAAATAATGGTCTTTCTTCAAAAAAGGTCCACAACTGGAGTTCCTCAAAAGGACACTCACATGTATGAGAGCCAAAAAACGTGGCTCTCCTTCAAGGTGCAGCAGATCAACTTTCAGGCATGATGTAGCCCATACACTCCTCGTGCTGTTCTTTGTCACTCGTGAAACAAAATCTAAAGGGACATTCATCGCGCAGATATCGGGACTTTTGCGATCTTAACGTCGGTATATAAGGAAAAAAAAAACTGCTTACCAGAGGTGGAGCCCCATCTCCCCCCTGACTCCATAAACACCAGGATAGCGGTCAAGATTCCAAAATAGTTTAGTGTTTTATTAAATACTCCATAAATAAAAAAAATGAGCAATCGGACGTGTTTCACCGCTATCGGTGGCTTCCTCAATCCGCATGTTCAGGTGTATGGTTATTTGAGTTAATGTTGCCTTTTCTATCCTCTTGAACTAGTCTGTCTGGTCTCCTCTGACCTCAAAGGGGAATTTTCGTCCACACATGTGCCGCTCGCTGGATATTTTCTGTTTTTGGACAATTCTCTGTAAACACTGTAGATGGTTCTGCGTGAAAATCGAAGTAGATCTCTGGAGTTCGGCTCTTATTCTTTCCTGATGCGGGGTGTTGTCTCTCCTTCCTGTTAGGCGATCTCACTCCCTCTCTCCTTCCTACACTACCGTCCGTCCATGTCTTCGTCTTGGTTTCCTTTATGTCGCAATATCTCCCGGATGTTCTTCTCCTCCCTCTTTCCCTCTGGCGTGAGACCTGTCCCATGACCCAAGTCTCTCTCTCTCGGTGAGTATGGGCAATCCAGGTTGACCGATGGACAGACCACTGGACTGCAGGAGAAAAGACAAAAAACCTCTGCTATTCTAATGTGTTTAAACCAATAAAAATGCATTAAAATGTGTCTAAATAATAAAGGTCTGTTACAGGATTAAAAAAAAAAAAAAACACTTTAAAAAATATAAAAATGTTCAGAAAGATGTACTTTTTTCTGAAAATAAACAACTTATTAAAGATTTAAAATATAGGTGAAACACGAAAAATTTGAAAATCGTGCAAAAGTTCATTTATTTCAGTAATGCAACTTAAAAGGTGAAACTAATATATGAGAGAGTTCAAGCTGTGATTTGTCACAATTGTGATGATTATGGTTACAGCTCATGAAAACCCCAAATCCACAATCTCAGCAAATTAGAATATTGTGAAAAGGTGCAATATATTCTAGGCTCAAAGTGTCCCACTCTAATCCGCTAATTAAGCCATAACACCTGCAAAGGGTTTCTGAGCCTTTAAATTGTCTCTCAGTCTGGTTCAGTAGGAATCACAATCCGGGAAAGACTGCTGACCTGACAGTTGTGCAGAAAACCACCATTTGACACCCTCCATAAGGAGGGAAAGCCTCAAAAGGTCATTGCAAAAGAAGTTGGATGGTCCCAAAGTGCTGTATCAAAGCACATTAATAGAAAGTTGTGTGGAAGAAAAAGGTGCACAAGCAGCTGGGATGACCGCAGCCTGGAGAGGATTGTCAGGAAAAGGACATTCAAAAGTGTTGGACTTTCACAAGGAGTGGACTGAGGCTGGAGCCAGTGCATCAAGAGCCACCACACACAGACGGACCCTGGACATGGGCTTCAAATGTCGTATTCCTCAGGTCAAGCTGCTCCTGAACAACAATGTCAGAAGCGTCTTACCTGGGCTAAAGAAAAACAGACCTGGTTCCTCAGTGGTCCAAAGTCCTCTTTTCTGATGAGAGCAACTTTTGCATCTCATTTGGAAACCAGGAACCCAGAGTATGGAGGAAGAATGGAGAGGCACACACTGCAAGATGCTTGAAGTCCAGTGTGAAGTTTCCACAGTCTGTGTTGATTTGGGGAGCCATGTCATCTGCTGGTGTTGGTCCACTGTGCTTCATTAAGTCCAAGGTCAACGTGGCCGTCTACAAGGAGATTTTGGAGCACTTCATGCTTCCTTCGGCAGACGAGCTTTATGGGGATGCTAACTTCATTTTCCAGCAGGACTTGGCACCTGCCCACACTGCCAAAAGCACCAAAACCTGGTTCAATGACCGTGGGATTAAGGTGCTTGATTGGCCAGCAAACTCGCCTGACCTGAACCCCATAGAGAATCTATGGGGCATTGCCAAGAGAAAGATGAGAGACCTGAGATGGAACAATGCAGAAGAGCTGAAGGCCGGTATTGGAGCATCCTGGTCTTCCATAACACCTCAGCAGTGCCACAGGCTGATAGCTTCCATGTCGCATTGAGGCAGTAATTGCTGCGAAAGGGGCCCAAACCAAGTATTGAGTACTTTTCAGAGGTCCGATATTGTTCTATGCACAATCCTTGTTTTATTGATTGCATGGAATATTCAAATTTTCTGAGATTGTGGATTTGGGGTTTTTCATGAGCTGT
This sequence comes from Leptobrachium leishanense, assembly GCA_009667805.1. NCBI lineage: Eukaryota > Metazoa > Chordata > Amphibia > Anura > Megophryidae > Leptobrachium > Leptobrachium leishanense. The sequence goes on along the minus strand of CM019074.1, from coordinate 88,319,673 downwards.
AACCATAATCCTAAATACAGAAAAAATGGCGTCGCGCCCATACTCACTTATTTTCGGAGGGGCAGCAACTGCCAGGAGTAACAGCCCAGTCAATGCATAAAACATAACAAGGAAAAAGAGTGTCATCTGCGCTCATTCCTATGTGTTCCATGTACAACAAAAATGAGGTTTGTTTGTTTCAATGGCCATTGCAACGTAAGCCCACTCGCCACTTCAAGCACCCTTCTTTAGCGTGGGTACCTAAATGTGACAAAAGGCCGCTCTACTGAGCAGCTACAAGCCCCTCCAGCTGCTTTTCAGCGAAGGAGAGGCAAAGACGTTGCAATGGCCATTGAAACAAAAAAACCTAATTTTTGTTGTACATGGAAACATAGAAACTAGCGCAGATGACACTCTTTTTCCTTGTTATGTTTTATGCATTGACTGGGCTGTTACTCCTGGCAGTTGCTGCCCCTCCGAAAATGAGTATGGGCGCGACGCCATTTTTTCTGTATTTATGTATATCATGCTTGTAACAACAGTCCGTCGTTCTGCAGCTGTTCCTCTTTCCATGTTTTTGATCCCAAATGGGAGTGTTTGGTGGTGTATAAATATAAAGCCACCATCTTTGCCTCTCCTTCGCTGAAAAGCAGCTGGAGGGGCTTGGAGCTGCTCAGTAGAGCGGCCTTTTGGTCACAATTGTTAGGTACCCCACGAAAGAGGTGCCTTGAAGTGGCGAGTGGGCTTACGTTGCAATGGCCATTGAAACACAAAACCTCATTTTTGTTGTACATGGAACACATAGAAACTAGCGCAGATGACACTCTTTTTTCCCTGTAACCATAATCATCACCATTATGACAAAGCACGACTTGAACGGAGTCTCATATTTTACTTTCACCTTTTAAGTTGCATTACTGAAATAAAAACTTTTGCACCATATTTTAATTTTTTGAGTTTCACCTGTATGTTAAAACCTATTGGATTCACCTGTTTAACCTGTCGAACTGAACCACCGGAAATCGGAGCTGATTTTTCATGTTTTCTATACCAGGTTGTTCGTCTTCGTCTGACAAATCCCATTCAAATTGCAAAGATCGCTAGTCCGTTTGAAGTCGTCCAACGGAAGTCAAAGGCAGTGGAAGAGGTTGAATCTCCTCTAAGGATGACTTGTTACTCGCACAAATACAGACCCAGTGGACGGCCACCTTATCATATCGATCCTTGTTGAAAGTATAAAATCAGGAAACCTCTTATCCATTGGTTTATCACACACACACTCACACACTGTTTAGTTATCAGATTCTATCCATTCACATGCTCGCGTTTGCATATCGCTGTAGCCGTGCAGAAAACGTGGAAGTATTTTCCATTATCGTGTTTTTATTGTATATTTCGAGCATTATTCGGGACATTATGTTTGGAGATGTCGCCACCTAATGGTATTTTAGCATATCGCAGACTACCAAAATTTTTTGTATGATAACCCTTTCCCTGCTGAGCCATTTCACCCGTCTGTGCCGCGTTCAATTTGACTACTATTGCTCATCAAATCTATATAAAAATATGTGAAATAACATACAGGGTGTCCATTAAGTCTCTTTACAATTTCAAACATTAATTCCAAAGGCAAATTAAAAGACAGATAAGTGAAAACTATTACAAAATGAGACGTATATATTTAAGTTTTTTTTGCCTCATTTAATACAACTCTTTATGGGCACCATTAGTTGCACGAAGCACATCAAGACGGTACTGGATTTCTTGCCATGTTGGCTGTAGCATCCCCTCATCAATGGTGGCAATGGCATCAGTGATCCTCTGCTTGAGATTAGTGATGTACCTTTGTTCCATACACCGTATCTTTAACATAACCCCATAGAAAGAAGTCGAGGGGAGTGATATCTGGTGAACGAGGTGGCCAGGGAATTGGGTCACTCCTTCCAATCCACCGCTCTGGAAATGTTCAACGGGGTTCATTTAACAGTACCTCATTCATCATCAACAGGGAACCTGAAATACACGAATGCAATGTGATAACCTTGATAAACACGGAGTACATAGAACAAATCCGATGACTATAACTCATCAATTGCCTTTGTTATACATTTTTTGAAATTGTAAAGAAACTCTATAGACACCCTGTGTGTGTGTGTGTGTGTATACAGTTAGGTCCAGAAATATTGGGACATCGACACAATTCTAACATCTTTTGGCTCTATACATCACCACAATGGAGTTGGAATGAAACAAACACAATGTGCTTTAACTGCAGACTGTCCGTTTTAATTTGAGGGTATGTACATCCAACTCAGGTGAACGGTGTAGGACTTACAGCAGTTTGCAGATGTGCCTCCCACTTGTTAAGGCACCAAAGGTAATGGGACAGAATAATAATCATAAATCAAACTTTCCCTTCTTAATACTTGGTAGCAAATCCTTTGCAGTCAATCACAGCCTGAAGTCTGGAACGCATAGACATCACCAGACACTGGGTTTCATCCCTGGTGATGCTCTGCCAGGCCTCTATTGCAACGGTCTTCAGTTCCTTCCTGTTCTTGGGGCATTTTCCCTTCAGTTTTGTCTTCAGCAAGTGAAATGCATGCTCAATGGGATTCAGGTCAGGTGATTGACTTGGCCATTGCATAACATTCCACTTCTGTCCCTTCAAAAACTCTTTGGTTGCTTTTGCAGTATGCTGTGGGTCATTGTCCATCTGCACTGTGAAGCGCCATCCAATGAGTTCTGCAGCATTTGGCTGAATGTGAGCAGATGATATTGCCCGAAACACTTCAGAATTCATCCTGCTGCTTTTGTCAGCAGTCACATCATCAATAAATACAAGAGAACCAGTTCCATTGGCAGCCATACATGCCCACGCCATGACACTACCACCACCATGCTTCACTGATGAGGCGGTATTCTTAGGATCATGAGCAGTTCCTTTCCTTCTCCATACTCTTCTCTTCCCATCACTCTGGTACAAGTTGATCTTGGTCTCATCTGTCCATAGGATCTTGTTCCAGAACTGTGAAGGCTTTGTTAGGTGTTGTTTGGCAAACTCTAATCTGGCCTTCCTGTTTTTGAGGCTCACCAATGGTTTACATCTTGTGGTGAACCCTCTATATTCACTCTGGTGAAGTCTTCTCTTGATTGTTGACTTTGACACACATACACCTACCTCCTGGAGACTGTTCTTGATCTGGCCAACTGTTGTGAAGGGTGTTTTCTTCACCAGGGAAAGCATTCTTCGGTCATCCACCACAGTTGTTTTCTGTGGTCTCCCGGGTCTTTTGGAGTTGCTGAGCTCACCGGTGCGTTCCTTCTTTTTGAGAATATTCCAAACCGTTGTTTTGGCCACGCCTAATGTTCTTGCTATCTCTCTGATGGGTTTGTTTTGTTTCTTCAGCCTAATGATGGCTTGCTTCACTGATAGTGACAGCTCTTTGGATCTCATCTTGAAAGTTTGACAGCAACAGATTCCAAATGCAAATAGCACACTTGAAATGAACTCTGGCCTTTTATCTGCACATTGTAATTGGGGTAATGAGGGAATATCACACACCTGGCCATGGAACAGCTGAGAAGCCAATTGTCCCATTACCTTTGGTCCCTTAACAAGTGGGAGGCACATCTGCAAACTGCTGTAAGTCCTACACCGTTCACCTGAGTTAGATGTACATACCCTCAAATTAAAGCTGACAGTCTGCAGTTAAAGCACATTGTGTTTGCTTCATTTCAACTCCATTGTGGTGGTGTATAGAGCCAAAGATGTTAAAATTATGTCGATGTCCCAATATTTCTGGACCTGACTGTATATACACTATATTGCCAAAAGTATTCGCTCACCTGCCTTGACTCGCATATGAATTTAAGTGACATCCCATTCCTAATCCATAGGGTTCAATATGACGTCGGTCCACCCTTTGCAGCTATAACCGCTTCAACTCTTCTGGGAAGGCTGTCCACAAGGTTTAGGAGTGTGTTTAAGGGAATTTTTGACCATTCTTCCAGAAGCGCATTTGTGAGGTCACACACTGATGTTGAACGAGAAGGCCTGGCTCTCCGTCTTCGCTCTAAATCATCCCAAAGGTGTTCTATCGGGTTGAGGTCAGGACTCTGTGCAGGCCAGTCAAGTTCGGTCACACCAGACTCTGTCATCCATGTCTTTATGGACCTTGCTTTGTGCACTGGTGCACAGTCATGTTGGAAGAGGAAGGGGCCAGCTCCAAACTGTTCCCACAAAGTTGGGAGCATGGAATTGTCCAAAATGTCTTGGTATGATGAAGCATTCAGAGTTCCTTTCACTGGAACTAAGGGGCCAAACCCAGCTCCTGAAAAACAACCCCACACCATAATCCCCCCTCCACCAAACTTTACACTTAGCACAATGCAGTCAGACAAATACCGTTCTCCTGGCAACCGCCAGAACCCAGACTCCTCCATCAGATTGCCAGATGGAGAAGCGCGATTTGTCACTCCAGAGAACGCATCTCCACTGCTCTAGAGTCCAGTGGTGGTGCGCTTTACACCACTGCATCCGACGCTTTGCATTGCACTTGGTGATGTATGGCTTGGATGCAGCTGCTCGGCCATGGAAACCCATTCCATGAAGCTCTCTGCGCACTGTTCTTGAGCTAATCTGAAGGCCACATGAAGTTTGGAGGTCTGTAGCGATTAACTTCAGAAAGTTAGCAACCTCTTCGCACTATGCGCCTCAGCATCCGCTGACCCTGTTCCGTCAGTTTACGTGGTCTACCACTTCGTGGCTGAGTTGCTGTCGTTCCCACACACTTCCACGTTCTTATAATACAGCTGACAGTTGACTGTGGAATATTTAGGTGCGAGTAAATTTCACGACTGGATTTGTTGCACAGGTGGCATCCTATCACAGTTCCACGCTGGAAGTCACTGAGCTCCTGAGAGCGACCCATTCCTTCACAAATGTTTGTAAAAAAGTCTGCATGCCTAGGTGCTTGCTTTTCTATACCTGTGGCCATGGAAGTGATTGGATCACCTGATTCTGATTATTCGGATGGGTGAGCGAATACTTTTGGCAATATAGTGTGTGTGTGTATAATATATATATATATAATTTTTTTAAAATTTTGCATGGTCAGATTTGGTGTTAGTGGAAAGGCCAGACTCGGACCTTTCCAATGAGCATTGATACCTTGTATTGGGTGATAGAGGGGTCTAAAGGGCCACCCTCCTCTTGTACGGGCATTTTGGCAGCAATGCTGGATGACCATTGTTTCTGATGTCATCTTGTCGCCACGCAGGGAAGTCAGTGAAGGCCAACTTTCAAAAAGTCAACACTGTGGGTGATCTCGACGATCAGTCGCATTTCGTTGTGTTGCTGCAGAGAGGATGCAACTCGCTGGCCATGTCTTTGGCTCACAGTAGAGAAATTTAAGATGTGTCTTCCCTTTTTTTTCTTTCTTTCCCTTTCTCTGGGGCGGGGGGGGTTGTTCCTGTAGCTCAATGATTCTCATAAATCTTTATGGTCATACTGTCACAGTCGCCCATGTCCGGGAAAGTTTTGCGCCTTCGCCCCTGGTTGCAGTTGTCACAGCAGCTGATATTCGGAACACTTTTTTCCCGGGTACTGTTTACAGCTGGACAGGGACTGGCGGCACACGCCAACCACTAGGTCATAACATCCACCAACCACACCCGGAAGTGGATTCTGTCCACGAATCAGACGCATTATGCAGGGGAGGTAACCAATCGCTGCACCTGATCGGTGATCCTATGGGAGAGCGGGGCGTCTCCTCTGATCTCCAATAGGAGTTATTGCGTCTCCATTTAAGGGGCTTCTTGTCTCTTAGGAATCGCCATAGCGTGGCTTCATTTCACCTAGTGCCTTGTTGCTGCGTATGTATATTTCTCTGATTGATTCTCTGGTTCTTTGATCCTGGCTTGTCCTGACTATCCTGACCTCTGGCACCCCGACGTTTGGCTTTGTTATGCGGTTTTCCAGCACTCTGTATTCCATTTAACCTTTTGCTTGCCAGTTAGTTTACGGTTTTAACCCGGCCATAATCAAGGACCGGTTAGTTAGGGTTTATGTTCTATTGTATGCAAGCAGGGTTTTCTATCCTTGACAACCGGTTATTAGGGTCAGTGGTATTACTTATACTGTAAGCTGCTTCACTGTGAGAGACCAGTTGTGTCATACCTGCTGGTGCTCCTGCAGTGCGGCCTTCCCAACAGAGAGGGCGCCAGTCTCTGAATCAGGCCACTTTGAATGCCGCACCTGGTCAGGGATCTAGGCCTTTAAATATCAGTCACTGACTTTGCTCTGGGCCCTGACGTGGTTATTTCTAGCCCTCAGCGCGTGTCTATAGCTTATGCAGATTGGTTTTCTGGTTTGACTTCTGGCTTGTTTATTGACTGTGTTTTCTGTGATTATCCCTTGGCATATGTTTATCTCGTGTACTGACCTCTGGCTTGTTATTACTACGTTATCTCTCCTGTCCCTGATCTGTACTTCTATGTATTTTAGATTAGTACCTGGCCATTCTAAGGACCAGCTTCTCAGTTTAGGGTTTTTCTTGCCTTTCTGGGTTTTGTCTGCGTGCTGGGTGACTCTATATACTTACAAGTTGCTATCTGTGTTATCTGGCTTCATTATTACTGACCATAACCCAGCCATTACTACGGACCGGTTGGTCAGAGTCTGTTGGCTTATTGTCTGCATGCGGGGTTACCCGATCCTGACATTACGCTAGGGCCATGGACCCTGCAGACATGGGTCAGCAGCTCACTGCATGTGTCTCTCGTGTCGATGAATTAGACCACCGCATGGATGCCTTTGCTCAGGCTATACAAACAATTCTTACCCGTATTGCCTATTTGCAGCCTGAACCACAGGTGGCGACCTCTGCCCCTGCCCTGCAATTCCACACACCTGAGGTTGCTGTACCTGCCTCCATGACTTCTCCAATTCGTTTTGGTGGGGAACAAACAGGGTGCCGTGGGTTTTTGACTCAGGCCAGCATTCATTTTGAACTAAACCCTAGAACTTATGTTTCAGATCGTGCCCGTGTGGGATTTATGATTAATCATATGTCTGGTAGAGCCCTAGCATGGGCTAACCCATTGTGGGAAAATTATGCCGTGGTATAGAACTACCACAACTTTGTACGTGCTCTCCGATGCACCTTTGATCCTCCTGGTCGTTCCAAGAGGGCTGGGAGATCCCTGCTCAGAATTAAGCAAGGTCTAGGTCTGTTGCAGATTATGCCATAGACTTCAAAACCCTAGTCGCAGAGGTCGATTGGACTAATGACTGTCTTGTGTTGCTTTTCCAGGAAGGTCTTTTTGATACTATCCTAGACGAAATAACAGCAAAGAATTTGCCGGAGGAGTTAGAATATATGATCGATTGATATTGATAACAGAATCAGGGACAGAGCTAAACACAGAGACCCAAAAGAACCGTTGCTAGGGTTTCTACACGAGGTTCCGTTAGCCCACCATCTCGCTCTTCACAGGTTTCTGACACTGAACCCATGCAATTGGGATACACCAGATTGACTGAAGAAGATAAATCTTATAGACATATAGAGGGTCTCTGCCTATATTGTGGATGTAAGGGGCACCAATGCCTTGATTGCCCAAGTCCTAGGGGGGGGACCGGTCTTGGGTGTCCTTACTCTGTGCCCCACTACGATCTCACTATGTTTGCTTCTTCCTGTCTGTCTGTCATGGGGTTCCGTCAAGGTCAATTGCAATGCATTATTGGATTCTGAGGCTGCTGATACTCTTATGGACGAGTCCTTTCCCTCAGGACACCTTTTTCCTTTGTCTCCTACATCCAAACCCCTACTGGTACAGGCCATTGACGGCAGGCCTCTTGCTATTTCTGTCATAACCCAAGAGACTAAAGCAATTTCCATTGAGGATCGTCATACCGAATCCATCGTATTTCAAATCATATCATCACCATCTTGTTCAGTTGTTTTAAGTCTATCATGGTTACAAAAGCATAATCCTTCCTCACATTGACTGGGTTAAGGGTAAGGTCGTCGCATGGGGTTCCACGTCTTCCTCCTCTTGTTTCCCCTCTATATTACCTATCGGGTTACTCAATACTCCCACTGCCAAACCTTTTGTCGTCTACTGTTCCGGAGCAATACCTGTCTGTGAAACAAGTGTTTGATAAGAAAGAAGCTGATAAGTTACCCCCGCACTGTCCTTATGACTCTGCTATTAAGCTCTACCCAGGTACCATTTCCCCCAAAAGGGAGGATTTATCCTTTGTCCCCAAAGGAACATAATATCATGGAGGAATATATCCAGGAAACCCTGGAGAAGGGTTTCATAAGAAGATCCTCTTCTCCAGCAGGGTTCTTCTTCGTAGCCAAGAAAGAGGGCGACCTTCGTCCGTGTATAGATTATAGAGGGTTGAATTGTATCACCATTAAGAATGCGTACCCTATTCCTCTGATCTCTTTGACCATCTTAGAGGTTCCACAGTGTTTTCCAAATTGGATCTCAGGGGTGTATATAACCTGGTACGCATAAAGAGTGGGACGAGTGGATGACCTCATTCAACACTCATAGCGGCCACTACGAGTATCTGGTCATGCCGTTTGGGTTGTGCAACGCCCCTGCGGTTTTTCAGGATTTTCTAAATGACGTCCTTCGAGACTTTCTAGTGCACTCTCCTGACCTACACACACCCTATGATCACATGCGTTCTGTTCTCAGCACTCTGTTACGAAATAGTTTATATTGTAAACTAGAGAAATGCATCTTCCATGTGGCACAGGTTCCGTTCCTGGGGTACATAGTGTCGTCTAAGGGTTTTTAATGGATCCCAAGAAACTGGAATCCATCGTGTCTTGGCCCCTACCCATAGGGTTGAAACCTATCCAGAGGTTTATCGGATTCGCCAATTACTACAGAAAATGTATCCCACACTTTTCTTCTGTAATTGCTCCTATCACCTCTATGACCAAAAAAGGATCCGATACAACCAATTGGTCACCCGTTGCCCTTTAAAGCCTTTGAGGACTTAAAAACGGCCTTTGCCTCAGCACCTATTCTAGCACATCCTAACCCTACCAAACCATTCATCATGGAGGTCGAAGCATCAGAATCCGGGATAGGGGCAGTCCTTTCCCAGAGAGATTCCTGGGATGCCCGACTTCACCCTTGTGCCTACTTCTCCCAGAAGTTACCCGACTCAGAAACTATGATATAGGCAACAGAGAAGTCTTAGCTATTATCATGGCCCTAAAGGAATGGAGACATCTGTTAGAGGGTTCACAAATTCCGGTGATCATTTTAACTGACCATAAGAACCTAGCCTATTTGGCAGACATTAAACAACTATCCCCCTGCCAGGTCAGATGGTCGTTATTTCTGAGTTGCTTCAATTATTTGATCACCTATCGCCCGGGGTCTCGTAATACCAAGGTGGATGCTCTTTCTAGACAGTTCGAGGAAGAGGAGTTACCTCACATCGAACCGGTTTCTCTCATACCCAGTACATATAGTTGCCACTGTGTGTATGCAAGTATCCTATCAGAATACCGCTCGTAGCTCTCTACCTCCAGAGAGATTGTTTATAGGAGAGAATGAGCGAGGGGAGCTATTACAAGTCCTACATGCATCAAAGGTTGCAGGCCACCCTAAAGTCAATAAGACCATCCTAATCGTTTCTCACCTATATTGGTGGCCCACTCTCCGCGCTGACATCCGAGAGTTTATTGCATCCTGTAACGTGTGTGCCCAGGGCAAGACCCCTGCTGATCTTCCAGTGGGTCTCTTACAACCGCTCCCTGTTCCATTGAGACCATGGACCCATGTATCCATGGACTTTATTGTGGATTTACCCCCATCTGAGGGCAATACCACTATTCTCACAGTCATTTACCGTTTTTTTCTAAAATGGCCCATTTTGTTCCGATGACAAAACTTCCTTCTTCAGAGCAGCTAGTCGGTATATTTGCTAAAGAGGTGGTAAGGTTACATGGCATACCGCAGGAAATAGTCTCAGATCGTGGTACTCGATTCATTTCCCGATTCTGGAGAACCGTTTGTAAAGCAATGGGCATCAGACTATCCTTTTCTTCCGCCTACCACCCACAATCCAACGGTGCTGCTGAACGTACCGACCAGTCCTTGGAACAATATTTGAGGTTCTTCATATCCCACCAACAAGACAATTGGAGTTCCTTGTTCCCTTGGGCTGAGTTGGCCAGGAACAACGTGGTATATGACAGTTCCGGTCATACCCCGTTCTTTGCAACCTATGGGTTCCACCCTGCATTATTGCCTGGTACTCCGACTGAGTCACCCATTCCTGCACTTGATGATCACTTATGTCTCCTACGTCATTCCTGGATGCAGATTCAATCTGTTTTGCAAAAGGCTTCTTTAATCCATAAGAAGTTTGCAGACCGTGACAGACGACCAGGCCCTTCTTATGTCCCTGGTCAAAGGGTATGGCTCTCCACTCGACATAGCAAACTCCGTGTGCCCTCTCACAAATTGGCACCACGATTTATTGGCCCTTACAGGGTCCTCCGATGCATCAATCCTGTATCTTATGCCTTGGAGTTGCCTACCTCCTTGAGGATCCCCAACTCCTTCCATACCTCCCTACTCAAGCCCCTTGTCTGTAACCGGTTTTCCACTCCTGTGGAACGGCCTTCTCCTGTACAGGTTCAGGGACAGGAGGAGTACGAGGTTCAGGCCCTCATCGATTCCAGGTGGTCTAAAGGCAGGTTGCAATATCTTGTACATTGGAGGGGATACGGCCCGGAGGAACATTCCTGGGTGACTGCCTCTGATGTTCATAGGCTGGTCTCCGCCTATCATCGCCGTTTCCCTTCTTGCCCTCGGGCCCGCCGTCAGGGGGGGTGCTGTCACGGTGGCCCATGTCCGGGGAAGTGTTGTGCCTTCGCCCCTGGTTGCAGTTGTCACAGCAGCTGATATCCGGAACACTTTATTCCCGGCAGGGCAGCCATCAGAAATGATGGGGCCCCTTACTAAACCTCACGATGGGCCCCCCCTGCACTCCCTCAACCTCTAACAGCTTTTCTCCCCCTTCAAAAAAAAAAAAAGGACATAACATAGCACCACAGCAATGAAGCTCCCAGTAATGTGTATGAGCGTATCACAGAATCCACAGCAATAAATCTCACAGGAACGGGCTGTATATGATGGCCTTTGGGTCTGGGCCTGGTCTCTGGGTCTGGTTTGGGCCTTGGGGTCTGGGCCCTGGGCCTTGGGGGTCTGTGCTCTGGGCCTTGGGGTCTGGGCTGGGCCTGGGGTCTGGGCCTTGGGGTCTGGTCCCTGGGGCTGGGCCCTGGGTCTAGGCTGGGCCTTGGGGTCTAGGCCTGGTCCCTGGGGTCTGGGCCTTGGGGTCTGGGCCTGGTCCCTGGGGTCTGGACCCTGGGTCTGGCCTGGGCCTTGGGGTCTGGGCCTTGATCTTGATCTGGGTCTTGGGGTCTGGGTCCTGTGTCTGGGCCTTGGGTGTCTGGGCCTTGGGGACTTGGCCTTGGGGTCTGGGCCCTGCGAACTGGGCCCTGGGTCTGGGCCTTGGGGTCTGGGCCTTGGGTCTAGGCTGGGCCCTGGCTCACCACTCCGCTGTCTTCCTCCCTTCAGCTCTTCTTTTCCTCTCCTTTTCTTCTATCTTCTTTTCTTCTTGTCTTCAGCCCGGGCCCTCCATCTCAGGCGCGCAGCGTCACTGAGTGGAGGGGGCGGAGCCAAAGCAACGTGCTTGGGAGGCCCCCACACGCTGCTTGGCCCCGTCCAGCCAGCCAGTGAAGCTGCCAGGAGCCGGAGGAGACACAGTGTAGCAGAGACACCGCTCCGGATTCGGACTCATCGAGTCCGATACCAGAGCTGTAAAAGAGCGACGCCGCTGCCGACGGGGGCCCGGGACACCCCCCCCGGGCCCCCACCGGGACCGGGCCCCTTACAGCAGCATGGGGTGTAATGCCCTGATGGCGGCCCTGATTCCTGGGTACTGTTTACAGCCAGACAGGGAATGGCGGCGCACGCCAACCACTAGGTCATAACATCCACCAACCACACCCGGAAGTGGATTCTGTCCACGAATCAGACGCATTATGCAGGGGAGGTAACCAATCGCAGCACCCAATCGGCGATCCTATGGGAGAGCGGGGCGTCTCCTCTGATCTGACCTCTAACAAAACCACAAAATACACCTCACTGCCCCAACCAGTCCATCACTCTCACCTTGCAGCCCATCACTCTCGCTTTGCAGTCCATCGTTCTCACCTTGCAGCCCATCACTCTCACCTTGCAGCCCGTCACTCTCAGCTTGCAGTCCGTCACTCTCAGCTTGTAGTCCGTCACTCTCAGCTTGCAGTCCGTCACTCTCAGCTTGCAGTCCGTCACTCTCAGCTTGCAGTCCGTCACTCTCACCCTGCAGTCCGTCACTCTCACCTTGCAGCCCGTCACTCTCGCCTTGCAGTCCATGACTCTCACCTTGCAGTCCTCTCCTCCTGTTTCCACCCCAACCCTTCTAGATTGTAAGTTCCCACTGGAAAAGGACCGGAGTTTCCTCCTGTACTGGTTTGTCAAAATGTTGTTCAATGTATTGTAACCCTGTCTATACTGTGCCTATTGTACAGCGCTGCGGAATATGCTGGCGCTTTATAAATAAAGAATACTGTAATAATAATTGAAAAGTGGGTTATTCACTAATTGCCGTTGTGACAGCCACGATAAACTTTGGTGATCCAGAGAAGGAAACTCAAACTACGGGAGGCAAAGTGTTATTGATGAAAACATTGCCTGCTGACGTTTGAATTTCCCTGTCTGGAATGCCAAAGTTTATTGTTGTGACCAGTGAGGAATCCTTAAATTGTTGTTCAGCGGTACTTTACAACGGGGATCTCAAATTCTGGTCCACAAATGTTTCTGAACTACAACTCCCATGATACTCTGGAGATTTATTGCATTCAAATGATTCTGGGATTTGTAGGGCAGAAACATCTGAAGGAGGCAGAGTTTCACATAGTTGCTTCGTAAGACACTCATAAGCTTTTATCTTGAGTCTTTCCTATAACCATGTTTGCCCTTTGGTGCCGCCTAGTGGCACAAGTACAGAAACCCAACCCAATCAGAGCCATGAAATGTTTTGACCGCAAACGGTTTCTTTGGTTTATGGAGGGCCGGCCCGTCCATGGGGCCATGGCTCCAGGCGGTATTTTGCAGCTGTGTCAAAGGTCGCAGTACGGAGCGGCCGCCTGGGCCCGACTAGACCCTGTTGAGGGTGTGTGTGTGGGTATGCGTGTGGATGTGTGTGACAGTATGTGTGGATCAGATGTGTCTGTTTGGCAGGGTATGTGGATGTGTGGGCTCTGTGATACGCTCGTACACACTGCACATACTGTGAGCTTTATTGCTGTGGAGCTCTGTGATACGCTCACACATACCGTACATTACTGTGAGTTTTATTGCTGTGAGGCTCTGTGATACGCTCATACACACCACACATTACTGTGAGTTTTATTGCTGATGAGCTCTGTGATACGCTCATACACACTGCACATTACTGTGAGTTTTATTGCTGTGGAGCTCTGTGATACGCTCACACATACCGTACATTACTGTGAGTTTTATTGCTGTGGGGCTCTGCGATACGCTCATACACATTGCACATTACTGTGAGTTTTATTGCTGAAGAGCTCTGTGATACGCTCATACACACTGCACATTACTGTGAGTTTTATTGCTGTGGAGCTCTGTGATACGCTCGTACACACTGCACATACTGTGAGCTTTATTGCTGTGGAGCTCTGTGATACGCTCACACATACAGTACATTACTGTGAGTTTTATTGCTGTGGGGCTCTGTGATACGCTTGTACACACTGCACATACTGTGAGCGTTATTGCTGTGGAGCTCTGTGATACGCCCACGCATACCGTACATTACTGTGAGTTTTATTGCTGTGGGGCTCTGCGATACGCTCATACACACTGCACATTACTGTGAGTTTTATTGCTGTGGAGCTCTGTGATACGCTCGTACACACTGCACATACTGTGAGCTTTATTGCTGTGGAGCTCTGTGATACGCTCACACATACCGTACATTACTGTGAGTTTTATTGCTGTGGGGCTCTGTGATACGCTTGTACACACTGCACATACTGTGAGCGTTATTGCTGTGGAGCTCTGTGATACGCCCACGCATACCGTACATTACTGTGAGTTTTATTGCTGTGGGGCTCTGCGATACGCTCATACACATTGCACATTACTGTGAGTTTTATTGCTGAAGAGCTCTGTGATACGCTCATACACACTGCACATTACTGTGAGTTTTATTGCTGTGGAGCTCTGTGATACGCTCGTACACACTGCACATACTGTGAGCTTTGTTGCTGTGGAGCTCTGTGATACGCTCACACATACCGTACATTACTGTGAGTTTTATTGCTGTGGAGCTCTGTGATACACTCATACACACCGCACATTACTGTGCCATCTGAATGGTTGGGAATAGCATGGACGTCTTTCCAGAACCTGGTTGTCATCCCCATAGGCTCATGGGCATTTAACTAGCTAAGTGTATCAGCCAATGAGACCGCTCCATAGGTGGAGCTCCGCTCATTGGTTACAAATGGCCATCTACAATCATCAGCCAATCTGGCAAATCAAAGTACAGTCTTCTCTGATTGGCCAAATGGTTACACATGGCTAAAGTACTTGGAGGTGGGGGGGGGGTTATTAATTTTAGGGGATTTATGTTCTTAGAGTTTATAGGGTTAATAGGGGGGTTGTATTATATATTATTGTGGAGTTAAATGGGCAAGGAGGTAACTGAGGGGGGGCCCCATGTGTAATTAATCCCTTAGACTCCATGGGGGGGGGTTTGGCTGTGCTGCAGCCTTTCCGCTCTCCATATTAATCCCTCACTCGCCGGTTTAGGGGGGCGGGCACCAATTATGTCATCTTGGCCTTCCAGATGTTTGGAAACTACACCTCCCATGATGCTCAGACACTTGTTAGCTCGGCTGAGCCTCATGGGAAATGTAGTTTTAAAAACAAATCTGGAGGGCCAGTGTTTGCTTATGCCATCATCCCAACGTACTGGTATAGTGGAGAGGGTCGCGTAGCATCGTAGCCATGTAATGAGCCACAAATAATGTTATATAATTCTGTCCTTACGGGTGGCTGTAACCCTCCCCATTTCTGCTCAGTGCGGTCAGAGTGCTTTGTGAATGAGGTCGGAAGCTTTGCAGCGATATCAGGCACATCACGCTCATATCGGCGCTTAGTTCATCTCGGTCCTAGAATCGCTACGGTGAATAAATGAATTTAATACTGTGTAAATCTGATTTCAGAGATAGATTTACTGAACCGGCTCGCCTTCCATTCCTTTCTTGCAATCACGAAATATCCAAAGTCATCAGTATTCAAACCTTTAAAATAAAAAATACTGAGCAAAACCTTCAAAATGTATATATTTTAATAAACTGTACAGTCATAATATAGCTCTTGTATAGGTCGTGATCTGCAGGGACGATCAGCGCGTGTAACAAAACCATCGTATTCTGCACACGAACGTTTTACATTCACTCGGGTACAAAGCCAACCGATGCCTTATTGTACAAACAGAAAGTAGCGCAAAAGCGACGTCTCCCTCCAAGGCAGGGTGTTCGCAAATGGCGCCATTTAACCGTGGCTGAAAGTCCTTGGCCTGTGGAACGGACAAGATCCTGTCGGGTCTACGGGTGCTGTGCGGGAGCCTGATCCGTTGATTGTGCTTGGTCTTTTATCTGGTTCTAGTCCCGATTTGAAAAATATGTGAATCAGAACCTGTAGAGTTTTATTTCCGTATTTGGGGCACAATGGGGTCTGGATACACTGTGACTATATATGTGTATAGTCCGTTTCGATGCGTAGAGCTACTGTAGACATCGTATATACTTACAGGTACATTAATCAATCTGCTCTACATTCGGGCTCCCTCTTAGGGACTCGTACAAGCTAACAGTATGGGCGAAAAGCGTCAGATTTTTTTGCTCTTCCATCCCACCAGTATAGTTCCAGTAACAGTTTGCATAAATAAATCCAGGTCATTGGCCGTCAGCGCACGGAGGAAAATAAAACAAAACTATACAAGGTTAGCCAGGAAAAAACCCAAAAAAAAAGGATTCTTAAAGAAACTAATGAAATGTAAACTGTCACAAAAGGGATGAAGAAGGTATTGGGCGCTTTAAACCAGGGGTCGGCAGCCTTGGCCCTCCAGATGTTTAGGATCTACCCTGAAGCTCAGCCAATCTAATGAGTGTCTGAGCATCATGGGAGGTATAGTTCCCAAACATCTGGAGGGCCAACCCCTGTACCTTAATTGATGCGATAGGCCGGACCATCTACTAGAGGCACTCCTGGCTCAGCGATACAGCTGTCATTATGGTCTGGTTAGTATAGTTTTTTTTATCCCTTTCACTGCTGAGGACGTGTAGGGAACGTCCTAATTGACTCCTAAGGAAAGATAGGGGTGGAGATGGGAAATATCGGGGTTCAAAGGAACCCCATGACTGTTGGCAGCTAGCAGGTCATGATTGGTATCATTAGAAAGGCCAGAGCATGGCCTTTCCAACGATACCAAACATGACCATGTTTAAAGTAAAGAAAAATAATAATAAAACAAAAGAATAACGTGTTTTTTTTTAAGACGTGAAATGGCTCAGCAGTGAAGGGGTTAAACTATCCTTTGCCTGGCGGCCATACTGCGGCGTGAGCAGCTGTGTGAAATGCAGGACTTGCTCGGCGTAATAAATAACGCTTTAGTGACCTTCTAAGAGTAATTATTTCCTGTTTAAATGAGAATTACGGGTTATTAAAATGTGAAATAATAATAAAAAAATACGTTTACTAAAAAGAAAATATCAGGAACTGGAGAAAAGCCCTCATCGTGGTGTGATTATGTTGTCGCCCACGGTAGGCCTTGTGGATGGCCGCCCTGACGTTACGGTTTTTCAGTAGTATGATGGCTCGTCACTTTATGCCAATACTTATTAATGTCGATACCGTGAAGGAAGAGGCAGGAGGTAGCAGTGGAATTTAAGGTTAAGTCAAGCAGAAGCTGCTGTAGGGGGTTTTCGGGTTTGGTGGTCCCATTGCGCACACCATGCGCAGCAAACCGAAGCCGCACAAGACGCCTCGTGCGTGCAGACAGTCCGTGTTGGTTAGACACCCAACTTTTCCATTTGCAGACACGTCAGGACAAACGTAAAATAAAACCAGCAGCAAACCACGAAAAACCCAAACGATACAATGAAATATTCAAGTTGTTTTCTCCTCCTGAAGTCCATCTACGCTGGCCGAAAGACCCAAAGATCTCCAAAGGGAGGGCAAGCTCTGTGCAGCGCGGAGCCGGAGGGGAGCAAGTGACGGACAGTCCAGCGTCAATAAGCCCAGCGCGTCCTGTGCTCTTTATACATGGTATTAGCGGGGAGGAGGCAGTATTTCTGAAATGAGGTGGGATTGGATCCTGGGAACGTGGCGGCTGAAGCAGTTTTTCGGTTTCTTCTTATCCATAGTCTGTAGTCCAGGTAAAAAGTTTTCTCTTTATATAAAGCGCTCTGTCGGTAACGCGGAAAGTGCGGAGATTTACAAACACACTTATAGAAATAGATAACCGAAGAATCATAATTACAAAAAATATCAGTCTGTTTCTGCTTCCAGTAAAGTGCTGATGACAGAATTAGGTGTTGTGTTTAGTGCTACGAGCGGGTATGGTGGTGGTGATGGGGAGAGGTTCCCGCGTGCGTTCTCGCCCGGGGTGCCGCCTCACAGCGGGCTATGCCTGGCCTCGTACTTTGCCAATACGTTCTTGCATTTGCTGAGCTCCTTCCGCAAGTCTGCGACCTCCAGCCGTAACGCGGAGTTCTCTTTCTCGAGGAACGAGGCTCGGATCGCGATCTGGTTCTCTTTCAGCCTCCGAGCGTCTCTTGACCTCTTGGCGGCCATGTTGTTCTTCTTGCGTCTTGCCCAGTATTTTTCATCCTGCTCATTGTTTCAAAGACAAGAAAAGGCAGACAGTCCATTAGACTTCAGCATGGAGGACGATCTACACGAAATGCAAACGCACAAGACCAAACGTACCGAACGTACATCGGTGTAACCATGGTGTGAGATGAAGGGCTTTATACAATCCCAGCTTTGCTGTACGTGTGTCATCCTGCTTTAGTACAAGTTGTTTTTCATTTTGCCTCTGTTGTACACAATAAGGTGCCAGTCCACAGAGTGCTTGTCTCATACTATCCCTGCTTACTCACAGGTGATTGATCCCATCCTATCCCAGGGACAGATTATCTCATGCTGCCCTTCCATTGGTGAGTTACATTGTTGTATTTTGCACAGGTGAGTTTATTTTAATGTCATCCCAATCTATTCCTGCTTTAGAAAAAGGTAAAGTTATGCCCAACACATCTGCTTTAGTTCAAGTGAATTAACCCCTTCAGTACCATGGTCAAATATACTCTATGTACAAAAGATATTGCAGGAGCCCAACGTAGAATAATCTTGATCTGGTCATATTTTGGAACAATGCAAATGATATTCATTTGGAAATCAGCCCCATAATGTGACCTCCAAATTTTCAGCACCTTGGACATGTCCGCCGAGGTGCTGAAGCTGTTTGAACAGCTTTGAATTAGTTTTCCAGGAAAGTGCAGCTCCTTTTTTAACCAGCAGGGGGAGCCCTCTGGCTGTCAAATACCTTTACTAACTCTAAGGCCGGGTGCACACGGGACGTTTTTTAGTGCGCACTAACGCGCGTTAAAAACGACAGAAGAGATAGGTAGAGGCCAGACGATGCGTTATTTTTGACGCATGTCGTGCATGTCGTAAAAAACTGAATATGGGCTGGAAGACTTGTGCAAGTGCGCAGGCGCGCTAATTTGACTGCAGCGGGCGTTTTGTGCGCATGCGCGACGCCCGACGTTGCATCAATCCTAGCGCAACAGCCTTTGGGTTTTCAGGCCGGACGTCTTCAGCGCGCGTTATGCGCAGCGTGCGTTATGAGTGTGGTTGTGCACATTAGCGTAATTACACGCAGCGACGCGCTTTGTTAACGTGCGTTAGTGCGCACTAAAAAAGTCCCGTGTGCACCCGGCCTAAAATGTATTTCAGGGCGTGTACATTCATTAAAATACATTGTATTTTTGGCAATGGAAGTTGTTTTCCAGACATCCACTGGGTCCTGGCGGTGGTTTTATTGAAAACCTGGTAGTGAAGGGGTTTAAAGGAAGGATGTCTAAGGCCTTGGAGCCTCTAGTGGCGACTTGCTTGGCATTTTGGCTCTGGCTGGCGCAGTGGGCAGGGTCTGTCTGATCCGCATGAGCAATAGTTTACCGGGTAACGCTAAAAATGCTGCGAAACCTGAGCGGGGACTTAATGAATGACAACTCACAGAGTTACCCTAATCTACCTTTTGATTTATTTAGCATTTACCATTTTACCAAAGTTATCCAATCACTAGGCACAAAATACAGGTGTAACCAAGCAAACGTGCATCGAGCGCTCAGAGAATTGCTGAAAATTAATATTTACATCTTGGGGTGAAAAAACTCATAATTACATAGTACTGTAGTTACATAGTCTGAAAAAAGCCGTGTGTCCATCGGTTTCAGCCTTTCACACATCACCTACTGCTGTTGTTCCAAAAGAAGGCAATAATAACAATAATAATGTGCATATTGGGTAAAACAAGGTCTGACCCAAATTTCCGATGCAATTTTGTATCAGGTTGACTCTCCACAACATCAGCTTTTAAAGCAATTCATTAACGAGTCACCTGAGCCCCCGGCATCCTTATATTAACAAATTGCTGCGGCAAATCCTTTAATCCTGCCCTGATGGAGCCAAATTTGGCAAAGTGCAATCACGTGACCTGCGGGAGCGACTGAGCGCCTTAATCTCCTTACCGGTTCCAAAGGATCAAACAGCCAATCAGCCGTCTGCAGTGGAACAGCGAGGTCGGATTAAGCTCTGCGATCGGTGAGCGCAGCACCTGATGCGATTAGCCGGCAGAGCGACACCCTCTGCGTCACCTGCGAGCGCACATTGATCCCACTGCCCCGGATCAGCTTACAAATAGAGCTATAAAACCACAAAAAAACACAACAGGCATCTTCTCTAATGACCCCGTCACATGAACCGGTGCCACTTACACTGAATTAAATCGGGAACAGATCAGCAAGTGGATCACCGGAGCTGCGGCCCCAGGCCCAGAGAAAGAGTATCTCTAGCAGCAGCAGGGCTGGTGGTCCAATGAGCCAAGCTTGTACATGATTCCAACCTAAGCGTAGAGCTGACGGCTGGAGGAACTGGATGAAACAGATCCAGCCATTAGCTTTAGGCCGGGGTCAGACAAGCATTTTGCAGAGCGGAAGGAACGTCCCTTCTATTCTGACGCCCGTCTGGCCACCTCGCTAAGAGTAGTTAGTGCGCTCAGCGCTGCAAGGCTCGATCCTTCTATGGAGGATGGCGCTTTGCAGCCCTGTCGAACGCGTCATAGTGCTTAGATGGGGACCCCTCGGTTTAACCTCAGCAAAAACTCCCTCAGGTCCTGCTGTACAGCGGGCGGGGCAGGAGGATCCATCACTTCCATTGACCTAGAAGAATGGGAACAGATAGGCACCGGTCATGAAAACCTACTCAGGTTTGCACTGGGCTCCATTGAGTCCTACGGACTCTGGTAATCCATACCCAAGGCCGTGCTGGGTCGGAATAAGCTCAGAAACAGGGAGACCTTAAGGGAAATCCGCTTGCTCGGATTTTCTCCCTTGCTGGCTCCCTGTTAGGATTTCATGGAAACCGATGAGATCTCGCGTGCATGAGATCCGCTGGAGAGGCGGAGGGATACACGGAGGAACGCCAGAACTTTTTGTCCCTGTGTACCTCTGCCCGCCGAGTGGCTCAGCTTGCGTATCGGATAGAATAGGAGGGTTAAAAAATAAGCGGAGAGCTCGAGATGTCATGTTGTACGGCTCGAGCACGGTGCTTAACGGCCAGGTTGTGATCCGGCCCTAGATTTTTGTGACTTCACAAGCATAACATATAATTGGTCAACTGAACAAAAGCTTCTCAGAGTGTGGGCCAAATGGGAAGTCCACTCGCCCTGCAGAAATAGTGGAAGAACTCTCTTCCCACTCAACTTGACCTTGGGGCAGTGGCACATTGCTTACTTATTGTGCTTCTTTATTCTTAAATGTCTAGACCAGTGGTTCCCAAACGCGGTCCTCAAGTACCCCCAACAGGTCATGTTTTCCAGATATGTGAAGCACAGCACAGGTGATAGGATTTGCTGCTCAGTGATTGCTGGATTCGGTCTGAATTTCCCCAAGGTGATCCTTAAAACCTGGCCTGTTGGTGGTACTTGAGGACCGTGGTTGGGAACCACTGGTCTAGACGGATGAGAAGAATAATTTGGAACAAGAGACATGATCTACATGAACACCCTGTAAACCGTTCCCAAATTACCTTCAGCTCCTCTGAAATGAAGATCTTCCGAGCTTTCTTGATCATCGGCTGCGGTTTCAGCTCGTCTTCTGAAAACTTGCGTTTCCGCGGATCGAACATCTCTTGACCTGGGACGCTGGACAGGGCGAGATCCGCCGGGTCGGGCTCGTAACCCACTGCCACCTGGATGGACTCTGGATCGATTGGACTTGGCGTGTTGCGGTTTGATAGCAAAATCTGACCTGCTGGGAAAATATATAGATTTTGGTTATTACCTCAAGTGCAAACGGATTAAAAGGAATCATTTGCGCGTAGAAAACGGACCTGGAAGCCGCGTCTGACTCGGATAAATCAACCACCGCGAGCATCTGTTTTATTATAACCGCTTTCTCCAAATCGAGAGTCTATTTTAAGCGAAATATACAAATGTGACCAGGGTTGAAGTCAGGGGAGAAAATATAAAAAATACAATAATACAACCCTTTCCTGGGTGTTTTACCAGCCGACCCTAGTGATCTCGGCGACAAAGAGATTCTCGAAAAATGAAAAAGAAATCACTTTGGTTTAGAAAAGAATAATGGCTGTAAACACAACAAGAGCCATAATTGAGAGAGCGATGACCCCGTCGTGCCCTTTCATACTCGGGAAGCTGAAAATCTGCGCCGAGATGACAAACTAAAATGAAACGGGCGTCATGCTTTTGTTGTACAAGGCTGCTCTGCGTGCATGCTGCGCATTGATTCATGCAAGCTATTTTCCGACATGTTGCTATGGAGCAAATTCTCGCAGAGCTTCACATTCAATGTCAAAATGAAATCATCACTTTCTGGTTCGATTCGCTATTAACTCTACTGAGTCACGGTATGCCTCTAGGTGCCGGCGACGGCTACAACCTCCTCCTGGCGTACATCAAATCCTCACCATACAGGTGGTCTCCCAAACGCAGGTTGCAGGACTCTTGGGGTGACACCCTTTCTAGAAGTTCACCGAACACCAGGAAAGGCACCTAGTATTCATTGCGAAGGTGGCTCTATTGTCACTTTTTTGGTTATCTGCACTTGAACCATGGATGGGGTGGGAGGTGTACCAGCAGGAACACCCAGGACAACCCCCAGCTCAGGAGACCAGCAGTAATAGCCAACACTGTGGTGCTGTTCAGGAGACTGTCAACAATCACAGGTCCACCTTTGGGTGCCAATTGAAAATGGGACATTCCGTATATATTCTGTCTGGTTACAGAGCCCCTTCTGTTGCAAGACTGCATCTAGGGCAAAAGGGGCACAAGTCGACCCCGCGATGTCACCGGATGACACATGAGACACTTCCAAATTTTCCCGTTTAAGACTCTATAACCTGCCTTTTAGTTACGTACAAGTTGGATTAAACTGGGCATGTTTCGGGTTCGACCCAACGGGGGATACGGACGAGATGCTCTTCCGACCTGCATTTGGATATATCATTAAACTGGTAAAATGCTGATTAAAAGCCTTTGCCGTGGATGCGGCAATCAAAGTATGAAAGGGGGGAGAGAGAGCCGGCTGATTAAAGAGTCGTCCAAGTGCCTGATTGGCGTGACTCTCGAAATTTGCCGGTTACAGAAATAGCTTTGATGAAACCACATGATCTCTTCAGAGTCTCGCTCTCATTTTCAGTTTGATCTTAACTATTTCAGAGGAGGACGACTCGGTGGATAAAGGAACAGTTGTTGGGTTCGTCCTTGGCCGCAAAAATCAGTTTTTTATACAGAGGTTGCTTTGTAAGAAATTGTACTGCTGACGGTGGTGTGTCGTTCCTACTGAGAACCAGTGGAGCTTCTCCAGGTGTTGGCCCTCACCCCGAGTCTGATATGATACTAGGTTTCAGGGAGGTATTGTATGGAGCTACTGATTCATCTCTCCACATTATTTCTAACTGGGAAGGACATCATTCAATTCCTTCATTGTTCACGTTGGGGGTCATTGCTTACACCAGTGGTTCCCAACCGTGGTCCTCAAGTACCCCCAACAGGCCAGGTTTTCCAGGTATCTGAAGCACAGCACAGATGATCTGATTTGCTGCTCAGTGATTGCAGGATTCAGTCTGCATTTCCCCGAGGTGATCTGTGAAATCTGGCCTGCTTGGGGGTACTTGAGGACCATGGTTGGGAACCACTGGTTTACACCATACGCCTTGTGAAGAGCGAGGTTCAGGAGACGTTTTACTTAATTTAATACAATCCCGTTTTATATCTTTGAACAAACTTTAATACTAGCGTTTTCCGTAACCAGGAAAATCTCCGTACAGTTTAGAAAAGTATTGTGAGGGGAACATACTGAATCCTAAGAGAAGCCTTGCATTCGGCAAATGGACACATTTGTCACAGAATAAGTTAAGTCCCTGGTGTGAACATGTTTCTAAATCTCCTTCCCTGGAAGTCATGCAGTTATTCTGGGACGCACTGCATAAAGCTGATCACAACCTTACCCTCACTTTATAATCCGCTCTAACGTTAACCGGTCGCCCAGGCCGGGAGCCGACTGAATGATGGCATGTGAAGATCTTGCCGGAACCAACACTTACAGGATTATTCAAAGAAAGCCAAATTCTCTCCGAAATTGCACCAAACAGTGAATTAACCCTTACGGTGCAATTTCGTGGCCATTCGGCTATTCAAACAGCTGGCAGTTCGCCAAATATTGTCAAATTGCCAGTGAAATACGGTGATCTTTGACGGCAGAGAACTCCCAATAGAGAAGTAATGGTTAATCTATTCACAGACACCGAACAGCAGAGGAATGTCAGTGAAATTCCCTGATTTTCAGTGGATTCATTTGGCAGGTTTAATCTGGCGAATCCCATAGGTTTCAATGTAAAAAAATATTCCCCGTTTTTATTAAATATTTATTAAACCGCTTATTCTTTTACTCTGCAGCAAAAAGTCTCTATTTATTTTCTAGGCATTTTTCTTTATTTTTTTCTGGGTTTTTTTTCCCTGATTTAAATTTTTAATAGCTTTTTTTTTTTTTTTTTGTAACAGACCTTTTTATTATAATTCATAGGACCCGATATGTAATTTTCAGGCATTTTCGTGCGGTCGTTTTTAAAGTTGCAGGGCTTTGTTTTTTTTACCCGTTCGCCTGCCTTTTCCGGCAGCTGGTCGCTGCTCTGTTTGGCGGGTCGTTGGCTTTTTTTCGTATCGATTCATTGTTTTTTCGGCGGTTTTTCGGATCGATTCAGTGTTTGTACGAATGCGTTCGGCGGTTTTGCAAAGGTTTTTCTGATCGATTCAGCAGTTTTTTGCGGCGGTTTTTTCAGATGTATTCGACAGCTTTTCCCTGCACTTCAGGGACCCTGCGGTGAATGCTGAATTGGACGTTGGCATAATGATTAATCGGGAAGAATAACAAAATATTCAAAAGGATTCTAAAGCAAAAGGCTCGACATCAGTTTAACAAATCCCTTTATAAAAGCAGAAACTGTGGCTCTTTAACCTCACGGTACAATGTTTATGCCTGCGGTTATTCTGGTTTTAGCGCACTTGCCGTAGCTTTGTCCTCGCCGGGATTTTTACCCCGGATACACACTTACATAATAATATTACTTTAAAAAAACACATTCCTTTGCTATAGGTGAAGTCTACTTTCTCTTAATCTCTGACTTTGTACAGTCCTGCTCATGAACAGGTCACCAGAAACCCGCACAGATATTTGTAAAATACGTTCATACCCCTTTCCCCCTTCAGAGAGGTCTTTCCGTTCTTCTAGATGTTCTTCCTTGTGACGTGCTCTACCTTAAAATGTGAGTATTTCTAGATGATTTGGAAAAGGTTTTAGCATCATGTGGTGAATATATACTTGGCGTGTAGGACTTAACGCGCGTTAAGGTAACGGACAGGCAGCTTCATATTGAGTATCAAAATACGCCATGGGTTGACAGGTCACTTTAATTGTAATGGGTTAAGTCACCACCTGCGTGGCGTATGAATCTCCCTACACCAGTCTATCGTTTCATATGTTCTGTGAACACGTGCGCAATCTTATCTCCGGATCTATTCCCACACGACCCGTTCTACGTGGATATCTTCCCATATCGGACTCTTCGTCTGCCGTGTTCCAAAAACACGTGCTCTCTTCTTATTTCTGTTGCATGTGCTCGCGGCACCTTGTTTACTTCCTCCACCGGAAAGCAAGGGATCATCCAGCCTCCCCCCCAATGCACCGGTAAAGCCGGTACCGGCTGGTAACCAGAAGAACATTGCATTAGGTGCATTTTTTTAAGGAATATAAAGCCTGTACCCACATGCGGATCCAATCAGTAGGCACAGGTACAAAACGTGGCTAGAGGCAGTGGCGTCTCTAGGGGGTGGTGTCACCCGGTGCGGGCCGCAACCCCCGCCCCCCCCCCTTGTGACGCCACTGGCTAGAGATAGATTTTCTCATTTTCTACTGAGGAAGAAGATGGAAAGCGTAAGATAAAGATAACTTCCAGGCCACGTCAGCTGTGATACATGTGGCCTGTTGGTGCAATAATCTGTGCGGTAGTACATTATTATAAATCAATATATTAAACAGAGAGATTTCTGCTCAGACGGAAAACGTGCCTAAGTTACGGGAGCACGCCGTATTATATATCCGACCATCACCTTGCACAATGATTGGCCGGCTTCCGGTTGGTGGGGGATATGAGCGAAAAAAATATTGGAAATATTATTTTAGGACCTGACCACATTTTATATTCGCATGCCGGAGTGTCATATACCCTGTATGGCCGACCGTCCAGTACTCTTTGCTTTACATGATTCAACACTGATCATTGGACAAAAGTTGGGCCTGACTGTCACGGACTTGGTCCTGTACAGGGGATGAGGATTATATATCATCTGAACTATGTTCCTTGTAAAGCAAGAAGATTCTGTAAGGAACTTGATCTAACAAGGGTTGATTCTCCTGGAATCTCATCTGCCGTTTCATCTGAAGACCATTTGGGTCAAGTAGACAAACGTATGGACTTATGTTCTCCTGCATCCGTACTCAGCAGAATGGAGAAGGCTGAAGAAGGCAGAACCTTAAAAGGGCTAAAGCCCTTACAGACATGTTTGCCAAGAATCTCCAAAACGTGCAATGAGATGAGAACCTGAAATTAGATGAGCTCGATCGTCCAAACGACAGCAATCCTGGCCTCCACCTCGCCTAGGTGAGGCAAAGTAGACGAGGTGTTGGATGAACTGTGTTCCCCCCTCGGTTTAACTTGTGGGGCCCCATCATGTTTAGCTGTATGTCGACTGATTGATTGAGTTCCAGATCAGTCAAATAAGGTTTGGATCGTTCCTAAGGGCAACGTATAAAGCTGTTAGCACTCACAAGACCTGCAGTCACAAGAAGGCGATCGAGACAGATGAAGGGTTTTGTTCTAAACCCCCCCCCCTACAGTAAACCCCATAGCATTGGAAAGGATCCCAGTACGAGTATCTGTGCCAGGATTGCGCCTTATTCTTTCAGTGCAATAAACATTAAGGCGTGATAAGGCACGGCAGCCATGTCTGATCCATTAAGCTCATTCACTGGTAGCTAAAATTTGGGTCAAGCCCTTTCCGTGGCCGGTACAACTAGAGTAAACCGGATCAACCAGATCACGCTGCACTCGCATGTTGTGTTCCTTTTCAAATGGTTTTCACTTTGAGGAACCAAAACACTGGCAGCGCCTGATACTGTATCAATAAGTATGGAACCAGAACAGAGTGTACAACCCCGACCACAGACAGGCCACCATAGCTGTGCGTCATTAACTCGGGCCGCCTAATATGTTTACTAACAGCCAATCAGTCTCATTACTTCAGGCCTATAATTAGGCAAAATAGTCACCCCGCGGCTTCTCATTTTGTTACTTGCATGGAATGTCAGTTTGCACATGGAATTCCTATGCATGCTTATAAGCCACACAAATACACTCCTACATTCACCCACCAAGAAATCCATTGAACTCTCAGTAATTAAAATTTGCTGGGGTATTTTCTGCATTTCTGTCTAACAAGGGGGGACTTCACATCTTTATTTCTTGCTATTTTATTAAAGATGTATATCGTGAAGCGTTAGGGGTGTCTCTTTTGTTTGGGGGGGGGCTTGTAAGATGCTTCAGTTCCTAAAGCAGACGCTTCTCAAACACTGGCACATCCGCCTTCTTATATCTTTAATAAAATCCACCTGTTTCCATGGTAACGCCAAGCATCGTGTATCCTGGCAAAGAACCCATTCAGGTTTCTTTCGCAAAATAAGAAGAAAACAAATAAGACATATCACCTTCTTTGAAGGCCCATAGACATAGAGAAAGGCTGGGTACCATTTATGCACGAATGGTCAGATGGTTTCCATTTTTGAGGGCCCGGGCTCAGACTGTGTCATTTTATGTGACCGGCAGGAGGAAGCAATTTGCCTCTGCGGGCCTTACTTCCTGTCACATTAATATTAAAGGATGTGCCTTGATATATTCCGTACTCCACCTTCCTAAGACCATTGCAGATTTAAGAAGACATAATGGAAATGGAAACGTGCGTAGTGAAGGATCGCAGAGTGCTCAAATACAACAAAAGGCCTGAAAAGTTGTGTTTGTGTACTATGAGCAGTTCTAGCGCGTAGCGGCGCAGATCTCTAGTGACCTGCTCATTAACAGTACTGTACAAAAGACAAGAGGTCACTGACAGACTCCAAGAATTGAGATTTCCCCTACAGCAAAGGAAAGGAGTCCTATACAATAAGAACATATAGAATTCTCGGAAAGCTTGTTTTATCTGATCCAATAGATCCTTTACGAAAGATTTTAGATCCTTTTGGACAAACAAGATATTGCAGATCTAGTTAGCATGTGATAACGGAACTTTCTGGATATACCAGGTAATATGCAACAGTAGAATATTCTAGGATATAATTATTAAGGTGTTCTAAAACACTTGTCAAGGCTTTATTTATTCCTTCTCTTGAATCAGCAACAATAAAAGGACATTCTAGGCAGCCGAGTGTCTGCACCCCTCTCCACCCTCAGGTGTGCCAGGGGGCTAAATCAGCCTACTGAGAGTGCCGGGGTTTAGAACTGCCCAGAAGCTCAGATCAGCAAGCACCGATCTCAGCCTCATGGGATGATTTCAGATGCAGGACTCTTTTCTAGCACTTGCATTGAGAGCCATGGAATTGGCTGGACGCTTGAGCAAGCGTCCAGCCTCCTGCCGGTCACATGACTTGTGACTTGAGGAAGTCGCATTATGTCACTTCCGCCAGCACGGAGGGAACCCTGTGCTGGAATAAAGCTGAGTGTACTAACATACTCTTAGATTACAACAGGAGGGTAGGGTGTGTGCCCCCCTTTAACCCTAGTGTCCTTTTAATACAGATAGGAATGCTTGGACAGGCGCACGCCTTTTCTAACCTTTGTTTTGAGGGTATTATGGGATGTATAAATGCTGCAGAGCAATCCAAATTTTTGCTGTAGTTTCTCGAGCTGTAAGATTGAACAATCAGAGAACTGGCAGGGCATGCTGGGAATAGAGTAACATAAGCACAAGAAGAGTGTGCTTGGGGGGTGAAGGGGGGGGTTAACCTTGACGTTCCCCTTAAAGCAATCCGTTTGCATTCAAGACAGATGTGGCTTTCTCAGCCTGTTGGATAATGATATATATTTTTGGACACATTAAGGTTAAACACACATAATAAAAGCTATGTAAACCTTGAATTGAGACGGATTGTGATTCCAAACCCCCAGCCTAGGTTTCCTCCCAAAGTCGCAAAGCCAAGATACCAAGAATAATCCAAAAGTAACCCATGGGATCCCAGAAAATGATTGACAAGATCGATCAATGGTGTCCACAGACTTGAGATGACGAGGGACATGTCCGATGCTCTATCAGCTCCTCGGGGTGGGCCGGAGAGAGCTGAAACCAGACAGCTTTTCCAGGGGTACCTCCATACTGTCTATCACAGGTTCTCTGCTTCAGTACGATTCTCGGAAGGTCCAAGGCTATATATTACACATCGAATTATCCCAAACAATTCTGCACCCACAATACAGGGGAAAAGTAGCCGAAGAGGCCACAGTCAATCCCACCACTTTCCTCATCCTGTTTGCTCTCCCAATACCAACCTTCTCATTAGGTCTCTCTTATCGATTGTGAGCTCTTGGGGGTAGATCTCCCTATGCAACCTGGCTGCTTATAATTTCTCATTCTGCGCAGTACGTCGAAGCTTTATAAATAACTATAACGCGGGATTGCGGAACTGAAACATATTTATAGGCCGTGACATACAAAGCCAACAGCTCATGGGCTTCATGTCTCAGCCAAACCTAATTACGCAGAGATGCAGGGGGGGAATTCGCTTTGGCAGAGCAAGCCCTTACCGTCTTCTACTAGGGAACCATTTATGGAGAGATTGATCTAAAAGGACGAATTTTGAATCAGGATGCAGTTTTCAGCCTGGTCTAGCATAGAAATCGGCTTGCAATGGCCGTTCTTTACACCTACTGGGTACACCTCTACATCCCAATGGTACCCAGACAAGTGTTTAAACCCTTCCGCTGTACGGGCAGTCATGGGTAAAGCCTCCCTGAAATGTTTTGGTTTCCACATTGTAGAGATTCCACGATTCTGATCTTTTGTAGATGTAAACATTCAGATATGTACAGATACAGAAAGATGCGGTGTGAATGTGACGGGGCGTCCGCCAGCCTCTTGGTACCTACTAAATATTTGGTCACTGACCATGCATGAATTTCCAGCTGCATTCTGATTGGCTGAGAAAGCGGGTATCTAGTCAGAACCGGTGCCTAATTTCACACGTAGACCTGGTTTTACATCCATCCATCTCCCCTTTGTCCTCTCGTTTGTTCCTGTATCAGAATCGTGCTGAGCTCCCGATCACTGGATTTGTGTATTTGTTTTCAGACGTGATTTGTCGGAATTTTTGGTCATTCGTCTTTCTCGTCCAGTGATTTGTTAATGTAGAACAACATGTAAGTGGCAGTTGACTAGCATGGGGGAAGAGGGCAGAATGACCTCCACCCACATGTTGTGGGTGACTTCACCTACATTCCCACAATCCGAATCACGACAAGAACTATATTAGGACATATATTGTCTTTCCTTTTTGGGAATTTCAATCCGTACGACCCAAACTGGTAGCACCAACTGCTGAAATGAATAAAATCCTCCTGGACGCATCCATCATCTAAATTATCCTTAAAACGTTTACTTAGGACATGTTAGTACTTAGGACTACTGGTTTCTGCATTGACCTCTTGTACTCCAGCTGACAGACTTCTCCATTGTTTCTGGGAATGTCCACATACTCAAACCCTTTGGAAAAGTATCCTCAGCCTCGCTACCCCGATACTGCTAAGACGTTTTCCATTTGTCACCTCACTGGACCCAGTATGGTATTATCCCTAATCAAGGAGGCTGAAGAACAAGTGAGGGCATTATCGCCCTACTTCAATCACATCCAGCTTTTTGACAATTTTACAGATCGTGCCACCCTCCTTCACCCATGTTTATGGTAAACTATTACCTAAATTTCACTCCGATGGTCTGAAACCTCTCCACCAAGACAAAATACCCCTCATTCCATCTCTTCCCAAAACCCCTCAAAGATAAATGATAGACCTCTTCCTGGGGTCTCACCCAATCCCCCTGTTTCTTACCATTTCTCAGGTACGTGCATTTTCTACCATTATTATTCTACTTGAAGATGACGTGTAACCTATATTTGTGGGCGTCTGGCCTATGCACGTTCTATGCTATATCTGCTCATTGGCTCCTGTATATTTCTTTTTGTTGTTTTCATTAAAAAGAAAGAGAAACAAAAAAAGTCGTATAAGACTTGCAGGTTCTGCACAAGTTGTAAGAGACTGAGGACATATAGGAGGAAAGTTGTCGTTGATGTGGCTAAATTTGGGGTGAATTCACACTGCAGTGATCTTTATGAACAGTTAAAGTGATATTGGGAAGGGGAACCCTTGTACCGAGAGTATGAGGGGGCTACTGTGTGTAAAGAATACGTCGGTGCCCGGTGATGCACTGGAAGGAAGCAGGATAAACCCAAAAACAACTCCTGCCGCAGAGGAACATACTGTCTGTACTCTCGCTAAACGTGGCCAGGTAACAATCCAACGGGATGAGTAACAGGAAACGTTGAAAGTGCTGACTTTGTTTACAGTCTCTTTCCAGTACTGTAAAGGCTTGCACAAGGGATTCCACGTGACAGGGAACTCTGTGTTCACACCCTCACCTGCAGAACAGATTGTACTGAGGCTTTGTGCCAGCGACCGCTCCTGTGCACACAGGCACAGGGATCATCATGGAAGTCACAGGGCGGGACAGCATGTTTGGGTACAGAAAGTACAGTATATCCAGATGTGTAATGACACCACTCCTATTTTGTGAACAACGTGCAATTTGTTGCAAGAAAACGTCTTGGCATGCTGGGCGCTCTAAGCCTCAAGTCCTGCGAGTTAAAACTTCCACTTAAAAGGGAAACATTATGGAAGGGAAGGTGTAGGTGTGTCACGTATACAGCAGTCTTTGTGGAGCTACAGAAACTCATTTCTCTTCTTGAGACTATGGTATCTGCTGAAGCCAAGCACAGGGTAACACGTTGCCTGGTCGTATTTAGCCATTAAAACATAATCATCAAAACCGAACGCCAAAGCCCCTGCTTCTAACATCTCTCCGCACATGTGAATCTTCCCTTGGGACATGGCTTGACCTTGGAGTAGGCCCAGGAATGTTATTCTTGGCATATTAATCACCCTGGGAATCGCTATCCCTGGAAATCAAGGTCCATGACTGTCCTTATCCTAGGTGATCCCTATCTCTGGCGCTTTTTGTTGTTGATTTTTGTTGAGTCTGTCAGTCACTATTTTGGCAATCTCCATCCCTGGCGATCAATATTCCTGGCTGTGATATACAAAGGAAAGTTGGTGGTTACAGTTAGTCGTCATTGCATGTTCATTTGGTGGTTACAGTTGGCCATCGTCTCATGTTCAGTTGGTGGTTAGTTTGCCGTCGTCGCCTGTTCAGTTGGTGGTTACAGTTTGCCGTCGTCGCATGTTCAGTTGGTGGTTACAGTTGGTCATAGTTACTCGTTCAGATGATAGTTACAGTTGGTCGCCATTGCATGTTCAGTTGGTGGTTACAGTTTGCCATCTTCACATTCTCAGTTGGTGGTTACAGTTTGCCGTCATCGCATGTTCATTTGGTGGTTACAGTTGGTCATAGTTACTCGTTTAGTTGATCCTCATTGCATGTTCAGTTGGTGGTTACAGTTTGCCATCGTCCCATGTTCATTTGGTGATTACAGTTGGTCATAGTTACCCGTTCAGTTGATGGTTTCAGTTGGTCGTCATTAAATGTAAAGAGGACCCACTGTAACCAGCAACTGAACATGTAACAACGACCAACTGCAACCATCAACTGATTAACTATGACCAACTGTAAGCAGTAACGAAGACCAACCACCACCTGAACTTGTAAAGACGACCCATTGTTGCCACCACTGAAAAACGAAAGATGAATAACTGTTACCACCAACTGACGATGTAATGATGACCAAACACCAACTGAACATGTTGAGTTGTTGGTAAGTTATAGTTACTCATTCAGTTGGTGGTTACAGTCAGTCGTCGTTACATGTTCAGTTAGTCCATTGGTGCAAACAAATTAGCGAGCGTAACCAGAAGAAGCTGCTGCAATATCAGGTCACCCATCATTTACTCAGTTGTCCTAGACCAGTGATGGCAAGGCTTGGCACCCGAGATGTTTCTGAACTACATGTCTCATGATGATCAGTCAGTGTTCAAGATGGAGCATCACGGGACATGTAGTTCAGAAACATCTGGGGTGCCAAGCCTCGCCATCACTGTCCTAGACAAAATGGAGGGCCAGTTGCCAATTCAGCATGTGATAAAGTGGGGTGCGTGACTTGGGACCAGCACTTCCAGAGACGTCTTGCCAGTTCCCGGACAATGAACACGGTTTTGGTTTAAAGGAAAAGTTAAAAATAAAAAACCGGAGCACCGGCAAAAAAACTCCACTTCTACAAGTGTGAAATTAACTCTAGAAATGAATATTCCTTTATGTCCAAAACAGACATACAGTCTCACTACCACATAAGGAGGACCCTCACCTCCCAGAGATCCATTTTGATGTTGGCCTTGATGTGTTATGACGCTATGCGGATAAGCGTCTTTCACGTGCCTGTTAATCACCTTGACTGCCGGCCTGTTTTATTTAAAGGCCCCTGGATGACCATTTAATGCTTTGCATGGAGCAGACACATAGACACCTGGCCGTGGCATCAAATGACACCGACTCAAGCGGCCATAGGAAAAAAGTAAGAATGGGAAAATAGCACTAATATAAATATAGATATATTTTTTTAATCAAGATTCCTAGATGGGATGAGTCTGTGCTGGCTGCGGTTGCTGGGTGTTGTCACCAGACATCTGGGTGCAGCGCCACAGGTTCATTAAAAGATGCCAAGTGGTGGTTTTACTGTACACAGGCGGCAATTAGCCAGCGGCTGCACATAAGGCGGCTCAGCGCGCTCTGCTCTCACATGGGGAACCATGTGTACAGAGAACATAATAATCCGACTCAAGTCACATGAGATGAAATGTGAGGATGGGCCGCTCTGCATCCAGCCGCCCATGTGGGCAGATTTCAGGAGGTAAACATGGGAGGAGGACGCGAGGGAACCTGCCGATTCCAGCCATACAGGGCAGCCAAAAGCACTGCGATAAAAACCACAAAACAAAAATAAACCAGGAGCCTTTCATCATCCTCTGCTGGGGTACACGGCGTATTGTTTCCAGCGATGGCTCCTGCATTTATTTGTTACTTTAAGGGGTCATTTCTCATCCTGTCCTGTAGGTGTTTGGGAACTTAAAGAATGATGAGCACCATCAACAGAAGATGGACCATAACACGTCCATCAGTTTGATCCACATGTTGTGCTGATGATATTGGGGGTGATACACATAGTATTGTCATTAGTTTTGACTGTAGTTCCCATAATGCTCGGCCAACCATAAGGCCAAGGTCATAGGTGATGGCAGCACCTTCCCAGATACAGAGAGGGATCCAAGACATCTTGGCTACCATCAGAAATGACCCAAAAATGAACTACCAACACCATCCAGAATTGGACCCCCTCCGTCAGAGCACCATGCGCCCGGGGTATGAAGACATTGTGCATGGTCCGCAAAATTAACTCTATTGACCGGTTGCCCGGCCCAGACAGCTCTAATTAATGAGTATTTTTGCACTGGGTCTAACGGAGTTTTTACTCAGAAATTGGGATATTTGCTGAAAGTCACCCACACGTCGTGCCCAATCACCGTGTAGACAAAAGAAAGCCTGTCTAAAAATAACACCCCTTGATGTTCCCATTGTCTGAATCATTGCTTTGTAAGGGCATTGACAGACCCCAGCGCAGCCGCATCGCACTGTGGGCCCACAATTAAATATACATTATCCATGGTTACGGGTGCCCTTGAGATGAATTCATCTCCCAGAATGAGACCTCAAGCCAAGACACAGGATTTTAACTCCGTCTTTACTAATTCCGGTCTCAGAAATCTGGGCATGTTGATCTGGCCCTCCCATAGGGGCTGGGGGGCTTATTGATGTACACAGGTTCATGGACTTGAAGAACCTGCGGGTAATGAAAACACCTCCTGGGACTCTGACAGCCCAGCATCTAATATTCTATTCCTCTTCCAGGCCCCTGCTTCCTGTCTGTAAATGGGCGGATGCAGAAGCTGACCCATAAGGCCACCCGTCTGGGCACCTAGATCAGGGCTCTGCTGCAGCCCAAGGCTCTCCAGATGTTATGGAGCTACATTCCCCAGGAGGTTTGATCAGTCAAACAAGGGGCTGAGTGTCACGGGAAGTGTAGTTTCAAAACATCTGGAGGGACAAGGTTATGACATCAAACATCCTATACTCTGTATAATTGCCACTGCTAAAGTGCAGAATTGTTGAGAGCAACATGTGGATATTGCCATTGTGGGGTATCACCCCCTCCAGGTCCCTAGAGCTGCCAGGAGAGTGAGCATCCTCGAAAGCACCACATTTCGTCCACTGAGCTTTCCCGTCATCTCACTTTCTTAACTTTAACTTAACTTTATTTTGTTATGTTTGGAACTTTTGGGGAAAAATCCGCTTCAGTGGTGGAATGTGGAGATGTCCCCTCAGACTGGCCACCCAACGTGGCCTCCATTTACCCAAAGTCTATGAAAGTAGCGAGTAAACGTCCCTGGAAATTGTTACTAAATACTTTTATGAATAAACTAAAATCTTGTGTTTCTGATTATGGAAATGTGGTAGAAATGGGTATTACTAGTATTTCTTTTAGTAGTTTTTGGTAATGACTGGATTTTCCAGATCGTATATTCCGATTAACCAATCTAGCACTGTTACTGCAAATGACCTGAGCTTCCCTGCTGTCACTTCACTTGGTGTCCTGTGTGAAGCATCTGTGCAGGATCTGAGACGTCCCAATAATCGCCCAGGCTCCACCTCAACAAGAGGGTTGGAGCGCTCTCTATCACCTGAAGACCCCATGACTGCTTAACCATATCGAATGACAAATAACTTCCCAGCCATTCTTGTGTATGGTACATAGTTATGAACACACACAACACTGTAGTGACGCTTACCTGATCTCACTGGGCTGTGCATGCAGTTTGGTGGCATCAGGACTGGTAGGATGGACGTGGACGCTCGGCTACTCAGGTTAATGACTGACGGGGTGTTAACAGCAGCCGGTGGGATGCTTGACTGATGGTGGTTGATTTCATGCGGCGACTGGCTGGGCGGGATACCATTTTCAGACAAGAACTCCTCCAAGTCCATGTACTCAAGCTGGAAAGTATCTCCATCGTACGGTAGGGTCTTGTCCCATAGGGTGGGCCCTAAGAAAGCCGACTGCGGGATGGTGGATCCCACCGGTTCATCCTCCAGTTTCTTTTCCTTGTCTTTCTCCTTGAAGAAGGCTGAGGGAGGAAAAAAGGAGAGGTCATTACTGGAAAAACAGAACGAAAAACCATCCAAGAATCACTCATTATCCTGACCTTAAGTGTGAGGTTACCCAAACAGACCATAGAGGTCGTAAAGCTATGACACAATCTGGGACTAAGGGGAGGGCGAGAGGATCCACTCGCTTAGCCACAACAGCCAAGAAGTTGCGTGGAGACCTGGCTGTTACACAAATACTGTATATGTTCAGAACACGAAGATCATTTTTGCCGATTATAAGGAGGACTGCAGCAACGTCCACATCTGACTTGCCCGGCATCTCTATGTCATCATCCAACTCAATGGGATCGCTTCAACATATTCTGAAATAGGTTTTGGGAGCCACTAATTGGGCCAAGCTCATTGGAAATGGAAATTATAACACAAATGGGATTTTCTTGAAGGAAACAATATCTCCTCTATATCTGAAGAGCCAGGCATGACCGCGAGGCAGGTACCACCCAAACAATCAGGTCATCAGAAAGGAGTTATAACCCCACAAATATTTTCTTTTTACCATAGCCTATTAAGGCAACAATCTACTATAACCATTTAGTCTCTTTCAGTTTTTCCGCGTGATTAATCTCCTCTAACCGGCTGCTCGGGTTCATGTATGTGTATCATTGTGTATCATGCCACAGGGTAACACCGTAACCCTGACCCTGAGGTTGGGTGGGGTGGGGGGGACTGAGAAACACAGAATGTCATGTGATATTCTGCAGATATTCCGATTTCTTCTGAAAGGGTCGGATTACTCTTTTCCTCTGTTCACCGAAAGGATTAATGAACCTACATAAGCAGATTTTATTTTCAGGAGGAATTTTCTTTATTCTGCCCCAAATAAGACCCAGACTGGTGGATGTAGCGTCAGACGGCGTGAAAAATGATAACTTAGCAGAAATACAGGGTGTCCATAAAGTCTCTTTACAAATTCAAACATTTATTCCAAAGGCAAATGAAAAGACAGATAAATTATTACAAAATGAGACGTATATATTTAAGTTTTTTTTGCCTCATTTAATACACCTCTATATGGGCGCCATTAGTTGCACGAAGCACATCAAGACGGTACTGGATTTCATGCCATGTTGGCTGTAGCATCCCCTCATCAATGGCGTCAGTGATCCTCTGCTTTAGATTAGTGATGTCCCGTAGGCCGTACCTCTGTTCCACACACCATATCTTTAACAAAACCCCATAGAAAGAAGTCGTTTTTTCTTCGGCGAGACATCAATTACTGCAAATCTTGACCTTTTGGCTGAATACGCGGCACCACAACTAAATGACCTTCAACCAACCATCATTTTCCACCGAGATGCTGCACCACCACATTGGGGACTGCGTGTTCGTGGCTTCCTAAATGAAACATTTGCAGAGCGGTGGATTGGAAGGGGTGACCCAATTCCCTGGCAACCTCGTTCACCAGATATCACTCACCTCCACTTCTTTCTACGGGGTTATGTTAAAGTACGGAGCCCCGCTGGTGTCATGTTTTTTTTTTATTTAAACGTGGCCACGTGATAACCCTTGTCGTGCGCATGAGATCGCTATTCCGTGCGCACACAGAGATTGCCCGAGCCAGGCTTTAAATGATACAGTTACCTACAGAGCAATGTATTATATTGACCTGCTCTG
Source organism: Leptobrachium leishanense (assembly GCA_009667805.1). Lineage (NCBI taxonomy): Eukaryota > Metazoa > Chordata > Amphibia > Anura > Megophryidae > Leptobrachium > Leptobrachium leishanense. Next base: position 88,281,548 of record CM019074.1, on the reverse strand, counting down.
TGTCTCCATGTGTTACTCCTACCGCTTTATAACGAGGAGGGTGCGAGCTCAAATCATAGTGACACATGCTTTTTCTTTAATTTTTTTTTTTAAATCTCATTTCACCATCCAAAGCAAGCACCTAAATAATGATAGACACCTAACGGTACATACTCGCCACCCAGGACATACCCGAAAAGGAGAGAAATCTCAATGTATCCTTCCTGCTAAAATACTTTATAAAAAAAACAAAAATAAATAGTATAATGAAATTATTATCATTATTTAGGTGCTTGCTTTGGAAGGTAAAATAGAGACAGGTAAATGAGATTTAAAAAATAACATGCATCCCTATGATTTGAACTCGCATCCTCCTCGTTATAAAGCTGTAGGATTGACACATGGAGTCACACAGGAACTCAGTGTGAAAAATGGCTCTTTTGGTATTTTTATCATTTAAAGCCTGGCTCGGGCAATCTCTGTGTGCGCACGGAATAGCGATCGCGTGCGGACGACAAGGGTTATCACGTGGCCACGTTTTAAATAAAATTTAAAAAAATCCATGACACCAGCAGGGCTCCGTAGATATGCAGGGCTATTCAGAGAGAGGTGAAAACCTTGAGAATTGCCAGGAGAATGAACAATCGAGACCAAATAGCCAATTTGGAAAGTGAGATAAATGGAAGAATTTTTCTGGTTTGACTATTTTGACCTCAAATTTTCAATTCTCCACTCATTCTCCTGGTTTTCACCTCTTTCTGAATAGCCCTGATGGTGTATGGTACAAAGGGACGTCACTAATCTAAAGCAGAGGATCACTGACACCATTGATGAGGGGATGCTACAGCCAACATGGCAAGAAATCCAGTACTGTATTGATGTGCTTCGTGCAACTAATGGTGCCCATATAGAGGTGTATTAAATGAGGCAAAAAAAACTTAACTATATACGTCTCATTTTGTAATGATTTTCACTTATCTGTCTTTTCATTTGTCTTTGGAATAAATTTATGAAATTGTAAAGAGACTTTATGGACGTCCTGTATGTTGTTGTAATCCGAGTAGAAACCTTTCCTTCACTTGTGAAGTGATTTCTTGATATGATCAAGTATCCTGATAAAAGTCCTGTTTGGACCGAAGCCTTGACCATAACAAGAAACCCTTTAACAAGCGACGCAAAGCCTCACGTGTGCCTCTACCTGGATCACAGCTATCAAGCGCAAGATACCTATTATATATATCTGCATGTAGACATATATTAAAATATGAAATGTCTGTGAAGAAGCAAGAGATTAGATATATATATATATTTTATTATGCCGTTTAAGAGGAAGCTGCGGTCATTTTTAACCCCATGGATGACTCCAACGACAGGTCTGTAGGTGAAGGCTTTTTTTCTAAGTGTCATTTTTTTTCCGTAGTGATTGTTTTAATAAGGAAACCCAGGACAGAGACAGAACCGGAAAACCAAGAAAGTGGATTATTCACTAAACGGCGAAATAAGGAACCTCAAAAACCAGCATATCTCGAACACGAATTAAGGGAATCAGATAATCACTTGGTGAAGTGTAATGAAGCGGTGGGCTGTCGCGTCTCGCTGCTTAGTGAATAGACCCTGCCCTCGTGTGTTACTGAACGTTTGTCCCCCTAGTTAATGTCCACTCCGAGCGTCACGCTTTAAATCAGGGACTCTGTGTATGTTTTTGGGATCTTAGTAACCTCGGCACCCTGGACATTTCGGAACTACATTTCCTATGATGCTCAGCCAGTCTGAAGACTCAGTGTCACAGTAAATGTAGTTTTACCTCATCTGGGGGCACTGGTGTTGCTGACAGCTGCTACCCAGGACACTTTGAGCAAGATCGGTGGTTGACATACAATTGATGGGTTTGGGGGGGGGCAGGAGGCAGAGAATGATACCAGGACCCAGGGAAGCATCCCAGGAAACTGGAATGAGTTGGGTTCCAGCAATGATTTTGGAATCTGCGACTCCGCAAATGCTGGAGTCCAACAGATAATAAGTAGCCCCGATAAAGGGAATCTAAGCAACGGAGCTGGACAGTTATGGGGTCTATTCACTAAACAGTGAGGTATGCTATAGTGTCAACTAGGCTTTGAAGACTAAACCAACATAGTCCTGTTTAACTGTGACTCTACCGCGCTGTTATGTGCGAAGTGAACTATTGCCAGGACTGTAGAAAGGACTAGATGTCATCTGATCAGACTTGTAAAAAGGAGATTTTACATACAGCAAAGAAAAGGTTTGTAAGAGCAATAAAGATGTTGCATTCCCTGCCCGGAAATGTTATTTGAAGACAGAAAAGGCAAAAGACTGGGTCTGTGGGGATTTGTCTCATCTTCTGCATCTTTGTGATCTTAAGGGGTGACTTTTACAGTCTAGGTAGTCCTTGTGTCACTGTTTAGTGAATAACTGCCATTGTTAGGGGAGATATGGAGACTGTAGAAGTCTGCGGTGATGGAAAAAAAATGGGACTTTTTGTATAATAAACGTCGAGCCGGTGAGGAGATATCAGACTGTGGCAAAGCTCGGCTGCCTGTGTGTTTCAGAACTAGGCTTGATGCTGAGTGAGCATCATGGGAAACACAGTCCTGAAATATCTGGAGAGCAGAGGACAGCCCCTGTGCTAAAGGTTCAGCACGTCTCAACGTAATCTCATTATGAGCCGATGTAAAGGAATGGATGTGTGTGTGTGTGTGTCGTCCTCCATGTCTCCATCTGATCCCTAATCCTCAGCCCAAACAGAGTCTGCGGCGGACCCACGGCCTGCGGCGTCTCCTGACACAAAGACCCTTGTTCTCTATACAACGTGGTTAAGCGGAGCAGCTCAGGGACCCCTCGTGACCAAAGTGATTGTACGTCGTAGTTATAGATCTGAGCGGGTTTTATAGAAAACGAGTACCGTGGACGTTGCACGTTATTATCACATGGGAAGCGGCTGCCCGATACAAAGTGTACGATGCACACTGACAGGAGACGTGTCCCGCTCACCCCCAGCAGTGTTGCATCCTATGAGCTGGGCAGAAAGGTATATATGGTGGGAATACACGTGAACATGTCACCCAGAGATGGGGAGGGGAGATATATGAAGAATGTAAAGAAACAATAAAACTCGACAAATAACACTGAAATGTCTGCGATCACGAGTAACGGGAATCCCTGAAGAACTAAACCTGATCACCGACACAGCCCAGCGCCCAGTGCCCAGTGCCTAGTGCCCAGCGCCCAGTGCCTAGCACCCAGTGCAATATTATACACACTATAGATAAACACAAACACATCAGCACCTGCACAGCATGCAAATATAACAGTGTATCAGCTGTGAAACACACACGTGAACATCAAGCAAACCGCAGCTCCAGGAACGCTAAATATATTACACCCGTATACATTGTCTATGATCCATCTGTATTACACAACATACTCTATATTACACTCACTTTGACTCTCTATCCCAGCTGAAACTCTGTATTTACACTCTACAAACTGTATATGCAGATTGGTTTCTATTTACACCATAGCAATATGTATTTCCTTACAAATATTGTTATACCTTTTATATTCACTATATTACACTATATTTGCTTTATATTGTATATTACACTATATATGCTATATTACACAATAAATGCTATATTACACTATAAATGCTATATTACACAATAAATGCTATATTCGCCATATATGCTATATTCACTATATTACACTATAAATACTATATTACACTATATATGCTATATTCGCTATATTACACAATAAATGCTATATTCGCTATATATGCTATATTCACTATATTACACAATAAATGCTATATTCGCCATATATGCTATATTCACTATATTACACTATAAATACTATATTACACTATATATGCTATATTCGCTATATTACACAATAAATGCTATATATGCTATATTCACTATATTACACTATAAATGCTATATTACACTATATTACACTATAAATGCTATATTCACTATATTACACTATATTTCACATTACACTATATATATGCTTTATATTCCATATTACACTATAAATGCTATATTCACTATATTACACTATAAATGCTATATTACACTATATTACACTATAAATGCTATATTCACTATATTTCACATTACACTATATATATGCTTTATATTCCATATTACACTATATATGCTATATTCACTATATTACACTATATTTCATATTACACTATGCTTTATATTCCATATTACACTATATATATGCTACATTCACTATATTACACTATATGCTATATTCTCTACATTATACTATAATGTTATATTACACTATTTCATATTACACTATTCGATATTACACTATATATGCGTTGTATTCCATATTACACTATATTCGCTATTACACTGTAAATAGTCATTATTTTTATTATATTACATGATATACTACGTATTCTATATTGCACAATCTGTATATCTAGCATTATGTATTATATATATGCCATTCTAAGATCTTATTCTATACTACATTATTTAAATATTCTGTATTACACTATACAAACTTCAAGCTTCAAACCTTTCTTTATATTCTATATTACACTATATATTTGATATTACACTATCAGGGTTATTCAGAGAGCGTGAAAAGCAGGAGAATGACTGGAGAATGAAAAATTCTAGGTCAAAATAGCCGATTTTGAAAGTGAGATGAAAGGGAGAATTTTTCTGGTTTAGCTATTTTGACCTAGAATTTTTCATTCTCCAATCATTCTCCTGCTTTTCACGCTCTCTGAATAACCCTGTATATATATTCACTATATTCCACTATATATTCAATATATTCCACTATGTAGTTTATATTGCACTATATATATTCCATGTTACACTATTTATATTCTATATTACACTACACTATATTACACTATATATTCCATGTTACACTATATATATTCACTATATTACATTATATATTCTATATTGCACTACATATCTTCCATGTTACAATATATATATATTCATTATTTTACACTATCAGGGTTATCCAAAGAGATTCGAATTGATTGAGAAAGGTAACCGAACGCTGAATCAGCGTTCGGTTACCTTTCCTGGCCATTCGGCTATCCAGAGAGCAGGCAATTCTCCAAATCCTGGCGAATTGCCTGCACATACGGTGCCTGTTCGGTCCCTGTTCGAGGGCAGTGAAATCCCCATCAAAAAGCACTGCTTCGGCTATTCAGAGAACACAAACCAGCAGTGAAAGGTTCCCCTAATGCTCTGCCATTCGGTGGTTTAATTCGGCAAATTTATTCAGGAGAATCCCATAGACTTCAATGTTAAAAATATTCCCGTTTTAATTCAATATCTAATAAACCGTTCATTATAAAATCTGCAGCAAAAAGTCTCTTTATTTATAGATTTTTTAGGATACTTAAGCATTTTCTGAATTTTAAAAAAAAAAATTAAAAGTCCGATTTTTTTTTTTTTTTTTTCAGTTTGCTTATTTTTTTTGTAACAGCCCTCTTTATTATCATTCCCTGACCTCCTGTGAAAATTCAGACATTTTCGCTCAGTAGTTTCTTTGCAAACAGCGTTTCTTTTTCCCAGATTCATACAAATGGTTTTTCTAATTTATTCACTGCCTCCTCTACGTCACAGCTGCTTCGGCTCTGTGTGATTCGGCTCCTTTTCGGCTCTGTTCGGCTCCTCTCGAAGGTTAATCCAGATGTTTTTGCTTGTTTTCAGCGTGCATTCGGTTAGTTTTCGGTGAGTTTACGGCAGCTTTTCCCTGCAATTCGGGGACCCTGTGCTGTTTGCTGAATACACCGCAGGGTCACCGAAATGCAATCGGCAAAAGGAACCGAATTGAAGAGAACGAAAAGTCACCGAACGTGCGGTGACTTTTCGAATCTCTTTGGATAACCCTGTATGTCTGTGCATTCTGTATTACATTCATGGTCTGTAATCCATATAGCATTATGTATTCTATACTTTCTATAATATATTACATGTAGTCTCGATTTGCTAAATACTGAATATTCTGTATGATGTTATATATAATTTAATTCTGCACTGTATACATTCTATACAACCTGTGTCTACCCATCTTATATTATATCCATTCTATAATACACAGTGCCTATACATTCCATGACACTATATACAGTCATACGCTGTGTCTATTCAATATACACACTATGAGCAGGGCCCTCTACACCTTTTCTCTGTTTTCTAGGTTTTTTAGTCATTTTGTAAATTTAATGCCCTATGCCTTAATGTAAAGCTCTGCAGAAACCACCGGCACTATGTACACGAGGATAATGGCACACATACTAATATATATATATATATATACATATACACACACACACGGATAATGACACACATTCTACTATATATATATATACACACGAGGATAATGACACACATTCTACTATATACTGTGTGTATATATATATACACACGCGAGGATAATGACACACATTCTACTATATATATATATATATACACACACAAGGATAATAACACACATTTATATATATATATATATATACACACACACACACGGATAAAGACACACATTCTACTATATATATATATATATACACACGAGGATAATGACACACATTCTACTATATACTGTGTGTGTATATATATATATATATACACACGAGGATAATGACACACATTCTACTATATACTGTGTGTATATATATATATATATATACACACACACAAGGATAATAACACACATTCTAATATATATATATATATACACACACACACACACTGTATCACATGCTATCCATGCTATAGTGCACATTATTATCCGCCTGTTATACCATCGTCGTGGTGCAGCGGCAGCTTCAGAGGGTTCTCCAGCAGAGATTTTAGCACCCCATAGGAAGGGGGTATGAAAGTTGGGTTGAGCGGCACCACCCTGGACATTTTCTCCATGTCAGCTGCGTTCAGATGCTCGATCCAGAAGGAGAAGCTCTGGCTTTGCTTAGGATCTGAGGCTGCACAGGCAGTGGGAGATGCTGTGTCTCGTGATGCAGAGCCCGGTGTGTGCAGAGCCGTCCTCTGAACCTGCAGCTCCATGTGCAAGAGCTGAGTGTCACGGCACGCCTCCCTCCCTCCCTCCCAGCTCATTTTCATCCACATACTTTACTCGCAGGAGATGTGGCTTGTTGTCGCCGCACGCTGCCGTTTGTTGTGAAAGTTCTTTATTGGACAGTCACGGATAAGAGTCATCACCTTCTTCGCGGAGAGCCCAGGTGCGCGTCGCATATCGTGTATAAAGCCCGGCGCGCACTCTACCATTTCTCGAGTCCTTTATGATGTCGTCTTGCCAGATTGTACGATGTGAACTTATAAGATCGACGAGGCCGATTGCGCGATGTCCACGTAAAGCTTCAGCCAAGGCAATGTGCCACAATTCCGTGTGTTTCACCTGAGAAAGCCCATACGGGCTATCAACATGTAGGAGCAAGACCCGACACCTCCCACCCTTCCAGAAGATCGGCGGAGCAAAGCCCGAAGACCCACCGTTTGCAGACATGTAGGAGATCAAAGAATCACGATTTTGCCCTACGACAACAGAAATCCTTTAGGATCCCAGAAATCTGTCTGGGATGGCAAATCGTGGCCAGAATCGTACATCGTGCACCGACTTCAAGGCAGAAATGGAAAGCGAAGTCATCCAGTCGTAAAGAGATAAAGGATGACGGCGCATCATCTGCTGGACAACCTCACCCATAGAAAGCCACCTTCTACTGAGCTTCTTGCTCGATTGTTGGTGTATTGGCCGTGTTCTTAAATGACAACTGACGGAAAAAGTCGGCTGGGAAAAGGCGTTTTATATCAGAGGTGGCAACCTTGGTCCTCCAAATGTTTTGGAACTACATGATGCTCAGCCACTAGTCAGGGTAAATGTAGTTCTAAAACATCTGGGGAGCCAAGGTTCCTTACCCCTGCTGCATTAAATGGTCGAAGGAACTGAAGTTATCGCCGTCAGATAATGACAGTATCTGTGTTTTCTCGCAGATAATACTTGTATGACGGGGACAGACTGGGGAGGGGATCTTTGTTTTGACACAATGAAGAAAGTAGGGAAGTTTCAGAGGACAACTTGTGGGATGAACTATGGTACAAACACATCTGCAGGGCCTTAAGGAGAAAAAGGCAGTAAATATTGTGGGCTCTATCAGCTGGTGTGAGCTAACCCTAGCATCAGCCTGTTTTCACGTTAGCGCCAGGTAAATTCAGCCTAGCTTCGGACCAACAGATCGATTGCCTCTTGCTACAAATGGCGAAAACCACTTGGCGCGAGGTAATTATCGACTCGTAATGCGAGCTTACTGTACTTACCGTGCCCTATACTTAACATGGGCAACGCTACAGAGCACTTGCGCTATTCTAACCAACAAATCGTTTGGTCCCGGCGCAAATTTTAACGCCGACGCTAAACACAAATATTTACCTACTGTACAACCCTGGTGTTAACCGATGGGAAAAAAAGAAAAAAGATTAAAAAAACCATCAAAAATCCTTACCCAAAATTAACAGGCAATTAATGGGTAATTAACAGGCAATTAATGGGTAATTAACAGGCAATTAATGGGTAATTAACAGGCAATTGAAAGGAATGCAGTGCAGGTGTGTCTCTCAGCTCGCAGGATGTACTTTATGTGTAAAAGATGCATTGTATGGTTAAACCGGCGTGCTACGGGGGAACGTGAGAAGATGCATTGCATAGGAAAACCTGCCGTGTGCGGAGCCCATAGGATTCAATGTAAAAAATATTATCGTTTTTATTTTTTATTTATTCAAGTGTTTATTTTTTTAATCCGCAGCAAAAAGTCTTTATTTATTGAATTTTTTTAGAATTTATTTTGTATTTTTTTCTGGATTTTTTTTTGTGAAATTTGGGGTTCTGATCTTTAAAAAGAAACAAAAAAAAACTGAGGCTTTTTTGCAATGGAACACTCCTTTTTCTTATTTCTCATTGGTCTGCTGCAGGTGTATGATAACAGATCTGAAACCACCTTACCTTTTGTGGTGTTGTAGTGGCTCAACTGTTTAATACACTGTGTTAGAATGAAAGAGGTCATAGCATTGATTCCCTGCAGAGACATTTTGTATGTTTTTATTTTCTTTTTAACATCCTCCTATGCTGCTGTTATTATAATAAGATTGTATAATGAATAAGAGCAGCATTATAAATACATAACGCATAGGAAGATATTAAGAAAAAATACAAACGTCTCTCTGGAGGGGACCAATCCTATGACCTATCTCATTCTAACATAGTGTATTAATCAGTTGAGCCACCGCACAAACAGTAAGGATTGCTGGTTTCAGGTCTGTTATCATACACCTGCAGCCAGCCAAGAAGGGAAAAAAAGCGTTCCAGTGCAAAAAAAAAAGCCTTCTTTTTTCTTTTACAGATCAGAACCCTAAATCTCGCCGGAAAAATACCAAATAAATCCAAAAAATTCAATACATAAAAAAGACTTTTTGCTGCGGATTAAAAAAAAAATAAACGGTTGAATAAATAAAGAATAAAAACGATAATATTTTTTGCATTGAATCCTATGGGCTTCACAAACAGCAGGTCTTCTTATACAATGCATCTCCTCGTGTTTCACAAAGCATTAGCGCTGGTTCCCAGCCTGTTTCTTAGCGTTTCCCTAGCGTGCACTAATGAATCTTGTACGCGGACTTCCTCGGACAAGGTGATCTGTTGGTGGGTTGTCAGGCGCTACCTTTTAGCGACTCACGCTCGATTTTTCATGTAGCGTTGGCGTTTTATTTATTTATAAAGTATTTTACCATCTCACACCAGCTGATAGGGCCCTGTGCGATAAGCAGCTGTGTCTTGTAGCATGCAGTTGTGTTACGCAGTGGCGTGTGCACTGCACAATCACACCAAAACTGTGCACAGAAAGGAAAAGAAAAAAAACCCACAAAGTGTATGCACTAAAAAATACTAAAGGGGTTATTCAGAGAGCACCGAATTGGCCACGAAATTGCACCGAACGGTGAAAATCCCCATACAGTGCAATTCGGCGGCAGTGAAATTCCCGATAGAGAAGTAATGGTTAATCTATTCAGAGAACGTCTAACAGCATCGAAATATCAGTGAAATGCCCTGATTTTCATGTGTTTCAATCGTCAGGTTTGAAGAGGCAAATCCCATAGGTTTCAATGTTAAAACAAAAGTCCCTGTTTTCCCTAAATATTTATTCAAAGGTTTATTATTTTCACTTACAGCAAAAAGTCTCTTTATTTATTTTTTAGGCATTTTTGTCGGATTTTCCCAGTGAAATATATATTTATTTTTTTTACAAGGTGTTTTTTTTATTCTGTAACAGACCTTTTTTTATTATTATTCATTATTATACAGTTTCTGACAGAGGTGAGTGCACCCCTCATATTTTTGCAAATATTTTATTATATCTTTACATGTGACGACACTGAAGAAATGACACTTTGTCACAATGTAAAGTAGTGAGTGTACAGCTTGTGTAACTTTACTGTCCCTCAAAATAACTCGACACGCACAGCCATTAATGTATAAACCGCTGCCAACAAAACCTACGACACCCCTAAGTGAAAATCTCCAAATTGAGCCCAATTAACCAATTTTCCCCTCCCCGATGTCATGCAATTTTGTGGCAGTTTGGCTATTCAGAGAGCTGCCAATTCCCAAAATACTGACAAATTGGCAGCGAAATACGGTGCGGTTCGCCTCAGATCGCCGCAATTCGGCGATCTTCGGCAGCAATAACATTGTGCCATAGAGAAGTAATGGCTTAACTATTCAGAGAACGCCGAACTGCAGCAAAAAGTTGGCGAAATGCCTATATTTTCAGTGGTTCAGTTCGACAGGTTTAAACAGGTGAATCGCATGGGATCCAATGTAAAATATATTTACCTTTTTTTATAAAAAATTTTATTCAACCATTTATTCTTTTCAGTTTCCGCAAAAAGCCTTTTTATTTAATTTTTTTTTTAGGTACTTTTGTGGATTTTTCAGGCAAAATTTTTGATTCCCATTTTTTTTAATGGTGTTTTTTTAAAATTCTGTAACAGAGCTTTTTACTATTTTTTTTTATAGGACCTGTCTTAAACACCTTTTTAAACATAACAGTTTTTTTTCCTTCAGTTCGGCGACGTTCGGCGGTCCTTGGTGGTGTTCAGCAGGCTTATCGGCTATCTTCGGCAGGTTGATCGGAGGTCGTCGTCGGCATCCGGTGGTCTGATCAGCAGCAGCGTTCAATGCTCAGTTCGGCGGCTCCACGTTTGGTGCACTATGGGGACCTTACAGTGAATAGTGAATTAACCGCAGTGCCGGCGAACTGAAATTGCCAAAGTGCACCGAACGAAGGAGCCCCGAAAGTTTCCTGAAATTCTTTGAATAACCCTCTATGACATTGTTGTTCCGCAAAGGATACACTCACTACATCCAATGGACGTTGATGGGGAATTGACCAATAACTGCTCTACCAATGTCCCTGGCTCTGTCAATAAATACGTCAGAGTGTACACCGCACGGAAAATAAAACACCCGGCGGAACGTATAGTAGATCATACACTATACGTCATTCACATCCATGCCGTCCTATACCATCCAGTCGAGCACTTAAATGGGCGCAGAAAAAAAATATATACATGAATAAATTCCGAATGTAGGGTAATTATGGGTCATTATTGGGCTTTTGAAAGTTGTGATCGTCATCCTCTGAGAGATAAAATAGGACCTGGAGTGGTTTAAGAGGTACGGGACAAAATAAATAAATACATGAACAAATCTCTCGGTGAATAGAAAGTGCGTAGCTCGGTCAAGAAGCCGGAGTAAATCCTCACTGATTACAGAATTTATTTAATCGGGTTTTGTTAAGAGAAAATCAAGTGGCCAAAGTCCTACGGGTAATTCTTCTCGTCCTAATTAACTTTCTTTGGAGAATAATAATGGGTGAAAAAAAAGCAAAAACAAACTACAAGCGAGGAGTGATTGGCCCGGGGTCCTCAATATAATCTGTACATACAATAAACAGGTGGTAATTTGGCTTCTAGAAGAGTATGGGGGAGCGTAGGAGGAGATAAATCAACAACACTATCAGGGTTATTCAAAGAGAGACCAATTGGCCCCGAAATTGCACCGAACAGTGAATTTCCCCATATTATTTTACTTTTTTTTTTCTCCTTGGCCGGCTGCAGGTGTATAATAACAGACCTGAAACCAGGTACGCTCTTGCGTTGATGTGGTGGCTATTGATTAATAGAAAGAGGTTGTAGGTTTGGTCCCCCATAGAGACATTTGTAAATATATATATATTTTTAACATATAGGAAGATTTTAAAGATAAAATATTATCGTTTTTATTCTTTATTTATTCAACTGTTTATTTTTTTTTAATCCACAGCAAAATGTCTTTTAATTGAATTTTTAGAATTTATTTGGTATTTTTCCGAAATTTGAGGTTCCGATCTTTAAAAATAAAAACGAGGCTTTTTTTTGCACTGGAACGCTTTTTTTTTTTTTTCTTCTCCTTGGCCGGCTGCAGGTGTATAATAACAGACCTGAAACCAGGTACGCTCTTGCGTTGATGTGGTGGCTATTGATTAATAGAAAGAGGTTGTAGGTTTGGTCCCCCATAGAGACATTTGTAAATATATATATATTTTTAACATATAGGAAGATTTTAAAGATAAAATATTATCGTTTTTATTCAACTGTTTATTTTTTTTAATCCACAGCAAAATGTCTTTTAATTGAATTTTTAGAATTTATTTGGTATTTTTCCGACGAAATTTGAGGTTCCGATCTTTAAAAATAAAAACGAGGCTTTTTTTTGCACTGGAACGTTTTTTTTTTTTTTTTTCTTCTCCTTGGCCGGCTGCAGGTGTATGATAACAGACCTGAAACCATCCGTTTGCTTGTTTTGGTGTAGTGGCTCAACCAATTAATACCCTGTGTTAGAACGAAAGAGGTTATAGGATTGATTCCCCCACAGAGACGTTTGTATTTTTTTTTTTAACATCCTCCTATGCTTTATATATTTAATAATGCTGCTATTATTGTTATAAGATTGTATAATGAATAATAGCATTATAATAATAATAATTTTATTATTATTAAGTAAATTTAGCAAGCTTTGTTTTATCAATAATCATAATATTCTTATAATGCCGCTATTATTCGTTATACAATCTTATAATAATAATAGCAGCATTATAAATATATAAGGCATAAGAAGATGCTAAAAGAAAAATGACAAATGTCTCTGTGGGGGATTGATCCTGTGACCTCTTTGATTCTAACAAAGAGTATTAATCAGTAGAGCCACCGCACCAATACAAGAGCCACCGCACCAATACAAGAGCCACCACACCAATACAAGAGCCACCGCACCAATACAAGAGCCACCGCACCAATACAAGAGCCACCGCACCAATACAAGAGCCACCGCACCAATACAAGAGCCACCGCACCAATACAAGAGCCACCGCACCAATACAAGAGCCACCGCACCAATACAAGAGCCAACGCACCAATACAAGAGCCACCGCACCAATACAAGAGCCACCGCACCAATACAAGAGCCACCGCACCAATACAAGAGCCACCGCACCAATACAAGAGCACACCTGGTTTCAGGTCTGTTATCATATACCTGCAACCGACCAAGGAGAAAAAAAATAAAAACATTCCAGTGCAAAAAAGTCTAGTTTTTTTTATTTTTTATTTTTTAAAAAGATCAGAACCCCAAATTTCGACAGAAAAATCCATAAAAATACAAAATAAATTAAAAAAAATTCAAAACATTAAACTTTTTGCTGCGGATAATAAATAAAGTATAAAAATTATAATATTTTTTACATTGAATCCTATGGGCTTCGCACACGGCAGGTTTTCCTATACAATGCATCTTCTCACGTTTCCCCGAAGTACGTCGGTTTAAATGCATCTTTAAGGCTGGGGTCAGACAAGCGTTTTGAAGAGCGAAAGGAACGTCCGTGTGAATTCCACTTGACACCCGTCTGGCCATCTCGTTGAGCGCAGTAAGTGCGCTCAGCGCTGCAAGACTCAATCCTCCTATGGAGAATCGCGCTTTGCAGTCCCGTCAACACGCGTCCTAGACGAATTGGCGATCGAAATTGCACTCACCAGTGAATTTCCCTGTACGGTGCAATTTCGTGGCCATTTGGCTATTCAAAAAGCTCTCAGTTCGTCAAATATTGACAAATTGCCAACGAAATACGGTGACCTTCGGCAGAAGCGAAATCCCCATAGAGAAGTAATCGTTAATCTATTCAGAGACACCGAATAGCAGAGAAAAGTCAGTGAATTGCCCTGCTGTTCGATGGTTTCTTTCGACAGGTTTAAACGGGCGAATCCCATAGGTTTCAATGTTAAAAATATTCCCGTTTTAATATTTATTAAACCACTTATTATTTTAATTTGCAGCAAAAAGTCTCATTATTTATTTATTTTTAGGATCTTTTAAGGATTTTTTCAGCTAATTTTTTTTCTGATTATTTTTTTTAAATTACATTTTTCTTTCTTTAACAGCCCTTTTCATTATTATTCAGTTTTGACTGTGGTATCTTCTGTGCCCCCCCTAAATATTGTTCCTAGAGTCTCCACTGCAGTGACTATATACAGAATGCGCCTGTAAACATGTAACACAGTGACTATATACAGAATGCACCTGTAAACATGTAACATAGTGACTATATACAGAATGCGCCTGTAAACCTGTAACAGTGACTATATACAGAATGCACCTGTAAACATGTAACACAGTGACTATATACAGAATGCGCCTGTAAACATGTAACATAGTGACTATATACAGAATGCACCTGTAAACATGTAACATAGTGACTATATACAGAATGCTCCTGTAAACATGTAACATAGTGACTATATACAGAATGCACCTGTAAACCTGTAACATTGTGACTATATACAGAATGCTCCGGTAAACCTGTAACACAGTGACTATATACAGAATGCACCTGTAAACATGTAACACAGTGACTATATACAGAATGCACCTGTAAACATGTAACACAGTGACTATATACAGAATGCTCCTGTAAACATGTAACACAGTGACTATATACAGAATGCACCTGTAAACATGTAACATAGTGACTATATGCAGAATGCACCTGTAAACATGTAACACAGTGACTATATACAGAATGCACCTGTAAACATGTAACACAGTGACTATATACAGAATGCTCCTGTAAACATGTAAGTGACTATATACAGAATGCACCTGTAAACATGCAACACAGTGACTATATACAGAATGCACCTGTAAACATGTAACACAGTGACTATATACAGAATGCACCTGTAAACATGTAACATAGTGACTATATACAGAATGCGCCTGTAAACATGTAACACAGTGACTATATACAGAATGCGCCTGTAAACCTGTAACATAGTGACTATATACAGAATGCGCCTGTAAACATGTAACATAGTGACTATATACAGAATGCGCCTGTAAACATGTAACATAGTGACTATATGCAGAATGCACCTGTAAACATGTAACACAGTGACTATATACAGAATGCACCTGTAAACATGTAACACAGTGACTATATACAGAATGCTCCTGTAAACATGTAACAGTGACTATATACAGAATGCACCTGTAAACATGCAACACAGTGACTATATACAGAATGCACCTGTAAACATGTAACACAGTGACTATATACAGAATGCACCTGTAAACATGTAACATAGTGACTATATACAGAATGCGCCTGTAACAGTGACTATATACAGAATGCACCTGTAAACCTGTAACATTGTGACTATATACAGAAAACTCATTTCCAGGCTTCCTCAGCATTATTAAGACTTGGTAAAGTCTCCAAGAGATGTGAAACGCCTCGATGCGTGTCTGCACGTGCTATCCATGGGTTTCTATATTTGTTTTGTCCCTCTGTATTTTAATACCTCATGCAGGGTAATAAACACATTTTGTTTTGTTATACACAAGTCTATTCGCCCGCTCGTTGCTGGATTCATGTTAAATTGCTGTTATCTGGGATATGGTTGCCTGGGAATCTTTGAAGGTGGTGGGAAGTGGGAACTACGTATTTGGGTCAGGGAATATAAGGACCCTTCGACCCACTAATAAACCATTTCCCCTTCACCCCACTGCATCAGATGTCAGGAAGAGAAGAGAGGGCATTTTTAGGGACCCCAAATTTACGAACATCAAAGCACATGTGGAGAGCAAGAAGACGACAAGCCACTCAAGAACCTGAGTCGACTTCTTGGATTAATGAGGGTACAAATTAAAGATTCCTTTGAATAAAATAGGGTGCCGGATGACCCCCAACAATTTCCTAAGCACAGATTTAATTAGACTTTTTTGTGGCTTTCCTTAATGGCCTGGGGCAATATATCCATGTGAGCTGGTCTGGGGCAATATATCCATGTGAGCTGGATAGGCTGAATGGGTGACTCTAGTGAAGGTACGGGGGATGTAGAGCAGGATGACCGCTCGGATGTTTCGAGAAAGGTCTACTGCGTTATTGTTTTTCTGTGTTTTCTTTGTATTTTATGTCTTTTTAATGGACGGTTCGGCTTGGTGGTCATCGTGCCCTGCGGTTGAGCAACTTGGTGTGATGCATTAACTAACGAAAGCACAGAGAACTTTGTCGGCAGGAAGTGCTTTATTTTTTGTAACCGACGCGCACTTATCACATCTCGCCGCGAATGTTTCGAACCGAATGAACACACATTAAAAAAAAAAGGAATCCTCTTAGCGGAGATATAGAGAATTGTTTCCTTGCAAGCGCCGAGATTGACCAATGAGAAGTCTCGGTTCCTGATGTATTAATACACAGAGTGAATCACGCGTCCTCTAATGAAGAACTGCAATTATCTCCTGGCTTTGTTATAGCTCCCGGTGTATAAAGAGAGAAAATCTAATCAGCCACAATAACTCACCCACAGAATCATTATTTCCCGCTAAATAAATGTGGATGAATGACGCTCCTGCAAATCCGCGCTGTGTCGGACGCGTCTGTCGCGCGGAATATAAAGCTTTCTCGGAGCTCGCGGGTCTGAATGTGAGCATTAGCCGTTTGCCAAATAACTTGTTATTGTTGAATCCGAGTGGATTGTTTGTAAAGACGTAATTACCGCAGTAAATACAATATACGCTGAAAGCACAGAGCGCTCGGAAAGCTATATGTGGCCCCTTTATGCACAGGGCCCAGTAAACCTCTGAGCAGCGGGTGACTCGGACACCTGATATTACCTCTCACCTACAAGGTGGACATGATCGTGTCTTCAGGATGGGTGAACAGGTCTTGGTGATCTAAAACCCACTGCCAGGTCATAACAGAAATATCATAACTGGAGACTATCTGACAACACAAACACTTTATGGGATGAGATAATGGGGGATAGGAGGCATAGGCACAGAATGGGTGAGATAATGGGGGTATAAGGGGCATAGGCACAGAATGGGTGAGATAATGGGGGGATAGGCACAGAATGGGTGATATAATGGGGGATAGGGGCATAGGCACAGAATGGGGGAGATAATGGGGGATAGGGGGCATAAGGACAGAATGGGTGATATAATGGGGGATAGGGGCATAGGCACAGAATGGGGGCGATAATGGGGGGATAGGGGGCACAGGCAAAGAATGGGTGAGATAATGGGGGATAGGGACAGAATGGGGGGATAGGGACAAAATGGGTGATATAATGGGGGATAGGGGGCATAGGGACAGAATGGGTGAGATAAAGGGGGGATAGTGGGCATGGGCACAGAATGGGTGAGATAATGGGGGATAAGGGCATAGGGACAGAATGGGTGATAAAATGGGGGGATAGGCACAGAATGGGGGAGATAATGGGGGATAGGGGGATAGTGGGCATAGGCACAGAATGGGTGAGATAATGGGGGATAGGGGGCATAGGCACAGAATGGGGGAGATAATGGGGGATAGGCACAGAATGGGGGAGATAATGGGGGATAGGGACATAAAGGGTGAGATAGGCACAGAATGGGAAGAGGTAATGGGGGCATTGGTAAAGGATGAAGTCAGATAGAGGGGTGGGTGGGCGTAAGTTGGAGAGAGATAATGGGCGGCATAAGTAAGGGATGGAGTTACGGGGTACTGGCAAAGAATGGAGTGAGATAATGGGGGTTAAAGGGCATAGGGACAGAATGGGATGGGGTATAGGCACAGAATGGGTGAGATAATGGGGGTATAGACACAGAATGGGTGAGATAATGGGGGTATAGGCACAGAATGGGTGAGATAATGGGGGTATAGACACAGAATGGGTGAGATAAATGAGGGTTTGGTACAGGAAGGGTCAGATAGGTGGGTGGATAGGCACAGGTTGGAGAGATTTTGGTAGGCATAGGTACAAGTTAGGGTGAGATAGAAACATATTGGGGGTTAGATTAGTGACAGGGTTGGCACAGAATGGGTGAGATAATGGAATATGTACAAGATGGGGTTGAATAATTGTGGAAATGGACACAGGATGAGGTTGAATACATGGGGGGATGGGCACATGATGGAGTTAGATATAGGGGAGATGGGCACGTAATGGGGTTGAGTATTTGGGGATGGGCATGTGATGAGGTTGAATATTTGGGGGTGGACACGTGATGGGTTGAGTATTTGGGGGATGGAAGCACCTCATAGCGCTCCAGGCGGTGCATCGGGGTCGGGCGGTGAGATGAGGTCATCGCTGTACGGTTTTCATATCACTCCTACTAAGGGCCATTCGAGCGCTCCCCGGCAACAACTAGAATTCACGTGAAGCCGGGATATAAACGCCCAGAATTAGGGATTTCTATGCAGGGTTATTCAGAGACAGGTGAAAACCTTGAGAATTGCCAGGAGAATTAACAATCTAGACCAAATAACCGATTTGGACAGTGAGATAAATGGGAGAATTTTTCTGGTTTGACTATTTTGACCTAGACTTTTCACTTCTCCAGTCATTCTCAAGGTTTTCACCTCTTTCTGAATAGCCCTGCTTTTATAATGAATTCTTTATACGGCAGGGCAGCCGCTCTCATGCACCGCCCAGCGAGTAATATGTGACCAGCAAAACATGGTCTGAAGAGAAACACATGAATGAATGGCGTCCGGCCTGCCCTAACCCAAAACCTTACAAACCTATAGATTACACACACAGGGGGCATAACTATGTGTGACTGACACCCCCCCTGGCCTCACTCCATGTGATACACCCCCCCCGGCCTCACTCCATGTGATACACATCAACCAGACAATCCCCCAATAAAACATGGCAATGCGCCCGCCCGCGCCGCTTCTGCTGCAGATTGGCTTCATCCGCAAACATAAAATCCATCGGCTCCTCACACATCACGTTGTAGGAAGCGCGGCTGTATCGTCATGTGAGGGGGCGTGGCTGACCTACATTGGTCCAATCAGAGGGCCGCACTGCAGAAAAGCCTCGCATCCCTACGAGTGTCACGTGTGGACCGCGCTGTCTGCTGCCTCCGGCGGGTGCACGTGCTGTCAGTCTGTGCGGGTGCGCGCACAATCAGCCAGGCAGCAGAGCGGGAGCGCGCACCACTTACCTGCCAGGGAAACGAGGGCGCGCATTGTGACCCGGGCACTGTGACATTGGGTGGGTGGGGGGGGAGATAGGGTTTACCAGATCAGCCATGTTTTCCTGGACACACACATTATTACTGTTTCATGCAGAGGGAGAGCACAGGAAAAAGTGCTGCCCTGCAACATGTATAATTCATAAGCTGCCGGAAGGTAATCGAGGCAGGTCACGCGGGATTCCTTTATGATTTCTTACCGGCGGCGTATTTATAGACTCTACGTGATGCGAGGTGGCATTTTTCATGCGCTGCCCATCAGCATGAATAAATTATATGTGTTCAGGAAAACATGGGGGATCTGGCAACCCAAGGGGTTAAAAATTACGCTCCTGGCGACAGCTCCCAGCGAGCGCCCCTCACAGGCAGAGCTATATATAACCCCCCCCCCCCGTTTGCCTTGCGTTAGACCGTTCCATATTACTGTACATGACCCGGGATTCCGCAGAATGCGTTTGGCGCATCACGTCTAGACGCCTGTTCTTTTTGGGATAATGCCCAATGGTTTCACAATCGGGGAGCATTGAGGGTGTTGCTCTGCAGGGGCGGGGCCAGCGACTTAATAGCACGGCCTGTGAAGAGCCAGGGAGTTTATAATAAAGCTGAGAGGTTTGTAAACCGCAACGACAACCACTAAGGCCCCGTTCACACCTAGCCGTTTTAACGCGCGTTCGTGCACGCTTTAAATCCCATGCTTTGCTATGGGCCCCATTCAGACCTAAGCGTTTTAGAGCGCGCAGGAACGCGCGTTAAAACGGCCGACCCAAAAAGAAGTTCGGGAGCTTCATTTCGGGCATACAGCAGCGTGTTCGCGGCCATAGCATAGCCGCGAACGCGTGTAAAAAAAACGCGCGCATTGCGCGACGCAGCGCTACGCCCAGGTGTGAACCCAGCCTAGAGTAAGACCGCCATGCACAGAGGCGACAACACGGGCAGCATCGCAGGAAGCTCACGATGGGAGTGTGAATGGTGCATGCTGGGTAATACAGTTACATTATAATAAAATAAAATTTCAATCTAGAAATCATTTTTATTAATGTGGAAAGTCTTGCGACTCGATCCCGACTGAGCCACCGGTAACGAGTGCAGGCGCTCGGGACACCTAACCCACCTGGCAGCCAAGACACTGCGCACGAGCCTGGTGTAAATTAACCCTTCCTATACTTTGGCTTGCTGTTGATGAGCGATTCCAACCTCGCTTCTTATTCTCTGCTGGAGGCGGTATTCTGCAAACTCCACGGCTTCTAAGCATCCCTTACCTCTGGCCAAACGTTGCCTCTTCTGGCCCCTTGCCGCATCCTCTTGCCACACGTTGCCTCTTCTGGCCCCTTGCCGCTTCCTCTGGCCACACGTTGCCTCTTCTGGCCCTTTGCCGCTTCCTCTGGCCCCACGTTACCTCTTCTGGCCCCTTGCCGGCTCCTCTGGCCCCTCGTTACCTCTTCTGGCCCCTCGCCGCCTCCTCTGGCCACACGTCACCTCTTCTGTCCCCTCGCCACCTCCTCTGGCCACTTGTTATCTCTTCTGTCCCCTCGCCACCTCCTCTGGCCACACGTTGCCTCTTCTGGCCCCTCGTTGCCTCCTCTGGCCACACGTTACCTCTTCTGGCCCCACGCCACCTCTTCTGGCCACACGTTACCTCTTCTGGCCCCATGCCGCCTCCTCTGGCCACACGTTGCCTCTTCTGGCCCCTCATCGCCTCCTCTGGCCACACATTACCTCTCTGGCCCCATGCTGCCTCCTCTGGCCACACGTTGCATCTTATGGCCCTTCGTCGCCTCCTCTGGCCCCACGTTACCTCTTCTGGCCCCATGCCGTCTCCTTTGGCCACGTTACCTCTTCTGGCCCCATGCTGTCTCCACTGGCCACACGTTGTCTCTTCTGGCCCCTCGCCGCCTCCTCTAGCCACACGTTGCCTCTTCTGGCCCCTCGCCGCCTCCTCTAGCCACACGTTGCCTCTTCTGGCCCCTCGCCGCCTCCTCTAGCCACACATGTTGCTCTTCTGGCCCCACGCTGCCTCCTCTGACCGTGTTCAAAAGAACACCTGGAACAAACAGTTCCCACTTTCCTTCTGTAGCTGAAGAACAACCCCACTTCCCGGGAGCTTGGGCAGGGTTGCACCTGGTTCCATTTAGCTGATGCCAGTGGCAATGTGTGGCACTTATGCCAATATTTCCCTTTAGCAGCTAGGTCAGAAACAAAAGCCCCTCCTCCATCTTTCCCTAAATCAGTTTAATATATATATATATATATATATATTTTTTTTTTTCAGATTTATCCCCATTATTTGTTACCTTTCCAAGTTTTTCCTTCTTAACACACGAGTCTGCAGACTCCCTCCCTCTCTACATGTGATTAACATTGCTTATTCCCTGCCCTAGAGTATTATTATTATTATTATTCTTTATTTATAAAGCGCCAGCATATTCCGCAGCGCTGTACAATAAGCACAGTATAGACAGGGTTACAATACATTGAACAACATTTGACAAACAGTACAGGAGGAGATGAGGGCCCTATTCCCGTAGGAACTCACAATCTGGGAGGGTTGGGGTTGGAAACAGGAGGAGAGGACTGTAAGGTGAGAGTGATTGATGGTTGCGTCAGTGAGTTGGGTGGTAGGCTTCCCTAAATAGGAATGTTTTAAGGGAGCGTTTGAAGGAAGAGAAGTTAGGGGAAAGTCTGACAGTACGAGGGAGAGCGTTCCAGAGAGTGGGGGCTGCGCGTGAGAAATCCTGCAGTCTATCATGGAAGAGGTGATGCGGGGAGAAGCTAGGCGCAGGTCACTGTTTGACCTTAGGGAGCGGGCTGGGGTGTATTTGGTGATTAGTGAGGACAGGTAGTGGGGAGCTGAGTTAGTGAGGGTTTTGTAGGTAAGGATAAGGATTTTGAACTTAATTCTGCAGTGGATGGGGAGCCAGTGAAGGGACTCGCAGAGGGGAGCGGCAGAGACAGAGCGGCGGGTGAGGTGAATTAGCCTGGCGGAGGCGTTCAGGATGGATTGTAGGGGGGAGAGGCGGGACAGAGGGAGGCCAGATAAGAGATTATTGCAATAGTCGAGTCGGGAGATTACCAGGGCGTGTATGAGTTGTTTTGTGGTGACAGCGGTAAGAAATGGCCGAATTCTGGAAATATTACGCAGTTGGTATCGGCAGGAGGTGGAAAGAGACTTGATGTGGGGGATGAAGGAAAGAGCAGAGTCAAGTGTAACTCCAAGACAGCGAACTTGGTTTGATGGGGAGATGGTGATACCCTCCACCGTGATAGAGAAGTCAGGAGGTGGGGAGGCATTGGAGGGAGGAATAAGTAGGAGCTCAGTCTTTGACATGTTGATCTTTAGGTGGTGGGAGGCCATCCAGGAGGAGATGCCAGATAAACAGTCACTGACTTTTGAAAGGACAGGGGGAGAGAGAGATCAGGGGTAGAGAGGTAGATCTGAGTGTCATCAGCGTAGAGGTGGTAATTAAAGCCAAAGCTGTTGATGATTTTGCCCAGGGAGGAAGTGTAGATGGAAAAGAGCAGAGGACCAAGGACAGAGCCTTGAGGTACACCAACAGATAAAGGCAATGAAGAGGAAGAGTTACCAGCAAAGGACACACAGAAGGACCTGTTGGATAAATAGGAGTCAACCCAAGCAAGTGCAGTGTCACCGAGACCCAGAGAGTTGAGGGTCTGTAGAAGGAGGGGGTGGTCAACAGTGTCAAAAGCAGCCGAGAGGTCAAGCAGGATGAGAATAGAATAGTGGCCGTGTTTTTTAGCAGTTAGGAGGTCATTGGTGACTTTGGTGAGGGCAGTTTCAGTTGAGTGTAGGGGACGGAAGCCAGATTGCAGGGGGTCAAGTAGGGAATTGGAGGACAGGAAGAGGGAGAGGCGGTTGAAGACTAGTTTTTCTAAGAGCTTTAGAGGTAAAGGGAAGCAGGGATACAGGGCGGTAGTTGGATGGAGAGTTGGGATCGAGTGATGGTTTCTTTAGTAAAGGGGTAACTAGCGCGTGTTTGAAGGCGGATGGGAAGGAGCCGGTGGAGAGAGATAGGTTGAAGATGTGTGTGAGAGCAGGGGTGAGGGAGGAGGAGGGGGGGAGGAATTAGATGTGAGGGAATGGGGTCGAGCGGGCACGTGGTGAGATGTGAGGAGGACAATAAGGAATTGACTTCCTCCTCAGTGGCTGGGAGGAAGCGGCAGAGGGTGGCAGAGGGGACCTGTGGGAGTGGAAGTGGCAGATAACTATCTTGTGTTGGGATGTTGCTTCTGATAGTTAGAGTTTTACTGAGGAAGTAGTCTGCCAGGTCTTGAGCGCTGAAGGCAGCTGTGGGGGAGGTGCAGGTGGGTAGAGGAGGGTGTTGAAGGTGGACCAGAGCCGTTTAGGGTTGGAGGACAGCGTAGATATAAGAGATGAGAAGAAGGATTGTTTGGCCAAGTGGAGGGCAGAGGTGTATGACCGGAGAATAAACTTGAAGTGAACAAAATCAGCTTCAGAGCGGGATTTCCTCCAGGCACGCTCTGCGGTGCGGGAGCATCTTTGCAGGTAGCGAGTCTGGAGGGTGTGCCAGGACTGAAGCTGGCGGCGTGGGGCCTTACAGAGTCGAAGAGGAGCAAGAGTGCCTAGAGCAGAGATAAGAGTAGTGTTGTAGTGATTAGTGGCAGCATCAGGGCAGGAGAAGGATGAGGTATGAGGGAGGTGGTGAAGTAGGTTGGAGAATTGATGGGGGTCCACAGCATGTAGATTTCTGCGAGTGTGTGTGCGGGGTGGGGGAGCAGGGTGTTTAGGAAGTCCAGATAGGTTGAAAGAGAGAAGGTGGTGGTCAGAGATGGGGAAAGGGCGACAGTTGAACTCAGAAATGGAGCAGAGGTTGGAAAAGACAAGGTCAATAGCGTGACCATCGCGGTGGGTAGGGAGGAGGGAGGATTGTGTGATGCAGTGACACGTTCTCAATTTGGGATTTTTCTCCTTTTTTTTTAAAATGAGTTACCCCAGAGGATATAATATAACCACAAAGCGTTAGATGTTAAAATGTGGAAATATTCATTGACATGTTGTAAAACTGGGGTCAACAATCCTGGCTCACTAGATGTTTCGGAACTACCCTTGATCATTCAACCTAATGAGTAGCTTAGCATCATGGGAGATGTGTCGTTCTAATGTGACATGACAAAAAACACACAGCGTGTTGTTCACAAAGCACCGGCGTTGCAGATACCTGTAAAAATATCCGGCATTTCAGAAAACTTCAATCCAAAAATGCAACGGGAGAAGCTTCTCCTGTCACTCTGGGATTTTAGTTTTGACGCCGGCGTTTGTAATTATGGTGATTTTCACTTGTATCAGTAATGCTGGCAACCAGCGCCGCTTGGGGAATAACCCCGATAGTAGATTCAGAATAGATCAATACGTAGTGTGCTGAAAGATTAAAAAACAGTATACAATATGTCTGGGTTCTGCCATAAAAAAAACATGATTTCAAACAGCGTTTAAAAGGGTACTAATTAAAAATCACACTCTCCCCTTTTTGTTTTGGCGTTAAATTGGGCCGACCGCCAATGCCTGATCTTTTTTTAAACATTTTTATTATATTTTTTTATGTTGGCTATAAGTACTCCCCTTTTCTCCCTCGGCGCACTGCTCATCCATGTCAGCTCATGGGTTTCCATAATCCGGAAGTCCCTGTAGTTTTCCTGTGCAGTTTGTGCTTCTACACAAATTGCGCATTGCTCGGAATATACGTACTTTACATACACGAGCCGAGGAGTTACGCAGCGCCTGCGCAGAACGATGAATCAGAGCTGCATGCATGCACAGAACCGATCCGTCAGCTGCCTCTCTCTGGACGCCAGCTATCACCGGCGGTCTGACAGAGGGTAATCGATCTGGTGACAGGCAGCCGGGAAATTCCTGACTGCCTGGTGACGATTGTTTGGAAGGAGGAAATTCCTCCACTTCACATAGCGATTTCTCCTACAGGCCAGCTCTTCTGATCACACCCGACAGGTTCTGAAACAATGGGGTGCCATGGTCAATCATCAACAGACTATGAATCAAGAGGACATCGGAAAAACAGGCCAGGCGGTGCGAGGAAAATACCTGACTTCATATTTCCTCTGCGGAGAATTCAGCCCGTACCTGCTGGGGGAAATGCAGAATCTCTTTCAGTCTTCGGGATCTTGTGATCAGTTTAAAATAGATTTTAGAATGGGTGAAGAAAATTTCAAACTACTGTAGCGCTCACTCCCGGAGGAGCCGCTGAACATGAACCACGGGTCAGTCTCCCCGCACTAGGGAATAAATATACTCCAACACCGCTGTGAGATTTTATCATTTAAATAGTTTACTAAAATAATAAGCAGACGTTGAAACACGGTATTCACAGATATTATTACAGTACTTTCGTATTGCGGTAAAACGCGTAGCGGAAAAGAAACGAAACACGAGGCTTCGTATTTCGGAAGAATAAAATATTCGCTACCGAACAGAAAAATATATGCAATTGCCCAATAGTTCGGAAAAACAGAGACACGTAGCGAACCCCAAAATACAATCTCTTCGTATTACGATAAACGCGCAGCGGAAAAAGAGAAAAATATGTATTCAGAACGTAACTTTAACTCCCGTTCCGATTCGTAACAAAATGAGTCCTGCACAGGTTTAAGTCCCGGAATGTAAAAGGTGTGTATGTGTGTGTGGTACCCGGGTACTGTTCAACTGGCCAGTGAATTTACTTAAGGAATGTCTTCGACTAGTCAAGTTGGGGCCCTGTGGACTTTAAAGAGAAAACAGCAGTGTGTTCCTTGATTACATACGGCCTTGGAGGCCTCTCACCCATCCACCGGTTGCTGTAGGCTCCGCTGACCCAGGACGTCTCTCCGCTCGATTTTTGACTGGGGATACTAGCGGCCGGATCCGTTGTCTGACTCTCTGTTGCTTGTCCACGACTTGTCCCGCTCACCGCCTGCTCTCCGTATCCGATCAGCTCGCGGCAACTCCTCACTCCAGGTCTTTGGCTTCTTTAATCTGCAGCAATCTCAGGAACTCGGAGGTCTCCTTCTCTTTAGGCCGAATGACCCGATAAGGAACTGACAGGTCTCTCTCTTGCTCTGGCCTAGGCCCTCCTGCGATGTCTTGCACTGCGTCTGCTCTCTCTCGTTCCCTCGCGCGCTCTGGCGCGTTCTCCACGAGATTCGGGAAGTAAGCCTCCTGTGTCCCACCCACTTCCTGTCCTTTTGCAAAGCACGCCTGGAAATGTAGTCCCAATGTCTCGTGTCTCTAATCGCGATTGTCTCCATCTTGTGGCCAAAAATAGGTACTACCGGCAGCAAGATTTAACACAGCGCTACACTACCTTGTGTTAAAGTGCTTTCCTTCCAAAGGCCACATCCATTTACACACTGACGCACTCTATCCCATTTAAACTCATTTACACCAAATTACATTTCACTTTTGTTCTGACATCAAACGGAATGTTATTAAATCAGCCTTTTTCGGGCAGAAAACACGAGGGATTAAGTAGATTTCTTCAATCAGCTTTAAATCAGTAGATATTTTTGGTTTAAGCCGCGCCAGCCGGCCATTGGATAAAGCGGACAGCACGCTATCGTTGTGCGAGATTGCGTCAGATAACGCAGGGAATTATCTTGATTTAATGGCAAATAAAAAAAAAATTTGTTATTTATTTGGAAAGCGGAAAAAATAAAACCCTGAAAACTAGAAACAATAACACCACTTTTTAAGGTCCACGGCAGCAGGAAGCGAAAAGGCTCCAAGCAGGAAGTGTATAACCGTATAATACACTCTAAGATCGCTAGACAAACAGGGGAAGCAGCAACGGTTATGGCAACCACAGTGATTCCTGGAGGCACACACAGCGCTCTCATAATAAAAACCAGGAAAGCATCAGGACTACTGAAGAAATCAGTATAGGCTCATCCATAAGGTTGGGGTGGCGCCCTACCATTTTTTTGCAATAAAGTTTTCTAAATTATACAATAGTTTTTTTTTAATTTTGCGACCTTTAACATGTGCCTGATTGATAAAACGTCTTGTGTCCCTTTAAGCAGTGTCCTTGTCTCTTCACATGTTGCTAGGCAGAGTTAAGAAAAAAAAAAAATAATCTGACCATTCTTACAGCAGATGCCTGCCTTAACCCCTTAATACCAGAGAAAGCACAGCCACACTTACCTTAATGTGCTGAATAGCAATAGTAAATAGGATATTTTTCTTTAATACACTGACATTTTTCTTATACACTGGCATGTTTGATATACTCAAAGTTATTTAGAGTCATATGAGTAGGATTTGTGTACATTTAGTTTTGTGTGTTTTTTTTAGTAAATAATATTAAAATAAATTCTCACTTTTTTTATACCAAATATTGTTTTATGTATACATCTTGTGGCTAAATTCTGGATTACACATGTAATTATTACATTTAGCCTCAAAATGGCCATTTTATTTCCCTTATTAATATGAATATGTCTATATGGTTTATTCCTTATATATGGGACTGTCCAGATATTTTAGAGGCAGTAGTGCCATTGCCATATAGACATATTCCAATTCTTGATTAAAAACATTCATGCTTCCAGTCTGGTGCCCCATCGACCTGAAATGTCACCACCCGCCAGTGATTTTCCGGTAGACAAGGCTCTCACAAAACAGTAAAATTCATAGGTCTTTGTCTATAACAGCTGGTGAATCGTTAAAAGGGACACACTATGCATCCTGACCACCTGTTTATTTAGGTGGTTAGGGTGAGATAGGTGCACCCTATCTCCTGTCCTATTGGGCTATGACAGCTATGTAAAGATTAGAGGCTTCCTCTGCCTACACAGCAGTCACTTCCCCCTGCCGAGTATATTAGGTATCAAATATGTCGGCACGCATTCGGGGGGGGGGGGGGTGGTACATTTTTACATAGAGTATCCTTTTAAGATGGTGTAGTGTGAAATTTGACTCCAGAAGAATGAGAATGTCTTAAGCAGAGCTGGGGTATATTTTCAAAATGCCCCAAGTTCCTGACTTGCTCCGTTACTTCTCCAAGCAGTCATCAATAAAGACGAGCTGTAGGGTTCCATTTTTTTTCCATCCCAAATAAAACTGATAAATATGCACTCTTAAAAATGTAATCCTGTCCCTTAGGAAAAATATTAATAAATCGATACCAATGCATATTGATTTTATCATCATTTTTACTATTTGCAACTATTATGGGCAGGGTGCTGCCCGAGTTACCCCTATGGAGGAGCCTCCACTGGTCAGTATCTGGTTTATAATCGGGTGTGACCTGTTAATATTCGCCATGTTTTAGCCATCACAGCAAACTAGCTAAAATAATTAGGGATGTGCGTTTCGGGTTACGGAATTTCGGAATTTTCACGAAATTTCCCGATTCGTGTTTTCGGATGCGGCCGATTTTCCGAAAATTTTTAGATCCGAAAATGGCAGATCCGAAAAGTTTTCCGAGCCGAAACGAAATATTTTCGGAATTTTCGAATGGACTTGAAATGTGTCAAATCGAAAATTTTGTTTCCCGAAATTTCATTCCGAAAAAACGAAAATTTTCGAAAATACGAAAAGTCGATACAAAAAACGAGCTAAGTGACACGAAAATACGAAAAATAGTCGATATTCCGAAACCATGTACAATTCTGAAAAACAAAAATTTCCGAAAATACGAAAAGCCGATACAAATACGAGTTAAGTGACACGAAAATACGAAAAATGGTCGAAATTCCGAAAAAAAAAATGTACACGAAAAACGAGTCGAGCCGAACCGAATCGAAACAGAAATCGGTCGACACGAGCCGAATCGAAAAGTTTAAAAATCCGAAAAATCGAATTGAACCGAAAAAAAAATCGGTGCACAAGCCTAAAAATAATCAGTTTAGGTTAAAAGGGGAATAAACAGAATAAAATGACGTAAAACCTCGCGACCACAGATTTAAATGATCTGACTTTCAAACCTCTTAAAAAAAGTTTAACAACTGACCTACGGCCAGAAGTGATACTGTAAAACTGCAGCCGTGGCGGGTTTAGGGTTTGAAAACCACCTATACGCAAGTTTCTTAATATCCCCCAGGTTAATTTCTGAAGCAACGTATATGCAGATTTTGCGTTATTGTAGGTTCTCTAATGTGTCCCTGTTTGTATTGGGCTGCAAAAAAAAAAAAAAGTGCATACACCTTGGCGTCCTTTAAAATAAGCGATGACACCGGAGCTAATATTTAAACACTTATTATTTTTCCTCCCTGTAGTATAATTGACGATGCATAGGTTAAAAGAGGGGGGGGGGAGCAACAACAAAAAATATATATATATATACATTAATTAAATTGAATTTAATGGAGTCGGGGATTCAGCAGATTTTGACACCAGGTGCTGGAACTTTGCGATATTTAATATGTTCTATTTGCTTCCCTTTCACATGGAAGAGCAATTAGGAAGCGACGTGGAAAGCAGAATAAAGTTTGAAGTGAAACGTTGCAGAAATTCAGAAAAGTTCTTTAGTTTCTCGTCTCTCAGAGCATCGGTGGAAAAAAAACTTGCCGGGTGCGGAATGCCTGATCTATCGGCTGTACTGACGGCAACGTCACCAGCCGTCTGATTAACCCCTTCAGAGCTGAGCTCGTTTTTGCTCATCGTGTTTAAATGTTATTTGAAGTCATGTTTTATTGCAGAACCCACGCTTATTATAATTTTTTGCCAACTCAGCAGGTTCTAAATACAGGTTGCCTACCCCATTTCTCAAATAATGAAAAGCAGAGTCAAGATGTTTCTGAACTTCAGCAGCCATAATTCTCCAGCCATCTGTTGTTTTCAAAGAATTCTGGAAATTGTAGGCTAGCAGCACCTGGACGTCGGGCTATGTTCCCTGCTCTAGATGAAAATTAGTATACCCCATCTGCAGTTGGCCTGATTGAGTAGACTAGATCTGGCCTTAGTGGAGAGCATAGATCCTCACTGTTTCTTGTTCGGGACCCACAGCAGCAAGGGATCAGTCAAGAGGAGAGCCGCATTACTGAAATACCTGCGGCCTATTAGTTTGCTGCCCCCCCCCCCAAAATACTGTGCATTTTAAGCCTATAATACAGACAACTGTAACACTTCTATATCTTCTTTTTAAATGCAGCTAAAGAAGAAAAAAATCCTAGCTCTAATCAATACGGAGAGGAGCTGAAAAATGCATTAATTACCTTGACTGTAATTTTGTCTCAGCTTTTGACTTCCCAGATTTCAAATTTTTTTACTCAGTTTCTGATAGTCTCAGCTTCTTTTTTTTGCAATCTCTGCTCTCTGTCCCCCTTTCTTTCACTCTGCTCTCTGTCCCTCTTTCTTTCATTCTTTTCTGTCCCCCTTTCTTCCCCTCTGCTCTCTGTTCCCTTTTCTTTCATTCTTCATCCCCCTTTCTTTCACTCTTTGTTCCTCTTTCTTTCATTCTTCTCCATCCCCCTTTCTTTCACTCTCTCTTTGTCCCCATTTCTTTCATTCTTCTCTGTCCCCCTTTCTTTCACTGCTCTCTGTCCCCCTTTCTTTCACTGCTCTCTGTCCCCCTTTCTTTCATTCTTTTCTCTGTCCCCTTTCTTTCATTCTTTTCTCTGTCCCCCTTTCTTTCATTCTTTTCTCTGTCCCCCTTTCTTTCATTCTTTTCTCTGTCCCCCTTTCTTTCATTCTTTTCTCTGTCCCACTTTCTTTCACTCTGCTCTGTTCCCCTTTCTTTCATTCTTTTCTGTTCCCTTCTTTCACTCTGCTCCCCTTTCTTTCATTCTTTTCTTCATCCCCCTTTCTTTCACTCTTTGTCCCCATTCTTTCAATCCGCTCTGTCCCCCTTTCTTTCACTCCACTCTTTGTCCCCCTTTCTTTCACTCTGCTCTGTCCCCCTTTCTTTCACTCTTTGTCCCCCATTCTTTCAATCCGCTCTGTCCCCCTTTCTTTCACTCTGCTCTTTGTCCCCCTTTCTTTCATTCTTTTCTGTCCCCCTTTCTTTCATTCTTTTCTGTCCCCCTTTCACTCTGCTCTGTTCCCCTTTCTTTCACTCTTTGTCCCCATTCTTTCAATCCGCTCTGTCCCCCTTTCTTTCACTCCACTCTTTGTCCCCCTTTCTTTCACTCTGTCCTGTCCCTTCTTTCCTCTGCCCCATCAGATGGCATTCGCGCGTTGCTCGCTCAGTGGTTCGTCCCTCTCCGCTCAGTCAGATTGCGACACACCTATTTCTCGACGGAACATGAACACTTCTCGATGGTCCCACCTGACACATGGTGACACCCTGCCGCGCACCCAGGAAGTTCCCCAGACTTCCAAGCCATTTTTCCTGGGGTTTAGAAAGAGGAGCGCGCGGCTCGTACCTGACACTGAGCACAGCCGGACATGGGGGATCCGAATGGGACCAAGACCCATTAAACCCGATCCCACGTAACAAACACACTGCCTGATTGCGAATGCCTCAGCTTTGCAGTCCACTAGCCGCCACTGCCGGCTACGAGAGCTGCATGGGGATTTTGTTTATTGCAATAGGGCTCCAGAATGCGCCCCTTAAAGTCTCAACACATCAGCCATGACAGCCGATGTATTGAAATGATTTGAAAATCTCTAAGTTCTGTTTTTCCTGCAGGGAAACACTGAACTCAAGCTGTAATGTGCATGTGGTAGCACTTTTTGGCCAGCAGAGGGAGCCCTGTGTTAAATAGGGTTTACCTACACTGAAACTATACAATAAGTCGCCTTTTTGTACAGTATTTTTAACGTGTGGGAATAGAAAGTGATTTTTCCACAAAACCACTGGGTCCTGCACAGCGTCCCAGGACTTCCTGGGACACAAGTATTTTCATTTTTTCTTTAACCAAATAATAAATGTATTCTTTCTATAAGAGGGAGGCTCACTAATGAGTAAAATCTAGACAGTTTACTGCAGAACTCAGAATAAATTGAAATTTGGCATCTGCTGTGGACAAGAGGAATACATCCTGGAGCTAAGCGAGCGATGTATGAACTAGTTTTCCTTACCTTTAAGGCTAGGGTCAGACTAGCGCAGTTTTAACGTGCGTTTAGCCGCACGAAATCACGGCCGTACTAGCAGCAAATGATGTCCAATGCCGGGGAACATACGACGAACGGCCGCACGAAAGTTCGTCCGCGCAACGCAAGTGGCCAACGAACGCATTTTTTCGAGAACGTCAAACCGCTACTACTGACGTACAGAGTGCGCTGCGTCCGCATAGCGGCGTGTGTGTGTGATTAGGAGACGTCAGACACTGCTAATGTCCGGCTAACATAACGTCCAGACACAAAAAGTGTTTTATTGATGATCCGTACAAAATCACGGACGAAAAGGCGCATCGTATGACCGCTATCGCGTATTCCGGGAAAAAATACGTACGTTCGTTCGACCGCACTTATTCACGGACAACGTGAAAAATGCGTTCGTCTGACCCTAGCCTAAAGGGCTCTCTACAATGCAGAAACTGTCATGGTTATGCCATTATCCACACGAAAGTGACCTTCCTGATGCACATGAGCCGGGCTTTATATCCACCTGTAAACTTATATACCTAAGAATGTGTTCAGGGTTACACAAGAGAAAATTAAAAAAAAAAAGTAAATAAAAGCCAGGAGAGTGTGTGTGTGTGTTAGTTAATCCAATGTGTCCTGGTTCATTTCGTCAGTGTTAACCAAACCTGTCCTCAGGACCTTCCGCCTGGCCAGGTTTGCAGGATACCTGAAGCACAGCAAAGGTGATATGATTTGCTGCTCAGTGATTGCAGGATTCAGGCTGCACTTCCCCAAGGTGATCTGTAAAATCTGGTCTGGCTGAGGGTCCCGAGGACATGTTTGGTAAACACTGATTTAAATGAAGCATGAGAACGTGCTCATCCTCATACACACTGCAAATTACTGCAAGTGTTATTGCTGTGGAGCTTTGTGATTCATTCATACATACTGCACATTATTGTATCACAGAGCTCCACAGCAATAGAACTCATAGCAATGTGCAGTGTGTATCACAGAGCTACACAGCAATAAAACTCCCAAATAATGTGCAGTGTGTATGAGCGTTTCACACTGCTCCATAGCAATAAAGCTCACAGTAATGTGCGGTGTGTATGAGCGTATTGCAAAGCTCCACAGTAATAAAACTCATAGTAATGTGCAGTGTGTATGAGCATATCACAGAGCTAGACAGCAATAAAACTCACAGTAATGTGCCATGTGTTTGGGCGTATCTGTAACGATAGGCTCCCTATAGAGTGATGGGGAGCCTTTAGGCTGTGTAGTTTGAAGCCTTTTGGGCAGGTATATGGTTTGTTGCTTATAGCAGAATCCAGCACACACTTGCAGAACTCGAAAACAAGACTAGAATGTATTCAGCGGCCTGCAGGGCAGAACTCCCAGCCAGGGAGATTAGACAAAACCATGAGTACCACTCAACACCAAATGGCTTCTTGGCCAAATGCCTGCTGAGTGAAAACAGACTTACCGTATTTTTTGCTCCATAAGACGCACTTTTCTCCCCCCAAAAAGTGGGGGGAAAAGTGGGTGGCTCCCCCAGGCGAGTGCCCAAGCTTCCTGCCGCCGGACGCACGCTCAGAGGGAGCCTAACGCGGCGGCGACAGGTGAGCTGAGGCATATCCATGAGCTGCTGGGGCACATCCATGAGCTGCTGGGGCACATCCATGAGCTGCTGGGGCACATCCATGAGCGAGCTGGGGCACATCCATGAGGGAGCTGGGGCATATCCATGAGGGAGCTGGGGCATATCCATGAGGGAGCTGGGGCATATCCATGAGGGAGCTGGGGCATATCCATGAACGAGCTGGGGCATATCCATGTGCTGGGGCATTACCCATGTGCTGGGGCAATATCCATAAGTTGGGGGGCAAATCCATGTGCTGGGACATATCCATGAGCTGGGGCATATCCATGAGCTGGGGGGCATATCCATAAGTTGGGGGCAAATCCATGTGCTGGGGCAAATCCATGTGCTGGGGCATATCCATGTGCTGGGGCATATCCATAAACTGGGGGGCATATCCATAAACTGGGGGGCATATCCATAAGCTGGGGGACAGTATCCATGAGCTGGGGGACAGTATCCATGAGCTGGGGGCAGTATCCATGAGCTGGGGGACAGTATCCATGAGCTGGGGACAGTATCCATGAGCTGGGGGCATATCCATGAGCTGGGGGACAGTATCCATGAACTGGGGGCAGTATCCATGAGCTGGGGGACAGTATCCATGAACTGGGGGCAGTATCCATGAACTGGGGGCAGTATCCATGAGCTGGGGGGCAGTATCCATGAGCTGGGGGGCAGTATCCATGAGCTGGGGCAGTATCCATGAGCTGGGGCAGTATATCCATGAGAGGAGCTGGGGCAGTATATCCATGAGAGGAGCTGGGGCAATATCCATTATTACACTATTTGATTTCAGAATATTTATTTTCCTGTTTTCCTCCTCTAAAAACTAGGTGCGTCTTATGGAGCGAAAAATACGGTAATTACAAACAGGTAGAGAAATCCTAAAACAGACAAGGTACATACAGAAGAGAGGTCCAAGAAGCCAAGCCAGGTCATACACGAGATATCAGAACGTAGAATCAGAACTTAGGGATCAGACTAGAGCATAAACCGGGAACCAAAGCCAAGGAGTCATACACAGAAATACAGAACAAATAATCAAAGGCACTGGGGATCTTCAACAGAAATAGGTCTATACTGATCCAAGGAACAAGAGTACTACTGGCCCTATATATAGGGCTGAGTAGGTTATGTGACCACCGTCCAATCGGGATGGTCTGCAGAGCCTGAGCATGAAAACCAGCAAACTGGCAAATCCCTGCTCCCACCACCAGGGGGCAGGGTCGAGATGTGACAGTATCACAGAGCGCCACAGCAATAAAACTCACAGTAATGTGCAGTGTGTGTGAGCTTTATTGCTATGCAGTTTTGGGATACACACTGCAGTTAGCTTTATTGATATGGCGCTCAGGAACACGCAGGTATGTCAGCATATGCTAATAGGAAGGGTGTGGTGGTCCTAAAGGGTTGGCCTGGCTACTGGTTTATAAAACCTGCTGAAATTACAGATTATGCTTTTGGATAAAATAAATGGATTTAAGCTTTGTGAACATGTGCCTCTGGCAGGTTCCTACATATATATTTTATATAGTATGCACCAACATGAACGTTTTCATCCTATCCATTAAAACACAATGTTTTGACCCTCACTAGGGTGCAGGGACAGGTTCTAGATCATTTTAATGGATACAGAATAAAGAATTGGAAGTTTTAAGAAACAGATAAAGTGTCTAGTTTGGCTTGTTGATGGATCTAGTTTGGGGATTTAGCACCCAGACATTGGTACATTTGGTCTTGGATGTCTAAGTGTTGAAAATCACAGAATATAACAATATATATTTATTATATAACCCATATAGTGCCCCCCCCATCACCATTGATCTGTATTCCAAACGCATGCTATATTCAGCTTTGATTCATAGTTACATAATGCAGCTCTGTGCCTCTGTCTCCTCTCAATCAGACAGCAAGCAGATAATCAATAGGGACTATTAGTTCCTCTGTGCTAATTATAGCCTGGCTGGGGAGCCCGTATTAAATGTATATACAGTGGGTGTTACTGTGAGGAGGAGGAAGAATCAATAAATAAAATGACGCAGATTTTGGGGAAAAATAACAGAAAACAGTGACTAAAAAGCTACTGGAGACCGCACTGGCCTCATCTCGATCACCCAGAATACGGGCTTCATCTCCATCTCCCAGAATACGAGCTTCGTCTCGATCTCCCAGAGTACGGACCTCATCTCCATCTCCCAGGATACGGGCCTCATCTCGGTCTCCCAGAGTACAGGCCTCGCCTCAATCTCCCTCGTCCCATCTCCTCGATCTCCCGGGATACGGGCCTCGTCTCGATCTCCCAGAGTACGGGCCTCGTCTCGATCACCCAGAGTACGGGTCTCGATCACCCAGAGTACGGGCCTCATCTCAATCTCCCAGAGTACGGGCCTCGTCTCGATCTCCCAGAGTACGGGTCTCGATCACCCAGAGTACGGGCCTCATCTCAATCTCCCAGAGTACGGGCCTCGTCTCGATCTCCCAGAGTACGGGCCTCGTCTCGATCTCCCAGAGTACGGGCCTCGTCTCGATCACCCAGAGTACGGGCCTCGTCTCGATCACCAGAGTACGGGCCTCGTCTCGATCACCCAGAGTACGGGCCTCGTCTCGATCACCCAGAGTACGGGCCTCGTCTCGATCACCCAGAGTACGGGCCTCGTCTCGATCACCCAGAGTACGGGCCTCGTCTCGATCACCCAGAGTACGGGCCTCGTCTCGATCACCCAGAGTACAGGTCTCGATCACCCAGAGTACGGGCCTCGTCTCGATCTCCCAGAGTACGGGCCTCGTCTCGATCACCCAGAGTACGGGTCTTGATCACCCAGAGTACGGGTCTTGATCACCCAGAGTACGGGCCTCGTCTCGATCTCCCAGCATACGGGTCTCGTCTCGATCTCCCAGAGTACGGGCCTCATCTCGATCTCCCATAGTACGGGCCTCGTCTCCATCACCCAGAGTACGGGCCTCGTCTCGATCTCCCAGAGTACAGGCCTCGTCTTTGGGCCCAATTCAAACGTAACCGTGAAGCTAACGGCTGGAGTCGTTCGTTCGTCGACGTCCAATGGCTAGGATGGAATCGGACCCAAAAGAATTCTGAGGCATTTAAAGGCCCTGTTACGTTGCCTCCAGCCATGCCCACTGGTTATGAGAGTTTTTCTCAACCCTTTTTGAGTATAGGGTCAATCTGTTTGGCTCCCCGCCCCTGGAGTCTCGGTGTCTGATCAGACCTGTGATCACATGATCTGTACAGCCCTATTTATATGGCTGATAGTGCTACAGCTCCTTAATCCGGTTCTCTCTGCTGTGTTCCTGATTTATGTATGTTATATTTAAATATTCTGGTTCTAGACCTCTGGCTCTGTGTTTTGACGATTCTTCTGATCAACCCTTGGTACCGCGTATATTGATATCCTGTTTTTTGACTCCTGGCATAGTACTCTGACTATTCTCTTGCTAAATCCCATTTTGTGTGTTGTATGTGTGGTCTTCAGGTTCTGGTTTGTTTGTAACACACTACAGTATCTGCTGTTTATGTTTCTTGTTCTGGTGTTAGACCTAATCGCAAGGCATCCAGTGGTATTGTGCTGGTTGCAGCATAATCTTTCTAGTGAAGTCCTCCCCTGCAGGTTGTAGACTATATTCCTGTCTAGTCTGGTGTTCTGTGTCTTTGTATCTAGTACAGCTACTTATTGTTTATAGACCACATCAAGGATCTCTTTCTCGTTAGCACCATTGTTCAAGTCATGTCTGTTTAACCCCTGATTGTTCATTGTTTGTCATTTCATGTTTCCCACCCTGTACTCTGTATAGACAGAAAACCATCCAAAGGACCTTACCCCAGAGCAGGGCGTTCTTCGTGTGTGTATACAGTCTTGTCTTGTTATTTCTGTATCACGTGTTCAGGGTTCTGCATTATGCAGAGAAACACATACCGGCCTAAAGGGCTTAACTATAAACACAGCAACAAGGTCCCCCATTTGGCTCCTGAGGGGGGCCACCGTGACAGGCCCTGCCTTATATTGACCAAAAGAGCACATAAAAAAATGGTGGTTCTCAATTGTATAAACACTGTGCGACGAAACACAAAATTGTATAAAAGGCACCTACAAGTCTGGATAAAAAAAACAAATATATATATTTATTAGCATGTAACAGCAGGAATGTGTTTTTTTTTAATATCTACACATCATAAAAATACTGACTTTCTCCTAAATAGAAAATATATTAAATGAATATACATCACGAGACATTTCATCTCTCATAATGACTCAAAAATATAATATAATATTACAGTGTCTCAAGCAATGAAAGGAAATTGGCTGGCAGTGTATACCTTAAAACCAGTATGGCTGTCGATGGGTTAACCTTCACTGCACAACCCAATGTGACGAATTCAAATTAGTTCTAGGCTCAATTCTCCTCTGCTTCAATATATCAAATGAAACATCAGAAATTTACTCCTATTACAGTCATGTACGATACCCATGTGGCCGACCACATGACTGACTGTGAAACTGCCCGTGTGCGCCCTCGCAGGTGGTTAGCCCTGGAATACACTTAGAAGGTGACGATTCCTTTTTAGGTTGGGTTCCTTATACCAGTGTTTCCCAAACCTGCTTTCAGGAAGCACTAACAGTCCATGTTTTAACCCCTTAGTGACCAGGCGGTTTTACAGAAATCCGTCTTTTAGTGACCGCTGCTGTTTTTACGTTTCTGCGCTGTTAGTGTTTAGGTCAAATTTTCCTCTTGCTCGTTTATTCAACCCACACATATTATACACCCTTTTTCCCGCCATTAAATGGACTTTCTAGAAATACCATTATTTCCATCATATCGAATAATTTACTATAAAAAAAAAATAAAATATGATGAAAAAATGGTAAAAACACACTTTTTCGTAATTTAATCCCCAAAATCTACAACCACCCAAAAAGACCCCGGCTAAATAGGTTCATAATTTTGTCCCGAGACTAGAAATACCCAATATTTACATGCGTTTGCTTTTTAACCTCTTCACTGCTGAGACAGTTCACCTATGTGCGCTGCGCTCATTCTGACCATTTTGTGCTAATTATTTTTAGATGACAGCCTAGGTCCTATTTAATTAAACTCCCCTCAGACAAAAAAAACTTTTTAAAAAAAACATTTTTTTATTTTATTTAATTTTTTTATTATTTATTTCTTATTTATTTTATTTAAAAAAAAATTAAAACCAAACCTGGTAATGTTTGGTATCATTGGAAAGGCCATAATCAGGCCTTTCAAATTATGTCAAATATGACCATCTAGCTGCCATGGATCGGGAGATATGGGGATCCTTAAGATCCCCTTATCTCTACATGGCAGCTAGATGGTTAACTGGCCCATTGACATCCTCACACATATGGTGAGGTTTTCAGTGGGTGGGGGGGGACCTGGAGGCTTGGCTGACATCCAAGATGTCAGCCCCCTCCTGGTTCGAATCGCGTTTTGGCGCCAATTGGTGCCGAAACGTGATCCGGCGGCGAAACTGTTAATGCTATACACCGCTGATAAGGGGAGACTCTCCCCTTTTCAGCAGTGCAAACAGCACCTCCCTAGCATCAATGGTTGGGGAGATAGAGGGCTCCGAAGGAGCCCCCCCTCCCCTCCATTGAATTGCATGGGGACGCCTGCTGATGACGTCACCACGCAGCGTGGCGATGTCATCAGCCTCGCCTGCCCATGTAAATCACATGGGCAGGCTTCCTCCCTGCCAGATCACCGAGGGATCCAGCGAGGGAGGGGAGTATCGGGCGGGAGGGGGATTAGGCGCCGCTGACGTACCCTGTACGTCCGCGGGTCTAAGGGAGACCTGTGGACAGGACGTACAGGGTACGTCAGGGGTCCTTAAGGGGTTAAGGATTTCCTTGGGGAAATACAGACTGAATCCTGCAATCACTGAGCAGTAAATCATATCACCTGTGCTGTGCTTCAGATATCCTGCAAACCTGGCCTGTCAGTGGGTCCTGAGGACAGGGTTGGGAAACACTGGTTTATACAGTCGGTTTATCGATATCAGTCGGTGAAGATGTTTTCGGAGAAATCTTGAACAGCTGGACAGTCACCTAGGCCGGAGCACGTGGTGACACTTCAAGGGCTTTTTGTAATCGGAATATTTATAAATGACTCAAGGTCGGCTCGGTTTAACATTTACCAGAAACCTATGGACGTAAACAGAAGCGATTGGCTAAAAAAAAAAAACATATTAACCAAACCCTTATATCTGCAGAAGCGCAATGTATACTCTACCAGATGACCAGGATAGAATTTGGTCCAAATCCAACTACGTCAAACCCTCCTTGGCCCCAGAGAGAAGAAAAATATACATATTTGGTAAATACGGTAGGATTTTCACAAGCTTTTAGCATTTAAAGATCTTTAATATTTCTATCTTAACACCAAAAAACCCCACTTTCACCCATGAACTTAAAGCTATGTCTTACTCCTATAAGCCTTGGCAACACCTTCACCAAACAAAGCGCCGGTGGTGGACGCCAAGCTATGGTGGGAGTAACAGGCAGTGTTGGGGCATTAAACAATCAAGTCGCTCCTTAACTATCATAATACTATCTAGAATTCCTTGATGGGGTTAAATATTTGTTTTTTGGTCAACATATGAGGCATAACGTCAGACCCATCAACGGAGAGGTCTTTGAATGTGTAACAGTCTTACAGGTTGAGTGTCCCTTGTCCGACATGCTCGGCACCAGAAGTGTTATGTTTTTCAGATTGTTTGAGATTTTGGAATATTTGCATATAATAATGAGAAATATTGGGGATGGGATCCAATTCTAAAACACGAAAATTCATTTATGTTTCAGACACACCTGAAACACAAAGCCTGACGGGCATTTTATACCATATTTTTAATCATTATGTCCCCCGTCATATGAGGTCAGGTGTGGGGTTCTCTACATCTGGCATCATGTCATCGCTCAAACGGTTGTCAGATTTCAGAGTCTTTCGGATAAGGGATAATCGAGCTGTATTTATAATTTTATGACCCATTGTACAATCTGTAGCATATTGGCTCCCGACTTATTTTCTACTTCTCTGCTGTAAAATGGCCAACAGAAGTCAAGATGTCCTCCTGGCATTGTGTGTGTTATGTTGGATCTTGTAGACCAGTGGTTCCACCCAAGTACCCCCTAACAGGCCAGGTTTTAAGGATCACCTTGGGGAAATTCAGACTGAATCCTGCAATCACTGAGCAGCAAATCATATCACCTGTGCTGTGCTTCAGATATCTGGAAAATCTGGCCTTTATGGGGTACTTCAGGACCAGGTTTGGGAACCACTGTTGTAGACCACAAGAGGAAGCAAACTTTCTCTAATGTACTAAAAGCTGCCTGACGATTTGTTATCGAGTTCAAGTGGAATTGGTGACCTCCAAAATCTTGAGTCGAGTCGAACTAGGTTTGTCCCTGAGGATGGCGTATTCAGATACAAAAAGGGTCAGTGGAAACAAAGTCGTGACGGCTTCACTACAGCACGACTTAGATGTGGACTTGCTAACATGTTTTGAAATCGGCAGGGTCTCTCTGGGAGTCTTCGATGATGTTCTCTGGACCGGCCAGACTCAGAGCTCCAGTCACTGGATGAGTCCAAGATGTTGTCTCTGTCACATGACTAAAGAAAAGAAAGAAAGCTGATTAGCGATGGATAATACAGACATAGGATGGGGTCACTAATACTAGAGCTGCACGAACGGCGTATGGACAGTTGTGACATCTTGTATTCTACAGGTAGTCACATGGTATAAGACGAGCAACGGCTCTACGGTGGGGCCTGCTCAGGACTCTCAATGTTTTAGCTAGATTGTGCCATTACAAGCTTCATATGCAAATCAGACGGCTATCACCCTGAAAGGGTGGCTAGTAGACATGGACGTCATCACACCACGAGAGGTGCAGCAACCTACAACGTTCATTTTGGCCTTGTTAGGCCTCGTCAGGAGCGTATAGCTGACACCCTCTAGGCACCTCGAGCAAGGGGTCCATCTCTGGATTACCATGTAAAACTATAGTGAGAAAAAGAGAGGTTTGTGAGGGTCCGGAAGGACAAGCAACAGCACTAATGGCCTGCTCGATGTTGGATTACGTGGTATCACTGCGAGGACTATCCCAGCTATTTCTTCCATCCTGATCTTGAGTTCCACCTTGTGTTTGATTGTGACCTGCAGAACTGGTAAAAGGTGACTTCTAGAGCCCTGGTATGGCTGCATTTATGTGTCGTTTGTAAAGCCACCGGTCTCAATGTTTAAGTGAATGCATATGTGGCCGCCATGCTCTTTCGCGGTAAAGCGCAACCCTTTCAGTGACTGGATATTGAGTTACATATGACGGGGCTTGGCTGCTCACAGACCTGGACGCCT
The DNA here is from genome assembly GCA_009667805.1 of Leptobrachium leishanense. NCBI lineage: Eukaryota > Metazoa > Chordata > Amphibia > Anura > Megophryidae > Leptobrachium > Leptobrachium leishanense. The sequence goes on along the minus strand of CM019074.1, from coordinate 88,238,915 downwards.
GATGACGATGTAAACGTAATATTGTGAATCCACTTTCCTCACTTCATATCGAACGAGTAGGTAAAAAGAAAAACATGCAAATATTGACTCGTCAGGATGGATAAGGAACACTGCATTGCTTTCGCTTGTCCTATATCTTTTGTAGGTGCTGATGGGACCACGACCCAGACACCAAAGCTTTAATACGCAGCGAAATCTAACAGTTACAGTGACAATCACACTTCCACATCCTCACCTAGAACACAAGGTGCAGGTCCTGATAATATACTGGAGTGCTAGCAGGACCTGCGAAGGCACGGGGTGTGAAAAACACAGGTTGGTTCGTGTTATATCTGCACATTATGCACGTGCAAAGCCGGAAACAGTGAAACCGCGGCCTGGCCCTAGATCGCTCAAAGCAGCACGAAGAACTGTGATGTACGAAAATGACATTTCCGTAATTTTTAACTCCTATTTATTGTGACTATCGCATATTATATTACTACAATAAACATGGTTTCCTTCATTTATTCAGTGGTGGAATCATTTGGTTTCAGAACAACGCCTAAACGGCTGCCGGACATGCTATCCCTGCATCAATGCTCATGTGAAGTCAGTCATCATCAACTTTATCCATTTAGGAGTTCCAGTATCATGGTGTTGGTAGGTTGGTTTCAGCTCATAAGATCAGGTCTGCACCCCGCCCTGGATACAATAGCAGCACTGTGCTCCAGATATCATGGCGACAACTATGCTACGGATATAACGACAGCGCCGTGCTTCTCATATTCTGCTCCGAAAGTCATGGTGGCATCTTTTGCCAGATATAATTATAGCAATATGTATCAGATATCATGGAGACACTGTGCTCCGGATACCATGGCGGCAACATGCTCTGGAAGTATGGTGGCATAGTTTCCCCAGGCATAAATACTAGCTTCATGCTTCTGATACCCTGGCGGCACACTGCTCCCCATATAATGATCACACCATGCTTCTGATATCAAGGTGGCACACTGCTCCCCATATAATGATCACACCATGCTTCTGATATCAAGGTGGCACACTGCTCCCCATATAATGATCACACCATGCTTCTGATATCAAGGTGGCACACTGCTCCCCATAGAATGATCATACCATGCTTCTGATATCAAGGTGGCACACTGCTCCCCATAGAATGATCACACCATGCTTCTGATATCAAGGTGGCACACTGCTCCCCATATAATGATCACACCTTGCTTCTGATATCAAGGTGGCACACTGCTCCCCATATAATGATCACACCTTGCTTCTGATATCAAGGTGGCACACTGCTCCCCATATAATGATCACACCATGCTTCTGATATCAAGGTGGCACACTGCTCCCCATATAATGATCACATCACACCATGCTTCTGATATCAAGGTGGCACACTGCTCCCCATATAATGATCACATCACACCATGCTTCTGATATCAAGGTGGCACACTGCTCCCCATATAATGATCACACCTTGCTTCTGATATCAAGGTGGCACACTGCTCCCCATATAATGATCACACCATGCTTCTGATATCAAGGTGGCACACTGCTCCCCATATAATGATCACACCATGCTTCTGATATCAAGGTGGCACACTGCTCCCCATATAATGATCACACCTTACTTCTGATATCAAGGTGGCACACTGCTCCCCATATAATGATCGCACCTTGCTTCTGAAATCAAGGTGGCACACTGCTCCCCATATAATGATCGCACCTTGCTTCTGATTAGGGATGAGCCGAACACCCCCGAGTTCGGTTCACATTCGAACTCGAACTTTTCAAATGTTCGAACTCGAACTCAATACAAGTCAATGGGACTCAAAGTTCGAATTTTAGAGTGCCCTCCAAGAGGGCATATATGCTAGATATTTGCCATAAAAGGTGTATGGGGGTCCGGGTAGTGCCCTGGGGGACAGGAAACATGGACAAAAAGTAAAAAAAAAACGTTTTTAAAGGGACAGTGAGTTTTCCATGAAATAAAGGTTAAAAATAAAAACGAAAAATTCCTTCAAATATCGTGCCTAGGAGGTCCCCTCCACCCTGTATGATCCTTAGAAATATCTATTCAGGATGCCGAAGGAATAAATCACCCAGGATCATACAGGGTGGAAATTCACAATCGGTTTTATTAAATGATAAAAAATATCAATAATAAATTGATTCATTGTTTTAATAAAACTAGGGATGCACCGATACCACTTTTTTAAGACCGAGTACGAGTACCGATACTTTTTAAAAGTACTCACCGATACCGAGTACCGATACTTTTCTTTAATGTCATGTGACGCTTTCCAATAAGAACAGACCATATAAAAATGCCCCCAGCTCACATGTACACTTGTGTTCAAAATTATTCAACCCCCACTGAAATTGAGTGTTTTGGCCAGTTTGACATTGATTTTGATCATTCAGTCATCTTGCTTACAATTAAATCAAAGAGGCACGTGTAGGTCAGACAAATATAACATAACATTTATAATGAAATAACCACAAATGTCTTTTCTGTGCTCACATCATTATCAGTTTTATTCAACCCCCAAGTGACATTCAATCTTAGTACTTAGTACAACATCCTTTTACAGTTATAACAGCTTTTAAACGTGAAGCATAGCTTGACACAAGTGTCTTGCAGCCATCTACGGGTATCTTCGCCCATTCGTCATGGGCAAAAGCCTCCAGTTCAGTCACATTCTTAGGCTTGCGCACTGCAACTGCTTTCTTTAAGTCCCACCAGAGGTTCTCAATCGGATTTAAGTCAGGTGACTGCGATGGCCATTCCAAAATGTTCCAGCCTTTAATCTGCAACCATGCTCTAGTGCAGTGGTCCCCAACCCTGGTCCTCAGGGCCCACTAACAGGCCAGATTTTGCAGATCACCATGGGGAAAAGCAGACTGAATCCTGCAATCACTGAGCAGCAAATCATAACACCTGTGCTGTGCTTCAGATATCTGGCAAACCTGGCCTGTTAGTGGGCCCTGAGGACCAGGGTTGGGGACCACTGCTCTAGTGGACTTGGAGGTATGCTTGGAATCATTGTCCTGTTGAAAGGTCCAACGTCTCCCAAGCCTCAGGTTTGTGACGGACTGCATCACATTGTCATCCAATATCTCCTGGTACTGAAGAGAATTCATGGTACCTTGCACACGCTGGAGCTTCTCTGTACCTGCAGAAGCAAAACAGCCCCAAAGCATGATTGACCCCCCGCCATGCTTCACAGTAGGCAAGGTGTTCTTTTCTTCATAGGCCTTGTTCTTCCTCCTCCAAACATAGCGTTGATCCATGGGCCCAAACAGTTCTAATTTTGTTTCATCAGTCCACAGAACACCATCCCAAAACTTCTGTGGTTTGTCCACATGACTTTTGGCATACTGCAGTCGACTCTTCTTATTCTTTGGAGACAGCAAGGGGGTGCGCCTGGGAGTTCTGGCATGGAGGCCTTCATTACGCAGTGTGCGCCATATTGTCTGAGCTGATACTTCAGTACCCACATCTGACAAATCTTTTCTCAGTTCCTCAGCAGTCACACGGGGACTTTTCTCCACTCTACGCTTCAGGTAGCGCACAGCAGTCGAAGTCAGCATCTTCTTTCTGCCACGACCAGGTAGTGTTTCAACAGTGCCCTTTGCCTTGAATTTGCGAATGATGCTTCCTATGGTCTCTCTTGGTATGTTTAACATCTTTGCAATCTTCTTATAGCCATTGCCCTTCCTGTGAAGAGTAATCACCTCTTCTCTTGTCTTCCTGGACCATTCTCTTGACTTCACCATGTTTGTAACCACACCAGTAAATGTCTAGAAGGAGCTGAGTATCACAGTCATTTTAAAGCTGCCTAATTGGTGCTTATTATGCTTTATTGCTGCTCCGTGACATCCACAGGTGTTTTCAATACCTGATTGAAAACACTTGAATGAACCTCTGTTCTTCAGAGTGGTAGTCTTTAAGGGGTTGAATAATTGTGTCAATGAAGAATTCACAAAATAAACATTTACTACTGTATTACAAAACCAATTGATGTAATTTTAGTTGCATATGGTTCTTTAAAAAGTCCTTGTAGGATTTCATTCTGAATACAATTACAAATGTACACTAAATTCCCTAAAACCCTTTACAGCATTGGGGGTTGAATAATTTTGAACACCACTGTATATCCCCCCGATATATATATATATATATATATTCATACTGCCCCAGCTCATGGATGTGCCCCAGCTCACACATGGATAAGCCCCAGCTCACACAAGGATATGCCCCAGCTCACACATGGATTTGCCCCAGCTCACACATGGATTTGCCCCAGCTCACACATGGATATGCCCCAGCTCACACATGGATTTGCCCCAGCTCACACATGGATTTTCCCCAGCTCACACATGGATATGCCCCCCAGCTCACACATGGATATGCCCCCCAGCTCACACATGGATATGCCCCCCAGCTCACACATGGATATTGCCCCCCAGCTTATGGATATGCCCCCACAGCTCACACATGGGTATGCCCCCAGCTCATGGGTATGCCCCCACAGCTCACACATGGGTATGCCCCCCAGCTCATGGATATGCCCCCACAGCTCACACATGGGTATGCCCCCCCAGCTCACACATGGGTATGCCCCCAGCTCATGGATATGCCCCCCAGCTCACACATGGGTATGCACCCCCAGCTCACACATGGGTATGCACCCCCAGCTCATGGATATGCCCCCCAGCTCATGGATATGCCCCCCAGCTCACACATGGATATTGCCCCCAGCTCATGGATATGCCCCCACAGCTCACACATGGGTATGCCCCCCAGCTCATGGATCCCCCCCCCCCCCGCGACGATACTTACCTTCCTGGGCGACGCCGGGAATGTCTCCGCGCGTGCGCTCGTTGGAAGGACCCCAGCCGCGACCACGTGGGACCATGTGATCGCGGCTGGGGTCCTTCCAACGAGCGCACGCGGGGAAACTTTCCTGGCGTCGCTCAGGAAGGTAAGTATCATCGCGGAGAGCAGCTGCAGGGCCTGTCCGAATGCTCTATCAGCATTCGAACAGGCCCTGCAGCTGCTCACTGTGTTTATACTTACCTTCCTGGGCGACGCCGGGAAAGTTTCTGCGCGCACGCTCGTTGGAAGGACCCCAGCCGCGATCACATGGTCCCACGTGATCCAGGGGCGGCTGTCCGAATGCCGATAGAGCATTCGGACAGCCGCCGCAGCCCCTCGGATGCCGGCAAGCCGGCTTCCGGGATCGGAAAAAATATCGGGGGTACTGCACGAGTACCAAGTACTCCTGCAGTACCCAGTATCGGCCCCGATACCGATACTAGTATCGGTATCGGTGCAACCCTAAATAAAACCGATTGTGAATTTCCACCCTGTATGATCCTGGGTGATTTATTCCTTCGGCATCCTCAATAGATATTTCTAAGGATCTGGTTTCCTGCCTTGTGGACCTGAGGTTGGGGAATCGGTGCCCCTTGATTTAAATCCACCGATCTGCCTTCTGTTTAGTGCCCATTTATTTAAATCGGCACCAGAATATGTGAGTATATCTCCTATTTTTTCACTCCTATCTGGGACGATACAGTCTGCACTTTATTTCTCCCTTGCATTTTTTTCCCCCCTTTTTTTTTTCTTCCACCTCCATCAACTGTTTCATTGAGGACTCGATCCCTGGCTGAATATCTTTTATTGAAACTGAAGATTGTGAGTGCTAGCGCCGGACACCAGCTCTGTAACCTGCACATTTCTTAAAGAACTCCCAGACAGCAGAGTTCCTGGATGTGTGCTTTGAGACATCAGCACTCTGCACCTGAGCAGCTCTGACATCTGATGCCTTGGACTGGCTAGTGCTACGGTTGGTCATAGAGGATGTTGTGCCTCGTGTTTGTTGTGCCTCCTCCTCCTCCTCACTTGACTCCTGTGTTCGATCAGGCATCCAGGTGGAGTCAGTGACCTCATCATCATTGTCATCACCCCCTATCTCCTCGTCACTGGAGCCAACTTGGCAGTATGCTGCAGCTGCTGGGACAACATGAGTGCCAGTTATTTGTGTGTCTTCACTGGCATCCCCTTCCTCTAGGTTGATTATACACCCTTGCTCAACCTCAGAGATTGAATCCGAGCACTGTACTTGCTGCGCATCTTCAAGCAGCATGTCACTGTCATTGTAGTCAAACAATTCAGCTGACTCCTCCATGTGTGATAGTGAGGCTACGGCAGGAGTAGCTGTGGACATGGGAGGCTGCATTAGATGCTTTGGCAGCGGAGGTGAACTGTAAAGCACTACAAGCTTGGCTGGCAGAGGACTCGGAGGATGAGGATGGCCTGGTTAGCCAATCCACCAAATCCTCTGTATGTTGCTGCTGCTTAAGACGGCCAGCACCAGTTAGAAAGGACAAGCGTGCCCCTGCAGAGGATGCACCACGTCCACGACGACCAGAGGCACAGCCTCCCGACACAGAGGCCCTCTTATCTGTGTCTGGGAGCGTCTGCCTATCCTTTTTGGTCTTTCTGACATGGTGAGTGATATATAGATTAAATATATACAGAACTCTGATTCAACTCTGGTATAAAGATTAAAGATTTCCAGAACTCTGGTATAACTCAGTGACACACCCTGATAGCTGGCAGCCAGTGACAAGACACAGATTACCTCAATTCCCAAATATTTTGTAGAAATTACTGACCCCCCCCCCCCAAAATTCAGGGTGGCAGTGACAAGACACAGATTACCTAAATTCCCAAATATTTTGTAGAAATTACTGACCCCCCAAAATAGTTGCTGGTGGCAGTGACAAGACACAGATTACCTCAATTCCCAAATATTTTGTAGAAATTACTGACCCCCCCCCCAAAATAGTTGCTGGTGGCAGTGACAAGACACAGATTACCTCAATTCCCAAATATTTTGTAGAAATTACTGACCCCCCCAAAATTCAGGGTGGCAGTGACAAGACACAGATTACCTCAATTCCCAAATATTTTGTAGAAATTACTGACCCCCCAAAATTCAGGGTGGCAGTGACAAGACCCAGATTACCTCAATTCCCAAATATTTTGTAGAAATTACTGACCCCCAAAATACTGGGTGTCAGTGAGAACACACAGATTGGAACAATTCCCAGATATTTTGTAAAAATTAGACCCCCCCAGTAGCTGGTGGCAGACTGGCAGTGAGAACACACACTAACACAAGAACAATCTCCTCTCAAACGCGTGCTGAAGCGCTGTGTGAAACGTTATATAGTGTGCTGCGGGACTTAGCTCTGTGAGCCCACGATTGGGCAAAATTTGCCCAATCAGGACTCTGAGCCGTGATTGGCATAGTCTTGAACATGTCTTGCACCTGACCTGTGGTCAGGTGCAAGGCTGTAGCCAATTACAAGCTTCAGGGCAGTGGAAAAGTGCATTTTGGTCCATTGTGGTGCATTGTGGGCGAACATGCGGCGAACACGCGGAAATGTTCGTAGTTCGCGAACAGGCGATGTTCGAATCGAACTCCGAACTGATTGAACCGAACAGCTCATCCCTACTTCTGATATCAAGGTGGCACACTGCTCCCCATATAATGATCACACCTTGCTTCTGATAGCAAGGTGGCACACTGCTCCCCATATAATGATCGCCCCACGCTTCTTATATCATGATGGCACACTGCTCCCCATAGACTGATCATACTATTCTTCCAATATCATGGTGGCACTCCCCATATAATGACTGCACCATGCTTCTGATACCCTGGTGGCACCCTGCTCCCCATATAATGATAGCACTATGCTTCTGATATCATGGTGACACCCTACTTCCCATATAATGACAGCACCATGCTTCTGATGCCCTGGTGACACCCTGCTCCGCATATAATGATGGCACTATGCTCCCAATATCATGGTGGTCCCCTGCTCCACATATGATAGCACCATGCTTCTGATACCGTTGAGGCACCTGCTCCTCATATAATGATGGCACACCACTCCTCATATAATGAGAGCACCATGCTTCTGATAACCTGGCGGCACACTGTTCCTCATATAATGATAGTGCCATGCTCTAATATCATGGTGGCACCCTGCTCCTCATATTTCAACCACCATGCTTCTGACCCTGGTGGCACCTGCTTCAGATATAATGGCTATGCTGTACTATTGATATCAGGTTGTCATTATTCCAAGGATCTAATGCTCCAAGTATCGTAGTGGTGCACGGCTCCAGATATAAAGGCAGTGCCGTGCGTGTGACCTCATGCTCTTGATGACTTGGCTGTGTGATGTTTCAGACATCATGGCATTTCCAAATAGAAAGCATCTTTTCACTTTCGTTCTAGTCTGTTAAGCTCAGCTTCCTTTGTGGGAAAAATGCTTTTTTTTTTAGTGCCCAAATTGTTGTAAAACCACATATACAGCCGTTGGGCCTCAAACAGAATTCTGGCCACTACCAAGAGGCAGCCAGTATACATACCACTTTATTACTTAAGACACAGAGCATGGCTGGTTAAGGAACGGCAAGACCGTAAGACATGCCATTCAAACCACCAAGTGCACAATGGTTACACATCCATGGATTTAGTCACCAAGAGTCGCGACCCATCGTCAGTTGGTGTTTTTATCTCTTTATATATATAAAGTAAAACTGGCCATAAGTTCTGATAAATACTAACTTGTCGTCCGTACAGAACCACCATAGCAGCACTGAGCACAACAGAAAAAGAAAAGTTGCTAAATAAAGAGATACACAGTGTAACGGGCGATAAATCTCTTTCGATAAATACTTGACATTGGCTTTGATGGTTTTACAATGTGATGGACGACACTGCACTTGGCGGCGGTGTAGTATAAAGCATCTGGTGGCCACTTCTAATAAAGATTACTCTGTGATCTGTCGATGCCCTGGGTTTATTTATAGGGCTGTGCATGCAGCGCGGTTAAAGAGCTTTGACATCCAGTAATAAGCACATTGAATAATCTCCGATTCATCTGGCCTGGGAAGGTGCACACTAGCCGCAGGGTCGGAAGAGCCAGACATAGGATTCCTAAAGTTTTCAGGACAATACACCATGGGCGGGTTTGAGGAGTGACTGGGGGAACGATCACAGTGCCGTATTTGAAAATAACTACAATGTCCGATGGTTAAGAAGTGATCAAGGTTTTTTTGCGCCGCAAGCTCAAAGAGAGTCACACCTCAAGTAAATGGCGGCACTGGCTGGTTCTGCTCCGGTAATACAGTCAGTTGACAATAAGGTGAAGAGATAATTTGTCCAGTCCCCCTCTTCCCATCTGATTGCAAGCATTGAGGGACAGGGAACAAATGGGTCTATGAGAGTACGTCTTGCAGTAATTAAAACACACCTGTCATACTTGCCGCCATCTTGGTTACAGCATTGGCACCGCAATCTAAGGTCCAATTAGAGCTGCCGATATTTATCTGTCAGGTGAGATCAGAAAAGCCAGCCAATAGGAGATCATCACAATCCTGGCCATTGCCCATGATGAGTGCACTCCAAATAATAGCCAAATGGTCTGTTACTGACATGGATGAACGCAAGAGGAAACAATGGCTGATTACATGGTCAAAATTAACAACCTATCAATCAAAGATGATTTAGAGCAGGGATGTTGACCTCCGCCCTTCCCTGATATTGATGGCCTGAGAATCATGAGAGTTGTAGTTGATAAATGTCTGAAAGGCTGGAGTTTGACAGCCTTGATTTAGAGGAAGCACATCAATATATATTATGTTAAAATTTGAGTTTTCAGGTGACTGTATTTAATTAACAAATCAGAGAGTCGTCTGGACAGTAGGACCAACGTATATTTCAAAAAACGACCTGCGAGATCGGAAGACAGGTCTAGAGCTGTTATGTCCAATGGTACCAACTGTTAACAGCAGGGTCGGAATAGGGCCCTTAGACTGACACTACAGTGGAAAGCGTGTGGGCCTTCCCATGATAAGGAATTCTCTGTAGTATGACCTTAGATCAGTGGTTCCCAACCCAGGTCCTCCCAAGTATCCCTGTTCGGGCCAGGTTTTAAGGATTATCTTGGGGAAATGCAGACTGAATCCTGCAATCACCGAGCAGCAAATCATCAGGTCTATTCAAAGAAAGGTGAAAGTCAGGAGAATGACTGGAGAAGTGAAAATTCTAGGTCAAAATAGCCAAACTAGAAAAACTCTCTCATTCATCTCACTTTCCAAAGCGGCTATTTGGTCTAGATTGTGCTCTTCTCCAGCCACTTCTCCTGATTTTCACCTTTCTCTGAATAACCCTGCATATCCCCTGTGCTGTGCTTCAGATATCTGGTGAACCTGGCCTGTTAGGGGGACCTGAGGATCAGGGCTGTAATAAAACCACCACTAACAGTGGACAGTGAATAACCCTGTAGGCCTTTCAGGTTTCCAAAAATGCTATTCCGTATCCACCTCAACTGACCTCTCCCCATTAGTTCTCGAGATATGTATATGGTCTGATGGTTTGGTCGGAGAAGGTAAACATTGAACTTACTATTAGAATTAAATAGATCAATGAAGCTGAAGTTACCTTGTATCGACTTGCAAGTTTCTCTCTCCGAGTGGAATAGGTAACATGCTGAGAACTCATTATTTTCTAGCATGATCTAAACGTATGACAAAAAGTATCTGCTGAGGTAAGGCGTCTGCCACTTCGGCACTTCTGTAATTAACTTTAACTACATTTTTTTATTGACCTGCGCTCTCCCTAAACGATTATCCTTTCTCACCGGTATTGTTCGATGCGGAGATCTTTTTTCCTGTCTGACCCTCTGATCTTCTAATCACCATCTTAATATTTTTGGCTTTTCCCTCTAATCTGCATAAAATTCCTGTACTTTTGGATGTAAAACGAAGCGAAACGATGTTTTTTTTGGGCAAGAGCGGCACAATATTATTCAAATTCAATTTCTCATATTTTTTTTTGGAAGGGGGTAGAGTGGAGGACTCGGAGCGAGCAGGTAACATGAAAGAGAACTTTGTTCTCGAATGTTAAGAGAGTCTTCAAAAATATCCCGGCGTCTTCAAATCCAAAATCAACTCCTTCAACTACCACTCTCGAGACCAAAAAGATGAAGTTATGAAAGGTAAAGATGGATAAAGTGATAAGAAAAGAAGCATCTTTCCAGAAGCGCTCGTGGCCTCCTGTCATCCTCGTCTGCTTGATTTGCACAATTCTCTCAAGACCTAATTACACGTTCAGAAAGACGGTTTTGGTGGGGGTTGAGATCTCCTAACGCACATCTGAAAAATATATTCATGTATAGAATGAAGAAAACATTACTTTATGTTGAATAAACTAAAAGCTGACTGTGTTTTGGGGTGTGTTCGTCAGATGGCAGGTAAAGGTTGCACATGAGTTGGATCCAACCTGGTCAAGGCAACTTCAAGGAATGGGCACTCCAGCCTTTTCTCCTAAAACAGATTTATTGGACGTACATCTAGAAGGAACATTAAATCGAACGCTTCCCATGAGCCTGTTTGAAGCTTTAAAAAAGGCTTGTGAGGAGCTTCAATGTTGTTTCTAGATGTACCACCAATAAACCTGCCCTAGGAGAAGGTGAAACGGCTGGGATTACTAGTTGTTTTCTTTGTGAAGATACTGCTCGATGTTGTCTCTCAGGGTTCTTGTTGAAATATCCCTTTCCGAGCTCTTGGATCCAGAGCTGATCTTGTAATTTTGCAGGGATCAGAATAATCAAGCTGAGCTGAAAGCCGAGTCCGACCATGTCAGGCCACAAGCACCATTGCCTCCCAGCTCTCCAAAATGACTTGCATCACGCCGCAACTGCTGGAGCAAGAATGTGCTAGTCACCTATAGGATCTAGAGTGTGGCCACACAGCCACCTGGTACCACCATAGTGTTTCCAGTGTAATTTTCTTTTCAGGTTAGTATGTTGATCTGTTCATTAGGGTTCACCACCAAGGCTAATTTTGGTGACTATAACCCCATTAAGGTAAATGGACCTGAGGATCTGCATAACCCCTAGGAATTCTTGTTGCCGTTTGGTAAAGCCCGACAGTATGCCATCTTCCGATGATCACTTAGATCATGATATTGGTGTGCATTTGTGTATGTGCTTGTCTTTAATTAACCTTGACGAGACTCATACACGCTCCAATCAGAGCATGATCTTTGCAAAAGCTAAAAATGTGTATCATCAGAAGCACAAAAACTGAATATAATTACAGATTATACTGACTGGAATCAAACCACATTTAAAGAGCAGCTGCCATGCTTAAAGGGCGCCAACATCTTGGTGATAGCATTGGCACAGAAACCTGATGTCCAATCAGCACTGCCATAAACCTGGACCGGTGAACCCATCTCAGTGTTATTAGGGTTTTCCATTGTGATAAAAAGGTAAAATTACTGTATTAAACCATGGTAGGTCCATGTTGGAACACGCTGGACTCTGACATGGCAAATTGCCTTATTAAGTCCACGAATAATCGAGCAGCACTGTCAGTTGAGATCAAGGGAGCCAGCCAATAGGAGACAGAAGGTGGTGTCACAACACAGGAAAGGATGACATGCACTTTAACTTCAGTAATAGTCATATAGTTTAATCTTTCAAGTAATGATTAGTTTGCCAACTGCACGCCTCAAAGAGAATGTGAGGTAGTGGGTGTACCCAGCATGCAAACCTGACCAGCAAATTAATACCAATAGCGGTCCCTAGCATGGCTGGGTAAAAGATGGAAACATGCCAAGGTCAGTAACTGTCAGGATCAGTGATACCAGAGAGGTGTAGGAACCCATGATCCGGTGGCTGATAGGAAGGAGAGTCCAAGGCAAGGTACCAATGGGGGAAATGAAAGAGGCGTAGTCGCGTAGTCGCAGTTCTGAGGTCGGGGCAGGCGGCACAATTACTCAAGGTAAGCACAGAACATCTGAGCACTCAAAGTGGTTCAAGGGGTTTAAATAGGGTGTCCAGGCTTGGCCATGCCCCCTTCGGGCCTTCCCTGCGTCTATTGGTGTCCAGGTCTCCAACACTCTTTCCTCCAGTCAGCTGACCTTGGACCGCCGCTCCCTGGGACCTGCCGCGCACACAGCTGACGTCAGACGCCCGGCGGAGCCGAGTGCCCGACCGGTGCCGCTGCCAGCTGCGGCCCGCCCGGGAAAGCTGGTGGATTCGGGTGCTGCTTCAGGCCTGGAAGGCCGGGCCGGACGCCTTGCTGGAGGGGTGAGTAAGAGGCGGCGGCCTGGCGGATCCTGCAACTGACAGTAACACAGAGGCAGGTATTCAGACAAGCCAAGTTCTGGGAGTGGAGAGAGCAAAACATAGTCCGAAAACAGAGCCAAGGTCAAAACCAGGATATCCACAAACAGCACAGCAGGAAGGCACGGAGAGGACGGGGAAAGTGTCTGGGCAACTTCCTGAGGAAGAGGAGGCATTATGTAGGGTGTACGACACTCCGATTGGCTAGACAGAAGGAGGATTTATAGAATACACATGTAGTAAGTATTTTCTCACAATGACATACACTAGAACTGATAGAAGAACACAGGTATAGGTGAGCGTCAAGAGAGTGATACAGTTGAAGGCAAGTGTTCCAAAATAATGCACTACAGAAGAAGTGACCTCAGAGTGACGCACAGGAGAGGTAAGGGCACGAGAAGTCATGGCCGTAGTCTCACTGAGAAGACGTTGAGTACCACAGGGTTAATATAAACGTTTGGTTTACTTCCAGTTAAAATCTCAGCTCTCGTAGCTCAGCGCCACTTGCGATTCATTATTGATAACTTTTATTTCACATAAATAAAAAGATGAAATGAGGAAATTAAGTTACAGAAATATCGGTCAGCAAGAAAACAGAGATGCATGGGCATTTCTAGCTCGGCGCGAGGAAAAAAAACCTAAAGAACAGAACGAAGAGCGGAGAAATCTAGTCACGCGTCAGGAATAAAACGCTGCTATTAATAATGTAGAAGCAAATGAATCTTAAGACTGAGATAATATATTAAACAGAACTATGCGTAGTGAAATATCGCACGTACACCAAACAGAAGTCGCACACCACCCAGGAAGTAGCAGCAAACTTACCTGTAAAAATCAGAAAGAAAAAAACAAAAAAAGGTGTGCGGTACTATTGTGTTTTATATGTAGCGGTTTAAAATATGCATTCGAGGAACAGAAGCGGTCGGGAGCTTGGCTACAGCTTCCTAGAGTTTATAAACCAAGGAAAATGTGGATTTAATTGGCATAAAATTAAGCAAGTGTTTTGACGCATTGGGATTTCCAACTGATGGCAAGGGGTCTTTTTCTGCTTAGCAGTTGGTGGCAGGACACATCCATCCTGTACAGGATCTAATGAAATGGATGAGATCATTGATTCAAGAGGCAGATGCTTTTCAGATGGTGATGATTGGAAAGCCTGCAATGAAAGCTCATCCATCAAGCCCTATTGCCCAACCCCTATATCCCAGGTTCTTCTGATCGGCATCCTATTGATATGATGCGTGGAGGAGGAAGAAAAACTGTTGCGTCGTTAAACAAGACGTTCCAATTTGGCCGAGATCGAATTGGATATTCTGGCTCGAAATAGGGGTCGGAAAAAGGAGCAGAAGGTTAGGGTTAACCCTAACCCTACATGTAACCCTGACCCTAAAAACAAGCACAAAAATTAACCTGAACATAAATTCCAATCCCAAATATGGAACGAGATGTTCCATTTTGACCAGAGCGCCCAATTCGGCCACAGTCACGTCAACGTCAAAATCCACCCACTGCTGAATTGAACAGGCGTCCAGTTTGGTCATGGCCGAATCAGAGTGTCTTTGTGAAAGACGTAATTTTTTAAACGCTTCGTTTCTTGATGCTTTTCCTTTTTTTTCTTACATCGTGTCGATAGAGAACCTTTTCTAATCTCACCTGACGGGGACAAATCATCAGCTTTGACTGTAGATTGATGTGCTAATGCTACTATCAAGATGGCAGTTCCCTGTGGGAGTATGACAACTGCACTCGTAGAACATCCTCCCTCGAAGCTAACTGGCCCGTAACACACCTAGAAAACGCTGACATGCACAAATGGCATTGGCAGTTTTCAGGAAATAAATTTAGGAAACGTCACTTATGAAGATCCCCAAATGAAAATCCTCCAATACTCTACTATCGCAGCTGGTAGGGCAGCCAATAAAGGACTATCGGAATAGACTGGCATAGAAAAGAGAATTCCCACAATGAAGCGGGAAAGGAGAAGTAGAAGATTGTGGATGAATGAAAAGCAAATTGAATTGATAGTTAAGTCACTCGTGAGGCTTGGTAACCAGTTGAGAAGGTCTACAAAGGACATGAACAAGGCAAGTAGATATAGGGAAAGAGGAAAGTGCCAATAACCAAGCGGACAAAAAAACGTGGTTTATGGTCCAAAAAGATCTTTAGTATAAACGACTCATTGGGTTGCTGGTTTTCATCCAGAATATTTTAAGAAAAGGCTATCGAGCTTGTTCGAGGATTGGGGTATCAGATTGAACCTTGAGAATCAGATACAGCCTGTGGGCAGGAAGTCCTGGATCAGGGCTGTCAAAGTCATGGCCCGCCAGATGTTGAAGCCTACATTTCCCAGAAATCTTCCATGCAATAGATGGTGAAAGAATCATGTGAGTTGTAGTTCAGACACATCTGAGGGGCAAGCGTTTGACAGCCCTGTCCTAGATGGTTACTGTAAAATATCATGTAATTTAATCCATAAGCAGTGGCCAAGAATAGGAGTTGGGTATGAGATGAGAATCCATACAGCCTGGTGTAACGCACAGTGATGCTCCTTGTGGGCAAAGAAAGCAACTCTATAAACCGGACAGGTCCAACAATGAGGAGGACAGGAACACCAAGTGAAAGGAAATATCAACTGGAATTAAAACATGATCAGGATACCTGGGATCCCTGTCGCAGCCGAAGCTCCATGCATACACAAATGGAAAAAGAAGAGAGGGAATCTGGTACTGCGGTTCAACATGTAGAACCTTTGAGACCATCCAAGTTTCGACTGGACATCCAGCCTTCGTGTAGGTTTGTTGATATCCTAAATAAACTGCCTCTTTAAGAACCCCAGGGCCGGATTACCTCTGTTCAGCTTTAGAAATCAGAGAGGACCTTGATCTCCAATAAAAACCAGTTGGCAGCAGAAATATTGTGGCTGGTACAAGAATCCCAAAAGAAAGATGCCAGGAAGTAAAGCTCGCGCGCGCTCCCACCAGCCCGTCATAGAGTCATTATGGCATATAATGCAATTAAAATTTTACTTTTCATTTCCTTTTATGGTGAACTACATTAAAAAAAGAAGCGTTTTTTTCACTCTGGTATTTGAAAACACTTTCCCCAATTTAACACTTCGACAAATTTATTGAAAAGGAATGTAAACAGGCGGCTAGATGTGGTGTAAACAGCTCTTTAAAGCAGAGTTCATTTTCATCTCGGATTAAATCTATGATTTATTCCGTTACGCTCTTGCGTTCACATGATTGAGGAATAAATGGAGATGTTTACTGGAGCAGAAAACAAGAAAAAAGATAAATACGATGATTGCAAATCATAGGACATATTACTTAACTGGATGGGCCCAAAGACTACAAGCTACGATCACCATCAGTGAAGAAAATCAAGAGTAAAAACAAGGTTATCAGCTACATGATGTCCAGGCTCTAGATATGTATTTAAAGACCCCTACTAGGGTAGTTAATATTGCTTATAATGTCAGTATAATGTACGACCTGACAAAATTCCAACCAGAGCGTAAGAGGAGAAAATTCATTTTGTGATGTCATGAACAACATCAATACAACTCAACCATCACTGGCAGAGGTCAACGTTGCAACCGACCAGTCCAGAGTTTCAGGGATGGTCCACCAGAAGTCGATCTGCTTCATCCTAATGTTAGGCTGTAGCTGGGAGGAGGCAGATTCTTCAGGTCTTCATGACAGATGACGAGAGGTCAAATGGTATTAACAAGAACATCACTCCTTGCCCCAAGCCTCACCAAAAGCACTCTCTGTATATCATCTCCTCTTATCCAAGAGCAGTGACTTTAAAGAATCCCATCGGTCAAAAAACAGACATGTGGCTAAAGAGATTTACGCAGGGACAGCACCAGTTTCCCAGCATTAAGGTGCACCTTATACTTTTTTCAGTTGGTTTGTGAATGTAGTATTTTCAGTATACAACACAGGTCGGGCATTGATTCCATAGGAGCGTGTCAGACACACTACCCATAGGAAATGGTAAATAATGGCTTCTTCTACACATGTGCCATTTATACTTGCTGTCCGTATACCAATAGGTCAATGCAGGACGTACAAATTGATCGGCAAGAGAAACCCCTGTTTAGGAACCTTTAATTGCCAATATTTTTTTTACGATCACTTTGTTACGAGTGTGTCTTTGTGTTCCAGGTGACACGTTCCATCTCTGGAAGGAAGTTAAATGTCATGACCTATCTGGCCGGCGTCCCAGGTCCAGTTTCTCCAACCATGTCTAGCCTGCCTCTGGGCATACTACCTCACAGCAGTCGGGTCTGGGGTCCCCTGTGCCTACCCTCCAGTACAAGGTGGCAATCAGCAGCATCTGGCACCCAGTGACCCCTCGGTCCGTCGGGGCCCTCTGCCTAAGGGAGCATATCCTTGCCTGGGAGGATCTTAGATGGCGCCAAGGGCATTCCCAGGGGAGGCCTGGTTCTTTGTCCCTATGGGACCAATAGACCAGCCCACTGAGGAGGTATGTCATCTTCTACCCACTACATATGCCACAAGACCTCCATTCAGTCTCTGCTTCAGCAGCACCTTCTTCTGTTTGTCTGTGTTTAAAAGCCTCCATTTACCCTTTGGGTAACAGACCCCTTTGGCTTTCCTTATACACTCTAGAACCTTTGCTGCCCACCCTAACCTTAAATATCGGATGCTGACTACACCTATGTATTTGCCTATTTGTAACTCGCCTCGGACAGGGATCTTAGCTCTTGGGTTCCACCTTCCCACTCCTCTACCCTGCCCCAGGTGACACATTAAAAGAGATCTTCCCAAACCATGTGGGTCACAGTTATGAGAGGAGAACTGGATGGAGGAACCCAATTCTGGTCAAATCCTTGAAATATGAGAGCCTTTACCTGGAGCAATGGCAGAAAACATCAGAAAGCAGCACAGAGTGCCGGGATGGAACGTTTCTTCCGGCCTAGAATCTTTACCCTTAATGTATAAGCCGTTGGTCACAAATCAAAACAAAAAAAGTGATGAACAAAAAATTGAAAACCAGAAAAGAAACTTTAGACCTTTAATCAAACCAATTGCTTCTCCTTTAAAGGTCAGGTTTTGCCAACTCTCTCCCGCGAAGATGTAATAAAGCAGAGAAAGATCCACAGCAGAACGTGGTCCATGAAAGAGTTACCAATAATACGAGTGTCTGAAGGAGAGGGTTTGTTCGTGCGCCGCACCATCTATTAGAGGCTGCCTGCAGTTTATTTGATTGTGATTACGGGAAAAAAAGAAAACATTTTCGGGCTGCTCGGAAAATATAGGAACCGGCAGATGCTGCGGAGGGGGTCGTAATGAGGAGAAGCAGTGGGGCACCTGTCAGAGGAAGCGGTTTTTCATTTGTCTACTAATATGGAGGAGGGAAAAAAAAGTAATAATAATCACAAAAATAACCAATTTCCTTAGAAAATAAAATGGGTTTCGCAAAACATTTCCGTGTATCCAAATATCAAATGTATGCAGAAGAAGGCCTTTGGCCCGATGGCGACAACACCGACACCGTCTTGTCCACATACTCCACCCTATTGCTTTACAAACAGATGTTGCGTGTCAGGTGATATTAATTTAAACAGTATCAGATGTCACAGGATGGAGACATATTTTAACGCTTTCAGGTTGCACTGAAAATGGGAAACTCGGAGATAATTCTGTCTTTATGGTCATGTCCTTCCATTCCTTATAATCGTAAAACCCCATCCAGCACCTTCCTGAAACAGTGTAATCCTTTACTATGTCGCCCAAAGAGGTGATGTTACGGCTAGCACTAGCCTATGGCAGATCAGGTACTGATAAAGGCTACTGCTAGCCCAAACGTCAATCACCATCTTTAGGCTCCACAACAAGGGAATATAATGTTTAAATAAAGTGCTGGACACAGTATTTTCTTTGTCTTTAACTGGCTGCGTTGACGATGCTGGCGTCCGAGCATGTCGAACCAGACTCCATTGTTACGGTTTATTCCATCCCTAAAACAGGGGTGATACGGGCACACACACGACATATGTGTCAAGCTAGAGGCATTTGCATGGTATGCATCATGTTGTATATGCATGAGTTCAGTATGCTGAGTAAGCACTGGGATGTGAGCGCCATCCAGTGGTGAATGTGCACAGTGAAAAGATCTTAATCCCTGTCGGGACACAGAAGATCTTGATTGGATGGTGTGATGACAGGCAGATCCTGCGCGCTTTCTTTGCCCTGATGAAGATCGACTGCCTATTCCTTATACAGTGGCAAGAAAAAGTATGTGAACCCTTTGGGATTACGTGGAGTTTTGCATGAATTGGTCATAAAATGTGCTCTGATCTTCATCCAAGTCACAACAATTGGAAAAACACCGTCTGCTTAAAATAATACAACACAAACATTATATGTTTTCATGTGTTTATTGAACATAACATGTAAACATTCACAGTGCAGAGTGGAAAAAGTATGTGAACCCCTAGCCTAATGACTTCTCCAAGAGCTAATTGGAGCTAGAAGTGAGCCAACCTTGAGTCCAATCAGTGTGATATTATTGGATGTGTTGCTGAAAGCTGTCCTGCCCTTTAAAAACACACACTAGTTTTGGGTTTACTGGTTTCAAGAAGCACTGCCTGATGTGAACCATGCCTCGCAGAAAAGAAATCGCAGAAGAACTACGATCAAGAATTGTTGACTTGCACGAAGCTGGAAAGGGTTACAAACGTATCTCCAAAAGCCTTGATGTTCATGTGTCCACGGTAAGAAAGACTGTCTACAAAGGGAGAAAGTTCAGCACTGTTGCTACTCTCCCTAGGCGTGGTCGTCCTGTAAAGATGACTGCAAGAGCACAGCGCAGAATGCTTAATGAGGTAAAGAAGAATCCTAGAGTGTCAGCTAAAGACTTACAGAAATCTCTGGCACATGCTAACATTTTTGTTGACACATCTACAATAAGGAAAACATTAAACAAGAATGGAGTACATGGGAGGACACCACGGAGGAAGCCATTGCTGTCCAAAAAGAATATTGCAGCATGTTTGAAGTTTGCAAAAGAGCACCTGGATGTTCCAGGCACTACTGGCAAAATATTCTGTGGACAGATGAAACCAAAATTGAGTTGTTTGGAAAAAACACACAACACTATGTGTGGAGAAAAAAAGGCACAGCACACCAACATCAAAACCTCATCCCCACTGTAAAACATGGCAGAGGGAGCATCATGTTTTGTGTTTTGGGGCTGCTTTGCTGCCTCAGGGCCTGGACGGATTGTTGTCATTGATGGAAAAATGAATTCCAGAGTTTATCAAGACATTTTGCAGGAAAACGTAAGACCATCTGTCCGCCAACTGAAGCTCCGCAGAGGATGGGTGATGCAACAGGACAATGACCCAAAGCATACAAGTAATTCAACAAAAGAATGGCTTCAACAAAACAAAATACGTCTTCTGGAGTGGCCCAGTCAGAGTCCTGACCTCAACCCGATTGAAATGCTGTGGCATGACCTTAAGAGAGCGATTCACACCAGACATCCCAAGAATATTGCTACACTGAAACAGTTTTGTGAAGAGGAGTGGTCCCAAATTACTCCAGATCGTTGTGCAGGTCTGATCTGCAACTACAGGAAATGTTTGGTTGAGGTTATTGCTGCCAAAGGAGGGTCAACCAGTTATTAAGTCCAAAGGTTCACATACTTTTTCCACCCTGCACTGTGAATGTTTACATGTTCTGTTCAATAAAAACATATAATGTTTGTGTTGTATTATTTTAAGCAGACTGTGTTTTTCAAATTGTTGTGACTTGGATGAAGATCAGAGCACATTTTATGACCAATTCATGCAAAACTCCACGTAATCCCAAAGGGTTCACATACTTTTTCTTGCCACTGTATGCACCGTGATTATCATGAGATGCCATATGTGGTATTAACGTAATATTCCAGCACGGTATGACATAGGAAGAGTGATTTGCGAGGTCATATCTCTATAAAGTGGTGAAAACAAGCAAAGATCTCCAACCTTATACCTCAGGATGCGACAACCACCCAGGCCCATCCCTGGACATGGTGGAGCTACGGATTTATACACCTGCTACAGCAGGAATAGCTGGAGAAACAAGTCAGGTAGTGTGTGGCAAGGAAAAGGTTTGAAGAAAAAAAAAAGAGGTCACATATTGCATGGTATACCTCGGCCATCCAACATCTTCCAGGAAAACACCAGCCCAACATGGTTTGGGAAGAAGCTTCCAGTAGCATATCACCAGCCATCCATATAGTGTAAGACAAGGTGTACAAACAACATCAGAGGACCACTAACCTCTGGCAGCATATTATGTTGGACGTGGTGCCGGTAGCATGGCTTACACATACAGGCTGCAGAGGGTTATTCCAATCAGGGTAAACAAGGAGAAGCAATCCCGGCACCCCCCCCTTCCCCCGTCAATGCGTGTAAACAGTACAGGTCTCTCTTCCAGCTGTCTCCACTTCTCTCTCTAATTACTCTCACTAAACCCAGGCTTCTGGTTCTTCCTATGCTGCCCTGCTAACCATCTTTACATTCCCTCTGCTCCTGTCTGTTTCATCTACCCCAGTCCCTTAGATTGTAAGCTCACGGAATGTCTGACTGAGCACTTGGTTAAGTGCTGTACTACCTAGACAGTTTTCCTACGGGCCGGGTCATCTTTTCATTATGTATCATGTACGTCTCCTGTTTGTGCTCCCCTATTGTAAAGCGCTGCGGAATATGTTGGCGCTGTATAAATACCTGTATAATAATAATAAACCCAGTGAATGTCTGGTTTTGGCTGCTGATATTTTGCCTTTGTTGCAATTCAGGTGTCAGCGAGGCTGACGTTGCCTTAATGACTCCCCGTGTCCCAAAATGCCATAGCCTGCAAGTGCTGCAGTAATGTGCTCTGTGTGGCTTTACCTATTCCCTACCAGATGTGCTTCGGAGTGCTTGCGCTGCGTTATACCGCCACTCACTTGATAAAGTACTTGATTCCATCTGCCGTGTAAGCTTCTTCCCACCCGTACGGGAGGCCTGAGGAAACAAACACAAGCGACGATCACAGATCAGTCTGGGAGGGGAATAGGATCAGTCTGGGAAGGCGAGGCGGTGTCTGGGTACCAACAGATGCAAAACAAAATAAACATACAATATATTATAGAACAATATCCCAGGAATCTTTACACACCATAATGTGTTCTCAGAGCCAAGTGGAACTCTAGTTTCTATGGAGATAAATGGTGATACTGGTAAAATACGGTATATTATCTCCAATAAGCCTAATAATATTATAAAAACCCTGTAGATTTAAATGATATTTCTAAAATGTTTTCATTCTAACAAAAAAACAAACACATGTTGCTTTTATTCAGTTTGTTTTTTGCCATGAAACCATCAAAATAAAAATATATAATTTAAAGAAAACACGAAGTCTCGAACAAGCTGTGACGAGTCCCTTTAAATCAGGGCTATCAAACTCCGGCCTCTCAGGTGTTTCTGAACTACAACTCCCATGTTTCCCTGACCATCTATTGCATTGGATTAATTCTGGGAATTGTAGGCATCAACACTTAGGGTCTGTGAGTTTCACAGCCCTGCTTTAAATCCTTCACTGCCAATCAGGCTTCCTTTAAACCACTGGCAGGAATTAGTGTTTTTATAGAAAACCACTTTACATTACTCCTTAACCCTATAATATAACCTCCACAAACACTGTAATGTTGTTGCATTGCATTTATAGACTGTTGGCAGTATTACATACTGCCCGCTAAAACAGGACCGCTAGGGAGGAAAACCTGCGCCTGGAGGTTTCCCTGTAGCGTCCCCGTTTTAGCTCCGTATTACGGGGCAGGCGCTAAGTCAGCAGCCTGCCCCGTAACGCAGTTCTAAGCCAGAGGATATCGCACAGCCCCAATCATCCCCTCCTGGAGTCCATAGGATTCCATGGAGGCTTCAACTACCAGGTCACATGACCTGCAGGATCTTGTCTCTCACGACTGGGGCTCCCCCCCCCAGTCTCACCCTGCTTCCGGCAGCCAGAATTGGCAGATCTCGATGCAGGATGACTGTGAGTATCTAATTTTTGGGGGATTTTACAGCTGGTGCTGACTGATTCACTAGGAGCAGTTCTGAGCCAAGTTGGAGAGGATGGGCATGACCATCTGTTAGCCTATATTAGCTGTAAACCTTTGCCTCATGATGGAGCCCACACGGACATGGAAACAGAATGTTTGGCCCTGGTATGGGCCCTCTGGAAGCTGCAACCCTACCTAGGAGGGCGAGCCGTCACCATCCTAACCGACCATAACCCCCTGGTATGGCTAAACCAGGTGTTGGCAGTCAATGGATGGCTACTGCGGTGTAGCCTGACCCAGCAGCCGTTCAACTTTTCAATCCAATATTGGCCTGGGAAGCATAACGCTAATGCCGACGGTTTGTACCGGCAGAGCTAATGTACTGAGTAGCATACCAGCAAGTGGACCCGAAGAGAGCCTCACCGGGTCTGTCATCCTTTTTTCTTGGGGGAGCTATGTGACGGATTTACCATCATTTGGAACGTTATATATCTGTCACACCTTACTTATCAAAACGCTAGTTAAAGATTGTGCTTCCCATGTTAAGTATAGGACACGCAAAGCACAGAAAGCTTGCATAGAAACCGATGCGCTAAGTGATTTTTTACGGGTTTAGTGTCAGGAAGGTAATATGGGGGACATGCGTTAAAATCACTTATCCTGGCGGTAACGCTTACTCATCCAAATGCTACCGTTAGCATTCACTAGGGAATAGTGCCCCATATCTACGACTCTCTCCATGAAAGTACGATGGTTAATGAATAAACCGAAAATAACAGTTACAAAGATAAAACAATACTTTAAATATTTCCAGTCGCCCTATCCCTTGATACCCCAATGACAGGCATTAAGCGTGTGAGGTGTGTCAGGGTCAGCATTGCCATAACATCGATTTTTCTGGAACATTTCCTAATTAGCAAAGCGTACCTCCACTACTTATATACCGGATTGAATAAATACAACTTAAACAGTGTAAAAAGGATCCATTAGTTGATCAGTTATAATGACTGTCCTTTCATTTGGTATGTTTGTATCATATTTAGGATAAAATTCACAAATTCACTTTAACAAAAACAACGTAGCTGAAAACCACTGCACCCGTCTCCGTCACATCCAGAGTATAATTGATAAAGGTGTTTTGTGTTTTCTGGTCTGTCTGAAAAGCCAGTGCTTGGTGCTTTGTTTCATGAGCGCGTTCCCCGCAGAGTCCAGTGCCGTCTCACACGGATAACACCATTGATTGCTCTTTAATTGGCGACCTTGTTACACTTCCCAAGGAAGTAGTAATTATCGCCGAACTGTCAGATGGTGGGAGAACGCAAAATAATGAAAGGATTGATTGACTAAACGAAGAATTGACAGACCTTTGAATTTAAGGCATAATCTCCCAGTGAGAGAATCCCTATAAAGATTAGCACTTTTGGTTTTGGTCTTAAAATTTTAGCAAGTCTCAAAATTTCCACTCACCCGGCACAATTAGAAGTTACACCAGGGCGAGCAGGAATCCGTAACTTTGCTTCAAGAGTTTCAGGCTTGAAACTGCAGAAAAGTCAAACTTTGTGACCCAAAATAAAGTCAGAGGCTTGTGCACATGAAGAAGGCAGAGCGTGGGTTTCTGAAGTTGGTGGGACCTCACACGGTAGCTTCTTACAGGGGTGAGGATGTGAAGGTTTATGTTGGGGAGGGAGTTTAGAATTTACAGGGGATTAAGGAGTTGTAAATTGATGGTGGAGTGGGTTGGGCAGAGAGGGATAATAAAGGGAATATGATGTACAGGGTATTGTTGAGCACAGCAATAAAAACAATGTAACGTGCTCTGTGTAGACATTTATCACAGAAGGCCACAGCATTAAACTCACAATGATGTCTGCGGTGTATGAGCGTATCACAAAGCTGCACAGGAATAAAACGTACAGTAATTTGACTTGTGTACTTGACAAAACGCTCTGACCTGAGCAGAGGTCAGGGACCGGGAGGAGAGAACAGAGTTGGAGGCAAAGGAGCAGATGACACAGGATTGTGACAAGTGGAGATGGACGTGGACCGAGAGCAGAGGAGATGGTGCTGAGAGCAGAGGAGATATGATCACAGAGAAAACAGCAGAGGAAGGGGATAGGGAGGAATGGAGAAGGAAATAAAAACGAGGAAGGCATTGAGATCAGAAGGGAGGAAATGGTATAGGGAGCAGAGGAGAAGGTTTTGGAACAGTGGGTCGGGGACAGAAAGCAGAAACTCGAAAGAGAATAGGAAGTAGATAAGAAGATATAAGGAGAAGTAGAAAGGGAAAAAAGAATGTGAGAGGATAAGTGAGCACAGGATGGAGATGGAAGGGAAAGACGTCAAAGAGCCGAGGCGATATTAAGCAGAAGAGAGGTGGATAAGAAGCAAAGATGGTAGAAGAAACGGCAAAGAGCAAAAGAGAGGAGACGGATCAATGAGGGAGTATGTGACGAGAGTCACTATGAACTTGGGGTACATGGAACTAGAAATGTATTTGGGAGGTGCAGGTCTGATGTTCTATATCGCTACCCTGCCCTCTCCTATTTTGAAGTCACCCTGTACCTACAATTCTAGGTGCAGAGTGTTTGTGTCGTCCGTCTGTGCTACGCATGAATACTGTTGTTATTATCATTATTGTATATGTTTATCTGTTACTATGATTACTGTGTGGGTCACCGTAGCCTTTCCCAACTCCCCCTATCTAGAATATGTTTACATCTGTTAAAGGTCTTTGCTTGTCTGCCTTGTTTGACAAACACTGCCCCATTATCAGATACTGTATATTCCGAAACCCCCGTTTTTTCTCCTAAAATCTACTATTGTCCTATTGTTCCGATGGGCCTTGTCCCTTGATCGCACACCACTCATTGGTCATTATCTACATGAGCCTTGATGGTAAGTGACCCATGGCCATTAATGATGGCATACCACTCATTGCTTATGAGCTGTATGTTGCGGTCTCTGCATCACAATGGAAAAACAGCAGTATTTACGGATACAGACGGGTTTGGGACAGCTTCAGCCTTTATTAACTGATGCAGTGAGGTGGAATCATAGCTACAAAACGTAGACATGGTCCTTTTCAAATAAATTATCTTTTTTTGCGTCATGGCAGCAGGCGCTCTGTACTATTCTTTTTATGCTTTTTTTTCTTTCAACAACAATCACAAACATAAATCGAGTCCTTCTGTGTTTGTGGAGTGGAGGAAGTAAACATATACGGTAAAAGCGAATCCTCTTCATTCACAAGGTTTTACCAGAATGTTCCCCCACAGCTTAATCGATAATGTCTCCCGTTACATAAATGGTAAAAATAAACAGGTTATTATAAAGGAAGGATGCCTGTTCCTTTCAATGGCTTCGTTCATCAGCAATGGGAAGAGGCTGGCTGAGGTCAGCAGCTCCTGCTCGCCATAATGAGCACCTAATCTAGGTTAGATTTAATGTTGCCCTGGCTGACACAATTTTGCGAGACAAGACCAGGCGCTATTGTGTTGTGTGAATGGTGGCAGGAGTGGGGAGAGGGAGGGTGATTTTTTATTTTATTTCTCTCTAATTTCCTTCTCCCATTAACACGAAAAAAAGATGCAGTGCTTGTAACAGCATTCAGCCGGCAGAATATGTCGACGGCAGGTGATGCGGACTTCTAACCAGGACATTTCCACCTTTTACGGCAATCCGGAAGACAGAAATAAGGGGTTGTTCACTCAACACTATCCATTCAATGAAAAAAATGGTGGTTCTACTACATTCAAGTATGGAAAATTCAGCATTTTGGGTTCAGCCACCATGGATCCCCTTCGTTTTTCCGTTCTATGCTTGCTTCAAAAGAAAGAGCAAAATCGGTTGCCTACAAGAGAAGCGAAAGTGGAAAAGGATCCTGGGTTAGGGTCAACCATAACTCTAACCCTAAAACTAGAACAAGCAGCAACAGCTTTAAGATTGACCACGACCCATGAGTGTGCAATTAGCAGACCTGGTAGAACGAACGGACTGGTAAAGCAGCTTGGTGGAACATGTAGAGTTGCTTGGTCGGCCATGTTTTCCTGGAGGACACGTATTACTATTTCATGTAGAAGGAGAGTGAAGGGAAAGTGCTTCCCTGCAACATGTATAACCTATATACATCAGGAGGCAAATCAATCAGTTACCTAATCATGGCAGGTGACCTGGGATCTCACATCGGCAGCGTATGAAAAATACATACTACAGGCTTGCATTTTCCATGCCTTGCCCATCAGCGTGAATAAACGATGTGTATCAAAGAAAACATGGCCGATCTGGCAACCTTAGGTAGGTGGTAGAGCACACACATAGAATAAACCGTGATATTTTTAGGCTTGAATAGTGAAGTATGAACAGTTACCTGATTCTAGTATTCCTTAACCTAGACCAGTGGGTTCCCAACCGCGGTCCTCAAGTACCCCAACAGGTCAGGTTTTCCAGATATCTGAAGCACAGCACAGGTGATATGATTTGCTGCTCAATGATTGCAGGATTCAGTCTGCATAAAACCTGGCCTGTTAGGGTACTTGAGGACCGTGGTTGGAAACCACTGACCTAGACTACTCCGGCCTACAATTTGCAATTCCCTTGCTATTTTCTACCACCTCACGGTTTGGTGAATAAACCCCTGAAGTATTGGTCTCAAAGGCTGTTTACGTACAGATAGGAAAATGTCCTTAAAAAGTATAAGCGCTTGGTGTTATACAGAAACAGTGTTGCTTCACATTGTCATGGAAACGCTCACAGGGAAGACTATGGACGTCATTTGGGTTCATTGCGTGGTATTGTGACAGCCCCCCCCGGCACCGAGGGTTAATATCAGGAGACGTAACCTTGATTCATCAATAAACACATAGGGCTCTATTACGCTCTTAGCGTTAAAATGCGGGCGCAAGGGAGGAAAAACTGCGCCTGCAGTTTTCCCCCTTGCGCCCGTGTTTTAAACGCTGGATTACAATGCAGGCGCAAAAAATGCTACCTGCATTGTTATTGAGCGTAAAATCTTGGATGCTCGCGGCAGCGCTGAGCGTGACCTCGCGAGATCTGGCCGGTCAGCGTAGTGATACGCAGGGAGAGACTGGGGGGATTTTTTCCCCCAGTCTTTCCCTGCTCCCGCCGGCCGGAGGATGCGGTCGGAGCCGCGGTCCTTGTCGCGGGACAGTGGGTGAGTATAGGATCTGTTTTTTTATTTTTAAAGCAGGTGTTAATGGATTCTGCAGAAGCGGAATCCGTTAACACCAAGTCCTGGCTCTGGTTAACTTTGCGCTGACCAGAGCCAGGCGTTATCAGTGCTGGGACATTGTAATACCAGCGCTGATTAACACTTTGCGCTCCCCATGTTAAGTATAGGGAGCGCAAAGTGCAGTAACCTCGCGCTGAGGAGCGCAAGGTACCAAACGCAAACGGGGTTTTTAACCAGTTTGCGTTTGGATTGTAATATGCGGTAAATACCGCAGCAAACGTTAATGTTCACGCAAGTGAGCGTTAACGTTTGCGTTAGGAATGTAATAGTGCCCATAACCTTTAGGGCAGTGTTTCCCAAACCTGTCCTTGGGACCCTCAACCAGGCCAGATTTTGCAGATCACCTTGGGTAAATGCAGACTGAATCCTGCAGTCACTGAGCAGCAAATCCTATCACCTGTGCAGTGCTTCAAATAACTGGAAAACCTGGCAAGGCGGAGGGTCCTGAGGACAGGTTTGGGAAACACTGCTTTAGGTGTATTTATAGGATACAACATTGCACTGCATTAATCTAAAAACACTGTAGGACACAAGTGCTGACAGTTTAGCATTGATCTTCAGAGGATGGGGAATAGGTTTCCTACGACGCCTAACCACCCTAAAGGGCCCGAGACAGAATTTAGCCACCAGTAAATTAAATATAATAAAACGGGCTATCATGATGGAGGCGGCGCATCCTCAGATCCAAGATGCCTGGAGCTACAGTGCTAAAGAACTTGGTGACATCAGGCCACAACGAAGATCGCGTTCCGGCCTGTTAAGAGTCAGTTGGGATAGGACGTCAAGATGGCGGCACTGACGTCGGTCGAACAAAGGAATAATTGGTACGGCAAAGCAGGAGCTCCCTCAACAAGTGGTACCATTAAGAAAACCACCAAGCAACCGCAGTGCTAAAGGTGCTAAAGGGGGCAAACAAAGCACGCTCTTCAGCCCATTATAGTCAGTTCAGATGGGGTGTCAAGATGGCGGCACTATCTTCAGCGGAGCGAAGGGAAGTACTGATGTATTCTTAAGGTCAATCATATATTCACGGAATATGGAGATATTAAATTAATGACGTCAAAGCAGACCAATAAACATATGAAGGGTTCTCCACTCACAGGTTCAACCAGTCCATGATCAATGGGTGCTCCAGGAACCATGGAGCCATCAGACCAAACTCCACAGGAAATTCGATTAAGGAACCCAGCACTCCAATCTGTAAAAAGACAAGTTTATTGGGCAAGCAGCAATGTTTCGGCTGTTGCAACGGCCTGTCTCAAAGTAGGTGGGTACAGAGCACCAGCCGAAATGTAGCCGTTAGCCCAACAAACTGGTCTTTTTACAGATTTGAATGTTGGGTTCCTTCATGCCCTAATGAATGTCAAAGCAGGCCAGTCACTGGGGATATTTTTTGCTCATATCTCTACCCACCATTTAACCTGCCTGATGCATGGAGCAACCTAGTAGATGAATGGAGGAGCGGATGAAACAGCGTCTTTGTCAAGTACATGTCATTTCAAGGGACATAGAGAGAGGAAGGAGCTAATGCCTCGTATCGGAGAGGCAGGGCTAGACGACGACATGAAAACTTGAGTATCAGGAATGGATTCGGAGCTAGGATGCTGTGCTGCCTGTATCAAGATTTAACTTCATATCAAAATCATGGCTCCACAAATGCATATTGTGCTTAGGTGCCAGGAAATGAAAGATCTTTAAGCTCCAGGTATTGCTACAAAGATATGTTTAGAAGCCAGAGTTGAGCGGAGAAATTCTCCTAGCCAGAGGCTACCTGAATTTGTCAAGCCCCGATCTGACCATATACCGTGGCTGTCCGACTCTGTAAGCCATGCCAGCCTTTATTTCTCCATGTGGGGGTGATTTCGCTGCCTACATCGAGAAGACATCACGCTACGGAAATTTAGGTTAAAAGATACGTTTTAAGAAGCAGCAGCAGAGCTCACACCTGGATGATGGTGTTAATCCTCATCTAAACAGATGAGGTGTTTAAAGCAACACATCCGACAGGTGAGAAATCCAGAGACCCGAAACCAAAAGGGACGCAGCGGAGGATTATGCCGTCAACAACGCACTTTAAAAATCTTGAATGGAAAGATGAAAAGGTGGCCTGATGACACTAGAAAGTGGAGTATATCACCTGAGCAACTCTGTGTTTGAGGTGAAGCACTCATTTTCCCTCCGCGACCGTATTACCATGATATTCCAGTCTAGCTTCTTCAACTCTCTGCTTATATAAGTATATATTTAAGGAGAGATGTATCCTCGCGCATTTATTGTTTCTGCTCTTAGTCCCAGGCACTAACTAAACCACATAGTCCTGGAAATGAGTGTTTTGGAGGATATGGGCTCGGAAACCCGTAGGGTTTGCTGTAGGACAGATATCCAGGGCATAATGTTCTCCATATGGTAGTAACCGGCAGGTGCTGGCCGCATACCGGTCTGCACCTGCGTGCACACACAGGGATTACAGATGCAGGTCACAGAGCAGGTGAGATTAGTGATGGTGTAGTTTTCCCATCATCTTACATAAACGCCATGAGATCCCAGGGACTGCCGGGGCTTTGCAGGCGAAACGGCAAAGAACTAAAAGGTCGTGCTTTCATTGGACTGGTTATCGCCGGCCTCTGAAAAAGATTCGAAAGCATTGAAGGTACAGCGAGGCAAAGCAAAACGAGACCGAGCAAAATATGTGACAGACGAATAAATCCATCAAAAAGCGTTTGGCTTTTAGTGTGGATTAGCAGGTTGAATCTCTGTGATCCTGATCATTCAGTCACATGACAGGATGGTCAGCGTAGTCCTGTACTGGCAGGTGCTGCTCTGGGTGGGTACCAAACATGGCGTGTTTATCACTAAACATGATCATAATCACATGATCGGCTTATTTGACACACTTTCCTTTAAGATGTAGAATACAGGTTGAGCGCCCCTTATCCAGATTGCACAGGCCCCAGAGTATTCCAATTTCTTCCGGATTTTGGGAAAATTTGATGCTGGAGGGGAAGGTGACAAACGGGACGTGAGCCACATCTTGCTGCAGCGCCAGCATGTGTACACGCTGAGCTTCTTTTCTTTTTGGGACATGCTGCACAGAGCCAGCAAAGCTGTATGCAGAATGACACACACTGGGGCTGGACAGAGTCTCGCTGCATGTTCTCACCACGATGCAGCCACCAGAGGAGTGTCAGCGAGCAGCAGGACCAGCCCTGAAACACCAGGGAGGTAAGCAATACTGAAAGCGCCAAAAATTCCAGATTTCGGAGTCTTCCGGATTTCATAATGGAATTCTCTGCCTGTTGAGGTGGTTGGGTCAGAGACTGTACAGACTTTTAAACAACGATTGGATGACTTCCTGCAAAAACATAATATTAAGGGTCATAATATTTAATATGTGGGTAAAAGCTTCTTGATCCAGGGAGAAATCTGACGCCATTCTGGGGTCAAGAAGGAATTGTTCCCCAGTTTTTTGCATATTGGGCGAGCGCTTCAGACAGGGTTTTTTTGCCTTCTTTTGGATCAACAGCAGTAGGTGATGTGTGAAAGGCTGAACCCGATGGACGCATGGCTTTTTTCAGCCTATGTAACTATATAATTCCTGAAAATGCTTTGCAAGGGAGCCGACAGTGGAGAGACTCTGCTTTGTTCCGGAGTTCAGTAACACCGGCTAGTGATATAAACCTATAATAAATTAACAAGACACGATTACTTAGAAATCATTGATGAAATGCTTTTTTCAATAAGGAATCCAGGAATCCCCGGGGGCCCAACCTTTTTTGCCGTGTTGCGTACTAGTAACGTATACACTCCAAGGCGTCCAGATCGCTGACACGCACCTGTCACGGGTCAGCAGGGACAGAATGCCGGCACGCGCTATACCAGGGCACATCAGGATTTGCAATAGGTGAAATTCCTCCTAAAACAGTAAAAACGTAAACCTCTGAATAATCGTTGTGACATCTAAACGTTCTTTATCAAGGAGCATGTGCCGCTGAGTAACCTCGCTGAATTAGGTCGCCTGTGCCAGGGAAAAGGGAAAAAAAAATGCTGTTGCGGAGGATTTTCAGCCGGTGCTATATATCTGCACTTGTAAGCTCCGATCTGCCTAGCAAGCAACACTCTGAGCGGTAATTCAACAGATAATGTGATCCCACGTCCCTGGGGAGCGTTACTGAACCAGCGTCCTTTGTCGACCTACTTATTACAAACAAGTCAGCTCCGAAAAGATTCGATTTCACACAGGTAACTTTCTAACCCCCCCCCCGACAAAGTCCAGCGCGGTCTAGACGGGATTTGTTGTGGCGGTTACTG
The DNA here is from genome assembly GCA_009667805.1 of Leptobrachium leishanense. Classification (NCBI taxonomy): domain Eukaryota; kingdom Metazoa; phylum Chordata; class Amphibia; order Anura; family Megophryidae; genus Leptobrachium; species Leptobrachium leishanense. The sequence goes on along the minus strand of CM019074.1, from coordinate 88,206,061 downwards.
GTGAACTGAGTGGTACGGGTGATCCACATAAAGAACATGAACCCGTCCTTAAAAGTGGAAATCATGATGTCCTCTATGGGGAGGATTGGCCCTAATCCAACTGGAACGTTAATCGAAAACGTAGGTGACATTAAGACACACAGGGGGTTATTCATAAAGCACCGAAATGTCACCGATAAATTTCCCCACCATATCAGCATTCACCGCAGGGTCCCCGGAGTGCAGGGAAAACCTGCCGGAAATGTTGCAAAAAACACAAACACATCGGAAAAAGACGCCGAGCCACCGCCGGAAAAAGCCGACAAGCTGACGAATGAGGTAAAAAAACAAACAATACGCTTGAAAGTGTCAGAATTGAAACGCTGTTTGTAAAAAAAAAACTACTGAAGGAAAAAGCCTTACATTCACATATAAGATCCTATGAATGATAATAAAAAGGTCTGTTACAGAAAATAGAAAAAACGATTTTAAAAATAAAAAAGGGAAAAAAAATTTGACAAAAAAATCCCGAAAAATGCCTAAAAGATCCTAAAAAAAAATCTGCAGAATAAAATAATAAAAGGGTTATTAGATATTGAGTTAAAACGGGAATATTTTTAACATTGAAGCCTATGGGATTCGCCTGAATAAACCTGCCGAATGAGACCACCGAACAGCAGGGCATTTCGGCAACTTTTCACTGCTGTTCGGTGTCTCTGAATAGATTAACCATTGCTTCTCTATGTGGGATTTCACTGCCGTCGAACAGGCACTGTACTTACTGGCAGTTCACCAAAATTTGGCGAACTGCCTGCTCTCTGAATAGACGAATGGCCCCAAAATGTCACCGTACGGGGAAATTCCCTATTCAGTGATATTTTGGGGCCAGATCGGCTCTCTCTGAATAACCCCTAGTGTCTCTAAAAGCAATATGCAGAAGGCGGATACCGGTGGCAAGGGGGCCTTGTGATGAAGATGCCTTGGTGCACCTTGCAGAGTCAGTGGTCAGATAGCTCAGAGGTGCGGTATAAACTAACTATCACTATGTGCGCCGCTCAGGACTCAAGGTTTTGGCTCCACGGTGCCATTACAGAGAGGATTATTCCATATGCAAACCAGCCTGCTATCCAGAAAGGGCGGCCAGTACTGAAATGCCAAGGAAGGGCCCTATCAGCCTTTCTATCGTACAGACCAAAAAATTAAGAAATAAACCAATCTATAAATGAACACCTGCAAGAAGAGGGTGAATCTAAACCACACAATTTCCACATTGCAAATGGCAGCCACGTCGAGGCAGCGCCATGTTTCCAGACCTTGACTTGAGCTACCTGTTGCAGAGCATTTTCATCTGTGCTCCCACAGTGTAGCTCAACTACGCTTCCAAGTCATTGACCATGTCCCACCGCTTAGACGTGGTGGTGATAGGATTCGCTTGCTAAAATGTAAAGAAAAAAAGTGGATACACAAACTTGATACTCTGTGGCCTAAGGGACTGAACCGAGAATTGGATCTAAATGTATGCTTCTGAATTCTCTTCTAACCTATGATATTCTCTCTTCTTTTATTTCCCTAGGATGGCAACATGTGTCCCCCACATCATGGGGGCTCCACGTGATGGTCGTCCAGAAACAAACTTCATCATGGTAAAAAATATTACATTAAATACTAATAAATTGGAATAATAACTGACCTATCCGTGTGTTTACCTATCGATTGATAATAAAAAATACATATGATAAGAAATATATATAGCACCATAATAAGGGTATATAGACCTGCTCTTTTCTTATCTAAATCATTAAGGTCTTTACGAATGACTTCTCTATATACCCCTCCAATTTTTCTTTTAATCCTTTTTAATACCACGTTGTTTTGCCTTTATTTCAATCTTGGGCTAAATTACACACTTCAAATGTGCCTCATTGGTTTAAATTGCTGAAATTGCTTAATTGAATAAGTATGTAGGCAATTAAATGTTGTATAAGTAAAAGGATTGAATATGTGTTTGTACAGTTGCAAGAAAAAGTATGTGAACCCTTTGGGATTACGTGGAGTTTTGCATGAATTGGTCATAAAATGTGCTCTGATCTTCATCTAAGTCACAACAATTTGAAAAACACAGTCTGCTTAAAATAATACAACACAAACAATATATGTTTTCATGTTTTCATTGAACAGAACATGTAAACATTCACAGTGCAGGTTGGAAAAAGTATGTGAACCCCTAGCCTAATGACTTCTCCAAGAGCTAATTGGAGCCAGGAGTGAGCCAACCTTGAGTCCAATCAGTGTGATATTATTGGATGTGTTGCTGAAAGCTGTCCTGCCCTTTTAAAACACACACCAGTTTTGGGTTTACTGGTTTCAAGAAGCACTGCCTGATGTGAACCATGCCTCGCAGAAAAGAGCTCTCCGAAGACCTACGATCAAGAATTGTTGACTTGCATGAAGCTGGAAATTGTTACAAAAGTATCTCCAAAAGCCTTGATGTTCATGTGTCCACGGTAAGACAGACTGTCTACAAATGGAGAAAGTTCAGCACTGTTGCTACTCTCCCTAGGCGTGGTCGTCCTGTAAAGATGACTGCAAGAGCACAACGCAGAATGCTTAATAAGGTAAAGAAGAATCCTAGAGTGTCAGCTAAAGACTTACAGAAATCTCTGGCACATGCTAACATTTTTGTTGACACATCTACAATAAAGAAAACATTAAACAAGAATGGAGTACATGGGAGGACACCACGGAGGAAGCCATTGCTGTCCAAAAAGAATATTGCAGCACGTTTGAAGTTTGCAAAAGAGCATCTGGATGTTCCACAGCACTACTGGCAAAATATTTTGTGGACAGACGAACCAAAGTTGAGTTGTTTGGAAAAAACACACAACACTGTGTGGAGAAAAAAAGGCACAGCACACCAACATCAAAACCTCATCCCCACTGTAAAGCATGGCGGAGGGAGCATCATGGTTTGGGGCTGCTTTGCTGCCTCAGGGCCTGGATGGATTGTTATCATTGATGGAAAAATGAATTCCAGAGTTTATCAAGACATTTTGCAGGAAAACGTAAGACCATCTGTCTGCCAACTGAAGCTCCGCAGAGGATGGGTGATGCAACAGGACAATGACCCAAAGCATACAAGTAATTCAACAAAAGAATGTCTTCAACAAAACAAAATACGCCTTCTGGAGTGGCCCAGTCAGAGTCCTGACCTCACCCCGATTGAAATGCTGTGGCATGACCTTAAGAGAGCGATTCACACCAGACATCCCAAGAATATTGCTACACTGAAACAGTTTTGTGAAGAGGAGTGGTCCAAAATTACTCCAGATCGTTGTGCAGGTCTGATCTGCAACTACAGGAAACGTTTGGTTGAGGTTATTGCTGCCAAAGGAGGGTCAACCAGTTATTAAGTCCAAAGGTTCACATACGTTTTCCACCCTGCACTGTGAATGTTTACATGTTCTGTTCAATAAAAACATGAAAACATATAATGTTTGTATAAATACAGAAAAAATGGCGTCGCGCCCATACTCACTTATTTTCGGAGCGGCAGCAACTGCCAGGAGTAACAGCCCAGTCAATGTATAAAACATAACAAGGAAGAAGAGTGTCATCTGCGCTCGCTCCTATGTGTTCCATGTACAACAAAAATGAGGTTTTGTTTGTTTCAATGGCCATTGCAACGTAAGCCCACTCGCCACTTCAAGGCACCTCTTTAGAGTGGGTACCTAACAATTGTAACCAAAGGGCCGCTCTACTGAGCAGCTCCAAGCCCCTCCAGCTGCTTTTCAGCCAAGGAGAGACAAAGATGGTGGGTTTTATTTATACACGCACCAAGCACTTCCCATTTGGGATCAAAAACAAAAACATGGAAAGAGGAACAGCTGCAGAACAACGGACTGGTGTTATAAGCATGATCTACATAAATACAGAAAAAATGGCGTCGCGCCCATACTCACTTATTTTCGGAGCGGCAGCAACTGCCAGGAGTAACAGCCCAGTCAATGTATAAAACATAACAAGGAAGAAGAGTGTCATCTTCTTCCTTGTTATGTTTTATACATTGACTGGGCTGTTACTCCTGGCAGTTGCTGCCGCTCCGAAAATAAGTATACGCCATTTTTTCTGTATTTATGTAGATCATGCTTGTAACACCAGTCCGTCGTTCTGCAGCTGTTCCTCTTTCCATGTTTTTGTTTTTGATCCCAATGGGAAGTGCTTGGTGCGTGTATAAATAAAACCCACCATCTTTGTCTCTCCTTTGAAAAGCAGCTGGAGCTTGGAGCTGCTCAGTAGAGCGGCCCTTGGTTACAATGTTAGGTACCCACTCTAAAGAGTGCCTTAAGTGGCAGTGCTTACGTTGCAATGGCCATGCAAAACCTCATGTCATGGAACAATAGGAGCGAGCGCAGATGACACTCTTCTTCCTTGTTATGTTTTATATAATGTTTGTGTTGTATTATTTTAAGCAGACTGTGTTTTTCAAATTGTTGTGACTTAGATGAAGGTCAGAGCACATTTTATGACCAATTCATGCAAAACTCCACGTAATCCCAAAGGGTTCACATACTTTTTCTTGCAACTGTATGTATGATTAAGACCTTCGGGTCGAAACGTCACATGTTTTGTCTTATGGGGTCTGCTGTACCCAAATAAAATTTCTTGGTTTCTCACTGGAGATCCCACTCTCTTTGCTTCATTCATCTTATGGGACTAGCGGCGTCCCTTTAGTGGTGATCTCATGAGTATTCTTGCCTGGGCTCCCTTCCGGTGGAGATCGTAGCATTCGTATTGCGTCATGTTTCCAGACCTGTCCTGATTCCGCCGCTGATGGTCGATTATATAACAATTATACAAAATATCGACTAGTCCCCATGAGCTCCCGGCGACCTCATTGACCCCCTCTGAGCCGCACGTAATCTCATTATGGCAAGGAAACGGGGCAGATCTTGGCATGACAGGTTCATCTTCCCTGAGTAGTGTATGAAATTAATGAATGGTGAACTAGCAGCAAACACATGCAGGCACAGTGATGGATTTATCTGAGGGCAAAAGGACTTCCAGCAGTTGTGTGGAGGCTTTGCAGCTATTTGCCCTGATGCGTGCCTCCTCCCATGATTAAATCAGGAGGGTGCACTGCCAGACGGACTACTGACCACTCCTGAAATCCTCTCTATCACCAAATATTTCTAAATATCTCAAACTCACAGTCAACTTCGACGATGGATCGGACGGATCTTGCGAGTTCTTTGGCCTCCGATGCCAGGGCAGCCCCTCGCCTGCTAGGCCCAAATCTCGCCATCTGGGATGAAATCGCCGGAAACCGTTCACTAAAACACATAGAAACAAACACATGATGAACATGCCAGCGACTCATCCTGCTGTTTCTCGAGGAGCTTGTAGCTCCAAAAAACAACCCAGAACTCCTCACAACATGTTCTGCCCATCATACCGAGTAACTGGGTTTAGAGAGGTAAAGACGCCACCTTTATGTCCCATAAAACGACCGAGTCCTCTTATTGTTTTCAGAAGCAATTTTTGGGAGTAAATGATAATTTATTAAATGCTGCCGAAATCAAATTCAAGGGTTTTACGGAAGCTATCTGCTTCATGGGTTACGTTTAGGGTTTGGTTACTATTTGTGTTTACTTTTAGGGTTAGGACAACAGATTCTGCTCTTTTTTCCACACATAGAAACCTAGCCCTAACCCTAAAACAAGCACATATAGTAACCTAGCCCTAACCCTAAAACAAGCACATATAGTAACCTAGCCCTAACCCTAAAACAAGCACACATAGTAACTAGGGATGCACCGAATCGGAAATTTACGGCCGATACCGAAACGAAAATTAGGGATTGGTTCGGCTGAAAAACAATACTGAAACCGAAAATCAGACATGAGAACCTGGGCCTTAAGGCTGGGGACTCGCCTGATCCCGAAGGCCGGCCGAGCAAGCTTGCTCGGCTGGGCCTCCAGGCCCAGGTTCGCATAGCTGATTGGTTGCACCTTACTCACCTACATCCTCCTACTTTGGCCCTGAGCTCCAGAGGTGACCGTCCTCTGGCTGTCGCAAGCTGCTCGGCTGTCCTCCAGGCTCAGGGGCGAGTCCCCGGGGGCTCGTCTGAGCCTGGAGGACAGCTGAGCAGCCTGCGACAGCAGTAGGACGGTCAACGCTTGAGCTCAGGGCCGAAGTAGGAGGATGTAGGGGAGTATGTTGCCTACACATACTCACCTACATCGGCCCTGAGCTCCTCCAACGATGGCAGTCCTCCTGCAGCCAGTGCCCGCTCTCTGTGTCGGTCGCCGGTATGACGTCACGAAAGCCTTTGACACAGGGTCAAAGGCTTCCGTGACGTCATACCGGCGACCAACGGAGAGAGGACACTGGATGCAGGATGCCATCGCTGGAGGAGCTCAGGGCCGATGTAGGTCAGTATGTGCCACTGGTGGTGGACTCGAGGCCAATGTAGGTGAGTATGTGCTCTCCACCCTCCCCCAACAAAATCCGTCACCTGGGCCTGGAGGCCCGCCCGAGCCCCCTGCTCGGCCGGCCTTCAGACTCAGGCGAGCCCTCTGCTCGGTTGGCCCTCCGCCGACCCGGGGACTCGCCTGAGCCTGGAGGACGACCAAGCAGGCAGCTCGGCCGGCCTCCATGCTCAGGTGAGCCCCCGGCTCGGCCCGGCCTCCAGGCCCAATTTTGAAATTAAACTTTTCAGCCGTTTTTCAGCCGATAATTTTCGGTGGCCGAAATTTCGGTGCATTCCTAATAGTAACCGCCCTAACCCTAAAACAAGCACACATAGTAACCTAACCCTAAAACAAGCACACATAGTAACCTAGCCCTAACCCTAAAACAAGCACACATAGTGACCTAGCCCTAAAACAAGCACACATAGTAACCTAGCCCTAAAACAAGCACACATAGTAACCTAGCCCTAACCCTAAAACAAGCACACATAGTGACCTAGCCCTAAAACAAGCACACATAGTAACCTAGCCCTAACCCTAAACCAAGCACACATAGTAACCTAGCCCTAAAGCAAGCACAGATAGTAACCTCACTCTAACCCTAAAACAAGCACACATAGTAACCTAGCCCTAACACTAAAACAAGCACACATAGTAACATAACCCTAACACAAGCACACATAGTAACCTAACCCTAAAACAAGCACACATAGTAACCTAGCCCTAACCCTAAACCAAGCACACATAGTAACCTAGCCCTAAAGCAAGCACACATAGTAACCTAGCCCTAACCCTAAACCAAGCACACATAGTAACCTAGCCCTAACACAAGCACACATAGTAACCTAACCCTAAAACAAGCACATGGTAACCTAACCCTAAAACAAGCACATAGTAACCTAGCCCTGACCCTAAAACAAGCAGACATAGAAACCTAGCCCTAAAACAAGCACATATTGTAAACTACCCCTAACACAAGCACACATAGTAACCTAACGCCAACCCTAAAACAAGCACACGCAGTAACCTAGCCCTAACCCTAAAACAAGCACACATAGTAACCTAGCCCTAACACAAGCACACATAGTAACCTAACCCAAAAACAAGCACACATAATGTGACCTCTTCAGATTATGGCAAAACTAGGCAGAGATTTTCAGACTCACATGGGTTTGAGTTTCTTACCAAAGATTTAATGTCGAGCTTGTATCATCACCAAGGACTTCTGGGATGCTCTAGAGGGAAGAAAAAGGTAACACAAGCTGAGCTTATACAACTTTGGTGGAACCTAATCAATAAATTTCCAGTTGCTACAGATGACAAATGGCTGACAGAAACAGAAGCTCTACTGAGAAGCTGAGGCATGACTTATTGTCATGCCCCACCTTTGATAAACTGCTTATGTACCTGTAATGCACAGCCTGGCTCTAAGAACTTTGCCCTGGATCTCTTTCTCGGATTTCATTTCCAGGTTTTGCCCAGGCTCAGCACCTTGTCCAGGTTCCTGGAGATCCAGCCTGGGTTTTCCTGTCCAGCTTGGGAGTTACAGCTGAAACCCATCTGCTATTAAGCCTCCATAAATAGCAGAGAGACCCAGCAAGGTTGGTTCTGCATTAAGGTTCCTGACTGAAGTCACTTGGCCGTGTGCATACCTGCAAGCTGAACCAGTGTTTCCTGTTGCTGTACAGTGTCTCCAAGTCCTTCCAGTGTCTCCAGTGCCTTCCAGTGTTTCAAGTGTCTCCAGTATCCATCATCTCAGTTCCAGTCTTTATCCTGATTCCTGCCATTACTCTGCCCTGCCGTTCCTGGATACATCACCGTACACCCTCCTTCATTGCCTGGAACTTCCTGCAATCTCCACCTGCTCTGTATCCAAGATCCTTGGTCAAGACCTTCGGTTGCTGCACAAGTGTACCCTGTGCCTACAAGGGTACCCTGTGCCTACAAGTGTACCCTGTGCCTACAAGTGTACCCAGTGCCTACAAGTGTATCTAGTGCCTACAAGTGTACCCTGTGCCTACAAGTGTACCCTGTGCCTACAAGTGTACCCAGTGCCTACAAGTGTATCTAGTGCCTACAAGTGTACCCAGTGCCTACAAGTGTATCCTGCTTCTATCTCCATTCAGACCTTGGCCAAAACTTCCTGGTTGCTGCACAAGTGGGATCTCTCTACTACGTAGCTCATTATCCTGTGTCTGGATATCTACCGGTGGCTCATACTGCTCTCACCACCTTCCCTGACCTTCAATCAAGGTACCATTGCCAGCCGTCCAGATTCATTCTTTGTGGACCCTGTCTGCAGTCTGGGACTACATTGCTCACCATCCTATGCTATTAGACTTTTACCTGTGCTGTCCAGAAGGGGCATCTTCTGTTTATTCCAGTGCCTGCTGCCAAGTTCCATTTGTGTTCATTAAACCTATATTATTTGCTTGTTATCCTGTCTGGCCTCCCCACTGTGTCGTCGCCTGCTGGGCTCACACCCGAATCGCACACGCCACCTGACACTTATAATATCACATGGGGTCACATCGTTGGTCTTAAAGATCAATGAGATAATCTTATACCTTGAGGCGATATCACAGCTGTTTTTTCTCCACTCCACGGCCAGATGCCACCATGTAGGCCTGAACTCCAAGATGGACAATGTGCAGCACTGCACAATAGACCCTCAGCAGTGATGTCTGTCTGTGATCAGGCTGCATGAGTAAGCAGTGGGTCTTCTTGCAGACTTTTCTGCTCACAGCTGTCACTCTCCATGTGTCATGCCACTGGACATGAGGGACAGATAGTTTTTGATATGACGTATCTCAGATCATCTGGACATGACATTATGCAAGCTTCCTGCGAGATGCATGATGTCACGTGACTGTGGGGGGGAAGTTGGATACGCCAAGGAGCCTCTAGCCAATCCAACGGTTCTCAATTTGGGCTCACATGAGCGACTTAGGTTCTGAATCAGTGCCCGATTCCTCTCAGTGCTCTGATATTCTGGGAGGAGCTAAACCCCTGCACTTGGAGAACTGAATCAGCCCTCCAAAGTGCCCACCCATGAGAGGGGGAAAGAGTCTGCAGAGCTAAGGGCACTATGACCACTCTGTTTACATTGCCTTGAATATCCCTTTAAATGCTCAAGAAGCAAGGAAACCTCAAATGGATCTTGTCCCATGGGAACTTACAATGAAATCATAAGTGACATCATGAAGGCTGTGAGTGAAAGGTTCCAAGTGGGCAGCTCAAAGCATGGATCACCTTGATTTTTAAGTCATTTCAAAATCTATATTCTGCAACCAAAACACTTTTTTCTTCTACAATATTCCCAATTAAACCCCGCTACTGCGATCTCTGTGTATCAAACGTAACGTTCTGTACTAATTCTATGACATAATCTGAAAGCAGCGAGCGTCGTGAATCTGACCTTTCCCGTCGTCTGCTGCAGGGAGTGCATCAATGTGCTCCTCTAACACATGGAGAGGATAATTCTTGACTTGCGGTTTTCACTACTCCTCATTTCTGAAGCGAGACGCGGCGGCTACAGGGATTCGAATGCGCCGTCTTCCTCATTACAGAGGCTCATACCTCGCGCAGCTACATATGTATTACTCTGAGGCACTCACCATCAATTTAACACCTTTACCCTGCGCCCACCACTTTGACCTGGATGTATAAGTCGCCTGCAATGTCCTCTAATGAGGATTTGCTTCCTTGCCATGTAAATGGCAATTTTTACTAAACCACTTAAGGTCAGAGCTAAACATCTCTTATTATTCGTTTATCATCTGTAACTCTCTATGAGCCCGAGCCTCGTTTCCAGGAGACCCCCAGGCTCACTTTATCCCCTAATGAGAATGACTTTAATCAGAACATGGCGGGGATATTGTAGCAGGTTTTTCATCTCCCACTGAAAGTGATTAAAGTGCTTCTCTGGTAGAAATGAGCAGAAGATTCTGCCTTTAGAAATCTTTGGGCTCCTTATTCAGTGCCTGGGCCCACATGGACAGCTATATTCACACCTCTCGGCATTACGTTAAAGGGGACTGGCCACTTCCTAAGAAAATCAAGCCTCCCTTCCCTGATGGATCAGGGACCAGGAGAATGGCTGTCTTTGGTAGGAGGCCAGGCCTGAATCTCCATTACACAGCAGCTACACACACTATGGTATTTGTGCAGTTTGCTATTTCCTAAGCCAAAGCTGATCAACCAACCTCGACAAACTGCAGCAGCTTCTCTGTGGATACTTCGAAGGTCTTCCTCGTCATCTCAGATTTGCGTAGTTGGCACCCAAGCACAGTGATCCTCCTTTGTAAGTCTGGGTTGTTGTCCTGATGGGAAGAAACGACACATACCTCCACCGTCAATTTACCGATGCGACAGCTACAGCTCTCTATAACACTACACCGTGCTCCAGCAGCCAATGGGCTATAATCCGGCAGAGTAGCATTGCCCCGAGCGAGTGGTAGTCACCCACCAGTTGATTATACCAAATTAATACTCCTAGCCAGGCAGAGTGATGTGTATTTTAACTTCTTCATACACCGTTTGAGGGACAAAAGTGTAGACAAGGGAGAAAACAGCTTTGTTGTGTTATGAACTGTTCGTCCTTTGCAAAGCACTTGCCTACCAAACGATCCAAATCACTGGTGCCACCCAGGCCGGGATGGCTCAAACCCCCATATCATGCAGAGAAAACAGAGAGGACCGGGCACACAGGATGGACCGTGAAGGAGCTATTACATGGAAGCCTTCACAACGTTTCCGCTCAGGCACGAACGCTTTTCAAGTCACTTAAAAAATGCACGCTCCTTAGCTGAAACGTTGTGATGGCCTCCATATCATGAAGTCCTTCATGGTCCATCATGTGTGCCCGGCCCTCTCTGTTTTCTCTACGGGAATCGTGGTCCACGATTTTAAGGTTTCATTCATCAACAAGAGATCAAAACCTAACTTTATTTTTCCTTTTTTAGGCTGCGGTCAGATGAGCGTTTTGCAGAGTGGAAGGAACGTCCGTGAGAGTGGACGTTCCTTTCACTCTGACGCCCGTCTGGCCACGTCGCTGAGTGCAGTTAGTGCGCTCAGCGCTGCAAGGCTCCTATGGAGGTTTGTGCTGTGCAGCCCCGTCGAACGCGCGTCGTAGCGCTTCGACAGGAAGGCTTTCAGAACGTCCGCAGGATGCCCTCTGTAGTGCACGCAATTTTGGATGCCGGGAGGCACGTCAGTGCGGGCGCACTTAGTGCACTCATCTGACCCCCAGCCTTACATGCAATTACTTCAAACAAGAAAAAAACCAGCAGAATGTGTTTTATAAAGTGGTTTTGTTTATAATGCACAAGCAATCTAGTTACAGCTCATAGGGGTGCCTGGTGTACCCTAAAGTTGGGCGAGAGCTTTATCTTTCACCCCCTACGTTGATATTTTGGATGTTCCTTATCTGGTTCATGATAAATGGCATGAAAATTGACTGTATCACTGCATAAACATTTTTATTCCCAACTAAAGATAACTGGTCTGTGCTAAATGATCTGGGCATAAATGTGTAATTATTAATATTCCATGGGTGCACACCCTAATGAAACGGGCTGCGACGCCATTGTTACAGCTCATGTAAGAGGTACTGTCCCTTTAAATTAAGATAAGTCCTCACTACACAAAAATTACTGTGGGGTGATGGAGCGTCCCAAAACGCTGCACGGAATGAATGTGCAATATTAAAACTTCCCAGCCTCACCTCTTCTATTTATTCTCGTAAAGTTACGCTGCAGAGTTTGATTTTCACGTGATTATTAAAAGCACGGGAAACAAAATGCACAAAAACACTTGAAATGTATAAATCGGAGAAAATATACGTATTTTGTATGATGTAGACAAAGTCAGAGAAGAATGGGTCATAACATTGGCGTTGTGTCTGCACATCGCTGACTATTACAAGGCAATGCGTGACCTACTTTACACGGGCAGAAAGCGAAGACGCTAATGCATCCGCCCCGGGAAACCATGGCAACCAGGCAGGAACATGGCTGATGTGCTTACTTTGTTATGGTCAGAGTGATCTGCTTGTTGAGCTCTCAGCTCTGAGATTTCGGCCTCCAGGAGGCGGATGACTTCTTCGTAGTCCATTTCCACTCCACGGGCCTGCCTCTGTGCCGCCTCTGCCAGGTGGATACGGCTCCGCAGGGACCTGGCCTCCTCTATGGCTGCTTTAGCTTCCTAGAATTTCGAGACCAAGAAAATAGCTCTTGACACAGAAAGGGATCACAGAATGCACCGATGTACAAACATATAGGTAGCCAACTTAAACATGTCCACAGCGGTCTAAACTCCCAGCGGATATTATTCTCCGGTGGAGAGAAGGACACACTGGAGTTTCTGGAGGAAAAGGAAACTTGTGTGATTCTCAGGACTTAAGAAATTTGTAGGTCTCCGAGAGGATAATGGAGGATGTCCATGGCTCTCTGGCCAGAGGAGTAAAGGTGTGGGTCCCTAGGTAAGCAATAAAACAAACGGATCCAAGAGCAGACGCGTCGCTGTCTGGGTCCAAGAGTAGAGGGTCTAAGAGGAAAGCGTCAATAGGCCGCAAGGCAAACTGCGCGAGTCCCTGGTCGCAAGGCAAACTGCGCGAGTCCCTGGCCGCAAGGCAAACTGCGCGAGTCCCTGGCCGCAAGGCAAACTGCGCGAGTCCCTGGCCGCAAGGCAAACTGCGCGAGTCCCTGGCCGCAAGGCAAACTGCGCGAGTCCCTGGCCGCAAGGCAAACTGCGCGAGTCCCTGGCCGCAAGGCAAACTGCGCGAGTCCCTGGCAGCAAGGCAAACTGCGCGAGACCCTGGCCGCAAGGCAAACTGCGTGAGTCCCTGGCAGCAAGGCAAACTGCGTGAGTCCTTGTCCGTAAGGCAAACTGAGTCCCTGGCCACAAGGCAAACTGCGCAAGTCCACAATGGAGGAAACCTGTGGGTGTTTGGAAAGTTGAAGACCTCCAGGAGAATTAAGCAACTTAAGGGGAAAAGGAAGAAACCTGCAGGTTTTTGGAGAGAATAAATCCTATTGTGGGGTACATGGCGTGTGTGCTATTGTAGGACAAGACAGTCATAAGAAAAAACTACTAAGGGCAATATTACAAAGTTGGTGCTAACTTAACCAGAGCTGTTGTTAACTTAACAGCTCCATAGGCTATAATGGCTCTTTCCTTCTAGATATTATCAAATGTGTAGATCTCCGGCAACTTTTGGAATTATGGAAAGTTCCAATGTTACCTTATCAAGTCCATTCAATGATGTCACAGTGGACACAACTTGTTGACTTGGACAATCTCTAAAGGAGACTTTGGCTCAAACTACAGAATTGGCCAACATTACCCGAGTTAGTGCCAACAAGTCGGTAAACTTCTCAGACATTAGTGAACAGAACCGCAGGTTAATTCATTAAAATTAATCTTATGGAAGAGGCATGAGTTGAGGGAAAAGAAGTTATAAAGAGAGCACGTCCACCACGTCATGATTTGGAGTGATACTAAGCTATTAAGTTATAGTAGCATGGCCTCTTGGTTCTCATGGCCTTCGTCCTCACGGACTTCCTTGGTACAAAGAGACCGAAACAAATTAGAAGAGTTTCCCACTATGGAAATATAGACAAAAAAACTCTCCCTTTCTGTTGTGTATCTTTCAAATTCAGCCATGGATCAAGGTCCTAATGAATAGATCCACCATGATAAATTTGGCTTGTGGTTTTTTTGGTTCAATGCAGGGTCCCTGAAGTGCAAGGAAAAGCCGCCGAACGCATCTGAAAAAACGCTGCATCGATCGACCCCAAAAACCACGGAAAAAAAGCCGAACACACCCAGCTATCCGCCGTAAACATGCCGAACGCATCTGAAAAAAAAACACGATCCATCAAACAGAGTGCCGACAAGCTGCCGGAAAAAGCCAACAAGCCGACGAACGGGGTAAAGAGACCAGCGCGACTTTGAAAAGTCATTTGCAATAAAAATACTGCATAAAAATGCATCAAAATTAGATATAAGGTCCTATGAATAATAATAAAAAGGTCTGTTACAGAAAAAAAAGCCATTTAAGAAAAATAAAAAATAATCGGAAATAGTTTTTTGCGGAAAAATGCCTAAAAATTTTTTATAAATAGCGAGACTTTTTGCTGCATATTAAAAGAATAAACAGTTTAATAGCTATTCAATAAAAACAGGAATATGTTTTACATTGAAACCTATGGGAATCGCCTGATTAAACCTGCCGAATGAAACCACCGAACATCAGGGCATTTCTCTGACATTTCTCTGCAGTTGCGTGTCTCTGACTAGATTAACCATTGGTTCTCTATGAGAATTTCACTGCTGCCGCAGATGACTGTATTTCGCTGGCAATTCGCCAATAATTGGCGAATTGCCTACTTTTTGAATAGCCGAATGACCACAAAATTGACCACAGGGAAATTCACTGGTGCAATTTTGGGGCCAGATCGGCTCGCTTTGATTAACCACTTATGTAAATTGCGTGAAAAATAAAACAGGGGGGGTTTATTTTTTTTTCTTATGGTGTTCCTTTTAAGTAAACAAAACACATTAATCGATTCATCAGATAATTTTTTTTAATCAAAAAAATAATAATCGAACAAGTAATCGACTGTGAAAATAATCGGTAGTTTTAAGAGTTTGGCCCTCCCTCTATGGTAATAATTAGAGACCAATTAGTACACCCGTAGCACCCTAATCCCTTTATATCGGGTTAACGTAGAAGCCTGCACCTTCTATTCTGTCACGTGGACCACAATTCATGCAAGTCGTCTCTTCTGAGCGATGAAGAAAAGACTAGGCTCCTGTAAATACATTTATCGAGTTTCTGTGCGGCTCCTTTCATCTACTGCAACAGCCATTTAAATGTGAGAGATTGGATGTGGTGCTCAGGTTTAATTTGACCCTTTTTAAAAAGGACAGAGGCTCTTCAAATCAAGTGCTGAAAATAATAACAGGATGACATTAAAACAGCCTGGGAATATCAAGAGTTTGAGAACTGCAATAAAAGTGCCAAAAAAAAAAAAAAATCAATGTGTCCTGCAAGGCTGAATTGAAAAAAAAGAGAGGAGAAAACAGGAAATATTGATGTATATTATTGTGGGTACAAATACGCACATACCGGTAAGAGGAAGGGAGAGTTTGTGAGTGTGTGCGCGAAATATACACACACTATGTTCTAACATCCTTAACTACTTCACTACGAAGCAATTTTTGTTGAATTCGACATTTCAATATCGCAACATTTATTTTCAACATGGGATGTGAAGTAATTCAAAATATCGGTTAAAATACAAATTTTGCACCGGGACTGTTGTGAGATAGTAATAAAAAAATGTACGTTTGCTCATTTTTACTCTTCCATTTATCCTTTACAAAAATATCGCTGGGATGAAAGGTTCTAAACTCTAGATGGCGTCCTTTTTCTTGCACAATGTCACATGAGGGTTTGCATTATCAGCATACAGGTAGAAATGGCCTTTGTGTCAGATGCAGTAAATGTGCTGCAGACAGATAATAAAACTGTGAGATCTCCTGGTTAGGGGGGTTTGTATGGATCATAATGAGATTATTAGCAATGCAATATCTGTATGTGCTGCATAATGCCTGTGTATGGCAATCACAGCAACACCTTGGGCCAGATTACATACTTGGTGCTAATTTAACCAGAGCGGTTGTAAACTTCCCAGAGCCATTATAGCCTATGGAGGTTTTAAGTTTACAACAGCTCTGGTTAAGATAGCACCAACTATGTAATATGGCCCCTTGTATCTGTATGTGCTGCATAATGCCTGTGTATGGGAATTACAGCAACACATTCAGGGCTCGAGTCGAGCGGGAACGCGCGGGAACGGCGTTCCCGCACTTCTCCGACAGCGGGAACGCTGCGGGAACGCAGCGTTCCCGCTGTGGCCCGAGCCCGAACGCTTAACAGGCGGCCGCCGCACATTGGCGGCGGCCGCGTGCTTCCTATTCTAGCGGCCGGTGACCGGAAGTGGAGCCGCTCGCCTGGCTGTTTCCTAGATCCCAGGCGAGCGGCTGCACTTCCTGTCAGCGGCCGCTGAGCAGGAAACACGTGGCCGCCGGCAGTGTGCGGCGGCGGCAGCAGCAGCAGCAGCAGTGGTAAGTTGGGTTGGGGGCATTATCCATGAGACCAGGGGGCACTATCCATGAGACCAGGGGGCATATCCATGAGACCAGGGGGCATATCCATGAGACCAGGGGCATTATCCATGAGACCAGGGGGCACTATCCATGAGACCAGGGGCACTATCCATGAGACCAGGGGGCATATCCATGAGACCAGGGGGCATTATCCATGAGACCAGGGGGCACTATCCATGAGACCAGGGGCATATCCATGGGACCAGTATCCATGAGACCGGGGGCAGTATCCATGAGACCTGGGGGCATATCCATGAGACCAGGGGGCATATCCATGAGACCAGGGGCATTATCCATGAGACCAGGGGCACTATCCATGAGACCAGGGGCAGTATCCATGAGACCAGGGGCATATCCATGAGACCAGGGGCATATCCATGAGACCAGGGGCAGTATCCATGAGACCAGGGGCATATCCATGAGACCAGGGGCATATCCATGAGACCAGGGGCATATCCATGAGACCAGGGGCATATCCATGAGACCAGGGGCATATCCATGAGACCAGGGGCATTATCCATGAGACCTGGGGGCATATCCATGAGACCAGGGGCAGTATCCATGAGACCAGGGGCATATCCATGAGACCAGGGGCATATCCATGAGACCAGGGGCATATCCATGAGACCAGGGGCATATCCATGAGACCAGGGGCATATCCATGAGACATGGGGCATATCCATGAGACCAGGGGCATTATCCATGAGACCTGGGGGCATATCCATGAGACCAGGGGCAGTATCCATGAGACCAGGGGCAGTATCCATGAGACCAGGGGCATTATCCATGAGACCTGGGGGCATTATCCATGAGACCAGGGGCAGTATCCATGAGACCAGGGGCATATCCATGAGACCAGGGGCATATCCATGAGACCAGGGGGCATTATCCATGAGACCAGGGGGCATTATCCATGAGACCAGGGGGCATTATCCATGAGACCAGGGGCATATCCATGAGACCAGGGGCATATCCATGAGACCAGGGGGCAGTATCCATGAGACCAGGGGGCATTATCCATGAGAGTTGGGGGCATTATCCATGAGACCTGGGGCATTTATATCCATGAGAGCTGGGGGGCAATTATATCCATGTGAACTGGGGAAAATATATCCATATAACCAGTGCTGTGCATATTATTCTTGGGGTTCAGTGCTGTGCATATTATTCTTGGGGTTCAGTGCTGTGTATATTATTATGGGGGCTCTGTGCTGTGCATGTTATTATGTTATTGTTGGGGCTCAGTGCTGTGTATATTATACTGGAGGCTCAGTGCTGTGTATATTATTCTGGGGGCTCAGCGCTGTGTATGTTATTCTGGGGGCTCAGCGCTGTGTATGTTATTCTGGGGGCTCAGTGCTGTGTATATTATTCTGGGGCTGAGCGCTGTGTATATTATTATGGGGGCTCTGTGCTGTGCATGTTATTATGTTATTGTTGGGGCTCAGTGCTGTGTATATTATACTGGAGGCTCAGTGCTGTGTATATTATTCTGGAGGCTCAGTGCTGTGTATATTATTCTGGAGGCTCAGTGCTGTGTATATTATTCTGGGGGTTCAGCACTGTGTATATTATTCTGGGGGCTCAGTGATGTGTATGTTATTCTGGGGGCTCAGCGCTGTGTATATTATTCTGGGGGCTCAGTGCTGTGTATGTTATTCTGGGGGCTCAGTGCTGTGTATGTTATTCTGGGGGCTCAGTGCTGTGTATGTTATTCTGGGGGTCTGTGCCTGGAGATATATATATATATAATGCGTTAGTCCAGTTGCCAAAATCACGAGTATACCTGTACGTAGTGATACCTTTCACTGATCAGTATAGTGTCCAGTTTACACTCTTGAAAGTTTGTCTTTTAAATGTAAAGTTAACCCAATAAAAATGGTATCACCGGCTCGTCCGGCTATACTCGTGATATATATATATATTTTCTTAAGGTAATGGGGGTTGTGGAATTCGTGGGTGAGTTCCCTCACTTTTTTCCCCAGGACTTGACCCCTGAACACATTGTATCTGTATGTGCTGCATAATGCCTGTGCATGGCAATTACAGCAACACCTTGTATCTGTATGTGCTGCATAATGCCTGTGTATGGCAATTACAGCAACACCTTGTATCTGTGTGTGCTGCATAATGCCTGTGTATGGCAATTACGGCAACACATTGTATCTGCTGCATAATGTCTGTGTATGGCAATTACAGCAACACCTTGTATCTGTATGTGCTGCATAATGCCTGTGTATGGCAATTACAGCAACACCTTGTATCTGTATGTGCTGCATAATACCTGTGTATGGCAATTACACCAACACCTTGTATCTGTATGTGCCTCATAATACCCGTGTATGGGAATTACAGCAACACCTTGTATCTGTATGTGCTGCATAATGCCTGTGTATGGCAATTACAGCAACACCTTGTATCTGTATGTGCTGCATAATGCCTGTGTATGGCAATTACAGCAACACCTTGTATTTATATGTGCTGCATAATGCCTGTGTATGGCAATTACAGCAACACCTTGGGCCATATTACATACTTGGTGCTAACTTAACCAGAGCTGTTGTAAACTTACCAGAGCCATTATAGCCTATGGCGGTTTTAAGTTTACAACTGCTCTGGTTAAGTTAGCACCAACATTGTAATACTGCCCTATAATGGCCCTATAATGGCTCTGATAAGTTTACAACAGCTCTGGTTAAGTTAGCACCAACTATGTAATATGGCCCCTTGTATCTGTATGTGCCGCATAATGCCTGTGTATGGGAATTACAGCAACACCTTGTATCTATACTGTACATGGATTTGCACTCATTATAACCCCCTGAATCTTATCCTTGTACAGCAGTGAGTGACCCCAGAGCTCTCCCTGGCTGTTGTAATGCAGCAATAAGTTCATTGAGGTTTTTGTTAGAGTGCAATTGGGGCTGCTCTTTATAGCTAGTTTACAGTAATACAGGGTGACAGGAGAGAGATAACAAAAAGTTGTGCGTTAGGGCAAGCATGTATCGTTGGGTGTCTTGCCCAAGGACACTTGCTGGAGAGGTTCTCTGACGGAGATTCCAACCTGTGTTTTCACTGTTGTAGAGCAGTGATGTTACCCCTACTCTAGCAAGACATAAATATACATATAATTATAGAGCTTACATGGCTGGTGTTTACTGTCAACAGTGTTAGAATAAATGAGTTTCTGACAATTGATGACAACATGATCAGTCAACCTGGCCGGCGATGCCAGCACATGGACTCTGCTGGGGATAAAGTACCGGCTGGGTGGAGTTGAGGTAGCATCACTGCTCTGCATGGAGAGAGCCTGTGGAGTCATGGGTTCGATCCCAGCGAGCAACCTCTCCAGTAAGTGTCCTTTGGCAAGACACCCAACGGTACATACTCGCCACCCAGGACATACTTGAAAACGAGAGAAATCTCAATGTATCCTTCCTGG
Organism: Leptobrachium leishanense; assembly: GCA_009667805.1. Taxonomy (NCBI): domain Eukaryota; kingdom Metazoa; phylum Chordata; class Amphibia; order Anura; family Megophryidae; genus Leptobrachium; species Leptobrachium leishanense. Next base: position 88,185,994 of record CM019074.1, on the reverse strand, counting down.
TAAAATCCTTTCTCAAAAAAAAAAATACTGATATTCAATGACTGCTTCCCCAACTCCGATTCCAAGTGCTGGTGTCACCTTCCTCGGGGGTGGGGTACTTGAAGAGATAACGGAACACTCAAAACAAGAGACAATACAAAAACTATAGAATTCAGAACATCTTAAAAACAAATATCATGGTGTAACTCTTACTTGTTTTACATTCTTTAGCTCGTCGGCCAGCTGATTTTTCTGCTTCTCAGATTCTACGAGATGGTCCTAGAAACAGAAGTGGAAGAGTAGGCAGTACAGAGAAGATTAGAAGCTGTCCAGACACACACGAATAGTGAAATGTTATCGCAATTCAAAGTCAGGTTCGGTGCTCTGATATCATCTTCTGCTGCATAATGATACTGATACGCTGGATGCCAACCCAAGTGTGCCATCATTGAATAATGAGGCATATCTACCCCAATGGCATCACCAATGTGATTTTATTTGTATTATTTTATGCATCTCTGGAAAAGAATAGGGAAGCCCATAGGACACATATATATATTCCTCCATGGATTGGCCCCTGACACATACTCCTTTTCAAGGGAATATAGCCCTGAGGGGTTAGCAATTGTTTTTAACCTGTAGGTCTTTGGTCGGGTATATTAAAATTACAATCAGAGAAGAGAGAAACATAAAACCATTTCAAGATGTCGAGATATATTATAATGGAAAATTTAAATGGATGCCTGTAGCCATCATGTTTTAATGTAAAGTCTTTTCTTTCTCAATTTTCGCCTAGTTTTAGAAATGGACAGAGATTTTTTTTTAAAATAAGATAAGATTTTAATTAAGAGTTATGGGTGTTTATATAAATGCTATAGACGATAAAATGTCTTTATTTGATATAATGCTGAACTAAGTGCCAGACATGTCATATTTAAATTTATTGGTTTGTTTTAACAAGTCCTTGAATTAAAGATATTTTTATTTTTTGGGTATAGGAACATATTTAAAATCTCTATGCAAGTGTATAAATATATTCACAAAATATATTTTTATAACCAATATATTCTATATATTCTGTAGAGTGTAGAACTATATAATGGTATAGTTACTGAAGAATAGAATAAATTATTTAAATATAGAAGTATTTTTGCTGATCTAATTTAAAAGGAATTTAGCTGATAAAGAGTACTCAGTAAAAACCTTGAGAAGAATAGAAATAACAGAAATATTAAATAAAAAATGACAGGAGAGACCCAAAGTCTAGGATTGAATATAGAGTCTTTGTTAAGACAGATTGACCTCTGACTGGAGATAAGGGATATTAAAAATAATTTGTGAAAAATATTTGAAGAGCAACACTGCCCTCTTGAGGTATAGTAAATATTATATTTTAGAGAAAGTAATATTTAAATGAAGGGGTAGATTTTCAGTGACGTAAAATTTACTATAACTGGATCTGTATTGTTCGTTGAATTCATTCAGATCATCCCAAAACACAATGCATTGATTCAGATCATCCCAACACACAATGCATTCAGATCATTCCAGGACAAGACACACAATGCATTCAGGATATTACATCTCACTTAATTAAGACCACACCTATATTTTCCCTCATGGGAATGCACAATTCTAACTCTTATGCATTGATTATCTGACATTGATAATTTTCACATATTCCAAAACAATATATTATATTCAAAGAATATTGCTGCTGTAACTGCAGAAACATTGAATCCAGATCTCTTGGACAGGTAATGTATGAAAGCAAAATTAAGGGATTAATGTAAGAAATATATGTATAGGAGTGTGTACTTTGCAATGAAATAGATTGAGGTTCATCTCAAGTACTGTTAAATCCAGAGTCTTCAAAATATTTCTAAATCTGCAGATAGAGATATGAAGAAGAATCGGATATAAGGATTTTATCCTAAAGTATTTGTTGCAAATAGTATATACAAAAAAATATATATATTGAATTTGGAAGTTACTGTGATTGAAATTAATAAGCAAGGAATTATATAACTACAAAATAAAAAGCAGAAGATTAGAAGCTTAATTCTCGATATTAGGGGAGGATTCACTAAATAAGGTTTTATTACTTATCATTCTAGAAATAGAATAAGTGATAGCTCATCTTTTGTTGATCCACGTAGCATAGATTGATACATATATCTCTACAAGATCTAGCTTGTTAAACATTGGTTTGCTGGAAAATACATGTTAATTGTTTTCGTTAAGCAGAAATGTTTATTAACCATCTGTGTATAGTTACTAACTGATAAAGTAAATGATATTAATCATATATGCAGTTACTAACAGGAGATACATATATTGGGAAGCTAGTAATCTATGTGCTGAAGGATGGATGTGGTTGTTTATAAATCTTTGTTTATGATATGAGATTTGAAACTTTTTTGTATACGTAATAAATATATATATATGGTTTTATCCGGTTACTGATTATTATATTTTTCAAAGCAAAACACATACAATTAAAAGAATTTAGGAGAATTTCTAGGAAATATAAACGATTGATATTTATATCTCGTAGAAGTTTCTTAATTGAATATATATCTCGACAAAGATCATAAAAACATCAAAACACCTCAACACGCTCTATGAACAAAGAACCGAGCATTCGGTCTCCAAAATTATCACATTTATCGGTAAATAATGGCATCATTTCGGCTCTGTTTGAGCCTTTCTCAAATCTATGAAAGTAGGGCATTTTAGGCACCAGGGATGTTATTTTTTTTTCCCGGGAGTCTGTGGCGACTTGGCACCTGGGATTGTTGAGTCCTGACGTGTATAAATCGTAAGATAGAACGCTCGTAATGTCTTTCTTTAGAAAAAGTACATTACAGACGCGTTTACGTTTCAGTCCTGCTCAGGAACTTTCATTTAGGATAGGACTATATTTAACAAGCACAACGCTACTCACATTACAGTGAGACGGGGAAAACACACTGTCACGGTTCCCAGATCCCACCACGCAGTACTTAACACCCCACACTCCACAGAGCCCAGAAGCTACCAACAGAGTAGCCGTGAAAGATCTCTAACTGTCTGGTCCTTAGAATTGGCCAGGTAAACTAGCTAGACAGAAAGGGTTAAAACACGGAGAGTAGTCAGCCGAGCCAGAATCAGGAATACAGAGTTCAGAATCAAATGGAATAGCAGGGTCGATATCAGAGCAGTGGCGTAGTACAAGAAAATGGTCTAGGGCAACAGAAGGCAGAATAGTCAGAAACAAGCAGAGGTCAATAACGGGTTAATTCAATATAGCAGTCAGGTACAAGGAGCTCAGGTATGGATAACCACGATCTGGCAACTGCTGAGAATACACTGAGGGTTTTTAAAGACCTTCACCAGGCCACGCCCCCCACTCAAGCCGCGTCTCATCCAACCACCTCCCTGCCTGTCTCCATTTAAACCGGGCATTGGTCAGCGAGCAGCATCAGACATGCTGCCCTCAAGCACACAGGTAGGGCTGGAAGCTCCCAACGTTACAGTACCCCCCTCTCCACGGGAGGCCACCGGACGACCAACAGGACGAGCGGCAGGACGACCACCAGGGCGATCGGGGTGTGAGGCATGGAACGCCCTGACCAACCTAGAGGCAGACATGTCGGAAGCTGGAATCCAGGACCGGTCTTCTGGACCATAACCCACCCAATCGACCAAGTACTGCAGAGCGCCCCTGCACAGCCTAGAATCCAACACCCTCCTAACCTCATACTCAGATTCACCATCAACCTGAATAGGTGGAGGAGGAGGAACGACCCGCGTGTACCTGTTACACAACAATGGCTTCAGTAGGGAGGTGTGGAAGACGTTGTGCATGCGAAGATGTTTAGGAAGGGCAAGAGCATAAGCCACAGGATTAACGCGGCAAATGATCCTATATGGACCTATAAACCGAGGTGCCATTTTCATAGAAGGCCCCCGCAACTTCACGTTCCTAGTGGACAACCAAACTCTATCCCCCACGTTATAGGAGGGAGCTTGTAACCTATGCCTGTCAGCCTTGCGTTTCTGGACAGCAACATTGCGCTCCATATTTTCTCGAATCTGTCTCCAAATCTCTTGCAGTTGAGTGAGATGGTCATCGAGAGCCGGGATGACCTGTTCAGTAAACTGAAGCGGTAGAGCCGGAGGGAAAAAAACATAGATGGCAGAAAAAGGAGAGTGGCCAGTGGTCTCGTTAACGGCGTTATTACGTGCATACTCAGCCCAGGGCAACAATTCCGACCAATTGTCTTGTTGTTGTGTGGTAAAGCAACGTATGTACTGCTCGAGACCCTGATTTGCCCTCTCTGCTGCCCCATTGGTTTGTGGATGATATGCTGAAGAGAAGGCCAATCGCAACCCCATCTCTGCACAGAAAACCCTCCAGAAACGAGAGACGAACTGGGCTCCGCTGTCAGAGACTATTTCAGACGGAACCCCATGTATTCGTACAATCTCTCTAGCAAATACAACCGCCAGTTCTTTGGCTGTAGGAAGCTTAGGTAGAGGGACAAAATGAGCCATTTTGGAGAAGCGGTCTACAACTGTCAGAACCACAGTATGACCCTTGGACTTCGGCAAGTCCACAATAAAATCCATAGATAGATGAGACCAAGGCCTCTTAGGCATGGGTAAAGGCTGCAATAGACCGACAGGCAAGGATTTACTGGTTTTGCTTCTGGCACAGACTTGACAAGCCAAAACAAACAGACGTACGTCCTGTCGCATGGTGGGCCACCAGAACTGTCTGGAGATACTGGTAAGAGTCTTAGTAATACCAGGATGACCTGCTGGTTTAGAATCATGAAACATTATGAGTAATTCTTGTCTTTCCTTTTCAGGTACAAACAACATATCTGGAGGCTTGTCAGGTGGAGCCCCTACTTGAACTGCCTGGAGGCGTTCCAGGAAAGGCGAGGAGACAGACAAGACTGTGGAAGCCACAATACGTTCAGGAGGAACTATAGGATTGTGGTCTTGTGTATTAGATTCATACGGTCATATTGACGAGATAAGGCATCAGCCTTTACATTGCGGTCACCTGGTCTGTAAGTCAATACAAAATTAAACCGAGACAGTAGCAATGACCACCTGGCCTGTCTCGCGTTCAAACGTTTAGCATCCCCGATGTACGTAAGGTTCTTATGATCAGTAATTATCACTAAAGGGTCAAGAGTACCTTCCAACAAATGTCTCCACTCTGATAGGGCAGACACAATAGCAAGCAATTCTCTGTTACCGATATCATAATTGCGTTCTGCTGGTGATAATTTTCTTGAAAAGAACCCACAAGGATGTAGAGGTTTTCCTGGAGACTCTCTTTGAGACAGGACAGCCCCAATGCCTATCTCGGAAGCATCAACCTCAAGAACAAACGGAATCCTGGGATCAGGATGCCGTAACACGGGAGCGGAAGTGAAAGCTTGTTTGAGGGCCTCGAATGCTTGTTTGGATTGAGAAGACCAGATCTGGTTCTTCAGACCTTTACGTGTCATATTAATGATAGGGGAGGCTACAGCGGAATAATTCTTGATAAATCTCCTATAATAGTTGGAAAACCCCAGAAACCTCTGTATGGCCTTGAGACCTTGAGGGAGAGGCCATTCTGAGATGGCCATGAGTTTAGAAGGATCCATCTCAAAACCTTCTGGAGTGATAATATACCCAAGGAATTTCACAGTAGTAATGTCGAATAAACACTTCTCTAGTTTGCAATAAAGACCGTTGTCCAGTAATTTTGCTAATACCTGTCTGACATGTGCATGGTGGGTTTTCAGATCGGGAGAGTAAATCAATATATCGTCTAGGTATACTATAACAAAGGTTTGTAAGAAATCTCTGAGCACATCATTAATAAAATCCTGGAATACCGCTGGAGCATTACAAAGACCGAAAGGCATGACCAAGTATTCATAATGCCCACTCCTGGTGTTAAATGCTGTTCTCCACTCATGCCCCTCTTTTATACGTATTAGGTTGTAAGCTCCTCTTAAATCAAGTTTTGTGTATACTGCTGACCCCCTTAACCTGTCGAACAGTTCTGATATGAGAGGGATAGGGTACACGTTCTTAATGGTGATCTTGTTAAGCCCCCTATAATCGATACACGGGCGTAAATCTCCCTCTTTTTTAGACACAAAAAAGAACCCAGCCCCTGCTGGTAAAGAGGAACGTCGGATAAAACCTCTCTCCAAATTCTCCTTTATGTACTCTTCCATAATTTGGTTCTCCTTTATGGAAAGAGGATATACTTTGCCTCGAGGAGGCATGGTACCAGGATGAATATCTATGGCACAATCATATGGTCTATGTGGAGGCAGTTTCTCTGCCTCTCTTTTATCAAATACAGCCCTGAGGTCGGCATATTGGTCAGGAACCTCTGTAGACAATGGAGGAGCTGTGGGTGTGTTCAGGGCACCGACATGCTGAATGGGTATTAAACAAGTCCCAAAACAAGCAGGACTCCAAGACAGTATCTCTCCCTTAGCCCAATCAATAACAGGATTATGTTCCACCAACTAGGGATGCACCGATACCACTTTTTTAAGACCGAGTACGAGTACCGATACTTTTTAAAAGTACTCACCGATACCGAGTACCGATACTTTTATTTAATATCATGTGACGCTTTCCAATAGGAACAGACCTCATATAAAAATTTATATGAGATTGACCGCAGCTCACATGGATTTGCCCCCAGGTCTCATGGATTTGCCCCCAGGTCTCATGGATTTGCCCCCAGGTCTCATGGATTTGCCCCAGCTCTCATGGATGTCCCCCAGGTCTCATGGATTTGCCCCCAGCTCACATGGATTTGCCCCCAGGTCTCATGGATTTGCCCCCAGGTCTCATGGATTTGCCCCCAGCTCACATGGGTTTGCCCCCAGCTCACATGGGTTTGCCCCCAGCTCACATGGATGTCCCCCAGGTCTCATGGATTTGCCCCCAGCTCACATGGATTTGCCCCCAGTCTCATGGATTTGCCCCCCAGGTCTCATGGATTTGCCCCCAGGTCTCATGGATTGGCCCCCAGGTCTCATGGATTGGCCCCCAGGTCTCATGGATTTGCCCCCAGGTCTCATGGATTGGCCCCCAGGTCTCATGGATTTGCCCCCAGGTCTCATGGATTTGCCCCCAGGTCTCATGGATTTGGCCCCCAGGTCTCATGGATTGGCCCCCAGGTCTCATGGATTTGCCCCAGGTCTCATGGATTTGGCCCCCAGGTCTCATGGATTTGCCCCCAGGTCTCATGGATTTGGCCCCCAGGTCTCATGGATTTGGCCCCCAGGTCTCATGGATTTGCCCCCAGGTCTCATGGATTTGCCCCCAGGTCTCATCGATTTACCCCCAGCTCGAACGCTGGGGAAGCTGGCCGTGTGCATGTAAAGCACGCGGCCAGCGTTCCCCTCCGGCGCGCCAAATACTCACCCTTCCTGAAGTTCCGGTCTCTGGGCAGTGATGCGGTCACGTGGCCGCCGGGCGCATCTGTGACGCTGCCTCCAGCCGAGAGGCAGCGTCACAGGAGCACCCAGTGGCCGCGGGAACGCATCACTGCCCAGCGACCGGACCTTCAGGAAGGGTGAGTATTTGGCGCGCCGGAGGGGAACGCTGGCCGCGTGCTTTTCATGCACGCGGCCAGCTTCCCCAGCCCCGCGGATACCGGCAAGCCGGCCCAGCGCCGGCTTCCGGTATCGGCGGGATGTATCGGGCCGTTTGCACGAGTAACAAGTACTCGTGCAAACGGCAATATCGGCCCCGATACCGATACTAGTATCGGTATCGGTGCATCCCTACCACCAACCAAGGGAAACCAAGTACAACAGGATTGGAAGGTGAATGGATAACTTGAAATATGATTTCTTCTTTTTGCAAGAGACCAGTGGTAAGAACCACTGTAACCGTATCGTGAGTAATCCTAGGGCAGGATAACGGTCTGCCGTCTATGGCTTCGACGGCTAAGGGTGTCTCTCTTACAACCAGAGGTAGAGAAATGGAAGAAGCGTAGTTAACATCGATAAAGTTGCCAGCAGCCCCAGAATCCAAAAAAGCGGTAGTATGTGTGGTCTTGGTCTCCCAAGCCAAAGATACTGGTAACATAAGTTTAGTGTCTTTGACAGGAGACATGCACGTCACACCCAAGGTCTGTCTCCTCAGCTGCCTTAGGTGCGGTAGTTTTCCAGTTTATCATGCATTTTAGGACAAGTAGGACATTGAAATCGTACATGACCCCCCAAACCACAATACAGGCACAATCCCTCACGAAAACGCCTTGTTCTCTCTTCCAGTGTAAGCCTAGTACGGCCTAGTTGCATAGGCTCAGAGGGAGGAGATAACTCTCTTGGTGGTGCCTGAAAGACAGGGGTCAACCTAGGTAACGGTCTCTTGGGCTTCTCTCTTGGAGTCCTTCTGTCCCTTATCTGATTATCCAGATCTATACAATAATCAATGAGTTCACACAATACCTCAGGTAGTTTACGTGGAGCCAATTCATGCATCAATGACTCTGATAACCCCTCCATAAAAGCCAGAACCAGTGTCTCATTTGTCCAGTTCACATCAGAGATCAAGGTTTTAAATTCTATGGCATAATCAGAAACAGTCCTGTTCCCTTGACGTATGCGGAACAAGGATTTGCCAGCTACCGTGGCCTTTCTGGTAGGATTAAATGTACGTTGTAACTCGGCTATGAATTCTTTATAATCCCGTATGATAGGCTTCTCTGCCTCCCATAACGGAGTCGCCCATGTCAATGCTCTGCCAGACAGATGATTAATAATGAACCCCACTTTGGCAATGTCAGAGAAAAACATCTGTGGATTTAATTTAAAATGAATATCCACATGGACCAAAAATCCCCAGCACTCTGAGGGAGTACCGTCAAACCTCATAGGAGCGGTCATGTGTACCTGGGATGTCTGAACGACAGGGGACACAGGTATATCAAGGGGTTGCAACCCCAGCTGGTTCCAGGTGAGCCGTACGAGTCAGGATAGTTTGTAAGGCAATAGCAAACTGATCCATCCTATGATCCTGCTCATCCTGTCTGGATACAAAGTTAGCCAAGTGCTGTGTTAAGTCTGCGGGATCCATAGTTGCCAGATCGTAATGTCACGGTTCCCAGATCCCACCACGCAGTACTTAACACCCCACACTCCACAGAGCCCAGAAGCTACCAACAGAGTAGCCGTGAAAGATCTCTAACTGTCTGGTCCATAGAATTGGCCAGGTAAATTAGCTAGACAGAAAGGGTTAACAACACGGGGAGTAGTCAGCCGAGCCAGAATCAGGAATACAGAGTTCAGAATCAAATGGAATAGCAGGGTCGATATCAGAGCAGTGGCGTAGTACAAGAAAATGGTCTAGGGCAACAGAAGGCAGAATAGTCAGAAACAAGCAGAGGTCAATAACGGGTTAATTCAATATAGCAGTCAGGTACAAGGAGCTCAGGTATGGATAACCACGATCTGGCAACTGCTGAGAATACACTGAGGGTTTTTAAAGACCTTCACCAGGCCACGCCCCCCACTCAAGCCGCGCCTCATGCAACCACCTCCCTGCCTGTCTCCATTTAAACCGGGCATTGGTCAGCGAGCAGCATCAGACATGCTGCCCTCAAGCACACAGGTAGGGCTGGAAGCTCCCAACGTCACACCCACGTGTGGGGGAACAAAAGAGAGAGCACATGAAAACAAGCATGCCGGAGATCAAGAAAATGAGCGAGCGAGAGTGAGAAACCAAGGAGGAGAGAAAAGAAAAGGAGAGAGAGAAACAGAGAATGAAAGGGAGGGCGCAAGCGAGAAAAAAAGAAAAGGGAGAAAAAAAAACACCACGGAGTGAAACCGAAGGAGAGAGAACGAAAACCGAGAACAAGAGAAAAATAGAGTGAGATAAAGAGAAAGCAAGGGGGGAAAAAGCCCTGATCCACCGAATTTGGTAAGTAGTTAATCAGCCCACGACTGGAGCAGATCACCAAAAAAAGTGGTAAATACAAATTGTTAAAAACATCGACGATACCCATTCACTCGAGTATCGGATTTAACCACAAAAGAGGAATTCTTAGGCTCTAGTATTGCACCAAGGCAGAACATCTGGGACACGACGGGTGCGAGGTACACTCCTATTTTCATACACTGGAAGAATCAACGGCTGTCCCATGGTGGCATGTTTCCCTACATGCATCTCATACATCACCTCTCACCGGACTGGAAAGGCGAAACACACGAGATTGAACGGTGCTTTTTTATTTGTTATACAACACTACACCCCCAACAGCCGTGTGTCACGACAGTCATACATTTTTATTCTGCTGCATTCCAGTGAAAACCAAGGTAGGAATCTGGTTCTTCACAGTACAAGGCCTGCTAGCTTCCATGCGCGCATTCCGATCCCATTATGCTCTGCACGCCGACGGAAGGTGAAACCAAGCCTGGATCGAGCCTATTAAACAGTCGACAAAGAAACTGCCCTTGACGTTATCTGGGTCTAAGAAACCGACAGCGTCAAACATCAGAGGTACCGTCCTCCACACGCCTCGTCCTGTTACTTGGTTTTTATACTTAAATGTTTTTTGTACACTATTCACTTTCTCAAGACTTCCAGGTCCCACTCGCTCATTCTTGGTATAAGTGGGTCAACCTCAATGAACAGGAAGCCCAGGAAGCCTCCAAAAATGCCTGAGGACTCCAGACAAGAATTTGCTGGTCCTCAGGGGCATCCCCTTGGATGGAAGTGAAGGAAGTCGCATTAAGCACCGCCCCCGAAGAGCCAGCTCAGCTCTCGGACCGCTGACTTTCTGCTCAATCTACTTGTGATTGTTTCTGGTTTAAATAGTGTCCTTGGGCAAGACACTTAACGGTACATACTCTCCACCCAGGACATACTTGAAAACGAGAGAAATCTCAAATGTATCCTTCCTGGTAAAATACTTTCTCAAAAGAAAAAGAAAAAGGGGTTTAATGCAGTAACATGGGAAGTTTTTGAAGTGAGATCTGAGTTGTCAAAAGCTCTGCTTTGAAACGTGACTTTCCAGTGACATCTGATCAGATACGGCTCATTGTGCATGGAGTGTCACAACAGCATATCATTTACAGTTTTAATCCCTTCACTCTTGAGATAACTCGGGTCTTCAAAGGCACCATCAGGTGACCGATATCAAGTCATTGCGATCTGCAGCTGAGCGGGGCAAAAGTAAAAGGAAAAATTAGTTTGATGCAAACAAAATCTGTTAACTTTGAGGGCACCTTCTGGAGCCCAAAAGCAATCTCAGAGTAATGGTCCCAGTTTGTCACTGGAGGGTTTGTTTAGAAGGTCACGGTGTCACTAGCTGCCGCACTCTTCCTCCTCTTTTGCCGAATTGAAATTTCTCTCATTATGAAATCTTCCTATTCAAAACGTTCTCCAACAGAGCTTCCTGACCTTTATACAAAGAGAAAGGAAATAGAAAACACTTTGTTCTTAATTAAATTTTTCCTCTTTATGCAGCTTTATTTCGGCAGAATGGTAGCCTTGGTTCCAGCAGGTTTCATTAGCTCGGTCATGACCTGGATGGAACCTGCAGTTGTAAAGTGGTACGGTCCTTCAGAAAGAAAATAGCACTTCAAGTACCGATTACAAAGAAAAGCAAAAAATAAAATAATACATGGTGTTGAGATGGAACAGAGATACGACAGGTCTGTATTTACTTTAACTACACAATTCCACGGAACGTTTTACAGAAAATTGCGGGTTCACATCATCCTAGAAGAGTTCTGGTCAACGAAGCAAGAGGCTCCGGCATGTTCACGGAACCCATTGGTGTTGACACAAGTTAAGCGGTAATCACTATTATCCAACAGGAAACGATAATCTGATCTTTAACTGGAGTGCTGGACCAGAGGGAAGGTACATGGTAACCCGCAGGGAGCAGATCTGGGTTTAAAACAGGCTTTTTCTGACCCCAATCCAAGTCATCTTCTTTTCGGGATCGGCTGATATCTAATCCTGATCACAATGGATAAATATCCCCTCCCCAGTAATAATAATTTCGCAGATGCCTCTGTCCAGTGGTGCTGGGTTCCTCCTCTTCCATTCCAGGGCTTCCAAAAAGTCCATGGTGACTTTTGCGTGAGAATGGAGCACGCGCATCTTGCACGAGCAGGGTAAATCAATGGGCCACGCCACAAAATCGTCAGACAATATTGGCCACTCCGAATTTTACATCGCATAGACTAGGCAGGGACGAGATGTCAGTGCGTACGAATCATGTCATTGTTATCGGTCCCTGAGTTGGTCCATGGCAGACAGGATACTCAAATCCCATCTTCCGAGAGACAAATGTGTGGGCAGTGAAACGCCTCCACTTCATACAGGCAATCTGAAGGAGGGAGTGTGAAATGCTCCTCTCACTCGGACCACCTAAAATGGTCAGAGTGAGGTGAGTGTCCCTTTAATGGTGTATTAATGTCTGGAAAAGCTCATATCCTCATGGTTTCTTACCATTCGTTATTATTGTTTTACATTTTGATACATATCCAATAAACTTTGAATGTACAAGAAACAATTATATACAGTCAGGTCCAGAACTATTGGGACATCGACACAATTCTAACATCTTTGGCTCTATACGCCACCACAATGGAGTTGGAATGAAACAAACGCAATGTGCATTAACTGCAGACTGTCAGCTTTAATTTGAGGGTATGTACATCCAACTCAGGTGAACGGTGTAGGACTTACAGCAGTTTGCAGATGTGCCTCCCACTTGTTAAGAGACCAAAAGTAATGGGACAATTGGCTTCTCAGCTGTTCCATGGCCAGGTGTGTGATATTCCCTCATTACCTCAATTACAATGTGCAGATAAAAGGCCCAGAGTTCATTTCAAGTGTGCTATTTGCATTTGGAATCTGTTGCTGTCAACTTTCAAGATGAGATCCAAAGAGCTGTCACTATCAGTGAAGCAAGCCATCATTAGGCTGAAGAAACAAAACAAACCCATCAGAGAGATAGCAAGAACATTAGGCGTGGCCAAAACAACTGTTTGGAACATTCTCAAAAAGAAGGAACGCACCGGTGAGCTCAGCAACACCAAAAGACCCGGGAGACCACAGAAAACAACTGTGGTGGATGACTGAAGAATGACTGAAGAATTCTTTCCCTGGTGAAGAAAACACCCTTCACAACAGTGAATTAATACTTTTGCGGGGACCCCACACACTTTAGTGATACAGTGTGATACTCCTTGTATTGCGCAGTGATATAACAGCATGTAAAACTATATACAGACACACCAGGCTCTCGGTGCGGCTTCTTACTAATCAGCATGCAGCTTTTTCTTGCTCCTGTAGCGGGAGCGCTATAAGAGCTTCAATTAAACATCCTAATTAAAATGCGATCGCGCTGCCAGCCGTAAAAGCCGCCCTCGCAAGTTCCAGTACTTACCCCAGAGATTACCCGTGTGACGCCTGTGAGATGTCACATTAGTGTGTTAACTCGTTACCCCTGTATATTGTGTCTAATTAATGTCAGTCATCTGGCCCATACATTCTAAACTAATCTCGTTACCCAGAGAACTGAGGGACATCAAGCAGCAGATAACTCTTTATATAGAAAGAACACACCAGAAATATGCAAATCTAGACTCCTGACTATGTCGGTGTTGTTCACCTTAACCGTTTTTTAAGTTTCATATATGTTAAATTCATATACAACACGTAAAAACCGCACGACAGGGAGAAACGAGATGTAATTCAGTGACGAGGGTGGAATTGCCACATACCAGAAGTCTGTATAGCCTGAAGTTGTTGGAAGTGTTTTAACAACAGCCTTATAACCCCTCACCTACCTCGATCATCAGTGAGGGGGAAGACGTTCCCAATCCCTGTTTTATAGCTCCCTCTTTCCATTTATCACTAGACAAGCCCCTTTTTCCACTTTGCCGGCACGTCAGCTTTGGGCACACCTCTTCCAATTTACACTATATGTGGGATCCATTATTTTAGGATCGGAACCCTTAGGTTTTCCTATTGGAGACAATGTTTTGGATAGTACGTAACTGGTGTCCTCCTGTAAGTTATGTAGCAACTGGAACATTGACATTTAAGGGGTTATACACTAAGCGGCGAACTTGCCACCGAATTGCACTGAACTGTGAATTTCACTGTACAACGCAATTTGTTTGCTAAAGGTCGCCGGCGGCAGTGAAATTGTCCCATAGAGAAATAATGGTTAATCTATTCACAGAATGCCGAACTGCAACGAAGTGTCAGTGAAATGCCCTGATTTTCGGTGATGCTATGTAAAAAAATATTAGGGATGCACCGATACCACTTTTTAAGACCGAGTACGAGTACCGATACTTTTTAAAAGTACTCACCGATACCGAGTACCGATACTTTTCTTTAATGTCATGTGATGCTTTCCAATAAGAACAGACCATATAAAAATGCCCCCAGCTCACATGTATATATCCCCCAGCTCATGGATATGCCCCAGCTCATGGATATGCCCCCAGCTCACACATGGATATGCCCCCAGTTCACACATGGATATGCCCCAGCTCACACATGGATATGCCCCCAGGTCACACATGTATATGCCCCAGCTCACACATGGATATGCCCCAGCTCACACATGGATATGCCCCAGCTCACACATGGATATTCCCCAGCTCATGGATTTGCCCCAGCTCACACATGTATATGCCCCAGCTCACACATGGATTTGCCCCAGCTCATGGATTTGCCCCAGCTCACACATGGATATGCCCCAGCTCTCACATGGATATGCCCCAGCTCTCACATGGATTTGCCCCAGCTCTCACATGGATTTGCCCCAGCTCACACATGGATTTGCCCCAGCTCACACATGGATTTGCCCCAGCTCACTCATGGATATGCCCCCCAGCTCATGGATATTGCCCCAGCTCTCACATGGATTTGCCCCAGCTCTCACATGGATTTGCCCCAGCTCACTCATGGATATGCCCCCCAGCTCATGGATATTGCCCCAGCTCACACATGGATTTGCCCCCCAGCTCACACATGGATTTGCCCCCCAGCTCACACATGGATTTGCCCCCACAGCTCACACATATGCCCCCACAGCTCACACATGGGTATGCCCCCCCAGCTCATGGATCCCCCCCGCGACGATACTTACCTTCCTGGGCGCCGCCTGGAATGTCTCCGCGCGTGCGCTCGTTGGAAGGAACCCAGCCGCGACCACGTGGGACCATGTGATCACGGCTGGGGTCCTTCCAACGAGTGCGCGCGGGGAAACTTTCCCAGCGTCGCCCAGGAAGGTAAGTATCGTCGCGGAGAGCAGCTGCAGGGCCTGTCCGAATGCTCTATCTGCATTCGGACAGGCCCTGCAGCTGCTCACTGTGTACATACTTACCTTCCTGGCACCGCCGGGAAAGTTTCCGCGCGCGTTCGTTGGAAGGACCCCAGCCGTGATCACATGGTCCCACGTGGTCGCGGCTGGGGTCCTTCCAACGTGTGCACGCGCGGAGACATTCTCGGCGGCGCCCAGGAAGGTAAGTATTGTGTAAGCAGCTCCAGGGGCGGCTGTCTGAATGCCGATAGAGCATTTGGACAGCCGCCGCAGCCCCTCGGATGCCGGCAAGCCGGCTCAATGCCGGCTTCCGGTATCGGTAAAAATATCGGGGGGTACTGCACGAGTACCAAGTACTCCTGCAGTACCCAGTATCGGCCCCGATACCGATACTAGTATCGGTATCGGTGCAACCCTAAAAAATATTATCCTTTTTTTTTTAAAAAAAACTTATTTTTTCCATTTTCAGCAAAAAGCCTTTTATTTTTTAGACGAGATTTTTGATACCTAATTTTATTTAAAAGGCATTTTTTTAAAAATTCTGTAACTGACCTTTTTATTAATTTTTTAACAGACCTTGGGACCTATTACATACTTAACTCTAATGTCAGCACTCAGCTACATGTGTGTTAACGTTAGGTTAAGTGGCCCTAGCGCATGCAGCCCATATTGCATTCCGAACGCTAACGGGTTAAAAACCCGTTAGCGATTCAGAGATTGCGATTCGGAGATTTAGCTCATGCTAAACGAGGTGTTCTATCTTCTTAATGTCTACATGAACAAAGGGATACCCCACCAGCATAGCTCTATGCAGACTCTTTTTTTTCCCTAAATCTGGCAAACGTTCTGAGACGAGGCAGGCAGGTTAACTCCAAATCATATTGTGGTGGACGCACTTTGACAAATCCTTCATTTATGGATAGCGCTTTAATAAGGCTTTTAGCTGTGGATGTGCTTTGTTGTCTTTTGCTTTGGTCTCTCCATTTGGTGTTTTTCTGGTTAACATTAGGGGCAGAATACAGCGGTTAGACTTTACCTTTACTAGATCCACAGACCCTCGAAGGTCTGTTTCCAGCTAATCAGCTCTCTGCCATTCCTATCCCCTATTTTAGTTGGTCTACCTGACTGTGGTTTGGTTTCAACAGAACCCCTCATTTTCCACTTCTTTATTAGAGTTTGGCATTCTCAACTCCTTGGATGTCTTTTTATATCTCTTTCCTGTTTTATACAGTTCAACTACCTTTTCCCGCAGATCCTTTGACAATTCTTTTGCTTTCCCCATGGCTCAGAATCCAGAAACGTCAGTGCAGCACTGGATGAAAGAGGCAAGGGTCTGTCAGGAGTCCAGAAACTCATTGACCTTTTATATATACACACACACACTCTAATTTATTTATTTGCAAAGTATTTTCCCAGGAAGGATACATTGAGATTTCTCTCGTTTTCAGTATGTCCTGGGTTCAAGAACATTGAAATTTTACGGTCGTTACAGAAATACAAAGTAATAAAATGCAAGATATTAAAAAAAGAACACAAATATACAGATTAACCCAGAAAATAAATATGTAAGTAATATAGTCACTATGTTACAGGTTTACAGGTGCATTCTGTATTGCAGTATGTTAATAGGCAGCTCTTAAGGGACTTCAGACTGGGGGAGGATTTGATGGCGTCTGGGAGGTTATTCCATAACTGCGGTGCTCTGAAGGAAAATGAGGACCGAGCCACTGTCTTTTAGTATTGTGGTATTGTAAGTAAGGTGCAGGTCCTGGATCGGAGGTTATAGGATGAGGGAACTGCTGGGGGAAGCAGCCTATTAAGGTAGGGTGGCAGCTTCCCAGAAAAGCTCTTAAACACCAGGTTGGTGTTTAAGATCACAGGTGAGGATGGTTACCTTTAATAGCCATTCAAACCCGTTTGTGGCAACTTGTGTGCATGTTAGGAGGCCAAAATCACCAGGGTATGTAAACTTTTGATCAGGGTCATTTGGGTTGTTTTTGTTGTCATTATGATTGAAAAAGAGTAAACACACTTGATTGATAATAAATGGCTTCAGCCAAACACTAACCATGAGTGAAAGACATTTTTGTTTGTGTTCTCATTCATATTCTCTGAATAATGGCCAAGAAATCATAAGTTTCCATACCCTGGCAGAATTTATCAGCACAACTGTATATGTTTTTTGTTTTATATCTCAGATCTTTTGTATAGTGTGTCTTTGCCTAGATACACTTACTGCCATTGGGCCTGTAAAGCAAGCACACTCTTTGAGTAAAAGTTAAAGTTTTTACCGCCTTCTTTCTACCAACTGTTGCACGTTCCATCTCGTTCTTCTATTTCAGTAATTTCGGGTTACCCCAAAGCATAGTGGAGATTCCATCCATGTCCTATACAGCATCATGTTGCTTCTGTCTGTATTGACTAGCATCGTTTTTTCCCGGCACCCTGCATTTGTTATATGTTATCCTCCTGATGATCCTACACAGCATGTTGCGCGTGCGGGGCGATACGCCAGCTCCGTGCTCGCTGCATTTGGATTCCATTTCTCGGTTTTATAGACAGATATCATTTAATACATCCCCGCCGAGCTGCCTCAGAGGGTGGTTACTCCAAGACCTGGAACAAGTCTAATTGGTTCCAGTGGACCTCCCCGTGCAAAGCTGTGGAAGCAGAAACCCCACAGATAGATAAAGAAATCTACATGTCGTCATGGCTCGATCACTGGGAAAGGTATAGATTAAAAGGGGCTTGAAGCGCTTTCCGAGAATCCTTTATGTGCAGCCACGGGTACAGGCGTACAGAGACGCTCTGGATACTGCAAAGCTTGTGCCCGCAGTGATTACCGACTTCAGATATTGGCATGAGGTTACAAAAGCAGATTCCTCAGAATAATAATTTTGATTGACACCAAGCGTTAGTTTAGGGTTTGTCCTACTGGAATTTTATGGATTGGTTTTTCTCAGCAATCAGATACACAAACACTAAAGGGGTTATTCAGAGAGAGCCGATCTGGCCCCGAACAGTGAATTTACCCGTACGGTGCCATTTCGGGGCCATTCGACTATTTAGAGAGCAGGCAGTTCGCCAAATTTTGGCAAGTGCGATGCCTGTTCGAAGGCAGTGAAATCCCCCATAGAGAAGCAATGATAAATCTATTCAGAGACACGAACAGCAGAGAAAAGTTGCCGAAGTGCCCTGCTGTTCGGTGGTTTAATTCGGCAGGTTTATTCAGGCGAATCCCATAGGCTTCAATGTTCAAAGTATTCCTGTTTTTATCCAATATCTAATAAACCGTTTATTATTTTAATCAGCAGTAAAAAGTCTTTATTTATTGATTTTTTTAGGATCTTTTAGGCATTTTTCCGCAAAAAAAAAATCCTTTTTTTTTTTTAATGGCAGTTTTTCTTTTTCCTGTAACAGACCTTTTTATTATCATTCATTGGATCTTATATGAAAATTCCAGGCATTTTCGTCCAGTAGTTTTTTCCAAACAGCGATTCAAATTTGACACTTTCAATCGTATGGTCTTGTTTTTGTTTTTTTACCCCATTCGTCAGCTTGTCGGCATTTTCCCGGGGCTGGTCTGCGTTGTGTGCGGCGGCTTGTCGGCTTTTTCCGGACGTGTTCAGTGTTTGTTTTTTTCGGCGGATCGAGTGATCCGATACTTCGGATCGTATTGGATGCGTTTTTTCAGCGTGAGTTCGGCGGTTTTGCCGGCAGATTTTTGGGTCCATTCCCTGCACTCTGGGGACCCTGTGGTGAATGCGGAATTCACCACTGGGTGGGGAAATTTGATTCCCCGAAGTGCAGGGAACGGGAGAGCACCGAAATGTCGGTGACATTTGGGTGCTCTCTGTATAACCCCCAAATTCCGTGTTCCGGAATGACATTTCTCTTAAGTTATAGGGGGGGGGGGGGGTTTGTGCATGCGCACATTCAATCTTTGTGCTTACAATCAAAGTGTTAGAAAGGATTAAGAAATAGCAAATCCTGCGATGAGGACAAGGTTATACTTATGTGATTTAGGTGAAAGTTATAATTTGGGTTTTGAAAGGTTAGGGTTTAGGAGGTCATGAGTTAAGAAAGCCATAAAGGGCTTAGGTAGAGGGGGGGGGTGGAATTAAATCTCTTCATCTCAGACTGACTTTTTAATTTAGCCCCTAAAAGCGAGTGCTAAATGATTGCGCTTTTGCAGAATCAGTTAGCACCCCCTAAAATGCCCCCCAATAAATCCGATACTCACCTCCCATCCTGCGGCGAGAACGGTGGCCCGATCCGCTGCCTCTCCTGGCCGCGAGCAGAATGAGATTGGGGACAAATAGTCCCCAGTCTCACTCTGCGGCACTGCGCGATCTCACAGGCTGGCAGCACCACCGCGAGTACCACCGAGGGTAGCGCTTCGTTCCGGGACAAGGTACCAATGTACAGCCTGCTCCGGAAACTAATGCTAAAATGGGGACGCTATGGGGAATCGCAAGCACAGGTTTTCCCAGTTAGGCATGTCATCTAGCCCTAAATATATTAAAGTATTCCCTGTGTCCGTCCACTGGAACCCTGCGATCACTTTGGCTCGAGCATCCCACCCCACCTATTCAACGGGGACATAAAACTACTAGAAAGTGTAACGTATGAGGGAATATTTACTAGTTACTGCCACGTGCTTCACTTCTTCTAACGGCGGTGTTAATTAGAATTCTATAAAACACATAGGATTAACAGAGCCTCAAATCACCATACGAGGCGCGAAAAATTCATCTCATGTGATTAGCTCATGACATAGTTAACCCATACGTTCACCAGTGATTAACCCAACTAAGGGCCCTATTACAACCTTAGCGCTAGAATTAGTGCTCAGATATGTGAGCGTTAGGTTAAATGACTTTAACGCAGGTCCCCCCGATTACAGCCCTAGCACTACCAGGTCAAAAAAATCCATTACCGCATTGGGAATTGCGCTCGCTTCCGCGATCTTATTGCACTTTGTGCTCCTTATACTTAGGATTACAAAGTCCTAACGCTAATTAGCGCAGCAGCCGAAACCCCCCCCAAAATCAGATACTCACCTCTCATCCCATGGCGCGAACGGTGGCCCGATACGCTGCTTCTGGCTACCGGGAGCAGAGTGAGACTGGGACAGATAGTCCCCAGTCTCCCTCTGGGAATCACTCCGCAGCCCTGCACAACCTCGCGAGCGCTCGCGGCCCAGCAGCACAACCCTCCATGGAGTACCATGGACTCCAGGAGGTGATACTCACGAGTGCCCAGGAAGATAGCGCTGCGTTATGGGGCAGGCTGCTGAATCAGCGCCTGCCCTGTAATATGGCACTAAAACAGGGACGCTAAAGAAAAGCCTGCAGGCTCAGGTTTTCCCCATTAGCATCATGTTTGTAGTAGGGCCCTAATTCTACAATCTTACTGTTAATTGCGGTGCTGCTGCCGGGTATCTGTTTGTGGCTCACAGTTTTTTAGAAGCGTAACGCAGATACAGTGGCTGAGCTGGATCAGGCCCGGTATCGGGGAGACAGTAAGTATCTGCTTGCACCAATATAGTCCATTATCGGCAGGAGCAGAATAGGGCCCTACAGCTTTACTTACCGAAACGCAAAGTCATTGCGTACACCATTAATGGGTGATGGACACATGTTAACCCCTTCTCGCCACCGGGCGTGCTCTGTAATCCAAACGGCACACCCGACAGCTCTCCGGAAACTCCTCTGGCCCGCCTCCCTTTCCAGAGACCAATCAATGTCATTGGTTGCAGGAGGGCTGCCTGAGAGCAGAAAGTCGCGCTGCAGCCAATGATGGCGATTGGTTGGTGGGAAGGGAAATGTAGGAGTTAACAGAGAGCCATGGGGCAAGCAATGCTGACTCGTTGCATTCACGCCCACCTGCCTCCTTGCGGTCGCCTGGCAGCAAGGGGTTAAGGTGGCAGATCCATGTTGTTGATGGTTACTTTAAGAGATGCATACATTTTCATGACATACGGTGCTTTGCAAAGCTGAGGACGTGTTCGTATGTGTATAGTGATAGATAACCTGCATGCTGGATACAAGGCTGTATCACACTGGTGGGGTAGCGACACTGCGCCGGTCTCTAAGATCCTGTAAACTCTTCGGGTCCTAATTATATTTAATGTACCGTATTTTCTGGAGTATAAGATGACCGGGTGTATAAGACGACCCCCTAATTTTCCAGCTAAAAAATAGGTTTTGGGCTATACTCGTCATATTGTATTGTATATCCCGCGTATAAGACGACCCCCAATTTTTGGGGGATGTTTTTAAGTATAAAAAGTAGTCTTATACACCAGAAAATACTGTACGTCAAGTTCTGTGAGGACCTCGCATGGTGCTGCCGCAGAATATTACAAAGCAACGGAAATAATGCTCACGTCTAACCTTAAGTTTCTTCATCTCTGTGAAAGCATCATCTGTTTGATCGCTAGAAGTTGAAGGATCACATGACTGCACCTGCAAAAAAGTATATAAACAAGTGACTCCTTAAGTGGGATGATATCAGCAGATACATTTACCAAACACGAATCTTCCCAAGCCCTAAAGAGAATGATTTACTGTCCGGGTTTTCAAGGGTAGTGAAAGTTCAGAAGGGGGCACTCAGCTCACCGTGACCATTTAAAACTGGGCTGTCAAACTCGCGGCCCGCCGGATGTTGGTGCCTACAAATCCCAGAATTCCTTCTATGCAATAGGCTGCCAGGGAATCAAAGGAGTTGTAGTTCAGAAACATCTGCGGGGCCCATATTTAAAACACTTTAAACAGTCGTGATGGCAACAGTGTCCCTTTACGTTCTGTTCAAAGACCGTTAGGTGTAACTTGACTGATGGAGGACCATCACCCACCAAGCAAACGTCAGCACAGGGAGGATAGGTTGCACCAAGAAAGGTGAAAAAAAATATTTTTAAAAATTACATAAGTGGAGAAAAACAAAACATTAACCCCTTCACTACCAAATGACTTTGAATAATAATAAGAAGAAAAAAATTCTGCCAGGAACCAGTGTTTTTTTGTAAAATCATTTTAATTACACAGTAAGAAATGTTTGGGAATATTCCCAATGTATTCCTTTCTGTAATAACCTATTTGGCAGGAAGATGTCGCCATCTAATGTCCAAATGGAGTTACTGCAGTTAGTTACTGCAGCTCATGGCTCTGTGCAACGGCTGCTGAAAGTCCTATAAGGACATTCATTTGACCAATTTTATACCGTTTTTAGCACCTTGGGCATTATGTCCACTCGGCTAAAATGTTGGGTTGACCTATTGCACCCCAAAAGCATACAAAACTCGTTTCCATCAAGCTAATTTAATTTGCTTTTGTCCTGCACAGCTGCAGATCAAGATAACTCGATATCGGGCACCTGTTGTGCCACCAGCGTCCTCATGGAGGACTGATTCCGCCCTCTGGCTGCAGGGGCTTAGATCCTCCATGAAGTTCAGACCAGCCAGAGATCAACTGAGAGCTTCAGGGATTGGGCACTGGAAGCAGGAACCAACTTGGGTCAAACCCCCCTCCAAACCATTGGGTTAGGTGGACGCTTGCAGGAGTGAATAGCCCCCTCAGACCACGTGACAAGGCGGCAGAATGCAGAAGGATTGGAGAGCCAGCACTGTGCTTGATTGCTTGAAAGTGATCTTTGGGTTATAACGGCAGGGGGTCAGGAGGGGTTTCATTTAACCAAGTTTCAGGATGAATTTAACCTTCACACAGCATGACTAAAACGAGAATGGGTAACATTAGATCACTGAAGGGGGGTCCCCAAGGACCCAGAGTTGGAGGGGTGTCCGATCGGTGTCAAGATGCAGATCACAACATCTCAGCAAGCAGTGATAGAACAAAATGGCGAGTGACAGGTTTATACCGAGCTGATCACTTTCTGCCCTTTAGCACATTCCTACAGGTTAGAAGACGCTCCGCCTGTACGCAATCCATATCCGCCAGGCCTTCCTGGCTACTTTATTTGTGGGTTTGATTTATTCTGCACCAAATCGTTCCGGGAATACCAGAAAGTGTTCAGACAAACAATTATTTGTTTGTTCCGTTCACAATAGGCAGCCGGCGCGTATTTTCCTAGATCCAGAGACGAAGTCTATTAAAAACAGCATGGCCTCATCTGCCGGCCAAGGAACATCGGCGACGAGCTCCTGTGAATGAAAATAACCAGGACACGGGACATCAAAAGCCACATGCAAATGGCATAAATAAAAATAAAAGGAACACAACAGGACCCCCACCTGATTGGGGTTTAAGCTGGCGACTTTGTTGTCTCTTGACGTAGCTGCGACGCTTGCAATGTCTTGCTCCTCTAACTGCAAGCTGAACAGGTTTCTCACCACCTGAACGAAGTCTGCAAGAAAAAAAAGTAGAAAAATCATAGTTTTCTGATATCTATAGATCGATATGAACACAATCGAGGGCTTTGGTTAAAGCAAAATATGTATTAAATAAGAATAAAACAAGCGGCCGATGTTTTGGCCCAAGCAAAGTCTTTGAAACAGCGGTCGTTTCTTTTATGCTTAAAGGGACATTACCACGTACATAAGCTGTAACTAGATAAATAAAACCACCTTATAAAACACACGCTGCTGTTTGTTTTTCTTTGTTTGAAGTAATTGCATGTAAAAAGGAAAAAAAAGTTAGGTTTTTATCTCCAGTTCCCATTTTGTGGATTTTTCCCAAATGCAACATCTACCAAATTTGCCTGGTGAGTTTTACTTGACTGCTGTGGTTTATCTTCTACAGTATTTAACAGTTAATAAGGTGGAGAAGGGAATGTTTAGATAAGGCTACAGGAGGTCTTGTCATATTGTGATGCCATGGCAGCTGAATGAGATAAGACAGGGAGCTTAAAAGGCTTTTAGTCGCGTATGTGTGTTTGTGCGTATCTGTGAAATATTATATACGTCATTATATGCGTTATGTAGAGTCTCAGCCACACTCTCAGGACTACCCATAATTTCCAGTTGACAGAAAGGAGGAAGGCATCAGGGCTGACCAGTATCCACATATATCGACGTTACCTCCAAAAGCCACGGTCCCATTGAGGTCTGGTTGTACTCGTTGTCTTATGGACCGTTTTTGCTCCTCTGTCGGGTTTAGGCCAAGATAATTTAGAGCCTGCGTAAACAAGAAGACAAGAGAGGAATAAACACAGCTCGAAAGACGCCAGCGTTCACACCGGTGCATGACATAGCAAGAAGTACATTTAGAAACGTTAAAAGCTACTGATCATGCAGCTCATTGGCTGTGGCTCATTTAAAGTCCCCGAGATCCTCCGTCTGTATTGGATGCTGCTATTCCGATATACCAGAGAAAGGGATTTTTGACTTTTTAATGTAAAATTATGTTTCGGACGGATGTGATCACTCACCAATTCCAGCTTCTCTACGTGGAACCTGGCATCAGGATTCAGGGAAATCAGCTTGTCTGGATTCGGCACCAGATTCGCACCTGGGAGTAGAAGAAGACCGGAATTGGACAGTTAGGCTGGACGCAATGATCAGAATAAGCACTGTTTATATACGTAAGTGTTTGGGGGGGGGGAGGGGTCTCCTATTATGTAATTAACCTGCGGAGGAGGTCTACACATTTATACACAATACAATTTCTATGGTCAGAATGCCGAGTTCAATACGATTTGTTTCTATCTGGCTACATTTCAGGCTTTGGGCGCACAGGCTTATCCGGACGTCTAAGGCCCGTGTCAGACGAGCGCAGTGTTCACGTCCGTGTGGCCGCACATAAGTACGTCCGTGATAGCATACAATTGTGGTAAATGGAGCCCCACACACGAAGTACGTCCGCACAGAAGTGCGGGGGCTGACGGACGCTGCAAACGGACGCAGGTTAGGCAAGAACGTAATACTGCTAAAACGGACGTGGGGAGTGCGCCACGTCTGCAACGTCCATGTAGCTTTGTATGTGAGTGATGAAACGTGGTCAGCGGACTGCATTTATACGTCCAGCATTTTTGACGGACAAAATGGTTTTGCATTTTAATTTATTTTCCCTCCTACATCAGTCAAAAAAACGGACTGTGTGGCCACTACCTTGTGGTCAGTCAGAAAGTACGTCTGTACTGCATGAACGCACAGTCCGTACAAAATACGCTCGTCTGACCCTAACCTCAAATCCAAAATATGCCAAAAGTTTTTTGATGATGCCAAAAAGTGGGAAATCCCACACGTGACCTCATGTGACAGGGACAAAAGGATTATAAAAATACTGCATAAAGTTCCCTTCAGGCTGTGCGTGTGAAATATATGAATTCTGTGTTTAGACTCGAGTCCAGTCCCCAATGTATCATTATTATACACAAATAATCCAAAATCTGAAAAGGCATCCTGGCCGCAAAGCACAGCCGTACAGCATTATTATACTGTGTGTGTGTGTGATCATACATGAGGAAGAGGGCAAGAGTCCTCCCGCCACGTCATTCTCACACCACCTGGCACTTACCACTCATGTCCAGTACGATCAATGGGATCAGTAAAACCTTAGATTGAGAGTAATTTGGTTTGAGAACGTTTTGTAAGAAGAGCAACAATTTTTATAAATTTTGACTTGGTATACAAGCGATGTCAAACTACGTACGCATTGTCTGCCGAGCGTCACGTCACATCTAAGGCCATGGTCACCTTTCCTCCCTGCGTTTGTCGCAGCATTCTGGTAGCTTGACTGGGAGGGCCACACAATGTAACGTGCTTAATAGTATCGCACATTACATCGAACGTGCTGAAACCCTCCCAACAGGTATTGATAAACATCCTGCACAATAACGCCCCTCTCCCTCCCACCAGCCACGATTCTTCTCACAGGCAATGTGCAGGTTAATTTAGTTTATTTTTACTTTATGCTGTACAGTATTTTGTGTTACTGGAATCATTTTCATATGATTTAGGCTAGGGTCAGACGAACGCATTCTGTGCGGACTGTGCTTCTGTGAGCAACGGACACACTTTCTGACTGACGACAAGGTAGTGGCCACACAGTCCGTTTTTGTGACTGACGTTTTTTTTGACTGATGTAGAAGGGAAAATAAATTAATATGAAAAACATTTTGTCCGTCAAAAATGCTGGACATCAAAAATGCAGTCCGTCTGACCACGTCCATCACTCACACACAAAGCTATGCGGACGTTGCAGACCCAGCGCATTCTGTGCGTCCGTTCTAGCAGTTTTACGTTCTTGCCTAACTTGCGTCCGTTTGCCGCATCCGTTGTGCGTTCGCACTTCTGTGCGGACGTACTTCGTGTGTGCGTCTCTATTGGTTATAATTGTATGCTACCACGGACGTTAAAATTTGCGGCAACACCGACGTGATCACTGCGCGTTCGTCTGACACCAGCCTAAATGGTTGTGGAACCAATCGTCAGTGTTTCCACTATTTCTTATGAGGAAATTCGCTTTGATATAAGAGCGCTTTGGATTACAAGCAAGCTTCCGGAACGAATTATGCTCGCAATCCAAGGTAACGCTGTACTTTTTTTGTAGAGCCTTGCGGGGGAGGGAATTTGATAAAACCCATACAAATGGTGGAATGATAATTACCAGGTGACGATGTGTCTTGGCTTGGCCTGGATTGGGGTCTGTGAGAGCGAACACTACCGATTTCCACCTGAGGAGAACATAAAGATACGCTATTAAAACGAGTTAGAGAAGAAAGTGACAGAAAGACGCTAAATTAAACACCGGTTAGAAATCAGTCCCGCTCCAGGGTGCCCGATACTCTTTCAGGGCTGAACACAAACGGAGCGCTATTACATCCAGGTATTGGGAGTAATTATATATATTCACCAGGAAAAGGCACTCCACTTACTCTACCATCCAGGAAAAGTTCTGCCGTGGTGCATAAAGTCGTCTGTATATATATATATATATTGTAGAAGATTTGGACGCATTCAGGGTTTACTTAAAATATGTAACCTTTACTTTAATCCATAAATATGCGTTGGCTCATGCGAGAGCCTTTTTCAAGGCTGTGAGGAGTGACCCCCCTTAGTCCTGTTCTATTCAGACGGGATTTGAATATCTCACCTGCTGCTCACCAAAGCGTTCACGGATATCAGAATGCTCTGCATGTTGACATCATCAGGTCTCCTATGTTTGCAGTAGTGAGCGTTTCGAGAGACGGGAGTTGATGGCTTGGTTCTGCCGTGTGCGCAGCCCCAATCCATAGTCCTGCACAGGTAGGTACCACGGAACCTTTCTACAAAAGTACACAGGTTCTGAGCGATGTGCAGCGCACGTTACGTATGTATGCAAATTGCACTAGATAGCTGCAGGGACTTCTGCATTTCTGAAGCCCTGAGCTGGAGGGGGGGAGGGGGCAGCATGCGTCGAAACAAGAAAAAAAAAAAGACATAGAAAAAATAATTGGGAAGATGATGTCAGAATTTGCCCAATTATTTAAGGGCAGAAGGGGGGGGAGGTTTCATTACAGCGCCCCGTTAAGCCCTGGAATTGAGAACCTGTACAGGAGTTGACCGGGTGGAGTGCAAACCAACGTGAGGTGTTTTAAATGTGTTTGGGTTGAGTGCTCTGAATGGTGTTGTATGTATCAGACTCAGCTGCATCGTTATGAAACGCGCGTGTTTATGATTAGTGCAGCCTCTTGTGTTGTGTTTAAACTCATAAACAATTGTCCCAACTACAAAAACAATAACATTAAACCTAAACAGACAGGACATCCTGCATACCTATATAACAAAATCATCCACTGGCCTGTAGCTTTACCTTGTAAAAAAATAAAATATGTATATATATATATATAACGAACGTGGTAGGAGCCGCACACGTGTTAATAAAAATTACAAATTTATTGAATCAAAAAATTTTAAATATGACTGACATTTCGGCTCATGTATGAGCCGAAACGGTCATATTTAAAAAAATTTGATTTAATAAATTTGTTATTTTTAGTAACACGTGTGCGGCTCCTACCACGTTCGTTATTCATTTTCCTGAGCAAGCACTCTGACTTTCTTGTGCCCACTGGAAGCCAACCTACAAGGTAGTTGCTGGGACCCGGTCTCGTATATATATATTATATATATATACACAGGGCTTTTTTTCAGGGGGTAGGCGGGGGTACTCAGTACCGGCACCTCACCACCAGCCAGAACTAACAGGAGAGAGCATGATGCTCCTCCCTCCTCCAGCTCACGTTGCTCCTGAACGCTTCCGATTGTCAGGAGTGTATGTAGGGACCGATAACCCCCCTCCACCAGTAAGTGACAAGGGAGGGCTGCTCCCCCCTCTCTGCAGTCGCTGAAACTTTGAACAGCAAGGGGATGGGGGGGGGGGGTGCAGCATGTTTACACACATTTGCCAGAGCTGCAGATTGTCAGGCAAGCGGTGTGATCAGAGGAGCTGGCACTGTAAGGCGGTAGTGAGTTTTATTGCTGTGGAGCTCATACACACTGCGCATTACTGTGAGTTTCATTGCTGTGGACCTCATACACACTGCGCATTACTGTGAGTTTCATTGCTGTGGAGCTCATACATACTCAGCAAAACTGTGAGTTTCATTGCTGTGGTGCTCACAAATGCTAGGGGATTATCCACTCAATACACAATAAAATAAAAATAATAAAAAAACAGCAATACAGACTTTTTTTGCAACAGAGGCACTTAGTGGATAACCCCCATAGGGTTACAACAAGAGTTGTAGTTCATTTAAAGGAACACAGTATTAAAATATATGGTTCCCATTTATAGTGTTCTATATGGTGTCCATGGTGTCCATCTCCATGGTGTAAAACCATCAAAATGAGGACTTGTTCTCCCCCTGGGCCAGTTGTTGCCCGGGTGCCCAGACAGCGCTCGAGGTGAATAGCACGGGCTCGTCCGGTCTACTCCCGCTTTCAATCCTGCCGCCATGGGGTACAGCAACAAAAAGGCTTTATTAGTCAAATATATAGTGAGGACGTTTGGTTCCTGAATAAAGAGCAGCCTGGAACAAGTCAGACAAAGGATGCTCGGAGGGGGGTGAATAAATAAAAGTGTAACTATTTGTTTTTGGCTTTTTTAAAGAATTATCTTTGTAATGTTGATCATTAGGGGAGGGCTGGTCTGATGTTCTATTGATCCCACTATAAACCCCAAAAAAGTGCCCGAAATTCAAACCGACAGAAGAAAAGAGCTATTTTTCTTGGATGTAACACTTCTCTCAAATATCATCAGGAGAGGTGAGGTGTCTTTTGTGGGGTCACCGGAGGATGGAGGCATTTTATACTACACACAGAGGTCTGCCAGAAAGGTCCCTGTGGATAATGCAAGACCCAAGAAGCAGAGAGTGTTTGATGTGGACCTGACCGAATCCCAAAAGACAGGTACCCAGCATCCAAATGGACGCATCCAAGAGGGCTGGAAGGGTGCAGCAGCCTGAGCAGAAATTCATATGGACTCAATGTACGTACCTGCAGACTAGATTTGACAGGTCGAGGTGTGGAGGCCGTTACCAGAGCATGTGCCCTTTCCTCGGATTCTGGTGTCTGCTCAGAATTCGTATCCCCGGGCCGGATGAAGGCAATCTCCCACACAGATCCACTCCTGCGTGACCGAGATACAAAGATTTGAAGTTATTGTGGTGATACACCTCAGCCTGAATCCATGTACAGCTCGGGCACCCCTTATCCGGAATTCCAAAATCCAAAAGACTCTGAAAAATGTTTGACGGGGACTCAAGTCACATCATATGCAGTGACACTGGAGAGTTACCTTAACTTTGCTCGATTTAGTAGGATTTTGGCCTCTTCGCAGGTTATGCCGTGCAATGACTCCTTGTTTATAGAGACAAGCTGATCTCCCGGCCACAGACGTCCATCCTATAGAGAGAAAAAGCAATAAGAGGGTTCAGGAAACCACACGTTTTACAAAGTAACAGACATGTATATGTCCAGGGCTTGTGATTCCTGCCGCAAGGGGCTGTGGGATCAGCT
This sequence comes from Leptobrachium leishanense, assembly GCA_009667805.1. Lineage (NCBI taxonomy): Eukaryota > Metazoa > Chordata > Amphibia > Anura > Megophryidae > Leptobrachium > Leptobrachium leishanense. Next base: position 88,155,731 of record CM019074.1, on the reverse strand, counting down.
GTGTGGCTTCAGGTTAGGAGTTAATCACAAGGACCTTTAAAGCAGATAAATCCTAAAGTGACGGAACCTGATTGTGCCCTAGACATCTGGTTAATGTTCCCGGGGCAGATGGACTGCTGTTACTGTTGAGTTGCATTACCTAACGGGATGATGGCAAGCCGCACCAGGGCACTCTACCTGTTTGAGACCAGATTTACCATAATTCTCTGCAAAAAACCCATCCTCAAGTGTTCCCATTCAGAGCTACTGGAGGGTCTTTACTCGTATTTAAAAAGGAAAAAAAAAAAAATAGATGACCTATTCGAACGTAGAATGCACAGAGAAGGTCGGTGGACATTAGCAGGTGCTGTCGGTATGCTCTGCATTAACACTATTCTTGTACGCTGTAATGTGGCCATTTCTGAATAAGGGGACAATTCAACATGATTGATTGGGGACCTCTAGTGGCAGATGATGGAACTACATGTCAGGGACACATCCAGAGTCCTATTCCAATCTGGTCGTTATGATAATGGACCACGACCACCAGAAAACAAAATGTCCTTATTGTGTTTATTTTATCTTACATGCGCTTTGTTTTTCTCGTTTACTTAAGAAATATTTTCCTCTATATGTGTCACTGGGTGCATCCATTGTGTGATATTTTCCTCTATGTGTGTCACTGGGCGCATCATTGTGTGATATTTTCCTCTATACGTGTCACTGGTTGCATCCATTGTGTGATATTTTCCTCTATATGTGTCACTGGGTGCATCCATTGTGTGATATTTTCCTCTATGTGTGTCACTGGGCGCATCATTGTGTGATATTTTCCTCTATACGTGTCACTGGGCGCATCATTGTGTGATATTTTCCTCTATACGTGTCACTGGGTGCACCATTGTGTGATATGTTGTGCTGCAAACTGCGACCCCCCCCCATGTATCTTTCCATCACTGGCTCCTCACTGTGTGGCTTTGGCCATAGAATGGAGTGAATAAGTCAGAGTCACCGACTCACATCATTGTATCGTGTGGGATGTATTCAAAGGACATCGCCAGGGAGTAGATTAAACATCTTTGAAGCTCCCTGTTTTATCTCATTCAGCTGCCAGCTCTTATCTGGAACAGCCCTGACAGCACAACACACCCCATGAAGCCTTATCTAGACATTCCCTCCTCCGCCTCATTAACTGTTAATTACTGTAGAAGCTACACCACAGCAGTAAAGTAAAACGCACCATAAGATTTTGGTAAACGTCCACAAAACGGAAACGAGAGATAAAAAAAAACCTAACTTTAATTTTCCTTTTTACATGAAATTACTTCAAACAAATAAAAAACAGCAGCATGTGATTTATAACATGTCTCATGATGTGTTTTATAATGTGGTGTTGTTTGTAATGCAGGAGTAACCTAGTTACAGCTTATGTCAGTGGTAGTGTCCCTGTAACAGCTGGAACTCCTATTCTGACCGTGAGCTTTGCTGGTGGCTCGGTCATTGCTGCAGGTTACGGTTAATTACCTGCCCCATACCTCATGTATTTCACAAAGGAGGTGCTTATTTGCACCTAGGTGGAGAAGAAGGAGCCATTCTAACCTTGCCGGTTCTTCTCCTCTCGAGGTGGCATATTTAATGAAATACCAGCTCTCAGAACGTAGCAAGGAGTGGCTTTGATTCAGCAAAAATCACTTAACCCATTAACGTACCCCCCCCCCCAAATGTGTGGTTATATCAAAATGCTCTGAGACCAAGATGTCCATCTTCACTTTAATCTCAAAGCATGTGCAATAACAAGTGATTGTAACAGCTTGCTTTGGAAACTCAGTGCTAAGCGATGGATTGCTTTGCATTTCTGTCAATCACCTGCACATCCCGAATATATGGAGGATCCTGGGAGAGAAAAGAGGGCTTTGAGTCCAAAATAAGTACCAGCCCTCCTACATAGAGACACTTGGGAGGTAATACAGTTACTGAACACATCGCTGGGATTCTAAAGTCCAGGGTACACAGTAGTATTTGTGATGAGTTATATATAAGGCCCTCACCTTGTGACAGTCTCCGCCGGGGATTATGTCACTGATGTAGATCACTGTTCCTCCTGTCCTGTTTCTCCCTCCAACAAGGCTCAACCCGAGGCTTGTGTGTTTAGATACTGTGATGATCTGCGCTGGGCGCTCCCTGGAAACACAGACACATCAGAACAAATACTGCGCTACCAAAAAAAATATACACACCCATACATATATGTACATGTATTATAAATTCACATGGTATACAGTATAAGTATGTGCGAGTGTACAAGCATTATAGATGTACGTGTGTGTATATATATATATATATATATATATAATATATATATATATATATATACACACACAAACACACAGTATCTGACAGAAGTGAGCACACCCTCACATTTTAGTAAATATTTTATTTTATCTTTTCATGTCATAAAACTGAAGAAATGACACTTTGTTACAATGTAAAGTAGTGAGTGTGCAGCTTGTGTAACAGTGTAAATTTGTTGTCCCCTCAAAATAACTCGACACGCACAGCCATTAATGTCTAAACCGCTGGCAACAAAAGGGACGACACCCCTAAGAGAAAATGTCCAAATTGGGCCCAATTAGCCATTTTCCCTCCCCGGTGTCATGTGACTCGTTAGTGTTACAAGGGGTCAGGTGTGATTGGGGAGCAGGTGTGTTAAATTTGGTGTTATCGCTCTCACTCTCTCATACTGGTCGCCGGAAGTTCAACATGGCACCTCATGGCAAAGAACTCTCTGAGGATCTGGAAAAAAAGAGTTGTTGCTCTACATAAAGATTGCCGAGACCCTAAACGGAGCTGCAGCACGGGGGCCAAGACCCTGAAACTGAGCAGCAGCACGGGGGCCAAGACCCTGAAACTGAGCTGCAGCACGGTGGCCAAGACCCTGAAACTGAGCAGCAGCACGGTGGCCAAGACCCTGAAACTGAGCTGCAGCACGGTGGCCAAGACCCTGAAACTGAGCTGCAGCACGGTGGCCAAGACCCTGAAACTGAGCTGCAGCACAGTGGCCAAGACCCTGAAACTGAGCAGCAGCACGGTGGCCAAGACCCTGAAACTGAGCTGCAGCACGGTGGCCAAGACCCTGAAACTGAGCTGCAGCACAGTGGCCAAGACCATAGCGATTTAACAGGACAGGTTCCACTCAGAACAGGCCTCGACATAGTCGACCAAAGAAGTAGAGTGCACGTGCTCAGTGTCATATCCAGAGGTTGTCTTTGGGAAATAGACATGAGTGCTGCCAGCATTGCTGCAGAGGTTGAAGGGATAGAGGTCAGCCTGTTAGTGCTCAGACCATACGCCGCACACTGCATCAAATTGCTCTGCATGGCTGTCGTCCCAGAAGGAAGCCTCTTCTAAAGATGATGCACAAAAAGCCTGCAAACAGTTTGCTGAAGACAAGCAGACTAAGGACATGGATTACTGGAACCACATCCTGTGTCTGATGAGACCAAGATAAACGGATTTTGTTCAGATGGTGTCAAGCGTGTGTGGCGGCAACCAGGTGAGGAGCACAAAGACAAGTGTGTTTTGCCTACAGTCAAGCATGGTGGTGGGAGTGCCATGGTCTGGGGCTGCCGGCACTGGGGAGCTACAGTTCATTGAGGGAACCATGAATGCCAACATGTACTGTGACATACTGAAGCAGAGCATGATCCCCTCCTTTCAGAGACTGGGCCGCAGGGCAGTAATCCAACATGATAACAACCCCACACACACCTCCAAGGTGACCACTGCCTTGCTAAAGAAGCTGAGGGTAAAGGTGATGGACTGGCCAACCATGTCTCCAGACCTAAACCCTATTGAGCATCTCGGGACATCCTCAAATGGAAGGTGGAGGAGTGCAAGGTCTCTAACATCCACCAGCTCCATGATGTCGTCGTGGAAGAGGGGACTCCAGTGGCAACCTGTGAACCTCTAGTGAACTCCATGCCCAAGAGGGTTAAGGCAGTGCTGGAAAATAATGATGGCCACACAAAATATTGACACTTTGGGCATACCTTATCCTGGAGGAGATGGACATCCTGGTCCTCGCTGGCCGCGGGAGGAGTCACCTTGGCAACCTGATCAAAGAGGAAGAAAACATTGCACAGATTACAATATGAAAACCGCGGAGCACGAGAGTCTGACAGGAATGAATCTACTGTTACACAGCACTGCTTCTGGGGGACAAGTAAAACAAGCCCAGCTGCTAAGTGTTTAGGACCTCTGTGGCCACTTTTTGACCAGGGGCTTTCCTGGCCATGAATTTGGAGTCTCCTTTGTTAATAAAGTATTGGATTTTTCTTACTCTGACTTTCCCTCCGTCCAATGGACACAAGAAACCAGAGTATTATAGATCTATTAATAAATGGAAGGGACATGTGGTTTTTACAGAGTTGTTCTCCCTTGCATGTTTAAAGTTAAGGGTTCCTTTTAACCCTTTCCTTCTGCAGGACATTCTTTGCCGTCCTTGCAGCAATTGGCTGCTTCGGCCCCACCCCGCAGCCATTGAGAGAGAACTCAGGCCGTCCCCCCTGCAGCCAATGACGTGTGTCGGCAGCAGACCGAAATCTGCGGCTCCTGTAGGAGAGGCGTACCCGTATGCCTCGCCAGCGTTAACTCACGCCCGACAGGTGACTCCCACCCGTACTTAAGGGGGCTTGTTTATGTAGTGAGTAGGACTACCCACTAGCATCCAGTATACCAGGGTATGGGAACTAGCACTTTCTAATTTCAATGGTGCTGCAATTACTGGAGGAGACAGCTGAATGTGTTGCATAACTCCTCAAAAGAACTTCATATGCAGTGAGGGGCCGGGTTATATCTGTGTGATTTGTGTCAGGGAGGGGTCGGGTTATATCTGTGTGATTTGTGTCAGTGAGGGGTCGGGTTATATCTGTGTGATTTGTGTCAGGGAGGGGCCGGGTTATATCTGTGTGATTTGTGTCAGTGAGGGGCCGGGTTATATCTGTGTGATTTGTGTCAGGGAGGGGTCGGGTTATATCTGTGTGATTTGTGTCAGTGAGGGGTCGGGTTATATCTGTGTGATATGTGTCAGGGAGGGGCCGGGTTATATCTGTGTGATTTGTGTCAGTGAGGGGTCGGGTTATATCTGTGTGATATGTGTCAGTGAGGGGTCGGGTTATATCTGTGTGATTTGTGTCAGTGAGGGGCCGGGTTATATCTGTGTGATTTGTGTCAGTGAGGGGCCGGGTTATATCTGTGTGATTTGTGTCAGTGAGGGGCCGGGTTATATCTGTGTGATTTGTGTCAGTGAGGGGTCGGGTTATATCTGTGTGATTTGTGTCAGTGAGGGGTCGGGTTATATCTGTGTGATTTGTGTCAGTGAGGGGCCGGGTTATATCTGTGTGATTTGTGTCAGTGAGGGGCCGGGTTATATCTGTGTGATTTGTGTCAGTGAGGGGCCGGGTTATATCTGTGTGATTTGTGTCAGTGAGGGGGTCAGGTTATATCTGTGTGATTTGTGTCAGTGAGGGGCCGGGTTATATCTGTGTGATTTGTGTCAGTGAGGGGCCGGGTTATATCTGTGTGATTTGTGTCAGTGAGGGGCCGGGTTATATCTGTGTGATTTGTGTCAGTGAGGGGCCGGGTTATATCTGTGTGATTTGTGTCAGTGAAAGTTATGCCCAGACGCGATGTGACTCACAGACAGGCAGGCTGGTGGGTGACAGGCAGGCTGGTGGGTGGGTGACAGGCAGGCTGGTGGGTGGGTGACAGGCAGGCTGGTGGGAGGCAGGCTGGTGGGTGGGTGACAGGCAGGCTGGTGGGTGACAGGCAGGCTGGTGGGAGGCAGGCAGGCAGGCTGGGTGACAGGCAGGCTGGTGGGTGGCAGGCAGGCAGGGGAGAATTAAAATTTGGAAAATGTCCCCAAATCCATCTCCTATGAATCTCTGCAGCTGCTGAAACTTGCCGTTTCGGTGATTGGCTTGGACAGGGCACGTGACATCACACAGCGGCTCATGAGAACACCAACCAGAGACACATATCCCACAATGCACTGCAAACCGTGGAAAGGGGCATACTCACTAAACTGAGGCACGCAGGTTTTTCGCACAGTATTATTTCGGATGTTTTTATTCCCGGCGGTCTACCTGTAACGCGCAGTTTAGTGAATAAGCCCCTCTCGGTGCCCCCCTCCCTAGGTGCACACACCGGGGCTGCTGAGAGTATCGGGGTCGCGCTCTCCTCGCACCTCAGTCAGGTCTCGGTCGGTCGCTGTCCCCGCCGGATGTTTGGGGCAGTGTTATGACGTTTGCGGAAGTGCCCGGGCACTGCGGAGGGTCACGTGATGCCGAGCATGCTGCTGTGCAGGTTAGGGTGCCGCCGGGGCCCCCTCTGGGGGGGATTCCGTGCACGGACCGGCCTCGCCGCCGCAGGGACCCGCGGTCTGAGCCGGCGGAACCCGTTCACTCGGCGCCAGGAGGAGGAGAATTCTGCCCGGAACCGCAGCATGCTGAGCTATGGGGCCGCCGCCGCGCTGGGCATGCTGGGTATGGCGTACGCAGCTGTGCCCCTCTACCGGATGTATTGCCAGGCAGGTATCTGCGGGGCACAAAGGGCAATCTGCCCCCCCCCCGGACTGGCACAGAGGTCACTCAAACCGCCATGTCTGATGGAGACAGAGGTCACACACACTATGTGTACATTACCAAACGGGACTGGCAGAGGGAGGGGTGACCCTGACACCCAAATGGGACTGGCAGAGGGAGGGGGTGACACTGACACCCAAATGGGACTGGCAGAGGGAGGGGGTGACACTGACACCCAAATGGGACTGGCAGATGTTAAGGGGCATCCAAATGGGACTGGCAGAGTGGTCACTCCAACCTCAAGAATGATAGGGAGGGCATACACATATATGAAACAGGCAGAATCCACACCCCCTGGGACTGGCTGAGGAAAGGGGTGGCACTGTAATGGAACTGGCAGAGGAATGGGGTGGCACTGTAATGGAACTGGCAGAGGAATGGGGTGGCATTGTAATGGGACTGGCAGAGGAATGGGGTGGCACTGTAATGGGACTGGCAGAGGAATGGGGTGGCACTGTAATGCGACTGGCAGAGGAATGGGGTGACACTGTAATGGGACTGGCAGAGGAAAGGGGTGGCACTGTAATGCGACTGGCAGAGGAATGGGGTGGCACTGTAACGCGACTGGCAGAGGAATGGGGTGGCACTAACGGGACTGGCAGACAAAGGGGTGGCACTCTAATGGGACTGGCAGAGGAAAGGGGTGGCACTGTAATGGGACTGGCAGAGGAAAGGGGTGGCACTGTAATGCGACTGGCAGAGGAATGGTGTGGCACTGTAACGGGACTGGCAGAGGAATGGGGTGGCACTGTAACGCGACTGGCAGAGGAATGGGGTGGCACTAACGGGACTGGCAGACGAAAGGGGTGGCACTCTAATGGGACTGGCAGACGAAAGGGGTGGCACTCTAATGGGACTGGCAGAGGAATGGGGTCGCACTCTAATGGGACTGGCAGGTCACAGCAACAGCAGAGACCCCACTATGTAGAACTGGCATAAGGGCCTCCCCATTACCAGAATGGCAGAGCTACCCTAGGTCTGGCACTGCCATCATTGCTGCGTGAGGACAGTCCCCTGGACTTTCACAAATCATTTTTCCACAATCCCTTTTCAGTGGGTACATTGCAGGGCGCTGGACAGAAACACTGAGGCGGGGCACTGATTGGCTCTCAGGTGGGACTGGCACACGGCGCATAGCGTAAACCTCATGGAGACGACGACGACGACAATCAAAGCAATAGCAACACCACAGGGGGTTAACCACATGAGCATAATTAAAACCTCACTTTTATTAGAATGAATCATAAAAGACGGAATACAATAACATTCACAAACGATCCTGCCTGGCGATTATGTGGGAGTAATGAATGCTGAAACCTTCTCAGATCTGACTCTGCGTCTTCCAGTGAATTGTAGCAAATCCTTATTATGCAACATTGTGGATTTACTCAGGAGGTGCAAATATTGTGATAATTCTGATACAATGTGCAGAGATTTAGCTTCTGCTCTCCTTCCGTTTGTTTTGATTACTCTGATGGTTTTAGAATCATATTGTATTCTATTTATTTGGCTTTTTATGATTCGTTCTAATAAAAGTGATGTTTTAATTATGTTCACGTAGTTAACCCCCTGTGGGTTGCTTTTGCTTTGATTGTCATTTACTTCTATTGAGGCTACTATCTCTGGTAGTGGACACACGTAAAGAGAACTCTGTTTGATGTAAGTGTGTGTGTATATATATATATATCTTTTTATTCTGGAGACAACCCACTAAGCCCAGGATCTCGCTTTAGTGTCCTCGCGGTCAGCTTGGGTATATTTTGCTTAGGGATGCACCGAAATTTTGGCCACCGAAAATCATCGGCCGAAAATGGTGTTTTTCAGTTTTGGCCGAAATGGAAATTCAGCCGGCTGACAATTTCCATTTCCCGGCCAAGCCGGGGGCTCGCCTGAGCCTTGAGGCCGGCCGAGCTGCTTGCTCGCCCGGCTTCCAGGCTCAGGCGAGTCAACGGCCAAGCCGGAGAGAAGATGCAGGACTGCCATCGCTGGAGGAGCTCTGGGCCGATGTAGGCGAGTATGTGTGGAACTGGTGGAGGACTCAAGGCCGATGTAGGTATGACACCCCACCCCCCCCCCCCCCGCTTGCTCGGCTGGCATCCAGGCTCAGGCGAGCCCCTGGCTTGGCCTGGGCCTAGAGGCCAAGTCAGGGACTCGCCTGAGCCTGGATGCCGGCCGAGCAAGCAGGGGGGGTGTTGGGGGGTTGTCATACTCACCTACATCGGCCTCGAGTCCTCCACCGGTTGCACACATACTCGCCTACATCGGCCCAGAGGTCCTCCTGCGATGGCAGTCCTGCATCCAATGTCTTCTCTCCATTGGTTGCCGGTATGACGTCATGGAAGCCTTTGACCCTGGGTCAAAGGCTTTTGTGACGTCATACCAGCGACCGACACAGTGGGCACTGGATGCAGGACTGCCATCGCTGGAGGAGTTCAGGGCCGATGTAGGTGAGTATTGTGTAGGCAACTTCGGCCCTGAGCTCTAGCGGTGACTGTCCTCCGGCTGTCGCAGGCTGCTCGGCCGGCCTCCAGGGACAGGCGAGTCCCCGGGGCTCGCCTGAGCCTGGAGGACAGCCGAACAGCCTGCGACAGCCGGAGCACCGGTCACCGCTGGAGCTCAGGGCTGAAGTAGGACGATGTAAGGGACTGTGTAGGCATCATACTTACCTACATCCTCCTACTTCGGTCCTGAGCTCCAGTGGTGACCGGCTGTCGCAGGCTGCTCGGCTGGCCTTCGGGATCAGGCGAGTCCACGGCCTCCAGGCCCAGGTTCTCATGTCTGATTTTCGGTATCGGTGGGAAATTTTCATTTCAGTGCATCCCTAGTTTTGCTCCACACTCTGCCAGCCTGTTGGTATGATCACGCTTTGACATTGTCTGCTTACAGGTATCTGACTACAAACCATATAAAGTTTACACAGAATCCCCCACGGGTTAACATCACGAGCGCAAACACATTCCATAGCGCTGTACAAAAAACAAAATTCTCATTATTTATCCCCTACACTGACACCTGGGTGAGGGTTATTTATCTCCGTCTGGGCATAATCGGGGCATGTTGGTAAAACCCAGATTTTGCCTCCCGTTTCTGACGGCTTTCTTTTTACTTTCTAGGCGACCGGACTCGGTGGGACGGCGGTGGCCGGACACGACTCAGACCAGATCGAGAAGATGGAGCCTGTTAGGGATCGAGTCCTTAAAATAAAATTCAACGCTGATGTCCACGCGAGTCTTCACTGGAACTTTAGACCTCAGCAAACAGAAGTCTATGTATGTGCATCTAGCTAACACACACCCCCTCCCAACAATGTGCGGCTTGCTGGTTTATTACTTCAGCAGCATGAAACGCATCCAGAAATAAGCTTAGGACTGCGACCTCTAATTCAGTCTGGGATTAGTGGACTTTGCTATACCTGCGTCTGGTGTTACTGGACCTTATTAGACCTGGGGCTGGCGCTGGTCGGCCGATGGTGTACCTGGGGCTGCCGCTGGTCGGCCGGCCGGTGGCGTACCTGGGGCTGCCGCTGGTCAACCGGCCGGTGGCGTACCTGGGACTGCCGCTGGTCGGCCGGGCGGTGGCGTACCTGGGGCTGCCGCTGGCCGGTGGCGTACCTGGGGCTGCCGCTGGTCGGCCGGCCGGTGGCGTACCTGGGGCTGCCGCTGGTCGGCCGGCCGGTGGCGTACCTGGGGCTGCCGCTGGTCAGCCGGCCGGTGGCGTACCTGGGGCTGCCGCTGGTCAGCCGGCGGTGGCGTACCTGGGGCTGCCGCTGGTCAGCCGGCCGGTGGCGTACCTGGGGCTGCCGCTGGTCAGCCGGCCGGTGGCGTACCTGGGGCTGCCGCTGGTCAGCCGGCCGGTGGCGTACCTGGGGCTGCCGCTGGTCAGCCGGCCGGTGGCGTACCTGGGGCTGCCGCTGGTCGGCCGGCGGCGTACCTGGGGCTGCCGCTGGTCGGCCGGCGGCGTACCTGGGGCTGCCGCTGGTGGGCCGGCCGGCGGCGTACCTGGGGCTGCCGCTGGTCGGCCGGCGGCGTACCTGGGGCTGCCGCTGGTCGGCGGCGTACCTGGGGCTGCCGGCCGGCGGCGTACCTGGGGCTGCCGGCCGGCGGCGTACCTGGGGCTGCCGCTGGTCGGCCGGCTGGTGGCGTACCTGGGGCTGCCGCTGGTGGGCCGGCCGGCGGCGTACCTGGGGCCGCCGCTCGTCGGCCTTATCATTACGTTATCATTACGTTATTACCTGGTTTTTTTTCTACATTTGGGTGTGCGGTTGCTGACGCTTCTGGGATTGCTCGTCGTGACGCAGTGGATCATATTCTAATCAGGTGTGAGGTTACTAGAGATTATTATATCCAGGTAAAAATGGGGCATAAATTCTTCGAATAAGATTTTAAAGCAACGTGTATCTAATATCCTGTACTAACATGTCTCTGATATATCCATCTCCGTGTAACTAGGATACATATTTTGTTGCGTGGGATCGTGACGTCATACTTCTTCCCCCCCCCCCTCTTTTCTCTGACGTTTAGGTTGTTCCGGGTGAAACCGCCCTGGCTTTCTATAAGGCCCGAAACGCCACAGACAAGCCGGTGATTGGGATTTCTACTTATAATGTGATTCCCTATGAAGCTGGACAATATTTCAACAAAATCCAGGTACTTTAAGAAAAGCGACACTCTCTGAATTTTTTAATTTGGGGTTACACGAGGTTCTGTATTAAGTGTGTAAAGAAATATGTGACTTTACCTCGGCCCAGTCTCTGCAGAATAATATGTTAATATTGGAAAAAAGCAATTCCTGCTCCAAACACAAGCAGACGTCCTTGTTAAGTCTTGGAAGATTAAAAAAGGAAGTTGCGGCACAAGTTCTTTTTTTTTTTTTTTTTTTTTTTGGCCATCTCGTGCTGCTTCAATAGGGGGCGGTATAACTCCATGATGATTCTTGCTTTAGTACGAATGCACTGTATTATTAAATCAAGTCCAATTCAATCTGTGTGTCTTTCATAATCTTAATGTCTTAATGTCTTTGACCCCTCTCCTACAATGATGGTGACTTTCCTGCAGCTGCTGGACTCCAACTCCCATTACTGTCAGCTTAATGTCAAGTTTATTTGGGTTATTTTTATATATTACATTGTACGTGCTACTTGAAGACCATGTAAAGCAGGGGTTGGCATCCTTGGCCCTCTCGTTGTTATGAAACTACCTCTCCCATAATGCTCGGGTAAACATCAGATTGACTGAGCTTCATGGGAAATGGATTTCCAGTGTTGCCTAGCTGGTGTTTACATACCTTGCATCACAGTCAGCAGCCACCACCAGGTTGTTTAGTGATGCCATTTCATATGAAGCTTAGCCAGCCTAACAATTGAAGAGGCATCATGGGAAATGTAGTTCCAAAACACAGTATGCTGAAGTTTTGAAACCAGCCTGCCATTGTCTGACTATGGGGGGGTTGAGGATTGTGATCTAGCGGATGCTCTGATGTCGCCTTCTGAGCGTTGCTACTGCTTATTGTACAGACTACAACTCCCAGGACTCCCAGTCTGCGTTCAGGAAACCGAATGAAAGCAGTGAAATGTATCACTGCATGCACGCCGCAGTTTAAGGCTAGGGTCGGACGAACGCATTTTTCGCATCATCCTTAAAGTGCGTCCAAGCGCATGGACGTACTTTTTCATGGAATACGCAATAGCGGTCACACGATATGCGCAATTTCAGCCGTGATTTCATGCGGATCCAAACCAGGAAACTTTGGGTGTCTGGATGTTATGTAGGCCGGACATGCGCAGCGTCTGACGTCTCCTAATCACGCACACACGCCTCTGCGGACACAGTGCACTCTGAACGTCAGTACTAGCTGTTCGACGTTCTTGCGAAAATGCGTTTGTTTGCGCGGCCGAACTTTCGTGCGGACGTACTTCGTGTGTGGGCCTGCGTTGGACGTCATTTGCTGCTACCACGGCCGTAATAAAGTGCGGCTAAACGCATGTTCGCACTGCGTTCGTCTGACCCCAGCCTAAGGGTACCACAAACCGGTCAGCCATCTACTGGATACCACCAATCCCATCAGACAATACGACCGGGCAGCCCAGTAAATGCAGAAATGGTACCTTTTTTTTAATTTCAGACGCTACGGCTTTAGGTGTTCCATAATGTATTCATGTCAACCTGTCCTGCATTGTGACCACATGATAAATACTTCTATATTGATGGCGTATCCGTATAATAAAGCATGTTCCCTCGCCCTATTTTTAGTGCTTTTGCTTTGAAGAGCAGCGGCTGAATCCCCACGAAGAGGTCGACATGCCCGTCTTCTTCTACATCGACCCTGAATTCGCAGAAGACCCTCGCATGGTAAATGTGGATACCGTCACGTTGTCGTACACCTTTTTCGAAGCCAAGGAAGGCCAGTCGTTACCGCTGCCGGGTTACAGATGACCGAATTAACTGTTTGTGGACTTGGATGTCATCAAACCGATGGACTCAGCCCTTGTATTTATATGGACACATGTCTGCAGGCGCCGCGGATCTCTTCTATATTTTTTTTTTTATGTGAATGATCAAATTTTAAATGACTGAACTCACTATTTAAATCAAAAAATCATCATGTTTCATAATAAAATGACACAAATGATTTGACGTGGCAGGAGATGTATGTAATACTGTGCATCAGGGGGTGAAAGCCTGAGTTTTTCCAGGGGCCCGGGCAGGCAAGGGACCCCAGCATCGCCTGATCAGGCCCCCTGCTCTTTTCCCCCAGGTCCTGGTTCATGGCTCACTGCATAGGGAGCGTTTACTTGACATTCAATTTGTCCTTGAGCTCCCAGAGGGACTGCACATTAAGCAGGTCCTTCATCAGGGATCAGCAACCTTCCAGATGTTTTGGAACCCATTTCCCATTAGACTGAGCATCATGGGAGATGTAGTTTCAAACATCTGGAGGGCCACGGTTGCCGACCCTCTGTACCTAGATTGTGTTCCTTCTCTTAATTCTCATAAATGTGATTAATTGGCAGCATCTCAGCAGATCTTAAACCACGTCGTGTTTAAAGGGGGCGTCTGACGTCAAACACATGATGTGGTGGAGATGCTGTCTAAGTGAGAACATATGGTGCTGCCTGTGCTGAAGCCCCGCCCCCTCCTGTGCGCGTGAGAGGATGCTGCTGGTTGGAGAGAGCCCCGCCCCCTCCTGTGCGCATGGGTGGATGCTGCTGGTTCGAGAGAGCCCCGCCCCCTCCTGTGCGCATGGGAGGATGCTGCTGGTTCGAGAGAGCCCCGCCCCCTCCTGTGCGCATGGGAGGATGCTGCTGGTTCGAGAGAGCCCCGCCCCCTCCTGTGCGCATGGGAGGATGCTGCTGGTTCGAGAGAGCCCCGCCCCCTCCTGTGCGCATGGGAGGATGCTGCTGGTTGGAGAGAGCCCCGCCCCCTCCTGTGCGCGTGCGAGGATGCTGCTGGTTGGAGAGAGCCCCGCCCCCTCCTGTGCGAGTGAGAGGATGCTGCTGGTTGGAGAGAGCCCCGCCCCCTCCTGTGCGAGTGAGAGGATGCTGCTGGTTCGAGAGAGCCCCGCCCCCTCCTGTGCGCATGGGAGGATGCTGCTGGTTCGAAAGAGCCCCGCCCCCTCCTGTGCGCATGGGACGATGCTGCTGGTTGGAGAGAGCCCCGCCCCCTCCTGTGCGCATGGGAGGATGCTGCTGGTTGGAGAGAGCCCCGCCCCCTCCTGTGCGCGTGCGAGGATGCTGCTGGTTGGAGAGAGCCCCGCCCCCTCCTGTGCGAGTGAGAGGATGCTGCTGGTTGGAGAGAGCCCCGCCCCCTCCTGTGCGAGTGAGAGGTTGCTGCTGGTTCGAGAGAGCCCCGCCCCCTCCTGTGCGCATGGGAGGATGCTCCTGGTTCGAGAGAGCCCCGCCCCCTCCTGTGCGCATGGGAGGATGCTGCTGGTTCGAGAGAGCCCCGCCCCCTCCTGTGCGCATGGGAGGATGCTGCTGGTTCGAGAGAGCCCCGCCCCCTCCTGTGCGCGTGGGAGGATGCTGCTGGTTCGAGAGAGCCCCGCCCCCTCCTGTGCGCATGGGAGGATGCTGCTGGTTGGAGAGAGCCCTGCCCCCTCCTGTGCGAGTGAGAGGATGCTGCTGGTTGGAGAGAGCCCCGCCCCCTCCTGTGCGAGTGAGAGGATGCTGCTGGTTGGAGAGAGCCCCGCCCGATCTCTGTGTGAGAGGAATGTCTGAGGTAACGGGGAGCAGCCATGAAGCTGTCTTGCAATAAACCCCAAAAACTGTAAGCGACCTGTTTAATGAATAAAAAGAGGCGTATGTGAAATTTGTCAGTATATATAACACCTGATTTATCTTTTACTAAAAAAGCCCGGTCACCCTGTATGAAGAGCGCACTCTGCACTTCTCGTGTTCAGCCTGAAGTCACAGGAGCTCGCCTAGATCGGGGTTAAGCAACCTTGGCTCTCCAGATGTTTTGAAACTACATATCCCACGAGGCTCAACTGAACTAGTGACTGGTTGAGCATCATGGGAGATGTAGTTCCAAAACAACTGGAGGGCCAAGGTTGCTGAGTCCTAAATGCAGAGCTTTACATCAAAGGAATCAACACCAATTCACCCCTGATTATTCCTTCTTGCTGCAGGCATTGATTAAAGAATCGTATCGGTGACCAACTGAAGATCAAGGTCATGATACTAGTCTCTAATTCGATTTATATATATTTATATATTCCAGGAATAAACGTCTATATCAGATCGCCTATCTCTGCCAAAAATCTGCATCCACGTGGAGCGTTTATCAAACGTCTATCAGATCGCCCTTCTCTGACATACTCCACGTGGATGCAGATTTTTGGCAGAGATAGAAGATCTGATTATATATATATATAATATATCCCAGCAATAAAAGTCTATATCAGATCTTCTATCTCTGCCAAAAATCTGCATCCACGTGGAGCGTTTGGCAGAGATGGGTGAGCTGTATTAACATCTTGTAAACAGGTCTGTACGTAGGTACTGTAACCTTGATAATGGCTCCTGTGAATGCCAAAACATTCTAATGAGTGTGGCCACCCATTGGATTATTAGATATGTATCACCAAGAAGCCCCTCACTCCAGGTTATCCCATACGTTACTTGCTCCAATGCACAGTCTGACTGCAGCAATATAGGTTCCCAAAGATTCAGAGACGCACATGGAGATTGGCTTAGATGAAAATAAAGTGTTTAGAAAAACATCAACGTTTCAGTTCCCAATGGAACTTTCTTCAGGGTGACCAGTCTGATCATCTTGAAGAAAGTTCCATTGGGAACTGAAACGTTGATGTTTTTCTAAACAAATACTTTATCATCTAAGCCAGTCTCTGTGCGCATCTGAATCCTTTGGGGGGAAAAAAATGATATATATATTCAGCGCTGCGGAATATGCTGGCGCTTTCTAAATAAAGAATAATAATATCCTGAACAGTCTGATTTTAAATAATTTAGTTTAGAAACGTTAAGGTGTGTTTTTGGAGCTGGCTGTATGTTGTGCTTATATCGCTGTTGATAAAGGTCCGTTGATTTGCATGCATTGAGTTTTAACCCTTTCACTACCAAGCAGCTTTCCACAAAACCAATGCCAGCACCCAGTGGATTTATGGAAACTACGTTTCATTGCAGACAGTGTAAAAAAAAAACCATAACCTTCATAAATGTTTTTGTATAAGCTGTAGGGTTGCTGTAGAAAGAAAAAATTAACTTGCATGTGTTCGAACAGCTTCAGCACCTCGGCTGACCTGGCCGAGGTGCTGAAATGTTAAGCGCACATGCTTAAGCCCCTTTGCAGTAAAGAACATACCTTTGGTTTGTTTCCGAATATGACCAGATCAGGTTTACTCAATGTCCGGCTCATGCAGCAGCTTTAGGACATTGAGCATCATTGACCAATGATCATGGTAGTGAAGGGGTTAAAGCCAAGCATTAACAGTCATTAGCTAGAGCTGTAAATGAACCTGTTTGTTTATTCCCAACCTTTTGCCAGAAGCCTGAGCAGCTAAATCTGATTCTTTCTGCAAAGAGCTAATAACCCCTTGCTTGGAGGGCTAAATCAGCCCTTTGGGACCCTCCTGCACGGGGAGATGGGGAGACACTATGGGTATATTCCAAGATGGCAATGCCAGGATTCATCTGGCTCAAATTGTGCAAGAGTGGTTCAGGGAGCATGAGACCTAATTTTCACACATGGATTCGCCACCGCACAGTCCAGACCTTAACCCCATTGAGAATCTTTGGGATAATGTGCTGGAGAAGACTTTACGCAGCTCTGCGACTCTCCCATCATCAATACAAGATATTGGCCACAAATGAATGCCACTCTGGACAGAAATAAATGCTGTGACATTGCATGAGCTTATCGAAACGATGCCACGGCGAATGCGTGCCGTAACCACAGCAAAAGGCGCTCCACGGAATATCAGAGTGTGACTTTTTTCCGGCCAGTTAGTGTGTTTAGGATAAGTGATCTGTGCTATAAAGAAAGCGAATCTGAATCTTAAATACTTTATTTTTTTTTCTTAAAACCGCAGAACAAAAACCAAAATTAATATAAATTAAGTGCATTGCAAACCCCCCCAAAAACACAGAATATTTTTGCTTTTTTTAAAAAATTCCATGATTTTTCATATAAAATTTTCATACGTGCGTTCAGTAATGTTTCCAAACCCTTTCACCCTTTATTTTCTGGTAGAAAACCATTAGGACTTTTAAGATGTGTTGTGGTGCAGGCTCTTTTGTTAAATGTTTCCTGCCACTGGGCGTACTGTGCCATCCCTGTGGCGGGTGGGCCTTACGCTGCAGGGTGGCATAGCATGCCCCACTAGCTTCTATGGGCCTCTGCAGTCCTGCCCGCCAGATGACTCAGGTTGCACGTCGCGTGTCAGCTGCGTAGGCGGGCTGGAGTAGGGGCTGGCAAGTGGGGCATACTAGTGCGCCCCACCGGCGTTAAAGCCCTGCCGCAGGGCACAAGTCGCCTGGCGGTAATGGGTTAATTTGAGAATGCGCTGGTCAGCTGATTTGCATCAATTCACTGAGTATCTCTAGGATCGCGATCTGACCTCTGTGTTTTACCAGAGACTGAGAATTGGCTTTATGAAGCCGATCCGTCCAGAGTCTGAGAAATGCAGGGCAGCGAGACTCTGCGCTGGACTACCAGACTTGCCACGTCTTCCCTGCCTGCTCGCAGGTCATGTAGGAGGCAGGGAAGACGTGACCGTAGAGGCTACAGGATCTTTTTTTTGCTAGGGAGCCTCCGATACAGACGGGGTGTGCAGCATGATTCGGTATCGGCCGATCTCGTATATCGCTCGAGTCGACTTGTATTGCAAGGTCGAAAATTGCAATCAGGACAACCCGAATTCCTAAACATCTGGAGCACCAAGGTTGCAGATCCCTGCCCTTTACACACGCACACAGGGCTGCCATCAGAAATCTTGGGGCCCCATACTGAACCACTGGTCGGGGCCCTCTTCTGTCTCTTCTAGATGCTGCGGCCACTGGGAAAATTAGTGGTATCTTGGTTGACCAGACCTGAGTGACTTGGAGGAGCCCTTATGTCTTTGGCGCTTAAGGTGCACATAAGGTTTGGCAAAGGCCATGGCCCCCTGGACAATCGGGCCCCTGAACATGTCATGGGCTGTCACCTCCTGATGGCTGCCGGTCCATACATATATATTTTTTCTTTATATAGAGACTTGTTTCTTCTGAAACAGAAAATGCTGTTTCCTGGATTCCTTCCCCTTCTTTATAAAGCACAAAGTCATTTCTAATCTATGTGATTTATGCGCCGGGATGTCGCTCTTTCGGGTGTCTCACCGAAACACCTTTAAAAGGTGCAATTAATGGAAGGTAATAATATTCTGACGCAGGGAGGCAGGTGACAGCACCTCGGCACTAAAGTGGAAGTGAAAGGTGAGACCATAATCAGCTCTTTCGGTATGAATTTACATTTTCTTGTGAAAAACCATCTGGCTTAATGCCACTTATTACAGGTGAGACCATGTTGTATTATTTAATTAGGTGACGCTAATGGATTTCCGCTATTACTGAAGTATCAGGTTTCTCTTTGGGGAGCCTGAGTATCAGCGTGGAAAGGGGCAACAGAATCACCGAAATGATGAAGCCGCCACTACTCAGTGGGCTACAAGGAGTTAAAGAATGTTGTTGATATGTTTTTATGAAAATTAAGACAAAAAAAAAAAAAATCTATTTCAGGGCAACACGTGGACAACAGATAATGCTTCAGAAACATATTGATGAGGGATCATAAATACTAATAAAGAATAACAATGAGACGGTGAAGACGTGAATGGGGCCTGGGATTATGCCAGGTAAAATAAATAAAAAGAATTTAGATTTCGATACTATTGCCATAATTCTAGTTTCGACTCCAGGTACTGCAATGACGTATGCTCTACATCGTAATGAAGATATGGTCTGCCGGAGGGCGCTTACATCGTGGCGCCGGGACATTGACACGTCCTGGTAGCCTAGAACTCCAGCAGGGTCTTCTGTACCGTCACTGGTAAAACTTGATATTCTCGTCACTGTAAAGGTAATTCTGGGAAAAAAAAATAAAAAAAATAACAGAAGTCATCAAAAAGGAAGAAAACGTGCATTGAGATATGTGGGGCAACTAGAGACAAAGGGGGCTCCATTGTGCCTTTTGTTTATGGTATTGATGGGTATTTTATAGCACTCTGATCCTATGGACTGGCAGGGTACAGATGGGTGAGCTCATCTGGCAGCACATTAGGGTGGGCATGACATGTAATTAGTGTATTCTATCCATGCAGGCACCACCTGGAGGCATGGGGAGCTTAACCAGCCCTACCTGGCCCCAGAGCTGGGAATGTGACAGGGTGTAACGGTTAGCCCCTGCTTGGGCCATCGTGGTGGCTTGGAACATGAGATGAAGCCCTTAAGGCAGGTGAGTAACTGACTGGACACAAGGACAGACGGATTTCTCCAAAACCAAGGAGCACCAAAAAACAGAACAGAATTGCCACTAAGCTCCGAAGGCTTCAAGACAGACAGACAACTTAGGACACTCAGAAACACAAAGATACACTTGACAATCCGTGAAGTGAGCAGGCTGAAGGACAGTAAACAAAACAGACTATACTAAAAGAGGTCCTTATAAGCGGCCTCTGAATATAATACTAAACTAAGACAGACAAGGTACATAAAACATGAAACATACAAGAATCGTCAATCAGGCAGAGGTTGGCAACAGATCAGAAATATACGGTACCAGGGGGGAGTAGAAGGGATAGTCAAAAATAAAGCCGAGGTCAGAACCAGAAAACACTTGAACAGGAATGCTTTGCAGCAACTCAGGAAACACGAACCAGACAGAACCACCATCAAACTCCACAAACAGTCAATGAGGCTCTGTGCTGCTGAGAATATATAGGCAGTGGCGTAGCGTAGGTTGCCAGCGCCCGGGGCCAGCCAAGAATTGTGCGCCCCCCTTAACCTGTGGACACGTTAGAATGCCCTGATTCCCGTCCACCATTAGAGCATTGAACTCCTTACGCCAGAGCTTGGTAGCCACTGGCTCCTAGAATTTTACTCCGTCCTAGCTCCTAAATTTCCAGTTTATTTTGCACCAAATCTAAAAGCCGTCTTTGGCATCTAAAAACATCTAGTTGGCTTCACTATTTTCTTCCTGTCTCCTACATTTAATGTAAATATATCCAGCCCTGGTGTGTGTGTGTTCGCACGCAGTGGGTAAATAGGGTGTCCAATGACAACACAGCAAAGAAAATAAGTAAACAAATAACATACATATATAGTTTGTGTGTTTGAAGTGGCTGGTTCTGTGTGATGGGAGTTTGTGTGTGTTTGAAGTGGCTGGTTCTGTGTGATGGGAGTCTGTTTGTGTGTTTGAGGCTGTTGGTTTTGTGTGACAGGAGTTGCTGAGCTGGTATAGGGGGGGGAAATATTGTTATGGGTTTTGTTTTTGGGAGAGGCTGCATGGTTATTTAGGGGGTAAGAAATTTCGGGTTATTTTTTTTGGGTGCTGTGCTGTATACTATGATTTTTTTTTTAAATTTACTTTTTCATTTGTTTTTTTTCTTAATTTATTTAAGATTTCCCCCTCCCTATTCTTTACACTTTCCCCAGGGCTGCCTATAGCTTAGTTCAATGCAGCTGGGCAGAGGCAGCACAGAGTTAACACTGCCTGGTCCCCTGCATTGCAGGACCTTATCAGGAGCCAGGCAGGTTAGTGTTAATGTGCTGGTTCTTGAAAAAGCCATAAATCTGTGGAGCTACAGTGCATCACCGTGGGCTGACATTTACACCCTGCCTCCACCTAGTTTAGGGTCTTAGCGACACAATTACAGATCACCCTCTCTCCCCCCCCCTCTCCCCCTTACTCTCTAACCCTCTGGTCAAGCTGGTGATTGGGGGGGGGGGGCAGGGGGCCTGTGGTGAGGAGCGTGGAGGACTTTTTTTTGCTTTCAAACCTCATCACAGTGCACGTGCCGCCAGTCCCTGTCCATCCATCTGCGCAGATAAGCAGGTGCTGCCCCTCGCTCCGGCTGCCATGTGATGTGCTGCAGCCTTCCATGATGATGAGTGCCTCCCCTCCTGCTCTGAAAAGCGTGGCGCCAGCGCGCTGGCGGCGTCACGTGACACAGCAGTGCTTGCACTTCCGGATTTTCCCCCCTTCATTCGGCGCGCCGCGGCCGATCGGCTGGGAAATATTAGGGGCGCAAATTTTGAAATTTGCGCCCCTAAATGCTCGTAAAAAATTGCGCCCGGGGCCACCGCCCCGTTGGCCCCCCCCCACGCTACGCCACTGTATATAGGGAGTGGGTCTGTGTGATTGGGCCATGTGACCCCAGACCAGGAGATCACAACAGAACCCCAGATCAGCACTAAACAGCACAGCCAGACACACCATAGGGGAAAAACAAACATGAAGACCCTTCACCACCAGGGGGCAAGGCCGAGACGTGACACAGGGCTCTTCACCACTTTCAATGTGACTGGGTTAAAGCAGGGTATGGTGGTGGCATGCCTTTCTATACCAGTTTGCTCCTGGCTTAAGCCGCTTCATTCTGGTCCATCCCATCTGTACACACAAGCTTTTCTATCTTGCCACTGTGTCATGGTTCAGTCATATGAAGCTACTTTTTACAGTTCCTTTGATGGAGTTGAACCCTGGTCTCCTGCATTGTAACCAGCTTCTCTACCCAATCAGCCAAGGGAGCTCATCATGCTTCTGCTATTCTGTTAGGCCCTGGCTCTTCCATGGATTCCAATGATACAATGGTCCTGGGCTCTCACCTGCAGTGGGTGGACTAATCATCACACCCACCTGTTGGCACTTCACTGTCTATATATACATCCAGCCTCCTCCAGACCTCCTTACTCTGTTGTCTGTGTGCATTGAGTTTTGTTGGGATTTACCCGCCTGCATTTGGACTTGACCAGTGCCTGTTTTACGTGTATGATACTGTTTAGCCAGCCCTGACCTCTGCACCGTCTGACCATGTCCCTGGAATATCCCTGCTATGTACCGTGTAGGTGTGTACATGGATTTGCCCCGTTCCTACTCCCACTATGTAGAGGCCAGCAACCTCCTCGTCACTGTGCGTGTAGTGAGGTTCTGCAAGGATGTGCACCATCATCTGCAACCTGGGCTCCAATTCCTAGTAAGTCCCTGACACACGGTCTACATGTGTATGTAGAATTTTATTATATTAAACGCACACATTAATATCCCCGCCCCCCCCCCGCATGCACCCCTTCACTGCCAAACCATTATGTTGGTGGTTGGAACAAGATATGACCACCTTTTACTCCGCGGAGGTTCGTTCATCTATATACTGGTTGAGGCACCACCTTTTTACTTTTTTTTTTATTTCTTCGTGCAATAAATTTAAACTACATTTAATAAAAAAAAAAAAATTTGGGGGCGGGGTTGTGTGCTGCTAGCAGTCACCATAGTAACCGCTTAAAGGTTTTGAAAGGCTGACAAGTGTAAATCATTCAATTTAATGCCTCCGCTCGTCAAGCTTTCCAGCACACAAATGGTGCAGTCGCGGACTGCTAGCAGATTCTTCCAGAGAAGCTTCCTATAAACCAGGGATCTCCAACTCTGGCCCCCCCCCTCCCCGATGATACTTGCTTACAAATCCCAGAATTCTTCCGGATGCAATGGATGGACAGAGAATCATGGGAGTTGTAGTTCAGAAACATCTGGGAGGCCAGCGTTTGAGATCCCTGCTATAAACCATCCATGGTCGCTACGGGAGGCTGTCAGTAATCAGGCATTATTTTACCTGTTTTTTTTCTTCCCGAGTTCCACAAAGACGTGTCAATATCTTCATAAACCACACTGAAAAACAGAACAAAAAAAAAGGTACAAGAGCGGTCCCTTCATTGAGATTAGTGCTGCGCGCGGACAAGGTGAGCACATCACTGCTCCTTTAATCTACCAAGACGGTCGTTGGAACATCTCGTGTAAATTGCACATGCGTCATTAAGGCTGGGGTCAGACCAGCGCACTTTTAACGTGCGTTCTGGCGCACATAATTACGGCCGCACTAGCAGCAGATGACGGGCAATGACGGCCAATATACGATGTACGGCCGCACGAAAGTCCGGCCGTGCAACGCAAGTGGAATTTGAACGCATTTTTCTGAGAACGCTGAACCGCTAGTACTGACGTCCTGAGTGTGCAGCTGCGGCATAGTGGCGTGTGTGCGAGATTAGGAGATGTCAGACGCTGCTAATGTCCAGCCTACATAACGTCCAGACGCAAAAAGAGTTTTATTGATGATCCGTACAAAATCACGCCCGAAAATGCGCGTCATCTGACCGTTTTTGCGCATTCCGTGAAAAAATACGTCAATGCGTTCGGACGCACTTTTTCACGTTCGCGGTGAAAAATGCTTTCGTCTGACCCTAGCCTTACACGTAAAGCACCTTAGGGACTTCTGCTATCTGGAAGCTTGGAGCACGAGCCGGAGGAAGAGCAAGAAAGTCACTGGAAAAGGGTGATTTAACGAATGGTGAACGAATGCACTTTTATTTAGAAGTCGTAAAGTTATTAAATGTATTTTATGGGTAAAGTATATATTTTTATGTAGCGTACTCACTCGGTTTTTTTGTTTTCAACCAATGGATCGAATTCTAGCAGCTCGTAGTAGTTTGCACTTACAGACGGACTTTCTTTTGCCTTATCTGTGATGGAGAAAGAATGGTGATTATGAGATACCTCTGACCCATCGCTGGCTCAGGGGACGGGTACCTGACTTTTAACCACATCTCGAAAGTTGCCAAAAAGTCCTGTTTTAGCCTCTCAATAAAAATCGACAGTGAACGGTTTTCCTTTGTGGTTCCCCGTGTAAATACAAACCTTCCTATGTGTACTTTACACACTAAGGACGCATAGGCGCATGGAATGTGAGTATGGCAGGGGGGAAGTGTCTATGTGCGCCCGCACTAATGTTCGATGGGGCCGGCCACACGCTGTAGCGCGTGAACGTGCTGAAAGCCTCCCCGCCGAAGAGCTACGACGTGCGTTCAACGGGGCTGCAAAGCACGATCCTCCATAGGCGGATCGAGTCTTGCAGCGCTGAGCGCACGGTGTTCAGCAATGTGGCCAGACTGGCGTCAAAGTGGAAAGAACGTCCACTCTCACGTACGTTCCTTTAGCTCTTAAAAAATCTCGCCTGACCCCGGTCTTAAGTCCCAAATGCTCTGTCCTTCCTAAGGTCTCCTCCATATATTCAGGGTGGAAGAGTGTATAACAGCGCTGCATACCAATAAAACTCCCAGCATTGAGTCTCTAAACTATATAATGTTAGAAATTGCTGAATGTGAATAAGATATTTTGCTCTTGTTCTAAATATTTTTTTTTGTATAAATTGCCCTGACCTAATAGTACAGGTTAACGTTAATGCCCTTTGCATCTTGGATATAAATTGCTTGTTGACTGCACCTATGCCAACCATACCCAGTGTGTGACTGACTGGTTTTCCCGGATTGTCCGTAGGTAGCGGTATAAGAGCTGGAGGCAGTGTGCTGACAGACGGCAGGATCGGTGTTGAAAATTGGACCTGGAGGAAGAGGAAAGAGATTAATTAAACCAGTAAGTGGCTAAATTATGGTAAAGTGTCTAGAAAATACTGGATGCAAAGAACTTGTTTGATCGTGATTAATTTAATATGAAATTGTGTATATTCTGCCAGGATCTAGCTGAAGTATGGAGATTGACAATAAACTGACCCAATGACATGTAAGCATGTAGCTGGTGGCAGAACTGGGAGACATTAAGCGCTGACTTTACTTAAATATCTGTAGCAGATCTCAACACCTCACCTGGATACATCTGCTAATGCTGCTCCCTTACAAGACATCCGTTTTGCCACCAGCGATCATTCATGCATTTTCCAGCCCTTAGCCGATGCTTAAGGACAGGTACAATGAAAGCGTGGTTATAGTATTCATGAGACATGAGACAGCACTCGGTACTTGGGTAAGACAGACAGACAGACTGACTTTGAAGTAAAAAATGAAACTTATGATGTAAATATGTACATTGCAAGGAGGAACCTGGACACCAATGGAAGATGACATCATCCTCTTGTGATCCACCACCCCCAGCCATAACTCAGAGTACCGTGTAGTCTGACGCTCAAGCTGCGATTAATGGATAACAGATGACTCAAACACCCAGCAGTCTAATAGAGGCAATGTATGGCAAAGACCACTCAAACCTGTCACAGCCGTAAAACATATATCAGAGGGGGGGGGGGGTTTGGCAAGGGCTGCTGTGACATACAGTAACCTATAAACACAATAACAGTACTGACACATATACACTGGATGATTTGGACATAGGGGAGAGGGAGGAGAAAAGATATGAGGTGTCAATCCCACACCACTCAAGAGCAATCTTGGGTCCAGGTACTACCGTCACAATAACACAAAAGTAGGCAGAAACGCCAGGTATCATAGACCCACAGTCTGTGACAATATTCTGGAATTGGCTGAACCAGAAGACTTCAATGAGGAACGGTCTGAGGTGTGGGAATGCTGAAATATAGGCTAGCCGCCGGGGAGTGGATTGTTCACTCGGACATATCGCCTGTATTTTTCCAGTTACGCATTTGAATATTTCTCAATGTGCTTTTCTATTGATTCGTCAATGTTACTAAAGCAAAATCAATACATGATGAATGCAGCAGATGCCTGGCATGGGGCAGGTATTCATTACTTTATAGATCCCACGATTAGATAAAATAAATAGCACCAGGAGCCTCCTTGCTCTGTGAGGTCTTGTTAATATATAAGACTTACATTATCGTAGAGTGGCTTCGTAGAGAAGATGGGTTGGTTTGGAGTTTGACCCGGAGGTGCCATAAAGGTAAACCTGTTTCAAAATCCATAAGAATTATCAAAAGTCATGTAATCAATATTGGGTTTCTTTTATGTGCTAAACGTTCGTGTCAGTTTGTGGTGGCGATAGTTAAATTGTAAGCTAAAGTGGTTTCCCATAAAACCATTGGTTCCGGCCAATGGATTTATGGAAAACGACTTGGTAGTTTTGGAATTAAGGATGACTGACCCAATAAGTACAGCAAGCGCCATGGTACTCTACTCACGGTGTATTGACGGCCTCTCTTAATCCAAACAAGTCATTCTGCGGATACAGGAGACTACTTGCTGGGTTCAGGTCAGGTGGTCTGGTAAACCCATTATCTGTAATCACTAACATCCACACCATTAGATAAAGTTATGTGTTTGTTTACAAAAATGTGAAATGACACTGGTTATCTTATTTACACAGTAATCCCCAATAAATACAAAAAAGCATTTAATAGAGGTAACCTTAAACCTCCAGTCTCCCAGAACACTGAGTTGGTGCATAGTAATAACTAGACATTCCTTTTATATCTGGACATCCGGTAACTATGGCATGCAGCCCCTTGGGCCCGCGTAAACCATGGACGTCCGCCGTCGCCGTCACGTAAACTTACATGCTAACGCCAGGGGCGGACTGACACGTCAGGCAGTCGGGCACTGCCCGAGGGTCCACTGGTTGGTAGGGCCCAGTTTTGGCACGTATTGGCTGGTTCAGTGGGCCCCGCCGGTTTCCCTCAGCTCGGGCATCCAGAGCTAAGATCATCAAGATCTGACTTTTCATAGTCCCCATCATTCCCCGGGGGGCCCAGCGGCGCACTCTCAAACTGCTGCAGCATGCCTCAGTGACTCCCACCCACATTCTAAACAGGAGCACAGCACGCTGCATTGGCACTGCCCCCTCACGCGATTCCATAGGGTACACAGCGGCAGAAGAGAATAACACCCACAACAGAGGGTGTGGATCCAACCTGCCGCTGCGTGCCCTGTGAAGGAAGGATGGAAAAGCCACATGATTTTATTCAGTGTAGTGACTGGTGGTGAGAGACCTGCCAAAGGGATATGCCGGGGGGGGGGGTGTTGAATAAATTGATATGCTTGGTCCTGGGGGGGTGAATAATTGATATGCTGGTTCCTGGGGGGGTGAATAAATTGATATACTGGGCTTGTGGTGGTGAATAAATTGATATGCTGGTGCTGGGGCTTGGGGGGGGGGGTGTTGAATAAATTGTTATGCTGGGGCTTGGGGGGTGAATAAATTGATATGCTGGGGCTTGGGGGTGAATAAATTATGCTGGGGCTTGGGGGGTGAATAAATTGATATGCTGGGGCTTGGGGGGTGAATAAATTATGCTGGGGCTTGGGGGGTGAATAAATTGATATGCTGGGGCTTGGGGGTGAATAAATTATGCTGGGGTTGGGGGGTGAATAAATTGATATGCTGGGGCTTGGGGGTGAATAAATTATGCTGGGGCTTGGGGGGTGTTGAATAAATTGATATGCTGGGGCTTGGGGGGTGAATAAATTATGCTGGGGCTTGGGGGGTGAATAAATTATGCTGGGGCTTGGGGGGTGAATCAATTGATATGCTGGGGCTTGGGTGGATCAATCTAAGGTCTTGTTTGTGAGCCAGTTCTTTATGTTTACATTATTAAAGCTTTGAGACAAGTTCATGATTTATTTGTGTGTTTTCTTGGGATGTTGGGGGTGGAGAGAAAAATTATGCGGTGAGCGGACTTTAGGGGTTGGGGCCAAGAAAATGTTTGGCCAGGGTCCAATCAATATTAAAGACGGGCCTGCATGTAGCGATAATTTCCCCTACAGAGCCTTTACACTGCCACCATTCCCTTTTTCTCCTTGCAGAGCACTTACACTGTCTCCATTATCTGCAGAGCGTTTACATTGCGTCCATTACCTGCAGAGCATTCTGCTTCCTTTCTATACACTGTCATCATCCATTTGTAGAGCCCTTTAAACTGCTTACATTTGTTGAATGAACTTTACTCTGCTTCCTTCCCTTGTAGATCCGCTACTTGCAGAGCCTTTTTACAGCCTGAGCCTCTCTCCCTTGTAAAGTCTTTACACTGCCTGCATCACTTTACAGAGCCTTTACATTCTTCTTGCCTCGCAGAGCCTTTACACTATGCTTATCCGTTTGCAGATCCAAATACACTGCCTTCAAACATTTGCAGAGCTATTTACAGTGCCCCATCCACTTCAGACTTCTTGTACGTCCTCCGTGCCCTAGCAGAAAGTTAGAAGTGCTCAAGACCCCTGCGGAGCATTGAAAGTGTCCCCCAGAGCCTTTCTGTGCGCAAAGAATACATTGATGGGCAGGTAGCTTGATAGGCAGGTGGACGGATGGACAGGTAGCTTGATAGGCAGGTGGACGGATGGGCAGGTAGCTTGATAGCCAGGTTGAGGGATGGGCAGGTACCTTGATAGCCAGGTTGACGGATGGGCAGGTAGCTTGATAGGCAGGTGGACTGATGGGCAGGTGGACGGATGGGCAGGTAGCTTGATGGACAGGTGGATGGATGGGCAGGTGGCTTGATGGGGAGGTGGACGAATGGGCAGGTAGCTTGATGGGCAGGTGGATGCACGGGCAGGTAGCTTGATGGACAGGTGGATGGATGGGCAGGTGGCTTGATGGGGAGGTGGACGAATGGGCATGTATCTTGATGGGCAGGTGGACGCATGGGCAGGTAGCTTGATAGCTGGGCAGGTAGCTTGATGGGCAGGTGGATGCACGGGCAGGTAGCTTGATGGGCAGGTGGACGCATGGGCAGGTGGACGCATGGGCAGGTAGCTGGATGGGCAGGTGGACGCATGGGCAGGTAGCTGGATGGGCAGGTGGACGCATGGGCAGGTAGGCCACTGTAACAGCATTATCTCGTGATCTATTCCTCACGCATTGCGCCTTCACTTACTGTAAATTCATTTACATCCCTGAATCTGTCTTTGTGCTGCGTTTAGGTCCTAAATTGTCATTTACTACAGTTCATTTTAGCCTATTAAACAAAAATCTGAGTAAATCCGTTTCTGTGAAGTTTTATAGGGATTTTTTTTATTTATAGCACAGTGACAAGAATTGCTGGGAATTAAAGGGCCGTCTGACACGTCCACTGCAGTTTCAGGTCGAACCTTAGTGTTTATGCTGTCCATAGGTGGTTGAGCTTAAATGAATAAATCCCCCCCCCCATTTAGTAATCATATTAATGGGGACGATCACACCCTCAAATTAACCGCGCTCTTGTATACTCTTTGGACGGCATCTTGGTTTATTCACTGCTTGCGCCACTGTCGCTGGCCGTGTTGTCAGGGCTGACCGCCATTAACTCCTGAATTTATAACCGTATAAAAGAGCAGCGTCTGTCGGACAGAGATCAGGGGATCGATGACTCCCTATTAATCAGAGTGATTGCCTTCCGCACCTCCGATGACACAACTGGTGGATGTCTCATAAGCCGAGTGACATCTCACGAGAGTTCGTGGCCTCCCAGTGCTCCGTAGACATCGATTCCAGAGCAGGAATGAAAATCAATAGCGCGGACGTGATCATGCGGGTGAGGCCCATGCTTACTGACAATCACATGTCATATTTTAACCGGTTCAAGACCAGAGGGCAGATACACCTCGCCGCATAACGACATGCTGAAGTCTGCAATCTGTCAATGTATGGAGTAATGAGGTTTGATTCACTTGGAAGTTGTAATCCGGCGCCTGCTCGGCATCGGGTCTTCACTCCTGACAGCACAAGGCTCTTCGTATAATCGGCCTGCAGTGTAATAGGAGGTTGCGTGAAGGCTCTACACCAGGGCTGTCAAACATCGGCCCCCCTAGATTTCTCTTAACTACCCATGATTCCCTGGCTATTGCACTGAAAGAATTCTGGGAATTGTAGGCACAAACATCTTGTATGGAAAGGCAGCACTGTGACGTCTCTACGTATGTTAGGATGTCATGTGAAGATTCTGATCTCTCGGCGGATCTTGCTTGCGGATCAAATTCATTACTGTGCCATGGGGCGATAAAAATAAATATATATATATATATATAATGTACCCCCTTATTTTTAATTCAATCCCATTTGAATTGAACATAAAATGATACATTTATTAAATGAATTTTATTCTATGCCACTTACTTGGAATCAGACCAGCGTTGGGCAATGGATAAGGTGCTGGTAGTTGGGGAATAACCGGTAGTGTGGATGCGGGTAAAGGGAGTCCGGGATTTAATGATGGTTCTAGGTCTATGAGTTCACTGGCTGGAGCTGAGGGTTGGCTAATAATCTGAAAAGAAGATGATATAATGACTATCAGGCAGTCTCTGTGATCACCTCCTATATGATCATGCTCAATATTTTTTCATGTCACGTGTTGAGTTTAGAATACCCAGCGAGCAATGCCCCCAACTCCCTGCTTTGAAACAAACTCCTAGTAGTCCCAGCCATTCTTCCAACATACAGCTTTGCAGGAGATCATGCTTTAAATGTTTTTTTTTATTTTTTTTTTAGTCAGGGGAAGGGTGAACAAAGGAGTCTATCAGGAAATACGATGTCATGTTTTGTGTCCTCCGTGTTGGAATTATTAGAGAAATCCCTAGATTCCCCTATACATTTGACGGGGAATCAAGATTATAAATAAAGACACGGAGGCGAATATTATGCTTTACTCTTCTTTACTCTTCCAACAGCAGCAAAGAAAAATTCAATAAAGCTTTGTAATTTTGAACAAAGGAAAAAAAGGTTTCACATATATACTGTATAATATCATAACCAATCACTGTAGGGCACTCCAACTTGGGCCAATCAGTGTCCAGCATCGGTTATATATCCTTCGACCTGCGTCACATTCTTCTCTTTTCTTGGATGCAAACTTTTAACTTGGAACAGCAACATCGAAATCCGAACGAAAACTTATAGAAGAACAAGATGTCGCTATTGCGGACCTGAAACAGAAACAAACGAGAATCTATAGATTAGAAACCCGAACATGCAAACATAATGTGCAACCTTTAGGTGTGATTATATTTATCCGAACACAATTCCATCTATACGTAACAATAACATGTCATGGGTAGGGCAAAATACTCAATGTATAACATGGTACATGGGCGGGATAATATTCGCTTCCGTGTCTTTATTTATAATCTTGATTCCCCGTCAAATGTATAGGGGAATCTAGGGATTATACACCAAGACACGGAGGCTTCATATTATGCTTGTTGAAAGCTAATTAATAATAGAATGCGCAAAATGAACTATAGGCTTAAAACAAAATTCTTTAAAGGTTGACTCGTTAGACCAATTAGCTGTTTTCATAATATCTTCTAGTCTGCAACCCCGAAAAGCAGCCGTAGAGGCCGCCGCACTGCGAGAGGAGTGGGCCCCGAAAATAGAGGTATCTACTCCTGCCTCTGTCATGAGCCATTTAACCCACCTAGCTAAGGTAGTGGTTGAAACCGGGTGATACGGTTTTGTCATGGTTAGAAACAATCTGTCAAAGGAAGGCAGACGGTATGGAGCCGTCACCCGTTCGTATTCCTGTAAACAAAGTACTGGGCATAAATTTGTTTTTTGTGGAAAAGCCGGATAAAATACCTGGGAAATGGCAGTTTTAGTGCGTCTAGATATGGAAAACAAAACACCTAATGGAGTGAAAGATCGCCCCGACAAATCTAAAGCACGAACGTCAGAGACCCTCTTACAGGAAATTAGACATAAAAGCATAGTTAATTTAGCAGATAATTGTTTAATTGATAGCTCAGTATTGGAAGGCCACTGATCCAAAAAGTCTAAGACCAAGTTAACGTCCCATGTAAACGAGTAACGGGACCTAGGCGGACGTTTCAACCGAATACCTTTTAACAATCTACAGACTAATCTATGTTGACCTAAAGGGAGTCCCTCAGTGCTAGGGTGATAAGCAGAAATAGCTGACCTAAAATTATTAATGGTACGATAAGCTCTGCCTTCCTCAAACAAAGAGGTCAGGAACTGCAGAATGTCCTCTATAGGGGCTGAAAGGGAATTAACTTGTTTGCCCAAACACCAAGAAACCCAGCAGTTCCAGTAACAAAGGTATCGCTTTCTAGTACCTGGTGCCCAAGCGCTGGAGAGTAATTCGGAAGTGACTTCCGAAAGTTGACCGACAGTGAAAGATTGCCTGACACCTTCCAAGCGACGAGACGGAACGATGGTACTGACAGAATGTTCTGTATAGTGTTCTCTGGATCCTCCAGGGGAGGGGGGTTCGACCGGAGAATCCGAGGAACGTCTACCACTAGCTCTAATAACTGTGGAAACCATGGTTGAGTCGTCCACCATGGGGTAATCAGAATTAAAGTCGTCTGATTGGAACGCATCAATCGGATTACCCTTGAAATCAGAAGAAATGGGGGAAATGCGTACAGAATTCCCCGTGGCCACGTTTGGTAAAACGCGTCTGTCCCTAGTGAATCTGGATCTGGTTTCCAACTGAAATAATCTGGGATCTGCGCGTTCAGGCGAGAAGCGAAAAGATCCAATTTGAACGGACCCCACATTGAAGACAAAAATCTGAATATTGTCTTGTCTAACCTCCAGTCGCTGGAATCCATCAGATACCTTGAATTCCAATCCGCTACAATGTTGCATAGCCCCGGGATGAACTGAGCGGTCACTGTAACATTGTGGGATAGGCAAAATCCCCAAAACAGTTTGGAGACTTCCGACAGTTGCTTTGACCTGGGGCCACCTAGATGATTGATATGCCTTAGAAAAAAGAGCGGCCATTCCAGGTTACGAGGTGGTCCCGCCACCATCGCAACTCTTCTCGAGATTCGTCGTCTAGAGAAATCATGTCGGAATATAGTAACCCTTGACGGAGATAGACTGCCTTTAGTCGTTGAAGGGCCCGATAGAACAGAGGTCCCGGGAAGATGGCCTGAATCGATGCTGACAGCATTCCCAACAGACGAGCAAGGGCTCTCAAAGGAAATGTTGGCCGCGTGGACAACCTTCGTACTTCCTTCCGAATCTGACTGACTTTCTGGGCTGGAAGACTGAGTGACATTTGTACTGAGTCCACCAGAAATCCCAGAAATTCCATGCTCTTGGCTGGATCTAGATTGGACTTCTCCCAATTGATCATGAAACCCAGGTTCGTCAGAAGATTGATGGTCCAATCTCTGTGGAGAATTATTACGGAAATATCCTGAGCTATTAGAAGTATATCGTCTAGATATACGACCAAACGAACTCCTTTGGTTCTGAGAAACGCAACCACCGGTTTCATGATCTTGGTGAAGCAACGAGGGGCGGATGAGAGACCGAACGGGAGAGATTTGAACCTCCACAATTGATCTTTCCAGAGGAACTGGAGGTAATTTCTGCTGTGAATAGCAATTGGAATTGTCAAGTAAGCATCCTTGAGGTCTATCTTGACCATCCAGTCCCCTGGGCATAAGCTGTCTTTCAGAGATGGGATACCCTCCATCTTGAAATGATGATATTGAACATGCATGTTCAATTTTTTTAAATTTATCACAGGACGGTACTCGCCGCTTTTCTTTTGGACAAGGAACACATTGCTCACGTAGCTTGGATGCGAGGGAACTACCCTTTCGATAGCACCTTTCTGAAATAGATCCAGAACCTCCTGATTTATCAAACGCTGGTGATTTGATGTCATAAACAGAGGTTGAGGTAACTCTCTTTGAAACGGTAAAGTGTCGAATTTTATTTCGTAACCCATAATTGCGTCTAACACCCAAGGGTCTGATGTGATCTGACTCCAATGATGGAAAAAAAGATGAACCCTGCCCCCTATTGGAGCCTGTAAAAAAGGTAAGTTGTGTGGCGTACTCACCAGAATATGCTGCTCTGCGGTAACCGCGATAAGGTCGTCCTCGACCTGGTCTGGACCTCTGAGGAAAGAAGGTTGAATGTCCAGCCGACTCAGAGCGTCCTGTTGGAGCATGGGCGAAGCCTCTGGAGTGGAATTGAGAACCTCGGCCGGGAAAACGGCCTCTATTTCTCCCGGCCCTGTCAAAAACCTTGTTTGGGAAGGTTTTCCTCATAGTGGCCTGGACTTTTTTTATATTATGAAAAGAGTTCGCTCGGGAACCCATTTGTTTGATAAAATCTTCGGCGAACAGACCTCCGCTTTCCTGCGGGCCAGGTTCCTTATTGGCCATAGAGACCAGTTTTGGTTCTACCTTAAGCAGAATAGAGCGTCTGCGCTCTGTTGAAATGGCTGTATTGGCATTTCCTAACATACACACCATTCTCTGTACCCAGCCGCGGTATTCGAAAATATCAGGCTTAGCATTTCCCAAAAGGGAGTGTTCGATGGCATTGAACAATTTAGTTAATGGACCTAAGATGTCCAAAAGTTTATCTTGGCATACTCTCAGGGTTGCTTCCAGACCTCTTTTAGGGGACCAACCTGTTTTGCTGAGGAATTCAATAATATCCTCGTTTACAACGGGCGCAGAGGCCACTTCGTTGGATAGAACAGGTCTTGGGCATTCAGCCCTCATTTTGTTCCGTGTCTTACTGTCCATGGGCTTTCTGATCCGAGCCTCAATATAGCTAGCCACATGTTCCAAAGGGGCCCATTCAGACGAGCGGGGATGCTTCAGCATCTCAGGAACAAACATAGCCTGTCCCAAAGCGTCCAATGGAGCCGCACTGTCCCCATGCCTTCTTGAAAAGGAAGAGGAAATTGAGGAGATTGAATCTGAAACCCCTTCGGAATCATTCGGGGCCCAGTCTGTGTCGCTAGTGTCCGACTCCTCATCCTCTGCAGCTTCTGAACTAACCTCATCAGAGCTGTTAGACTCGGTGCGCCTGGCCCTTTTCCAGCCGCGTTTTTTGGCCTTGCGGATAGGCCTCCGTTTACGGGTTTTGCCACTTTTGTGTGGTAATTTCTGTAATTCCAGCTCCTTAGCAGGAGTCGCTTCTATAGCTGTTTTTTTAGGGAGACAGTCAACTCCCTTAGTCAGGGTATAGGGTACCCCACCCTCTTGGGCCGACAAGTATTTGTCTGATGTGGAAGGCACCATAACGTTAGGGTTTTCCCCCAGAGTCTTATCAGTATTTTGAGCCGCCAATAGCTTCAATAGGGTGTTTTCAAAATTGGTGGACATTAAGGCAATGGCTGAAATTACCTCCGCCGAAACGGCGGGTCGTTGAGCGGAGCTCATAGCTGTCGTTGGTGTTTCAGGGTCCGACATGAGGAGCGAATAACTAGCCGTTTGTTACCACAGGGAAACTCGTCCGCTCTGAGGTAACTACGCGCGCGAGCGCAGGGCAGAGCTCCCGCCTTAGCAGGCTAAGGCGCGAAGCCACGCCTGTCTGAAAAGGCAGTTGCTCTGTGTAATGAAGGCGCTACCGTGCCCGAACTGGGGAAAAAAACGGGAAATGATAAACTTATATTGTGGACTCCTTGAGAGACCGGCGGTACGCCGCTACCCTATGTTTAAAACTGGGAATAAAGCGCACCGCCGCTCGCCCGTAGAGACCTAGTTATAGGAAAGAAAAACCTGGTGGAAATTGCACCAGACGCTGAAAGTACTTAAAAACCAAGGACATATAAGCATATGTGCGCAAATGTAATAAAATATACTTAGCTGTCGAAAGCAGCAAAGAAAAGGGAAGAATGTGACGCAGGTCGAAGGATATATAACCGATGCTGGACACTGATTGGCCCAAGTTGGAGTGCCCTACAGTGATTGGTTATGATATTATACAGTATATATGTGAAACCTTTTTTTCCTTTGTTCAAAATTACAAAGCTTTATTGAATTTTTCTTTGCTGCTGTTGGAAGAGTAAAGAAGAGTAAAGCATAATATGAAGCCTCCGTGTCTTGGTGTATAATCCATAACTTCGTTCCCTAGACTCTCTGTATCATGTCTTCTCTGTGTATTATGTGGTCTACAGACCTATAGGTAAATCCCAGACTCCGTGTATGGTGTCCTCTCTGTGTAATGCAGACATATCATTAAATAAATCCCAGGCTCCCTGTATGGTATCCTCTGTGTAATGCAGACATATCATTAAATAAATCCCAGGCTCCCTGTATGGTGTCCTCTCTGTGTAATGCAGACATATCATTAAATAAATCCCAGGCTCCCTGTATGGTGTCCTCTCTGTGTAATGCAGACATATCCTTAAATAAATCCCAGGCTCCCTCTATGGTGTCCTCTCTGTGTAATGCAGACCTATCATTAAATAAATCCCAGGCTCCCTGTATGGTGTCCTCTCTGTGTAATGCAGACGTATCATTAAATAAATCCCAGGCTCCCTGTATTATGTCCTTTCTGTGTAATGCAGACACATCATTAAATAAATCCCAGATTTTTTTTTCTGCAACAACATGAACATCGGTGCTAAGTTAATTAACTCTCTACTACTTTATATTTCAGTCCACTTATAAATGTATCTTACCGCTGCACTAGCCTGTGAATCGGAATAACCCACCGTCTGGTTTTCTCTGTTCCGTGAAAACCTGCAAAAAAAATACAGTTTGTTTTTATTACATGACAAAGATTAATGTGAGGCTTTTAATTATTCCTGACATGGCAAATCAGATCTCTTTCTAACTTGCGTAATAAAAATTCATGTGACTAGTCATACCCTAATGCTGGGTGACTTGGTCCTGCCTGTCCCCCATTGAAGGTCATGTACCCAATGGCTTACACAGCCCATTTCATTAGGGTGTGCACCCATAAAAAATATATTAATTACGCATTTATATCCAGATCATTTAGCACAGAACAGTTATTTTTATTTGGTAATAACCATTTTTTGTGCAGTGATACAGTCAATTTTCATGCTAGTCATCGTGAAAAGATAAGGAACATACAAACCTTCAATGTAGGGGGTCAAAGATAAACTTCTCACCCGACCTTAGGGTACGCCTAGACACACCAGGCACACGCCAGTGACTATACCTGTTGTATCTCAAGAAAACATTGTTCAAGTCGTCGTTCACTTGCACCAGTTCCACAATCACCTCCTCATTTTGAACACTTTCCAAAAGCAATAAAATTCGGTTCTGCATTTCTTTGCATGCTTTTTGTAATTCCTGGAAAACCAAAGAAGGAAAAAAATAATTTAAAGATTCAGTGACCGCAGAGGAGCAGGACACTCCCAGCCGATCCAGTGGCTGTAATGCAGAAGGCTTTGATACCATTGGATAAGGCTGGTTCCCAAAGGTCTCCAAGCCCTGAAACCTGAGCAGAAGGCTTCCTGAGCTAAGGTTTTAGGCAGAACTAAGCCTCTGCATCTGGATGGCTGAATCACGCCCCTGAGCCTCCCTTAGAAGGGAGGGCAGGGAGCTCACAGCAGTGTGACCACTCCAATAAGATTGAGTGTTAACACTCTGTAGAGAAGCAATGTCACACTCCAGCCCCCCCAGATGTTGCTAAACTGCAGCTTCCATGATACTCTGGCCATTCAAGGATTTCTGGCAATTGTAGGCCAAGAGCATCTGGGGAGCAGAGTTTGACATCTGTTATGTAGAGTGTCCCTTGGATAAAATAAGTCTCACATGTCTGGCCGGATGGTGATCACAAACCATGATCTTTGTAATACATGAGGCCTAGTATCAGTCACTGGAAACGGCAGTGACATCAAGTTCACTTCATACAATGCCCAAGGTGGTGGTTGAGGAGGCGTGAAGATATTTCCATCTCATTATACATAGGAATGGTGAGAATTAAACTTCCAGGTTGACATTTTCCAGTTCGATGAGCTGCAACACAATGCTGGCTTCTCGGGTCATGGAAACATCAGGACATCTTGATGGCTACTGCTGGCCATGGCGGGTGTTCAAACCCATGATACATAACAACCTCAACACATAAGGAAGAGGATTAAAGGTGGAACCAAACCCATCTTTGCATGGTATACTTGTGATGGTATATACATTCTCATTCGTCCACATTCGCATACCCCGCATATACATGTTAGGATGTTCTCTTCATACCTCCAAAAGTTCCTTGTCCTCTGGCGGTTCTCTACCGGGTTTGCTTTCCAGCAAGATTGCGGACATCACCTTAATGTTCATTTTCACCATGTCCAGTTCACTGTATAACTTCCCAATCTGTGCAGAGCAACATGAGACAAAGTAACTGGTGGCGAAATCAACACACACCATAGGGGATGTCACTAAACCCTTACCCCTGGATTGCCAATAATAAACGGAGTACAATTACTATATTTTTATTAAATAGAAATGTTCGTGCAAAAATATTTTTTTTGCTGTACAGTCGGTTCCAGTTTAATGTTGTGCATACGTATTTACGCAGAGGTGGCCCTATAATTGGGCAAAATAGGCAGTTGCCTAGGGCCTCACATGATGGAACAGATGCCTGTATACAAATGGCATTCATAGACCTACTGGCACACCACACAAATATACTCGTGCATTCAAATGATCGCATACAAAGAGGAACCTCATCAATAACTACCTATAGCTGCTGCTATATATTACCATACTCTACCTGCTCAGGAGAGAGTTGCGCCATGGTCATCTTTGAATAAGAAGAATCGGAGGAAAGAGGTTTACTGCTCGGTTTCGTTTTCTGAAAAGACATTTCACTGTTAGACTGCATCAAAGCCACAGAGGCGGAAAAGAACATCAAGCTGGCACAGAAAGATTAAATCTTGCTCAAAGAATAGGACGAGCATCACTGAGCCGTGTGTGATGGCATTGTCGTACCAGACCCGTGACCCTGCTACACTGAGGACATAACGGTGCATTAGATTTACGTCTCAGGTTTTCCTAGCTTTTCTCCCTATTATTAAAGGAAATTTTATAGGTTTACATTTCCATTAATGTTAGGATACTGTGTGTAGGGCTTCTATGTAACGCTGCCAGACTTTGCACATTTTGCTGAAGGATTGACTATACCAGGCCTCAAAATTCCCACTTGCCTGCTCACTTTTGGCGAGTGGAAATTACATGAGGGCGAGTAGGACTGCAGACGCAGGCAGGACAGGATAGGGGTTAGGTGGTGCAACTAGTGGCGAGTAACTGTTAAGGCCTGGTTAGCAGCTTGGGACTTGAAATTTTGATCCCTGGACTATACTATATGTGGGACACTTAGATGAAGACCAGCTCAAGAGTAAATGAAATAAAAAAAGTCTGTCCAATATGAGAAGAAGCGATGGATAGATGAAGCCAAGATTGCGGGTACGGACTAGACACATGCATCGAGATTTGTCGGAATATTGACCAGTTCATCGATTCGTCCGAAACAGGAGTCAACAAAAGGACACCCTTAATGAAGAAGATACTGAAAAACAAATAGCATGGGAACATTTTTGCATGTGCGATTTGTTTCGGGTTTGTGCATAGCTAGCAGGCAAGGAGTTAAATCAGAGCAGAAGTGCTGTGTAACCCCCTCATCTGCTGGCCATGGGTTGGTGGTATAGTTGCGATAGCACTTACCTCTACCTATTTTTATGGGCCATGTCTTTCAAGAGTAGTTGGACTTCCCAACCGTCCACCCACTCTCCTGATTAACTCTTCACCCACTGCCAGTGGGTGAGCGTTTTAAGCAGAGAATTTCCGCATTTTGGACAACTGAATCAACTGCCAAATGAAACTTGGACAAATTGACATTCTGATTAATTTTGAACCATATCCGTTACCCATGCACAAATCTGGTTGGGATAACGTTTCCAACGTGTTTGGTCACTAAGTAGATGTGACTTCTTCAGGGATATATTGCAGACCCGAAGAAAATAAAACGCGTGAAAAGACCTAGTATAAAAATTCATAACGCCTCATCACTATATGTATACACCCCCTAAAATTTACACCAATCACTTTGTCTGATTTTTGTAATTTCTTGAATCTTGGCATTCTTCGGAAACGGGTTTACATGTCCGACAGCGTAGCCCTCTTTGTTGCCCTTAAATGATGTAATGACTGTTTTGTATCGTCTGGCGTCAACAACACAAAGCAATCATGGGAAAGAATGCCACCAAAACCATCAGGAGAAAAAGGATGCAAGGAATGATGCTGAACAGAACTCCTGCAAGATGGAAGTGCGGCGAGGTCTATCTAGAGATCACTTCTACAAGGTGGAAGCTTGGTGGGATCTACCGGAGTTGTGATGAGCATAACACTTGAATGCCATATCATATGTCTGCTCCTGGAAATGTACTGTGAGCCACCAATGAACTTTTTAAGAAATCAATCTGCACTATTTTTTTTTTGTATCTTGCCCTTATTGCTTGCCGTTGCCCTCTACTGGTTTACCATTTTATATCTTGGAGTAGACTTGTGCACCGATTTTTTTTTTTTGGTTCGATTCGGTTCGGTTCGTTCGTATTTTGTAAATTTTCGTTTTGGCTCGTTCTGGCCGATTTCCATTTCATTTCGTTTCGTAATTTTTTTCGGATCTGAAAATTTTCATAAAATCGGTCGAATCCGAATGCACGAATCGGGAAATTTCGTGAAAATTCCGAAATTCCGAAACCCGAAACGCACATCCCTCTCTTGGAGTACATAGGGCAGTAAGAGACCATAAAGACACTTGGGGCCCTGTTCCATACCAGAACGTAAGCAGGAAAACCAGCATCTGTAAATTTTCCCTTACCGTCTTCACTTTGCGGTCATGTCATGTCTGGGGGTAGGTGCTATTTTGGAACCTTGCCCAGGAATACAATGTGAAGCTGCTGAATACCTATAGTGGTGCTCCGCCATGAGTATCGGCAGGTGGAGGCCGTAGGACTCCATGGAGCTTTGCGCGTCCCAGCTGTGAGATTGTGGAGTGAGCGCAGAGAGAGACTAGGAGCTATTTGTTCCCAGTCTCGCTCTGCTCCCGGAGAGAGGAAGCAGTGGATCGCACCACCCTTTTCACTGTAGGATAAGAGGCGAGTATGGGATTTTTAGGGGGGTTTAGAGCATGTTAAATGAATTTTGCATTAGCATAATCCTTTAGCGCCATCTATCAGGAGGTGGTAAAATATGTCAATTCGCGTCCCGACGTTCACTTGCGCCAGCACCTTGGAATACCACAGTTGTCGAGATGCTAAAAACTGATTTTTGCATCTCATGTCAAGCATAGAGACGCAAAGTACAGTAAGCTCGCGCGAGATGGTGAATTTACTAATATCGATGCCAGACGGTGA
This sequence comes from Leptobrachium leishanense, assembly GCA_009667805.1. Lineage (NCBI taxonomy): Eukaryota > Metazoa > Chordata > Amphibia > Anura > Megophryidae > Leptobrachium > Leptobrachium leishanense. Next base: position 88,114,575 of record CM019074.1, on the reverse strand, counting down.
ACTTACTAATGCTAACGTACAGGGCAGCCATCAGAAATGATGGGGCCCCTTACTAAACCTCACGATGGGGCCCCCCAGGGCCCCCCCCCCTCAACCTCTAACAGCTTTTCTACCCCTTCAAAAAAAAAAAAGGACATAACATAGCACCACAGCAATAAAACTCCCAGTAATGAGCGGTGTGTCTGAACATATCACAGAATCCACAGCAATAAATCTCACAGAAACGGGCTGTGTATGATGGCCTTTGGGTCTGGGTCTGGGCCTGGGCCCTGGGACTGGGCCTGGTCCCTGGGGTCTAGCCTGGGCCCTGGTCTCTGGGTCTGGGCCCTGGGTTTGGGCCCTAGGGGGTCTGGGTCTGGGCCCTAGGGGGTCTGGGTCTGGGCCCTAGGGGGTCTGGGTCTGGGCCCTAGGGGGTCTGGGTCTGGGCCCTAGGGGCCTTGGGGTCTGGGCCTTGGGGTCTGGGCCTGAGCCTAGAGGTCTGGGTCCTGGGCCCAGGGGTCTGGGCCCTGGCTCACCACTCGCTGTCTTCAGCTCTTCTTTTCTTCACCTTTTCTTTAATTTTCTTCTCTTCTTCCTGGTCCCTCCAGCTCTGGCGCGCAGCTTCACTGAGTGGAGGGGCGGAGCCAAAGCAACGTGCTTGGGAGGCCCCTCACACGCTGCTTGGCCCCGCCCAGCCAGGAAGTGAAGCTGCCAGGAGCCGGAGGAGACAGTGTCTCAGTCTCCTCCGGCTCCTGCAGCAGCGAGGACACAGCTCCGGATTCGGACTCAAAGGGCGACGCCGCTGCCGTCGGGGGCCCAGGATCCTCCCCCCAGGCCCCAGCGGCCCGGGCCCCCACCGGGCCCGGGCCCCTTACGGCAGTATTGGGCGTAATGCCCTGATGGCGGCCCTGCTAACGTATACATATTGAGACGCTACGATGACAACTATGGGATAGAACCCTTGTTTGGCCATGTTTTGGTCAGCTCCTGGGTAGGAGCAACTACATGGAGCTCTGAGTGTGAGGAAGCGGTAAGTTCAGATATCTCCCAAAGATCACTTAAAAAAAAACCTAAATGAAGACCTCACCATTCTGGGTGTCTGAACCCCAGAAAATAGAAGGTTTCAAGAATTTGGCTGGGATCACTTTTTAAGGCTGAATTGAAACCGCATGGAAAATTATCAGTCCTTTCTCAATCACTTTAACCTGGGGTCAAGTCGAACAGGAACGCTTGGGAAGGCAGTTCCCCCTACTATTTTTCAGGAGGAACGGAGTTCCCTTTGGACTTCCATATTGGAAAATTTTAAGTCATCAGAAATTTATTATTCTTTTTACAATTCTCAAAATGATTCCCTAAAACAAAGCCTAACATTGATATCAAATTGGAGTGTGGGGTTATGGGTTACATGCGACGTCCATGCTGAACTGGGGAGCAGAAATTTTGCAGAGGTCTCACACTTATATATATTTTTTTAGGTCTAGACCCTTGAATTTAACAAACCATGAACCTATTGAACCTGCCATGAAAGCACAGCCCTAATAACCCACATCACATGGGTTGGACATGTGCCTTGGTGCCAGAGCTTGTGTGATTACAGTGAAGGTGATGAAACTGGTTCAGACAGGAAGGACGTGTTTACTGTATCAACCAATGTTTCACTTTATTACAGAACTAATAAACACTTGGTGAAACATTTTACAATGTAGAGAATTCACTGACGGGCCCCATCGCAGATGCCCTAACCTGCTTTATGTTCATTTCTGGATTGGTAGAAGTCACTGATCCGACATGTCTTTCTTTGCAGCGACTTTTATCTCTGTATCTTGGCGTCTCACACAAAATGCTGTTTAATAAACATTAAATGTCATTGTCGGCGTCCTTCTTTTATCTCAGGTCTGTTTGCTGTATAATAAAAAGTAATCCACACCCACAAGAGTCTGTGTGCTCGTGAAGGATCAGGCCTTTCCTTGTTCCTATGATTACAAACAAGGAGTGTCCTAACATGCCAAATACATACAGTAATCGAGATCTGAGAACAATAACAGGCACGGCGTCATGCAGAACACTATTAAATCCACAATATTGAGGTTTTCTGTTTATTTCTTGCTTTATCCTTTACTCCTTACTAGAAGTATGACTGAGTTTTATTGCTGTGGAGCTCTGTAGTATACTCATACACAATGCACGTTACTATATCATAGAGCTCCACTGCAATACAACTCACAGGTATGTGTGGTGGTGGATATAAGTATATCACAGAGTTCCACAGCAATAAAACTGAGTGTTATTTTCATTGTTTATAGAGCTTAGTGACACAGTGAGTATGAGTTTATCACAGGGTTCCACAATAACAAAACTCGCACTCATATACTCCGCACACTACAGTGAGTTTTATTGCTGTGGAGCACTGTCATACATTAATGTTCAGTGAGTGAGTTTTATTGCTGTGGAGCACTGTCATACATTAATGTACAGTGAGTATGAGTTTTAATGCTGTGGAGTACTGTCATACATTAATGTTCAATGTAAAACCTAGCTGATGGAGCGGTGACACAGTATTTGTGAAGTCAAAGTGTCGTGTGTGTATAAACACTATAGAGCATTAGTTCCTTAGTATTAAGAGCTGAATCTGCATCCCATAGCATGCTCCAAATTCCTTTTTTATAGTTGGGGTGTGTGTGTGTCAGGGCCGGCCTGGCCCAAGACCTAGTGCTGCCTGGAGTGAAGGATGAAATGCCGCCCCCCCAAAAAAAAACACACAGCGTGTATGAGCGTATCACAGTGCGCCACAGCAATAAAATTCAAACACTCATACACACCGTACATTATAATTTTCTTGCTGTGGCGCTCTGTGATACAGTAATGTGAGGTGTGTATAACTGAGCCCAGCGTCACATACCCAGCAGTGCCCAGCGTCACATACCCAGCAGTGCCCAGCGTCACATACCCAGCAGTGCCCACACATGGGTATATTGCCCCAGCTCACACATGGATATATTTGCCCCCAGACTCACACATGGATATATTTGCCCCAGGCTCACACATGGATATTTGCCCCAGGCTCACTCATGGATATATTTGCCCTCATGGATATATTTGCCCCAGGCTCACTCATGGATATATTTGCCCTCATGGATATATTTGCCCCAGGCTCACTCATGGATATATTTGCCCCAGGCTCACTCATGGATATATTTGCCCCCGGCTCACTCATGGATATATTTGCCCCCAGTCTCACACATGGATATATTTGCCCCAGGCTCACTCATGGATATATTTGCCCCCAGGCTCACTCATGGATATATTTGCCCCCAGGCTCACACATGGATATATTTGCCCCAGGCTCACTCATGGATATATTTGCCCCCAGGCTCACTCATGGATATATTTGCCCCCAGTCTCACACATGGATATATTTGCCCCCAGGCTCACTCATGGATATATTTGCCCCCAGGCTCACTCATGTATAGATTTGCCCCCAGGCTCACACATGGATATATTTGCCCCCAGGCTCACACATGGATATATTTGCCCACAGGCTCACTCATGGATATATTTGCCCCAGGCTCACTCATGGATATATTTTCCCCAGGCTCACTCATGTATATATTTGCCCCCAGACTCACACATGGATATATTTGCCCCCCAGGCTCACCTCTGCCAAGCCCCTCAGACGGGCAGATCCTGCGGCCACCGCGTTGACGGCCTCATGAGTATCTGCCGCTCGCCTGGGATCCACCCTCCAGCCTGCCGCAATCTCGCGAGATCACGTGATCTCGATCACGGCTGGCTGGAGGATGGATCTCAGGCGAGCTGCAGATACTCATGCGTTGAAGTAACGAACGCGGCGGCCGCACGATCTGCCATCGCCGCATCAAAAAATAGTGCAGTGCACAGCAGCGGTGCCGGGGGCCCCCTAATTTCTGCCGCCTGGCGCCGCTGCTCCACTCTGCACCATTGTCAGGCCGGCCCTGGTGTGTGTGTGTGTGTTTATACTTTTTTTCCCCCCTCCATAAAATAATAGTTTGGAAAACATGTTTCCAGGTTGCGAGAATAACAGGGTTCTCTACACGTGCGTAGACGCCTTTTCGGTGCATTGTTAATCCTCTTCCACCTCTATGAATGCCCAGGGGTCAGTAGAAGAAAAAAAATCTAATTTTTATTTATTTTGTGCAACCAGAATATACAAATGAATAATAAAGAGGAGATAAAAGCCTTTTCTTTCATGGCATTGAGGTAACCCCCTATAAATCCCAACCTGATCTAATTTTCTCCTCTAGCTTGTTCTATAAAAATGGGTCCGGTGAGGTGAAGGATTTAGTCCTGAAATGATTGCCATGCACAGATTGCATTACCCAGCGCCACATTCCCAGAGCTGTAAATGTGCCAACGAGGAGGACTTTTATTGCTTTTGTGCTGAGGGCAGTAACGATAGTGAGGGGCCTCCTGTGAGAGTAAAGCCTACTCCCTCCATTGATTATCTTGTAGGGGAATGGGGCTGTGATGTCAAGAATAAAGGTTCACGTACTGGAAGAACTGCTCGGCTTGCCACAATTAGGATCCTGGGTATCCTGGGTGTGTAGTAACTACTACACACAGCCATAAAAGAAAGAATACATAACTTTTCAGAGTCCCGAACCGGATTTAAAGATGAGTAGTAGTAAGTAATTAAGTAACAATAAGAGTGATAGACTGATAAAGTGTCCTCCATTATTGCCATAAATATATAATTTCAGTGTGTAGTGTTGGAGCTAGACATCACTGTGTCAGGGTTCATGGATCAAGGCGTCCACTGGCTGAGTGGAGTAGAGGTAACATCACAGCTCTATAACCATGGAGACCCAGGTATGAATCCCGACCAGTAAGTGTCCTTGGGCAAGACACCTAACGGTACATACTTGCCCACCACACACTATCTGCTGTGGAGCCCAGTGGTAACATCTCTGCTCTTTGACCGTGGAGAAGCAAGTCAAATCCCTTTTAGTATATCCCTCGAATACAACTGTGGAGAAGCGAGTCTCAACTTTATGAGAAGCGGGTTCAACCCAACCACCAGGTCGCTGCTCTACAATCATGGAAAGCCGATTCAATCCCGCTCAGAAGACGCCACCAGCGAGTGTCCTTGGGCAAGACACTTAACGATATGGATGCGCCTACCTCACAAAATACTTGTACTTTTCATGTGGTTTGTAAGTTTCTGTTGAAACAGGGTCCCCTGAATCAGGCCATATCATCCATGTGTGGTATTCTAATGTATCAACCCCTTGTACACTGATTTTGTAAAGCGCTGCGGAATATGTGGCTCTTATAAAGGATAATAATAATTAATAAAGCGCTGTAATGGGGTAGGCAGAGGTGGTTCTGTAATTAGGCAAAGGAGGCAGTCACCTTAGGACTCAAACAGGGGCCTCACATGATAGCATGTGTGTTGATTGTCAGTATGGGCGTGACAGTAATGCTATCGTGAGATATTTGAGCTTATAATGATTTAAAATGTATTGATTTCTGCATTGCTTGCATAATTAGAGGGGCTTATTTCAGCTCTGTCCCGGGCCCTACTAACTCAACAACCACCTCCTGGGGATTGGATGAATATAGTTGCCACGGCATCACTGGCCCCAACACAGAAAACCTAATACTAAATGCATTTGCGGAATCTTTTAACACCACCTTTTTAAGGCTGGGGTCAGATGAACGCAGTGCGAACGTGCGTCGAGCCGCATTTTATTACGGCCGTAGTAGCAGCCAATGATGGCCAATATACAAAGTACGGCCGCACGAAAGTTTGGCCGCGCAACGCAAGCGACAAAGGAACGCATTGTTTCGAGAACGTGGAACCGCTAGTACTGACGCACAGAGTGCGCTGCGTCGGCGTGTGTGCGTGATTAGGAGATGTCAGACGCTGCACATGTCTGGCCAACATCACGTCCATTTGTTTTTTATAGCTCCGTCAAAAAATACGGCTGACATTGCACATCGTATGACCGCTATTGCGTCTTCCGTTAAAAAATGCGTTCGGACTCCTCAACGCACTTTTTGACGGTAGATGTGAAAAATGCGTTCGTCTGACCCTAGCCTTAGAGGTGTTAAAAAATATTACTTCCCTCCCAACAGTAAATTGCCCCAGCACTTTGTAATACCTCACTTGTCGAGATGCTAAAAAATGATTGCGCTCTTCATGTTATGGATAGGCGAGGCAAAATACAATAAACTTGCACAAGCTGCAAAACGTTTTCACCCCCATGTAGCGTCAAGATCGGAATAGCGATGCCAATTGTTAAATTTATGTAATTGTAAGCACTAGCATTAGTATAGAGACGCTACATTAGCACCAACTATGGCATAGTGCCCAAAGACTGGTCACGGAAGCCAAAGGTCAAGAACAGTCAAAGCAAGCTGCGTCAGACCCAATAGCAACAAGCAAGAAGAACGCACTATAGGGTCTACCAAGAACCATAATAGAGTTAGGAATGAATGTACTTGAAGTTCTTTATATGGGTAGACCATTTCATTGGGTGGCATCATCCATGTGGGCCAGAACTTATGTGCATGGAATGATGAAGGTTTAGTTTCATCAATACGTTGAAGCGTGGTTGCGTCATTCCAATGACGACTAGACACCAGGGTATAAATGGATTCATCAGTGAAGTGTACCACGTCAGTACTAATGTGAAATATTCCAATGTCTGCATCATTCCGTTCTTGATGGGACACCAGTCTGATGGCAACATGGCGTCACCCTGGCAATAGCATGCTCAGGAGAAAGGATGTGAGAAGTAGGTGAACTGGCAAACCGCATTGACTTTATAGAATGACTGGAACAGTCTCAAGATGTGGGTGAGCACATTAGCTGTATCTATAACTGGTGCAAAAATGTCTTTTAATGAATTCAAGAAAATCAAAAAGAAAATGCATGGACAATCCACCAGAGGTCTATGATATCAATAAGGATGGTTGTGGACTCATGGTTATGGATAGCTTGGATGCCTTAGAACAGGAGTACTCAGCCTTGCCCTCCAGATGTACTGGACCTACATTTCCCGCAAGACTCTCTATCAACCTAATGACTGGCTGAGCATCAAAGAAGTTTCAAACCATCTGGAGGGCCAAGGTTGAGGACCGCTGTCATATAACCTATAGACGATAAGGACATCAAGGGTTCATATGGTGAAAACATAACACGTGATTCTATGCACCAAAATAAACTCTTTATATCTCATCGTTAATAATTCATTGTCCACACGTTGTGATAATACGCTGTATATTGGCCGTTCTCCTTCATGAGGTCCCACTGCGTCTAATAAATTCAACAAATTCACGTTTGGCCGATTATTTATCAGAGTCTTTAGTGCAGATCAGGTAGCAGTCACTGCACCGCTCTTATTAAAAAAGATGAAAAAAAAATCCATCTTAAGGCTTTTACCGGCAGATATATTACACATCCTAAACTCCGTGGCTGGTCAGACAAGATAAACAGGATCTAATTACATCCGAGCACGCCGGCATAATTAACTGCTTCAACGAGCCATAATTAAAGAAACGTTCCGATAACCTCTGGAAGCAAAAAGACGGCAGAATAATATAAAGTTTAACATGGCTACATTGCTCAACGACTGAAAACCTTTTTCCACTTCAGTATCAAAGCCTTCTGCACTTCCAGAAAGTCTTTTGTTCTGTGTATTCAAAGCAGCCTCTAGGTGCCTCCTGTAGCATCTCAAGGTCACATGTGTCAAAGAAACCCTACAGCCAGTGGCACTTGCAGTGAGGATGTCAAAGTCCCTCAACAGATGGGTCATCGACTAGCATGGATCTGGTATGCTTGTATTGACTGGGAAGAGTACAGGTCACATTACTGCTCTACAACGGTGGAAAAGCAGGTTCGGATCCTGGCGAGTGCACCTGTCGGAAGTGGGCAAGACACCTAATGATAGATACTTGCTTACCACACAATACCAGTGGTGTAGTGCACCATGTACGTCTCAGCACTATGACTGTGGAGAAGTAGGTTTGAATCCCAACCAGAACACTGACCAGCACATCTCCTCTACAACCATGAAGAAGCGGGTTCAGCCTCACCACCATGTTCCTGCTCTACAACTGCAAAACAAATCATATTTGGATCCCGGTCCATGGCTGCTGCATAGGACCATCCTTCTTGACTTGGATGCACATAAATCGGTGCTCAAAACCATATGTACTTCTCACTAACCAGCGTTATGACATAAAAACCTCTTCTGTTCACTTGCAGAATCCTTCATCTCAGACATGAGATGATAAAACTGGATACACATCCTTCAGCAGTCATCATACAGTATTTCAATCCATTTATCAATGTTTCTGAGCTGAAGAGGAATATTCCTTACCTCCTCTGTCTCCAGGGATATCTCTGCATCGGGTGGTAAGGAGGGGAACTGGACTCCTTTTCTAATCAATTCGAGGTATAATTCCTTCACCTCCGTTACATCCACATTGACCAGTGACCCACTCGACCATGTCTATTGGAAAAAAGTGCAGAAAACATGACATAACATTCATAACATTGCTCCTCCAGAAGGCATAATAAAATAAATTATTGATGGTACAGAGGATTGGTCAACACAAGGAAGGCTGATGTACTTTGATGCATCAAGTTATCATTATACAGAGTTCCCAGCACTCTGTATAAAGACTATAAAGGGATAAACTCCAACAAAGCAAGCATTTTAATGAGGTATTAAATCAGAGTGACAGTAGCCAATGGCAGGTGAAAACCATAAGTGGGTGGGTGTCCAGTTGACAAAGTTTACGTGACTCTCTTTTTATCCTGAAACAAGAGGTTCCATTGAGTGTTGACCATGTATGTTGAGATATGATGTCATTGTGACAAGTCCTAACAAGGTGTCCTGGTGAAGGTGGGTCCACCATCAAGAAAGGGATAGATGTATCGCAACAGTAATCCTTGAAGATTGGGACACGGGCTGAAATTAAACAATTGGTTCTTCTAGCATACAATTCTAAAGGCTATAGGTGACCTATTGCAACCTTATGCCAGCAAACCGCATCCTCGGCCCTTCACAAGTTTGGAACCGACATCTCCCACGATGCTAAGGTACTCATTAGATTGTCTGAATCTCATGGGAAATGTATTTCTAAAAAAATCTGGATGGACAAGGAGTAACAAACGTTGCAGAGCAGACCCTGCCTTGGGCAAAGCTCAGATGTAATGTACCATTTGTATGCAAAAATATTGATACAATCTCATGGCAGAAGTATGTGAGTATAGAAGATTATTGTGTGGGCTGTAGGCATGCAAGTGACGTTTGTGCAAGTATAAGGCCGTTTCTGGTGGCCAAACCACTTTTCCATGATTAGTGTGTGGGTATGGGTTTTGATCTGAGGCAAAGCTTGGGTTATTTGGGTTTCATGGTTTTTCCTTCCCTGGGAGTACACGTACCTTAATGAATTGAAGAATCTTGTTTTGGAAGTTGACTGGAAGGGTATACTTTGGGTTCAACAGTTTGGCAAGAATGTCCTTACAGAACTCTTTCTTGACAACCAAGGACTGGAAAGCCGGGACACAGTTCTTCATGCACATCTCCAGCAGCTGAATCAATAATAATGCAAAATATATACATTAATATCAAAAAGAGCAATAACAACCAATCAGGCATTCCCTTTTGGAATGGACGAGAGGGATCCCAGACCTTCACCCTGTAATTACCTCTCACATGGCTGTAACTAGGTTAACACATGACACTTATTTCACTTTATGCCACTGGTTGCAGAGTTTCCCTTTTCTTGGAGGATATAATGTTCACTCCGCAAAGTGTTCTCATCCCTCACGATGATAAAATGACTCCACTACTCACATAAAGACACAGACGCACTTCCTTCTGGTTGTAGTTTCTACTCAACCTTTTCTTCAAGGCTTTGATGGCTTCCCTTGGCCTGTGGATACAACACATGGATGTAAAACAATAAATTTTGCACTTGGTTTTGCAGAAACTCACAATATCTGACCTGTACATCTCCATCAAAGTGACCCACTTTTAAGTGTCTACTGTTTCACATCGGATGACTTTTTTTTCCCTTATCGATTGTGCACTACTCTTTTTTATATCACGACTTTCTTGGTGCATCAATATTAGCCGCATCCACAAGGTGGCAACTTTAGGATACTATCCCATGGTCAAGTGGTAATTAAGGACCAATGACCAAGATGACTTTCAGATCCCTCTACATTTTGTTGAGATTATCCCCCCTCCAGGGTTACATTGAGAAAAATGGTGCTCAAGGTCCTGTCCATGTTTGGTGCACTCTCTCCATGACTCACCGTCTACGATCTTGACCAGTTTTTTCAGTCCATGAATGGACCAATAGACCTTTCCCATATTTGAATGGACAGTCAAAGGGTCTTGAGGTGGGAGCAATTGGGTGTCTTCTACAGATCTATGGCCAGTGTGGCTGTTTTTACTAAATTTGCTGGTAACTGTGTCACAAATGGAATAGTTGGTCCGTGCATGTTCTCTAAGAACATATTAATCATAAAACCAAGTGCAATTCTGGTTTAACAAGGCTGGATTTGGAGCACCTACTCTGAAGACCATCATGACTTTCATTTTTGTATTTTTTTTTGCGTGTGTGTGCGTGTTGATAAACATGGCTTTTAGATACCCGTTTAGGTGGCCATGCCCATAGCTCATTGACTGTTACCCAGACCAGTGCCTTAATTAAATTCCAAGTCATGTAATTGACATGGTTTAAAATCAGGGTAGGGGTCCTCTGCTGCGGAATAACTTTTTAAAGGACATTTCTAACTGTGGGGTCATTGGTTTTATTAACCTTCTTTTAACATGGGAGATGTACATCTAGCTAGAGATTCTATTTAGTTTGGCCCGATCGTCAAAACGACAGCATTTTCGGCAACAATTCGGTAATTTTTCAGCTTGGGAGATTTAAATAAGGGCATAGCTGCATTTCGATTCACGATAAAAATTCAGCTCAATTATTGGCTCTCCCAGCTATACTTTTTAATGGAAATTTTGTCTCCAACGATTTAAATATTTAAATTTTAATTTATTAAGAGGAATAGGAAAAAAATAAAAACAATAAAAAAAATCGGTGGAAAGTCGATTATTATTTCCTCAAAAAAAATAAATGTGCCGGTAGAATTGAAACCAGCCCTAGAGCACAAAAGAATGGATTTGGTGCTCATGGGAAACACAGATCTGTTGCAAAATATTTTTCAAACAATAAAATAAGAATTATATATACACTATATTGCCAAAAGTATTCGCTCACCCATCCAAATAATCAGAATCAGGTGTTCCAATCACTTCCTTGGCCACAGGTGTATAAAATCAAGCACCTAGGCATGCAGACTGTTTTTACAAACATTTGTGAAAGAATGGGTCGCTCTCAGGAGCTCAGTGAATTCCAGCGTGGAACTGTGATAGGATGCCACCTGTGCAACAAATCCAGTCGTTAAATTTCCTCGCTCCCAAATATTCCACAGTCAACTGTCAGCTGTATTATAAGAACGTGGAAGTGTTTGGGAACGACAGCAGCTCAGCCACGAAGTGCTAGGCCACGTAAACTGATGGAGCGGGGTCAGCGGATGCTGAGGCACATAGTGCGAAGATGTCGCCAACTTTCTGCAGAGTCAATCACTACAGACCTCCAAACTTCATGTGGCCTTCAGATTAGCTCAAGAACAGTGCACAGAGAGCTTCATGGAATGGGTTTCCATGGCCGAGCAGCTGCATCCAAGCCATAAATCACCCAGTGCAATGCAAAGCGTCGGATGCAGTGGCGTAAAGCACGCCACCACTGGACTCTAGAGCAGTGGAGATGCATTCTCTGGAGTGATGAATCATGCTTCTCCATCTGGCAATCTGATGGACGAGTCTGGGTTTGGTGGTTGGCAGGAGAAAGGTTCTTGTCTGACTGCGTTGTGCCAAGTGTAAAGTTTGGTGGAGGGGGATTATGGTGTGGGGTTGTTTTTCAGGAGCTGGGCTTGGCCCCTTAGTTCCAGTGAAAGGAACTCTGAATGCTTCAGCATACCAAGACATTATGGACAATTCCATGCTCCCAACTTTGTGGGAACAGTTTGGAGCTGGCCCCTTCCTCTTCCAACATGACTGTGCACCAGCGCACAAAGCAAGTTCCATAAAGACATGGATGACCGAGTCTGGTGTGGATGAACGTGACTGGCCTGCACAGAGTCCTGACCTCAAGCCGATAGAACACCTTTGGGATGAATTAGAGCGGAGACTGAGACCCAGGCCTTCTCGTCCAACATCAGAGTGTGACCTCACAAATGCGCTTCTGGAAGAATGGTCAAAAATTCCCATAAACCCACTCCTAAACCTTGTGGACAGCCTTCCCAGAAGAGTTGAAGCTGTTATAGCTGCAAAGGATGGACCGACGTCATATTCAACCCTATGGATTAGGAATGGGATGTCACTTAAATTCATATGCGAGTCAAGGCAGGTGAGCCAATACTTTTGGCACTATAGTGTATATTATAATTATTACTTTGTATTCATGAAATACTTACCCATCCCCTGTGGTATTAATGGCATCACAAATATTAAGGAACTGACCCCAGTCTGCGGTTTGATTAGTTCCAGCTGTGTTTATTTCTATAAAGAGAAAATATATATTTTTAAAACAAAAAATCCAAAAGAAAACAGAAATCATAAACTCTAAACACACTTTGATAAGGAACATGGAAGGCACAGCAGGATACAACAATGTCTTTTTTGTTGTTGCCAGAATCTACAGTAAACATGGGCAGCGGCATTACAGGTTATTGTAGAACTGCGAAGCTTTATTAAAATCCCACAATCGCATTCTATGTTGGTGCAAATATTATCCTTTATCATTATATTTATTTCTAAAGTAGATCCTAAAACAACTAAAAAAAGGCAACAAAAAAATAATACCACAAGAAAAAAGCTAAAATTACCGTCTCTTTGTGTGATTTTTCTATATAGTTTGAATTTTCTATATATTTTGTTTTATGTTATTTTGTTTGTAATAGAAAAATGAGCATTAAAAAAATCTGTACAAAAATATTTGGTCACTTTTCCCATGATGACCTATTATTTTTTTTTATTTTTTTTAACCAGAGATTGAGCAAACATTTTTCTAGAATTACGTTATAGATACATTTATGCTAATTTACTATTTTTTTACATGGTTCTCCCCTGGCTTCTATATTTGAAGTATCTTCCAGTGAATTGCCAGGAGCAACTTCAAGATGAATAACACACTGAATTGTTTAGTACCTAGCTCACTCACACTGCAGCGGAACGCCGCCCGAACACTCAAAACAATTATTCCTCTTCACATAGAGTGCACATCTTTCCTAGTTCTCTAAACACTTTAGGGGTTATTCAGAGAGAGTCAATCTGGCCCTGAAATGTCACCGAACAGGGAATTTCCCCGTACACTGACATTTCGGGGTCATTCGGCTATTCAAAGCGCAGGCAAGTCGCCAAATCTTGGAAAACTGCCAGCCAGTATGGTGCCTGTTCGAAGGCAGTGAAATCCCCCACAGAGAAGCAATGGTTTTTAATCTGCAGTAAAAAGTCTCATTTATTTATTTTAGGATCTTTTAGGCATTTTTCTGGATTTTTTTCGGCAAACTTTTTTTCCCTTTTTCTATTTTTTTTAAAGTGTTTTTTCTTTTTTCTTTTTTTCTGTAACTTTCATTCCCCGAAGTGCGGGGAACGAGAGAGCACCGAAAAGGGACACTGAATAACCCCCTTTATACGTAGAAGTGTATCACAGAGCTGCAAAGCAATAAAACTCACAGTAATGTGCAGTGTGTAGGAGCGAGAATTTTATTGCCGTGGTGCTCTGTGATACAGTGATGTGCTGCGTGTATGAGCGTATCACAGAGCGCCACGGCAATAAAACTCACGCTCATACACACTTAACATTTCTGGGAGTTTTATTGCAGTGGACCTCTGTGATAAGCTCATATACACTGCACATTACTATGTCACAGAGCTCCACAGTAATAAAACTCATGCTTATACACACTGCACATTACTGTATCACAGAGCGCCACGGCAATAAAACTCACGGTCACACACTGCACTTTACTGTGAGTTTTATTGCAGTGGAGCTCTGTGATAAGCTCATACACACTGAACATTACTGTATCACAGAGCACCACAGCAATAAAACTCATGCTCATACACACTGCACATTACTGTATCACAGAGCACCACAGCAATAAAACTCACGCTCATACACACTGCACATTACTGTATCAAAGCGCCACAGCAATAAAACTCACGCTCATCCACACTGCACATTGCTGTATCACAGAGCTCCACAGCAATAAAATTCACATTCATACACACTGCACATTACTAAATACAGAGCTCCACAGCAATAAAACTCACGCTCATCCACACTGCACAATGCTGTATCACAGAGCTCCACAGCAATAAAATTCACATTCATACACACTGCACATTACTAAATACAGAGCTCCACAGCAATAAAACTCACGCTCATCCACACTGCACATTGCTGTATCACAGAGCTCCACAGCAATAAAATTCACATTCATACACACTGCACATTACTAAATACAGAGCTCCACAGCAATAAAACTCACGCTCATCCACACTGCACATTGCTGTATCACAGAGCTCCACAGCAATAAAATTCACATTCATACACACTGCACATTACTAAATACAGAGCTCCACAGCAATAAAACTCACGCTCATCCACACTGCACATTGCTGTATCACAGAGCTCCACAGCAATAAAATTCACATTCATACACACTGCACATTACTAAATACAGAGCTCCACAGCAATAAAACTCACGCTCATCCACACTGCACATTGCTGTATCACAGAGCTCCACAGCAATAAAATTCACATTCATACACACTGCACATTACTAAATACAGAGCTCCACAGTAATAAAACTCATAGCGGTAACATACAGGGTTATTCAGAGAGCGATGAAAAGCAGGAGAATGACTGGAGAATGGAAAATTCTAGGTCAAAATATCCAAACCAGAAAAATTCTCCCATTTATCTCACTTTCCAAATCGACTACTTTGACCTAGAATTTTCCATTCCCCAGTCATTCTCCTGCTTTTCACCGCTCTCTGAATAATCCTGATAGTACTGGTTTATTGAAAACGGAAGTGTATATTGCATGAGGTTACTTGTTCCCTTCATCTTTCAAGCATCATATATTTTTATTTATGGATCGGTTCTGTGAGATAACGTAGGCTGCACCCTGTGTTTTCCAGTACACCTTCTTTGCTCTGTACCACTGCGCGCACACACTCCAGGCGTTCGTTTAACTGTATAAACACTCCTCTCGCTTCCTGAAGGTATCGGGTGGGACAGGATTGGCTGAGTGTTTCCAGCTCTTCCTGCGCTGCACGGATATACGAGCTTGGAAGATGAACGCAGGTCTCATTTGTTTTAAGAACTCCGTTTTATTTGTTGCATTTTTTAGCAATACCCATAAAATCTGTTCTGATTTTCCACCCCCTCCCGCGGCGTTTCTTTAAATACTGCACCGCCATTACTCACGCATTAATGGACCTTTGATTAAAACAGGGCACAAAGCCCGCGAGATGGTCTACAGAAAGAGATGTATGGCAACCCAGACATAAAATCAAATTTTACAACCGTCCCAGTCGTCCTGAAACGGATGGATTTATATCTCAGGTGATTATCTCAGGGCGAACCTTATAACGCGCATAACTCAGTCTGCGCGCGGTGAGTGGAATGGGCTCTGCGGGGAGAATAGATGCACAACAGGCTGCGATTTATGGCCCTGGTAATATAGTTACAGACTGCTATCTGGTTATAGTTGGGTTGTTTGGGCAGGAGGTGGGGTTGGTTGATTAAGCAAATAAATCACATGAAAACGCAGTGAAAACATCACTTCCAAGATCACAAATATTGCAAATACTATGCATAGGATAAGCTGGGAAAACCTGCAGGGCTTTAACCCATTAAAACCAACCAGACCTAACACAAGTGGTGGTTATTCACCGTTTTTTTTTCTCAGACATTCACCATAGTTGCAACCAGAGCTGGCCCGTCCTTGGGTCCCGATGGGGCCGTGGCTCCATGCCGCACTTTACCAGGGGCATCATGCTTCCCTGTCAGACGCCGTGGCATGGATCAGCCGCCAGGGCCTCGGGTAGGCCGAGTGGCCGTGTATGAGCGTATCACAGAATCCACAGCAATAAAACTCACAGTAATGTGCAGTGTGTATGAGCGTGCGTTTTATTGGCATGGAGCTCTGTAATATGCGTGGGTATGTTTTGGTTCGTGTTTTTGTTGGGGGCGGCATATTATCTTTGGACCCAGGCAGTACCTTTGTCTTGAGCCGGCCCTGGTTGCAACTATGGAGAGCTTCATCCATCCATGGAAGGAGAATCCAACACCGGCAGGCAAAGGTGTTTCAAACAACGGTGAACCGTGGTACCACCACCATTAGTCTTACGTACAAGAAGTCAACTGCGGCTAGTCTCTATTCACTGTTTGCGACCTTTACGGCTGAGTTGCTTTAGTTGTTCGCAAGTCGGCATTTAGGACTGCTTGTCCGTTGTACAGTTGTAGAGCCAGGATGAGCTCCCCTTTACTGCTGTTTCCTGCTCACTCACATTTCTCCTATATCAAAGAAGTCAGCAGTGCTTGAAAATACTGACGCTCGCATTAAAATCGCTCAATAACTCAACCCCTCCCTACATGTCTTCGTTACTCCGCAAGCATGTCCCGTCTAGACAACTCCAGTCAGCAGGCGATCTCCACCTGTCATCGGTCTACACACGCACGGCCAACTCTCGCCCCCAAGACTTCTCAAGGGCAGCACCAGTCCTGTGGAATGACTTGCCTCGCCCTATCAAACTCTCCCCTGATCTTCAGGCCTTCAAGAAATCCCTCAAAACCCATCTCTTCAGATTAGCGAACCACATCACTGATGCAACTCATCCCTCTGCTCACCTACTCACACATGATTGAAGCCGCTTCTATGGCCCCACCATTCCCAAACCACGGCACTAATCATCCTGCCATCCAGTAAAACTCCCCTTGTCTTCCTCAACCCCCAATCCATCTAGATTGTAAGCTCCTCTGAGCAGGGCCCTCTACACCTCTTGTTTCCATCATATGTCCGTCTATCTGTACCTTGTCCCCTTTGGTTATTGTAAAGCGCCGCGCTATATATAAATGATGACAATAACAATGATCTAAGTGGCTCCCTCTCCCCTTCCTCAGAGTGGCATGTTTCTGGACGTTGCGAACATTTTTCTTTATAGCAACCAACTGTACAGGGTACTCCTCACGTGCACCCACCCTGATCCGGTCCCTCTGGTAGTGCCCAATGACCCTAATGGTCAGTCTGCCACTGGTTCTGTTACGTTCTTTGTAATTTGCACAGTATGTACCCTTGGTAATCTCAGGAATCTCATGTGTCAAAGTGCCGCTCCATCCATTATTAATATCTATACGAGCACGGAATAATTCCGAGCCTGCAAATAAAACATTTAATTTCACATATTGGTTTGTGCGCGCCGGGGCAGTGTTTGCAGAGGTTATGAATGAAAATATCTTTTAATTAGTATGGTCTCAATTTATAGCTCGTCGTGCTGAGCAAACTAAAGAGGGACATGTTTATTTTACAGCATTACCGAACCAAGTATGAAGCCGGGATATGTATAGATTGCTTTATATAGGCAAATAAATCCCATTTAACCCCTTCACGGGTCAGGGCTCTCTCGGATTGTGCATGAATGCAGTGACTGCGAGACCTGCAAGTCCATGACGTAATCATATCATACATAATATGTGTAGGCGTGAGCTTAAGGCTGGGGTCAGACTACCGCATTTTTAACGTGCGTTTAGGCGCACTTAATTACGGCAGTAGTAGCAGAAAATTACGGGCAATGACGGCCAATATACGAAGTACGGACGCACGAAAGTTCGGCCGTGCAACGCAAGCGGCAAACGAATGCATTTTTTTGAGAACATCGAACCGCTATAGTACTGACGTACAGAGTAGACTTGTGCGGCGATTTTTTTTTCGGTTCGGTTCGTTCGTATTTTGTAAATTTCCGTTTCGGCTGATTTCCGTTTCGTTTCGTTTTCGTTTCGTTTTTCGTATTGACTTTTTCGTAATTTCGCAAATTTTCGTGTTTTTCGGAACGTCTGTTCTCATTTCAAAGTGTCTATTCGTTTTGACGTAAACTAATGGTTTTTCATATCCGTTATTTCTGTCGATACGATAATTCTGTCGATACGATAATTCTGCCATTGAGATTTCTCATGTTTTACAAGAAGGATACATTGAGATTTCCCATGTTTTACAAGAAGGATACATTGAGATTTCTCATGTTTTACAAGAAGGATACATTGAGATTTCTCTGGTTTCACAAGAAGGATACATTGAGATTTCTCATGTTTCACAAGAAGGATACATTGAGATTTCTCTGGTTTCCCGGGAAGGATACATTGAGATTTCTCTCATTTTCCAGGAAGGATACATTGAGATTTCTCATGTTTTATAAGAAGGATACATTGAGATGGGAATGATACAAAAGTACAGAATCAGCGATATAACCAAAAAATACGTTGTCCGAAATTACTGAAATGGAACCGAAATCAGGAATGGAGCCGAAATTACGAATGGAACGAAAATGAATTTCGATTTTACACATTTCTAGTCCATTCGAAAATTCCGAACAAATTTTCGGTTCGTTTCGTAAATTTTCCGATTTCGGGAAATTCGGATCTGAAAACTTAAGTAAAATCGGCCGAATCCGAATGCACGAATCGGGAAATTTCGTGAAAATTCCGAAACCCGAAACGCACATCCCTAGTACAGAGTGCGCTGCACCGCATAGCGGCGTGTGTGGGTGATTAGGAGACGTCAGACACTGCTCATGTCTGGCCAACGTAACGTCCAGACACCCAAAGTTTTCTGGTTTGGATCCGTAAAAAATCACGCACAAAAATGCGCATCGTATGACCGTTTTCGCGCATTCCGTGAATAAATACATCAATGCGTTCGGATGCACTTTTTTTACGGACAACGTGAAAAATCCATTTGTTTGACCCTAGCCTATATTGGCTCCTTAAGATGTTAGAGGACAGGAAGGCCTGGAGGAACGTTGTCCATGGAGTCGCGACTGGTCAGACACGACTTTGCAACGAACAACAACAACAACAATTCGGGGACCTCAATTACCTACTGTCCCAGATAAAGTCATGCGTCATTCTTTGCATTTCTTCATTGTATTTTTGGGTAATTTCCCCTCTTTATCTGTAAAGCACCGCATTCCCTGCAGATGACACTCCTCAAGGCACAATGAGAAAGATAATACCTCCCGACAGTCCTGAATTAAGTGGGACAGTCCTGATTTTGTACTCCTCCGTCACGCGTTGTTTTGTACTGCTTTTCAGGGTCACCAGGGAAAAGTCCCTGCCGCAAGGCACAGCCACCCTGTCACTTATCGCAGCTGAAGCAAGTAAACCGATCTGGGAACAAATCAGCTCACGCAAGAGTGTTAAACTGCTGCTGGTGATCCATAGGGCTGGCTGAGCATCAAGGGATATGTAGTTCTGAAACATCTCGGGAGCAACTGTAACCATCACGGTTCCATCGCTAGGGTTCTCAGATTGTCCATGCTTTCCTGGACAAATATAACGATTTCGTGCAGAGGGAGAGCACAGGGAAAAGTGCTACCCTGCAACATGTATAACTCATATGCTGCAGGGAGGAAATCAAGGCAGGTCACCTGGGATTCCTTTTTTATTTCATACCTGCGTTATATGGATTGGATTATACATGCTGCGGGTGACATTTATCATGCACTCCCCATGTGTGCAGGAAAACATGGACGATCTTGCATCCCTACCAGGGGGCCAACTGTAACCATCACTGCTCTTCTAGGCTATGATCACTTCTAGCCGACCCAAGTGGGTATAACAGAAAATATTCAAAGTGTTATTCTGAGCCCTCGATGTGCGTAACGGGCTTTAGTGACAGATCCTGCAATTTTAAGAACGTGTTGCAAACACTAATTAACGGCCACCTATTCCGACACCAGCAGCTGACAATTGTACTTACAGGTAAATTAGAAAATCATCTTAATTGCTCCAAACATTAGCCTAATTTGTTAAATGGAAGCTGGATTTGTAATGTTCTCGGAGAATCATGGAAATGTAGATTGCTCAAATTTCACATAATTAGCTTCCATGAATTAACAGAGAAAGACTTATTTGTGAGTTAAAAAATTATGTTGAGAGGCCTGAAAAAAAAAGTAATTGAATTGAAATCAAACACGCTATAGTTTGCAAATGATAATGTACACGTAACAATGAGTTCAGTTCCTCGCTGAGAATCTACTCTGGTTTTTCTGGGGTGGCTTTGGTTGTGAACTTGATTAATTGGGGTGACTGTACTTCTGAGTTACTCCCATCCCATTACTTCCTTTAAAATGTAACCATAATACTCACTACTGGGCACCGCCATTGCTTGTCTGCTATAGGCCAGCTCCCTGACCTCACATGACTTGTAGACATCGGCAGCCCTGATTGGACCTCTGTTTGCTGAACCAATGCTAAGTATGACAGGTGCGCTATTAGAAAATGAAAAGGACACTAAGCACTGCACTCGTCATTTGGATCCATGTGTCTCCAATTGTTTTATGCCACAACATCATGTAAGGTATCATTGGAAAGGTTAGAGTTCAGCCTTTCCAATGATACCCAACTAATTTTCTCTAATCTCTAATTTTCTATAATCTCTAATTTTATACAAGCCACAACATCAAGTAAGGTATCATTGGAAAGGATCAAGTTCAGCCTTTCCAAGGATACCAAACATGACCATGTAAAATGTACAATATAAATTTTGGAAGAAATAAAATTGTCCTTTTTTTGTTGCTCTGAAGCACTTTCAATTGTAAAGTAAACAATACCACTGCACTAACTCACTTTATTACTCATTTGTAAATTGAGTGATCACAGTGCCCTTGTCATCGCACAACAATGTTCCGCAGTGAGAACTGATAAAGTGAGTTCGTGCAGTGGTATTGTTTACTTTACAATTGAAAGTGGACAATGCTGTTACTTCAGAACAACAAAAAAAGGACAATTTTATTTCTTCCAAAATTTTTACTGGACATTTTACATGGTCATGTTTGGTATCCTTGGAAAGGCTGAGCTTGAACCTTTCCAATGATACCTTACTTGATGTTGTGGCTTGTATAAAATTAGAGACACATGGATCCATATGACACCTGCATCCCCTATAATGGGATTGTGGCTCAGGTGGTGCACATGCCATCACTGCTCTCCCTTGGATTCATCAGTTTCATTATACTGGTCCCCTCTCGGTTGGACGGTCTACCAGCTTCGCAGAAAGGTAAGAATATAGAATATCTATGTAGAACTTTAGCAAGAGATGGCTAGTTATTTCGGTCAATGAATGGGGTTAGCAGCTTTATAAGGGAAAACATGGCGGAAGGAAGCTCAAAAGGTCCATATTCAGTGTTAGTTTGGGTAGGCACACTGATCCTTGGAGGCCCATTTTACCAAAAGTGTTGAATTTGGGTTACTTAAGGCATGAGGAAACTCAAGATTGCTTTGATTGTTTTTAATACAGGATGAGTTCATTAGACCTGTTAAGCACAAAAACCTGTTTGGAGCTTTGCAAGTCACTCCGTCAGGGAAAAAGCTCATTGACTGGAATGTTTACAAAATCCTTTGATTTCCAGACTGTAAAGGGAAAACAGCAAACCGAACCGGTCAGACCGGTTTCAGTGATAATAGGACTTGATGGGAGCTGAGCATATTGACACAAAATAAAAGGGAATTATGTTTATCGATCTGGCAGCGTTGCTATGCGGAGGTGTACGGTTACCTTTTCAGGCCCAAGACATGCTTTTTTTAGTTTGCTTTGTTGGCAGTTTTTGTATCTTGTGCCCTAATCAGTAATTACATCCTGTAAATCTCGTTAATGAAGAGGAAAATACATTAAAACCATGAGGGACGTGTCCTAGTTATCTGAGAGAATCCCAGACCTCTGGTGGGAGTGTGCCCATCCCACATACAACTTAGGACTGTCAGTGTTTGCTCACAGGAATACTGTGTTTATGTCACATTTCTCTTAGAGGTGTCACATGATTTTGTGTGCTGAGAATTGCTGAGTTTACCTAAGTGTTTGCTCATGGAGCTGCAGGGGTCATTTCATCATTTTACACACTGCTTTCCTGTTTTCTCTTAGAATTGCCGGGTTAAATTATTTTGTACTTTCATACTGGTCAGGACAGGAGTTTGTGACATTTGAAGTCATATACAGTATATATATATATATCTATCCTATGGCAGGGAAACTGGGAAAGCCTTTCAGTTGGAGAAGAATAAGAGCACAGAATCCAATCAGAGCTGTCGCATCCATTAGGCCAACTGGGCAGTTGCCTATGGTGCCATTAGGGAGGGAGGTGTTGATTCGAGCTAATATAATCTTGAGTACTATAGCAGAAGTTATGTTCTGTCTGTTTAGCGCTGCTGTGGAGCAGCCTCTCTTGCCCTTAGCGCAGCACAGCTGATAACCGTGAGAGCTTTCTGATTGTGAGCCCCTTCTGCCTGTAAGCTCACTCCGCTGTCTCACAGCGAGCAGCGTTAACAGGCACTGTCTGTGTTCTGTCGAATGCCGCTGATCATCAGATAATGCCTCCTCCGAGATCTGCGCATGAGCAGGAGTGACGTAAAGCTAGCTGAGCAGGTGAGCAGCTGGCATTACATCACACCCACGCTTGCGCAGATCGTCGGAGGCTTCATCCTCAGTGTGGCATGTCAGGCATGCGCAGGTAGCGGGAGGCAGTATCTGTTGATCAGATATTGCCTCAGCGCTTGGTGGATCAGAGGATGATGCCTCCAATCTGCACATGCGCAGGTGTGAAGTAACGCCAGCTGCTTGCCAGATCAGCTGGCGTTACGTCACTCCTGCGCATGCACAGATCGTTGGAGACATTATCTGATGATCGTCACTATTCGCTAGAACACCAGGATTAAAAAGTGAGTGGCAGGGAGGAGATTCATTGAATCCCCTCCTCCTGCAGGAGCTGCTTACAAATGCCTGGACCAGGGGGTCAGCAACCTTGGCCCTGTTTTGACAGTACATCTCCCATGATTAGGGTTGCCACCTTTTCTTCATCTTCAAGCCTGTCACTGTGGCACAGCCACATTCATATGTAGCGTATACACGATTAAAAAGTATTGCAAATTCACTTAATATCAGGCTCTACTTTGGGAAAAATAATTGTGTGATATGAGAATAATGAGCGACATTGCAATCGCTTGTTACTCTCCTCCTGCCTGCAATTTAACGCTACTGACACAAAGTATACAAAGCATTAACTTCCAGTAAGGAGATGAAACAATCGAGTTTCAAAAGATGTTGGAGACTCTGCTAGAGTAGCAACTCGATCCTCCTCTTATCTCTTCTTACTCTATACCCATCCTCATCCTATATACACCTATCCTCCTTAAATGCACATTTACTAAATACACATCCTCTCACTTCTGCTTTTTAAACCTCACAGACCTCTGCCTTTGGGATCTAACACACACTTGCAGCTCAGCTGTTGCTATCAGTGGTCAAGGTTACAACTGGATATAACGCACAGGGGTCCTGGATACTGGATATAGTGCACAGGGGTCCTGGATACTGGATATAGTGCACAGGGGTCCTGGATACTGGATATAGTGCACAGGGGTCCTGGATACTGGATAAAGTGCACAGGGGTCGTGAATTATTACTGGATATAGAGGTACCATATTGGCTCTGCTGTGGAATCATTATCCATTGCTATGGTTAATCATTAACCTCTTTACGGTTGCGAATGTGTTTTACAAGCTATGAGACTTACCTGTTTCAGGGAAATGAAACTTAGAACCCTTCCAGATAACATAAATTACTGAGGACCATAAATCGCCAATATGGCTCCTTTTCCTGAACGGAAGTGAGGAAAAGCCGAGATGGACCTTGTGTCATGAGGTGAGGAGAAGAAGAGATGGACCTTGTGTCATGCGGTGAGAAAAAGAGATGGACCTTGTGTCATGTGGTGAGAAGAAGAGATGGACTTTGTTGTGAGGAGAAGAAGAAATGGACCTTGTGTCGTGAGGTGAGGAGAAGAGATGGACCTTGTGTCGTGAGGAGAAGAAGACATGGACCTTGTGTTATGAGGTGAGGAGAAGAAGAGATGAACCTTGTGTCGTGAGGAGAAGAGATGGACCTTTTGTCGTGAGGAGAAGAAATGGACCTTGTGTCGTGAGGAGAAGCATAGATGGACCTTGTGTCCTGAGGTGAGGAGAAGCAGTGATGGACCTCGTGTCATGAGGTGCGGAGAAGCAGAGATGGACCCTTTGTCATGAGGTGAGAAGCAGAGATGGACCTTGTGTCGTGAGGAGATGTACCTTGTGTCATGACGTGAGGACTGGAGAAGAGATGGAGTTGTCAGTGTTCTGCATGCTCATTCATGCATTTGTATGTAGATTTCTATTTTCCTGGGACATAAGCTCTGCAGCAATAACTCCTCACAACACTGGATGCAAACCCATGTTCTTACATATGAAATAAACCATGCAAGTGGCGTGCAGAATCCCATGCAAGCGGCGTGCAGAATCCCATGCAAGCGGCGTGCAGAATCCCATGCAAGCGGCGTGCAGAATCCCATGCAAGCGGCATGCAGAATCCCATGCAGTGACCTGGTGAATTCTTTGCAACCACATGGAGAATCACACGCAACCACATGCAGAAAACCATGCAGCAACATGCAAATCCCACTAATATATGCACAATTCAATACAGACACACAATCCCATGCGGAAATTTGCAGAAATCCCATGCGACTCCTTGCAGAATCCCATGTAACAAAATGCAAAGCTCCATGAAACTACAGAGTCTCCTATGCAGCAACACGCAGAATTCCTTGTTGTTCTGCAGAATGCCATGCCACTCCATGCACAAAATGCAGAATGCCATGTCACTCCATGCACAACATGCAAAATGCCATGTCACTCCATACACAACATGCAGAATGCCATGTCACTCCATGCTTAACATGCAGAATGCCATGTCACTCTATGCACAACATGCAGAATGCCATGCCACTCCATGCACAACTTGCAGAATGCCATGCCTCTCCATGCACAACATGCAGATTTACATGCAGAATGCCATGCCACTCCATGCGCGACAGGCAGAGTCCCATGCAGAATGCCATGCCACTCCATGCGCAAAATGCAGAGTCCCATGCAGTAACATGCAGAATGCCATGACACTCTATAACAAATATCATGCAGTAACATGCACGATCGTTTGCACATCTATACAGATTTCTGCTACATACGTACGGACTCACGCAAAAAAGTACGATCCAGTGCAGCTGCATGCAGCATTCTAAAATTCTACATACAGAATGTGATGAGTTTATGTGTCGAATGTGGTGTGTTGACATGTAGAATGTTGTACATTGATGCAGTATCGTGATTGCATGGGGCCTCATCCAGTAAGCCACGCAGACTCACGCAGGTTTCGATTCCTGAATCGTTCCTATGGTTCCCTGTGTCCGCTTTGTTACATCACACATATAGTTTCCATCACACAGCAAGAGGGATAAAGTCCACTCTGTGTCCATAAAATGTTGGGAATGCAAGGTCGACACCAGGCAGGAATACATTTAACACACACTGCGGTTGAGTAATCCTCCGAAACTGTGTCGATTTAAAAGATCTCCGGATATATAAGATAGCATAGGCGTGCGCAGCCTATTGTATTAGGGTGTGCACCCAAAAGTTCAAACGCACACAAATATATATATATTCACGCACCCTTATGCAAACATACACAGACACACACTCACGCATTCAGCCAAAATATATCATTACTATAGGGGTCATTCACAGAGCACCGAAATGTCACTGACTGTTGTTCCCCACACTTCGGGGAATCAAATTGCCCCACCCTGGGCCCCCAAAGTGCAGGGAATCAGCCACTCGCAACAGGAACCAGGACGCCGCGATCGGCCGGAGGTGACTGCGAGAAGATAGCAAGGGAGTGCAGGGACAGGTACGCAACAGCCCAGGTGTGGCTCGGGGTTACTGCTGTCAGCATTGAAATTTAACCCCGAGCCACACTCAGGAATACCGCCAAGGGGCTGAATAAATGCACCGATTTTGACCTAAAAATGTCAAAATCAGACAGCCAGGGAGGTTAACCTTCTGCTGCCAAGCACCAATATTTAGTCTCCTACCTGTATCTCATGATGCTTTATTCACTATTCTAACTTTGTGGAGTGCAGGCAGAAGATATAGTGGCGATTCTAGGAGCAATACCAGCCTTTTGGATGCAGGGCAAGGGTCAATGCCGGGCTGAGACAAGGACACAGGTGCTGGATTTTACGCACAGCAGCCTGTTTAAAGACAAATACATGCATTTACACACACAGCCATACAGTGCAGTCAACACAGAATCCACAGCAATAAAACCCCCAGCCATGTGCGGTGTGTATGAACGTATCACAGAATCCACAGCAATAAAACTCACAGTAAGGTGCAGCGTATATGAGCATACCATAGAATCCACAGCAATAAATCCCCCAGCAATGTGCAGTGTGTATGAGCATATCACAGAATCCACAGCAATAAAACCCCCAGCAAAGTGCGGTGTGTATGAGCTTATTACAGAATCCACAGCAGTAAAACTCACAGTAATGTACAGTGTATATGAGCGTATCAAGGTCCACAGCAATAAAACCCCCAGTTTAAATACAAAAGTTGCCCCCTCTCCTGCTTTCCTTTCTTTTTGCAGGGAGGGGGTTGAGTATTGCTGGTCAAGAAGCAGGCCCAGACTGGGGATAAAAACCAGCCCTGGAAAAAAATTTCATACCAGCCCCAGTAATATGTGGTGTGTTTGAGGGTATCACAGAGCTGTACAGTAATAAGCAGGTCACATTTGATATATTGCCCCCAGCTCACATGGATATATTGCCCCAGCTCATATGGACATATTGCCCCCAGCTCACATAAATATATAGGTGCTCACATGGATATATTTGCCCCCAGCAGCTCATACATGGATATATTTGCCCCCAGCAGCTCATACTCAGCTATATTTGCCCCCAGCAGCTCATACACAGATATATTTGCCCCCAGCGGCTCATATATGGCTATATTTGCCCCAAGCAGCTCATACATGGATATATTTGCCCCCAGCAGCTCATACATGGATATATTTACCCCCAGCAGCTCATACATAGATATATTTGCCCCAAGCAGCTCATACATGGCTATATTTGCCCCCAGCAGCTCATCCATGGATATATTTGCCCCAAGCAGCTCATACATGGATATATTTGCCCCTAGCAGCTCATACAGATATATTTGCCCCCAGCAGCTCATACACGGATATATTTGCCCCCTGCAGCTCATACATGGATATATTTGCCCCCTGCAGCTCCTACATGGAAATTTGCCCCCAGCAGCTCATACATGGATATATTTGCCCCCTGCAGCTCATACAAGGATATTTGCCTCCAGCAGCTCTTACACGGATATATTTGCCCCCTGCAGCTCCTACACAGATATATTTGCCCCCTGCAGCTCATTCATGGATATATTTGCCCCTGGCCGCATCGCATGGATAGTCGCCAGGACGGGACCCTTCACCCCGCAGGTCTGGCGGCAGCCTCTGCTTCCCTGGTGGTCCAGTGGCTGTGGGGTGCTGCATTGTGATCTGTGCTTCGCGCACAGACTGCAGAGCACGTCCCACAGTGAGCGAGTGACTGGACACTAACGCCGGAGGTGACCTGTCACCTGACCGCCAGCGCTCTGACACAGTCCTTGAGCCCTGGCAGTCAGGTGACAGGTCATCAGCGATCGCCGGTGCTCGTGGCCAGTCACTCACTGTGGGACGTGCTCTGCGGTCTGTGCGTGAAGCACAGATCACAATGCAGCACCCCACAGCCACCGGATCACCAGGGAAGCAGAGGCTGCCACCAGGCCTGCGGGAATGAAGGGTCCCGGTGGCTTTCCATGGGATGCAGCCAGCCGGGACCCAAAGTGTTCTGCGGGCTGGCGGGGTGTGCCGGGGGCCGCATTAGGGTGTGCCCAGGCACACCCGGCACACCCCGTGCGCACGCTTATGTAAGATTGTAAACCTTTTCAAACTTCAAGGTTCATTCAGAGATACAGAACGCAAAATGTATCACACAGGCAAGGCGCGGGAGCAACGCTGGATTTCAATGAATGTATCTAGAGCTACCAGATCGGCCATGTTTTCGTGGACACGTATTACTATTTCATGCAGAGGGAGAGCACAGGGAATAGTGCTGCCCAGCAACATGTATAATTCATATGCTGCAGGAAGGAAATCAAGGCAGGTCACCCGGGATTCCTTTTTGATTTCTCACCTGCAGCACATACATTCTACAGGGCTGCACTTTCCATACAATGCCCATCAACATGAATAAATTATGCCTCCAAGAAAAAAACGGCCAATCTGGCAACCCTAGTAGAATCTCTACCCTTTCAGCAAGACCCCACCAATCCTTACCGCGTACCTGCACGCTAAGAATTGTGGGCTGATTCAGCACCGCATGGGAGCAGAATGGCTGAACGCAGTCTTTTTAATTCATTAAACTTTTATACTATTTTGTTTTTTGCATTATAATCACAATGTGCGAGGCCTGAGCTGGACTTTCCTTCTGGACAGCACAGTGGGATTGCTCAATGAGGTTGGCTGAGGCTGCCCAGTGCATCAAGATCCACTTCAGGTACAAGATACAATATACATTGTATACAAATATATCACCAGTAGATGTATGGATTGAATAACCTGGTATGTCTCCCTGGGTTTGCACAGTGAAACACCTGTATACCTCGCTGTACGTTGTGAAAAAGCAGCATGTACGGCAAGAGGACACCTGGGTGCACGAGCATCCTTATACCCCGCCAACACTGATTAATAACCATATGGCAAGTTTAACTCTCATGGCTTTAAAATTAATAAGACCTATATAAGCGTAATGCTAAATGTCGTCCTGTATGCAGAGGCAGCTCTTTAATTAGGCAAATGAGGCAGTCGCCTAAGGCCTCACTCATGGAATTTGGATTAAATATCAGTACCCACAAGACTTTCCCCACAGATACACTCCTACGGACAAATACACCCATGTACCACAAGAGTTGTGTGTCTTCATTTTTGTGTAAAAGGGGCCTCTAGAGACACCACTGCCTGTATGTATTGCTGCACGTCACCTCTGAGATCATCTGACATTCTCTGATGGATAAAGAAAATCCACTTTTTTTTTTTTTTTGAAGGGCCACTAGTGGTATTGCTCATTTTATACCTGACAAATGGACAATACCATCGCTTTGAAACTAAAATAAATATAAAAAGTTTGATGTTGTTTTTATTTTCTTTAAAATTTTACATGGTCACGTTTGGTATCAATGCAAAGACCAGACTCTGACCTGTCGAATGAAGCCTCACTTGACCTTGTGAGGTGTAAAGAGTAGTGACGCAGGGGTCCAAAGTCCCCCAGTGCTCTTCGCTGCAGTGCGGCGGTTTAGGTTTTTGATGTAACAATTCATAATAACGGATTGTGCCGTCACCTCCGCACTTGTTGGTGACATGAGAAATTTTAGTGCAGCATCATTGTTCACTTTAGAATTGAAAAGTAAAAAATATTGCTGTTAGAAAGAAAAAATTATGATTTATTTCATTTTTGTTACATAAAACCTGGTCATGTTTGGTATCATTGGAAAGGCCATACTCTGTACCCCCCCCATACCCTGTAGCTGCTATGGAGCTGGAGATACAGAGGTCCAAATGCACATAAATGCAGACATAGTAATCCTTTCTCTGGGCCTATTCTGGGGCATGGGCCTGGAGCTGCTGCTCCATCAGCCCCTATGTTAATCCAGCCCTTCAAAAGCTGGCCTTGGGGGCAACTCAAGTGCCCTCCACTACCACCAAAAAATGAAATGTCCTTATTTTGTTCATTTGATGTTGCTGATTTCTTACATGTGTTTGTTTTTCTCTTGTATGTTTAGTTAAGAAAATATTTTCCTCTATATGTGTCACTGGGTGCATCCATTGTGTGATATTTTCCTCTGTGGGTCACTGGGTGCATCCATTGTGTGATATTTTCCTCTATATGTGTCACTGGGTGCATCCATTGTGTGATATTTTCCTCTATATGTGTCACTGGGTGCATCCATTGTGTGATGTTTTCCTCTATATGTGTCACTGGGTGCATCCACTGTGTGATATTTCCCTCTATATGGGTCAATGGGTGCATCCATTGTGTGATATTTTCCTCTATATGGGTCACTGGGTGCATCCATTGTGTGATATTTTCCTCTATATGTGTCACTGGGTGCATCCATTGTGTGATGTTTTCCTCTATATGTGTCACTGGGTGCATCCATTGTGTGATATTTTCCTCTATATGGGTCAATGGGTGCATCCATTGTGTGATATTTTCCTCTATATGGGTCACTGGGTGCATCCATTGTGTGATGTTTTCCTCCTATATGTGTCACTGGGTGCATCCATTGTGTGATATTTTCCTCTATATGTGTAACTGGGTGCATCCATTGTGTGACATTTTCCTCTATATGTGTCACTGGGTGCATCCATTGTGTGATATTTTCCTCTATATGTGTCACTGGGTGCATCCATTGTGTGACATTTTCCTCTATATGTGTCACTGGGTGCATCCATTGTGTGATGTTTTCCTCTATATGTGTCACTGGGTGCATCCATTGTGTGATCTTTTGTGTTGTAAACTGTCCCCCCCCAACAGTGTCTTTACATCACTCGCTCCTCACTGTGTGACTTTGGTCGTAGAATGGAGTGAATGAGACAATCACTGACTCACATCATTGTATTGCGTGGGATGTATTCAAAGGACATCACCAGGGGGTAGATTAGAGGTTTTTTTAAAGCTCCCTGTGTTGTCTCATTCAGCTGCCGTATCTTATCTCAAGTAGCAGAGGCAGGACAATAGACCCCTGCAGCCATATCTAAACATTCCCCCCTCCACCTCATTATCTTTTAAATACTGTAGAAGCTAAACCACAGCAGTAAAGTAAAACATTTACAAAGATTTTGGTAAATGTTCCATCATGGGAAAAATCCACTAAATGGAACCAGATAAGACAGATGTTTTTTTTTCCTTTTTACATGAAATTACTTCAAACAAAGAAAAAAAACAGCAGCTTATGTTAGTGGTAGTGTCCCTTTAAATGTAAAAAGTTCACCTTGAGGTGAGCCACGTGATACATGGGAGTTAGGTGTTGGTGTGGCATGAGGAGTGATTTACACACAGTGTCCGCAGTATTCCAGGTCCGATTTTTTTTTTTTTCCCCTCCCCTGTAAACATTGTATCCAGTAAGTAAGCAGCAAGGTAAAGGTGATCACTTTGTGACATTCACAGTAGCCCCGCTCTCGCCTTACCGATGAGGTGCCCCACATACGTGCTGAAGGGATCTCTGGAATGCTTTGTGAAAGCCATGGTTGTCCCGAGCCAGGAGCCCCCTTGTCCCTGATTCATCCGCTGGGATCAGGTGTCACTTGGTCCGGCTCTCAGAGCTCCCATACGGGCTGGAGGGCGTGATGAGCGTGCGAGGCTCCGCACACCCAGGGGACAGGTAGTCAGGTACGCGGATTGTGGACTCTGACTGTCAGCTGATCCTCCTGCTTTGCAAAAGCCTCTCCCTCCCTGTGGGCTTATTATGAGCAATCACCTGCGTACGGAGCAGGAGGCATGGCGCAGGGCGAGGGGCAGGAGAAGTGACTCCCAACCCAGGAGATTGCACACGGAGCAATGACACGCCACATGCCTTCATGCTGCATGATTATGTTTTCCGGCGCAGATCTACTGGCAGCGCTTTTATAAAACGCTTGTCTTACCTGGCTGGGATCCCAGCACCTACACGGCAAAAGGCGGGCGAATAAAACAACCCTAGTTACAGATTCACTGGGAGGAATCTGCACCTGTCTACCTGTCACCTGGTGCACACCTGTACCCAGCGGGTAAAATATTATCCACTGGCATAGAGAGAGGGCAATGAGACGGAGCGCCAGGACCACCTGTAGCATTTGAGGGGCCTTGGGCGAGAACATTTTGGGGGCCCCCCCTCGCCAACACTTTCAACTCCACACCACCTTATTCGCCACCATTTTTCACTGACACATCGCAAGGAACAGGTAGTGCATTCTGCGAAGTCCTGTGTCCCTCTGCTACCTCATTTAAACTCTGCTAAACGCCCAGACGCTCAGTCACTGTAACCTCACTACATCTTTTTATTGTTTGCATATACAAAGCCCTAACATGTTTAATAGCAGCGCTGCACAACGAGCGGCCGAAATGTTTGGCTAGAGTAAAATTTTAATGAGATCTGCAAGCAGCGAGAGACTTGAACAAACAGGACAGGCGTCTGCGTGTGGACAGATCTGGATCCTAATTCAGAATATGGAAAGCTCGTCTACAGCGAGGATGGGCAATACGTGAGACCAGGACCCCAAGCCCCCAACAGACCGGGATTGGCATATTTTCATGGTCACCTGAAGAACACAGGCAGAGCAAGTGGATCCGGCATACCCAGGAATCAGCGACAGATATGTCTGAACTACAGACTACACCTCCCATGATGCTCAGCTACCTGTTAGGTTGGCAGAGCCTCATGGGATATGTAGTTCCAAAACATCTGGTTATGGGGTCCATTCACAAAGCACTGAAATCTAGGCTTGTGCACCGATTTTTTTTTTCGGTTCGGTTCGATTTTTCGGATTTTTAAACTTTTCGATTCGGCTCGTTTCGACCGATTTCTGTTTCGATTCGGTTCGGCTCGACTCGTTTTTCGTGTACATTTTTTTTCGGAATATCGACCATTTTTCGTATTTTTGTGTCACTTTGCTCGTTTTTTGTATCGACTTTTCGTAATTTCGGAAATCTTCGTTTTTTCGGAACGTCTGTTCTCCTCGTTTCAAAGCAATAAATTTCGATTTGACACATTTCAAGTCCATTTGAAAATTCAGAAAATATTTTGTTTCGGCTCGGAAAACTTTTCGGATCTGCCATTTTCGGATCTAAAAATTTTCGGAGATTCGGCCGCATCCGAAAACACGAATCGGGAAATTTCGTGAAAATTCGGAAATTCCGAAACCTGAAACGCACATCCCTACTGAAATCGAACGCAAATTTGGTGCTTAGCATTTCGGCTCATTTCGACAATTCCATTTAGGCGAAAATACGATGAATTCACGATCGGCGAAGGGTCGCCCTATTTCACTCAAAATGGACCTGTCGAAACAGCTATCGGACACCAGCGAATAGACGAATTGCGCTGAAATGGTCTCGCCGAATTCCAACCAAAGTAAAAAATAAAAGTCTCCTATTCTCCTAATAGGAGTTTAAATCAATAAAAATGTATCAAAAATTTGTCCAAATAATAAGTCCTTAAAAACCATAATAAAAAGGTCTGTTAAAAAAATGTCTTTTAGAAATGGAAAAAAAAAATACAAAAATGTCTTTTAAAAATAAAAAATACAAAGGGTTTTTGAATTTTTTTTTAAATAATAAATGGTCTTTAAAGAAAAATTAAAAAAGAAATTACATTTATTAGATTGAAACCTATTCGATTTGCCTGTTTATACCTGTCAAATCGAAACAAGGAAAATCAGGTAATTTCGCCGAAATTTCGGTGCAATTTGGCGTTCTGTGAATAGACGTATCGATAGTTCTTTGACAGTTAAGATGACGTTGAACGCCACCGAATTTCACTTTCGATTCACCTGTATTTATCAAATTGACAGCTTTGTGAATAGATTAAGGCCGGGGTGAGATGAACATTTTGCAGAGCGGAAGGAACGTCTGTGAGAGTGGACGTTCCTTCCTCGCTGAGCGTAGTTAGTGCGCTCAGCGCTGCAAGGCTCGATCCTCCTATGGAGAATCACGCTTTACAGCTACATCAACGCGCGTCCTAGCGATTTGACGGAGAGGGCTGCTGCACGGACTCAGTACAGCCGCTGTTGCGCGGTCAATTCGCGCATGCGCAACAGCGTGTGGCTGGCTCCTTCGCAGCGTCTCAATGCTGAGAATGATGCCAGAAGGCACGTCAGTACGGGCGCACATAGTACGCTCGTATGACGCCAGCCTAAACAGGAGAATCCCATAGGATTCAATGTAAAAAGTAGGATCATTTTTAATTTTTTTTTTGTAAAAAGACGTTTATTCTTGTCATTTCCAGCAATAAAGCCTATTTTTTTAATATTTTAGAACATCGTTATGTATTTTTTTGTATTTTTTTAGATGAAATTTTTGTGTCAGGCTTTTTTTTATTTTGTAACAGACCTTTTTATTATATTTTTTTAGACACATTTTAATACATTTTTATTGGTTTAAACACCTATTAGGAGAATAGTAGAGTTCAGGTTTTTTTTTTTGCACTTTAGTGGATTTCACCAAGGTGCTCTTCAGCGACCGTTCTCCAACTTTTTCATGAGGCTTCAGTGACTCCATCTTCGGCGCACTACGGTGACCATTCGCTAAATAGTGAAATCGCCATACTGTCAGAGGGACTGAATCGCCGAACTGAAAAGCACCAAAATTTTGCTGACATTATCGGTGCTTATGAATAGAATATGTTAATTAAATGCTAAATCATAACCACCCTGATGGTTCGCCTGTATAATGCATTGTGTAGATGACTTAAAGGGTTAAATGACTTTTTCTCTTTCAGGAGTCGCCCTCATTGCGTAATCCGTTGCGCGGTGTGTTCATAAATTGTCTCGCAGTCTGGTAATCGGCAGACTCGCACCTTACAGCGACACCATGCACAGCCATGAAGTGACGTTGTGTATTTACCTGACAGTTTCCTTGTTTCACGATGACGATTCAAGTAAAGCATGCGGAACGTGTTGTCCAAATGTCACAACATTTTCCACCCAGGATTAATTCATTCAAGGAAGAAAATGAGTAAACCGTCTCAGTTGCTAAAATGCTTATTTTACCAGACAAGATGCTTCTACTCCATCCTGAGGCAATTCTGGAACTCTGCATTGGTTTGAAATAAGAGAAGAACCTTTACTTTTTGGTTTGAATTTTCCGAGCAGGAAATAAACTGTGTGTTGTGTTACACCAGGACGCTTTCAGCTGAGATCCTGTGACCATTGAGGCAACCCATCCCGCCGTGGATATTTTGGGATGATGCCTACAGTCCCTCTCATAGTTATTTTGTCATTTCCTTAAACCTTTCTGTTGTGACCGGCTGTGAGGTCACATTTTTACCTTGGGTGATAAAACCGGTATTTCACATTTTCCTGTAGTTTGTTTAGCTCCACGTAAAGCTCTAAGGCTAGGGTCAGACGAACGCATTTTTCACGTGCGTTTAGCCGCACGAAATCACGGCTGTGCTAGCAGCAAATGACGTCCAATGCCGGGGAACATACGACGAACGGCCGCACGTAAGTTCGTCCGTGCAACGCAAGTGGCCAACGAACGCATTTTTTCGAGAACGTGATACCGCTAGTACTGACGTACAGAGTGTGCTGCGGCCGCATAGCGGCGTGTTTGCGTGATTGGGAGACGTCAGACGCTGCACACGTCCGGCCAACATAACGTCCAGACGCAAAAAGGGTTTTATTGATGATCCGTACAAAATCACGGACGAAAGTGCGCATCGTATGACCGCTATCGCGTATTCCGTGAAAAAATACGTCCATTCGTTCGAACGCACTTTTCCACGGACAACGTGAAAAATGCGTTCGTCTGACCCTAGCCTAAAAGTCTTCATGTGAAACCATTTTTGGGCAAAATATATGAATATTTCCACCATGTCCTAATTCTCCCTCAGGTGAGGGTACAAAAAAAATCTTCTCTCCTCACCCTGTTCTCAGGGGGCAAAATGGTGAATTGTTGGAGAATTCCTAATATTAGCCAATAGTAGCTATTTAGAATGTTTATCCATTTCTTGTGTTCTTTCAGCTTGACTGTTTCAGCCTAAAATATCCTATTTTGCCCCAGATTGATTAAACCTTTAAATCTCTGGTAATCTTTTGTGTGATCACGTAAATTTTGCATGCAGATTAGCTTGAGGGGTCAGATCACTATCTGTGAATGTATTAATGGGTGGAGGGCTGTATCATGCTTGGAGGAGTGTATCCCCTCTCAATCGGGCATCCCATCAGGCTGATTCCACCTTCTGATTGTGGCAGCCCCCCCCCCCGCGCAGAAAACTGAGTCTGAGCTGAACAGCCTTCTGGTGTTTTGGTCAGGAACGTACATCTCTGTGCATTCCTGACCAACCAATGGTTCTTGATGCACTTTCATTGAGAAGCAATGGATAGAGCTCTTACTCGACAGGGCCTCCATCTCGCTGTCAGTTCATTGAAGGCTGCTGCAGCAACAGAAGCTGAGAGCTGCCAGTTCTGGAGCAGAAGGTGACTATCAGGACATTTAGGCTTAATATGGGGGCACAGGGCTGGGTAATATTTAACCCTTCTATCCTCACTCCCTAGATTAACTCTAAGTAGTGATGGCAAACCTTGGCACCCCAGATGTTTAGAAACTACATGTCCCATGATGCTCTGCAAGTCTATGTGTGAGTAAGCATCATGGGATACGTAGTTCCGCAACATGGATCGCCATAACTGCCCTAGAATGTCCCTATAATGTTTGAGAAATGTCATGTAGAAGGTAACTTGATCCAGTTTTTTTATATCAATGTGTCACCTGTGATTTGATTTATGTGATATATATATATATATATATATTGGTGATGTAACATATTTATTTTTATGAACTAACTCATTATGCACTATACATACCATTTTCTACATTCTGATTGGCTGTCAGAGGGATACTGAATAAGCCAATGCTGAATAAGGTCAATGCAACATTGTTTATTTTCCTGTTATCCCATTGAAAAATAATATTATTTAAATTAAAGAAATATTCTTGTAGTGTTCAATTGTACCCTAAATATATTCTTTCTACTTTCAACAGCACCATGATTCTCTTTAAAATATTGAAAAGACACAAAATAATGTTTAAATCCCCAATTTTAGGTAAATACTCTGTAGTTCGTGCTTTTTTTCTGCTACCATCCCTCTCTTAACATCAGCTCAAGCAACCCGTCCCATACCTCCTCATCGCAGAACACATTGACATAAATTCTTTAATAAAGAAGTGTTTCAGTTGCTAAAATGCTTCTTTTACCAGGCTGGATTTAATATGATGCACATTAAAAAGCACTAGAATGTCGCTACAACAGGGACGATTCAAACCTATATTCCTGCGGAAAGTATGCTGTTCTCCAACCATCCACTGTTGGAGAAGCTGGCTTTCGAGCATGTACTGTGTGTGCATGTAAACCAGCGTCTCCTGGGGTCCCGCAGGACTGCCTCTGCCTGTCCTAATAAACGCGGCACGGCCGCTGCCAGCGACGCGGAGCAGCTGTTCAGTATAATTCATTACCCAATATTGCACTCATCATTTTAACTCCTAGTATTTATTTTCGGCGTCCTCCCTGGGGACGATTTTTTTTTTTCAAACAGATTTTAGTCTGAGCCGGGGATTGTTTTATTCTTTAGCATTCACTTATTTTTATTTACATTTTTCAGATTAAAAACATTGTACAATCAGGTGGGGGGGGGGGGGGTGTGACAAAACGCACCAAAATCTCCTCCAATTCCAACACCCGTGCACGTTGTCTGATGTTTTGTTCTTTCTTGGTTTTATTTGAAAATAAAAAATCTTGACAGTTTTTTGGTCCAGGATGATATGACTTAAACATAAAGGCTTGCCGTGGAAGACGTAAAAAGCCCCTTTGGGTCTGTGCTTCAGACCTCGGTCCGAAATTAGAAACTCTGCTAGATCCTGCGCGAGCCGTTTTCCACCTGAGGCTCACTTGTAGTGGCTGTTATCTGTCTGAGCCGCTGTATCAGCAATTTTGTAGCCGCACTTGGATACAGGCCACTGGTATCGTCTACTGGTTCCATAGGAGCCAAGTGCGAGCAGAGTTGCATAGGAGCGATGGAAGGGCCCAGTGTTCTGCTGTCTGCGACGAGAGGAGATAAGTTTAGCTCACTTTTCTCGCATTGAGCTGTCATTAAAGGCTCCTATGCAAAGTATAAGAGCCTTTAATATACAGTAAGGAGCCACAAGGTCCGGGAGCCGTTACGCTAATGTCTAGACCAGCTCTGTATAATGGCTTAACAATTCAGTTTTGATTGGGCCCCAGGTTTGTAGTGTGGGAGCTCACCAGGTTTCCTGCCCCCTCCCTCCGTAACTGTCAACTATTAAAGGGACACTCTAGCCACCACAACCACTTGTTAATTTAAGTGGCCATGTTGCCATGGGTATTGATCCCATCGTCTCGTCTCTGGAGCTTCCTGGCCACTGGGACATCTCTAGAGAGCAAAGGTCTCCAATCTGCTCTGAAGGCTGTCAACTGCTACTGACCGACTTCACCAGGGTTGGGATTTGACAGAGTAAAAAATTAGTTTAATTTGCAGCCAGCAGGTGAATAACAGGTGACTAC
The DNA here is from genome assembly GCA_009667805.1 of Leptobrachium leishanense. Classification (NCBI taxonomy): domain Eukaryota; kingdom Metazoa; phylum Chordata; class Amphibia; order Anura; family Megophryidae; genus Leptobrachium; species Leptobrachium leishanense. The sequence continues at coordinate 88,075,995 of CM019074.1, read as the reverse complement.
ATGTTCTCTCATTATTCCTGTCTCGAGCCGGTATGAAAATAATACCACCTCTAGGACCATGGTGTTAAGTGATTTTGCATTTACGGAATAACTTAACACACACAAAAAATTTAGCTTTGAAATGTCCTTACTCGTCTCCGGTCAATTAGCAACTCCCTTCTATAATGAGTAGAGTCACTAACAGAGAGGTTCACTCAATAATAGGAAGCCACTAATAGTTAACGGCTCACACTGGCTTTACCCTGTGATGGGAAGTGTTCAACATAAGAGGAGGTAAGTTTCCCAAAGCCCTCGTTAATTTTAACTCATTCCTTTATTATCTGTATAGAAAAACTTTGGGTTTGGGTCTATAGGAATCAGCCAGTCTTTGCCAGGCACATTTACTTTTCCATCAATACTGTTTATGTACCCAATCTGTATATGTGTGCTTCCTGCGCCTGCCACATGGTAGCACTCTGGTACCACGTCTCTGGTTCTTTGCCGCTTGGCTGAGATACCTGGCTTTCTGTGTGTTTTCTGGAGACAGCCCAATCTGTCATTAAAATAAAAAAAAAAGATAGTATAACTGGGCCTGAAATTACCACCTCTTTCTATATACAGTTTTAACGAGCTAATCTCCTGCGATGGGTTTCAGAGCAGCCATTGAACCTCTTCTGGAGATACACCGGAGGGTGAAGGCAGTGTAAATGGAATCCAGGTTCACTGGAGATGTTACGGGAATGGAATTCAGTTTTCAGTGCATGTTTTCAACGATTTATTCTTTCAGGGCTCAGCGCAAACACAAGACAGTAAGCCTACTAAATATTACATACAATGCAGTGAGTCGCGAATACAAATGGCATTTATTTAAGAAATAGACATTTTAACCAGTTGTTGTGCTAAATCAGGGTTGTACAGGTTTGGCTGCACGGCTGAGATATAGAGTAACATTTACCATCATTATCTGCAAGTCCTATGGTGAACATATGGGTGAGACAGTCTGATACCAGCTGCCTCCGAGCAGGTATTTATTTATAAAGTTTTTTACCAGGAAGGATACATTGAGATTTCTCTCGTTTTCAATTATGTCCTAGGTTCAAGAGCATTGAAGTGTTACAGAAATACAAAGTAATACAATGCAAGATATTAAAAAAAAACACAACACAATTAACAGAAAATAAATATGTAGGAAATAGTCATTATGTTACATGTTTTACAGGTGCATTCCGTATTGAGGTATGTTATAGGGAGCTCTTGAGTGATTTAAAACTGGGGGAAGATTTGATGGCGTCTGGGAGGTTATTCCATAATTGTGGTGCTCTGTAGGAAAATGAGGATCGAGCCATTTTCTTTTTGTATTGTGGTATTGCAAGTAAGGTGCAGGTCCTGGATCGGAGGTTATAGGATGAGGGAACTGCTAGGGGAAGCAGTCTATTCAGATAGATTGGCAGCTTCCCAGAAAAGCTCTTAACCCCTTAAGGGCCACTGACGTACCCTGTACGTCCTGTCCTCGGGTCTCCCTTAGACCCGCGGACGTACAGGGTACGTCAGCGGCGCCTAATCCCCCTCCCGCCCGATACTCACCTCCCTCGCTGGATCCCACGGCGATCTGGCAGGGAGGAAGCCTGCCCATGTGATTTACATGGGCAGGCGAGGCTGATGACGTCGCCACGCTGCTTGGTGACGTCATCAGCAGGTGTACCCATGCATTTCAATGGAGGGGAGGGGGGGCTCCTTCGGAGCCCTCTATCTCCCCAACCATTGAAGCTAGGGAGATGCCGTTTACACTGCTGGAGAGGGTAGAGCCTCCCCTTGTCAGCGGTGTATGGCATTAACAGTTTCGCCGCCGGATCACGTTGCGGCGCCAATTGGCGCCAAAACGCGATTCAAACCTGGAGGGGGGCTGACATCTTGGATGTCAGCCAAGCCTCCAGGTCCCCCCCACCCACTGACAACCTCACCATATGTGTGAGGATGTCAGTGGGCCAGTTAACCATCTAGCTGCCATGTAGAGATAAGGGGATCCTAAGGATCCCTTTATCTCCCGATCCATGGCAGCTAGATGGTCATATTTGACATCATTTGAAAGGCCTGATTATGGCCTTTCAAATGATACCAAACATGACCAGGTTTGGTTTTAAAAAATGTTTTTAAAAAAAATTAAATAAAAAAAAAATAATAAAAAAATTAAATAAAATAAAAAAATGATTTTTTTTTAAATGTTTTTTTTGTCTGTGGGGGGGGTTTAATTAAATAGGACCTAGGCTGTCATCTAAAAATAATTAGCACAAAATGGTCAGAATGAGCGCAGCGCACATAGGTGAACTGTCTCAGCAGTGAAGGGGTTATAAAGCAAACGCATGTAAAAATTGGGTATTTCTAGTCTCGGGACAAAATTTTGACCCTATTTAGCTGGGGTCTTTTTGGGTGGTTGTAGATTTTGGGGATTAAATTACGAAAAAGTGTGTTTTTACCATTTTTTTCCTCATATTTCATATTTTTTTTTCTTATACTAAATTATTCGATATGATGGAAATAATGGTATTTCTAGAAAGTCCATTTAATGGCGGGAAAAAGGGTGTATAATATGTGTGGGTCGAATAAACGAGTAAGAGGAAAATTTGACCTAAACACTAATAGCGCAGAAACGTAAAAACAGCAGTGGTCACTAAAAGACGGATTTGTGTAAAACCGCCCGGTCACTAAGGGGTTAAACACCAGGTCAGAAAGGTGAAGGGTGCGTTTAGACTCCTGCGACGGCCAGTTTAGCTCTTTTAACATGTCACAATGGTGGGTCATGTAACTATTTACATTGTAGCGCAAAGGGGCAGAATGAGTTATACAATGTAGTAAGTTTATGAAGGTGTGTTTGCGAGGCTGCTGCATACACTACATCTCCGTATTCAATAGCCGGTATAAGCATTTGCTGTACAATCTGCTTTCTTACCGTGGGGCTCATACAGGATTTGTTTCTGTACAGGGCACCTAATTTGGGGTAAAGTTTAGATGAAAGTTTTTCGATGTGGGGGCCAAAGGATAGATTAGGGTCCAACCACATACCTAGATATTTGAGAGAAGTGACTGTGGTCAGCGTGCCATTTGATTTTGTCCCAACACATAGATGGGGATTTTGCAATTTATGTAGTTTAGGTGCTGTTCCAAAGAGCATCGTTACAGTTTTGTCAGTAATTAAAATATGAAGTGTTTGATCCACTTTTCTACCTCTGTGAATTATTCTTGCAGCACGGCCTCCAGCTGCGGGAGATTTGGTTTGCTGGTGTAGATTACGGTGTCGTCTGCGTACATGTGTACAGTTGAGGCTTTGCAGACGTTAGGCAGGTCATTTATGAATATCATGACTAGCAGGGGACCGAGTATTGAGCCTTGGGGTACACCGCAAGTGACTGGGAGGGAGGTGCTGCCAGAAATGGACACACATTGCCATCGGTCGGAATACATATGATTGAAACCAGGTTAGCGTGTGATCACCAATACCAGAGTTTTTAAGTTTATTTAACAAGATGCCATGGTCTACTGTATCAAAGGCCTTGACAAAATCAAGGAAGATGGCTCCAGTTAGGTTTTCTTGTTCCATGCCGGCTTGGATATCATTGCAGACTTTTAAAAGGGCGTTTGTAGTTGAGTGATTTGGACGAAAGCCGGATTGATCTGGGGCTAAGTAGTTCCAATATTGATAATAATCACATAATTGTGTGTAGACGAATTTTTCCAAAATTTTTGACATTACAAGGAGCAATGATATCGGATGGTATAGTTGGATACCAAAGTACTGTCAGCACTTTTATGGACAAGTACTACTCTCGCAGTCTTCCAGAGCTTGGGTACATTAGGTTCCATCAACAATGATTCTTAAATCAGGAATATCCAGTCTCATTGCCGAAAATTTCCACATTTAAGTTAAGTGCGCTCACACTGGGTCTAGTACCCATTTCTATTTCTATGTATCCAGTCGCCACCGATTCATTGATTAGGGTTGCGACAGGATTTGCAATTGCCGGTACACTGATTTTCAGTAGCATTGCTGGTATTTGATCAGGTCCAAACTGGTATTTAATTTTTTGGTTATGGAGTAGTTTAGTAACGACACTGACAGGCACTGGTCTAAAACTGAATTCCTGTCCGATACAGGGTCTTTGCACAGTTGGAGGGGCCTGACCTGCGTGCAGCCTTTCTGATTGCGTGAAATTTCCTAGCTTAGCATGACTGATTAAACCTGGGACCTATCTTAACCCATACCCTTAGATATAAAGAAAACACAGACACATTCTTAAACTGGAAGGGCAGGGGCCACAGCTTTATTAAATATATACAACATGTAATTCTGCAGTGCTTTCCCCATCCTTCTGTCCTATTACCCTAATGTAATAGGCAGTTCCATAGATAACCAAACCATGAGCTCGTCACCCTGCCTGACCGAGATCAAGCGGGGCTCGTCTCCCCAAGGCCTCACCCAAAGGCGGCTTATCCAGTTGAAAGCACCGCTGTCCAGGAATCACGCCAATCCAAAGCTGTGACACGAAGAAGATGAAATTCAACGGGTGGGCGGGAATCTCTTTGATGCACAGTTGACACTGGCAGAGAACAAAGAGACAGAACACACCCACCACAGCTGCATATATACAGGTAAACAAAACAATGTTGCACACTCATAACCAATAGCTCCACATTTCCTTTTCTGACCAGCAGGCCCAGGCCATCAGTCATGTTCCCCTTCCTTAAAGGTCCAGGGGATTCTAACAGGGTGGTGGCCCATCCAACAAAATAATTATTAAAGACATTTGCTACATCTAGGGGGTGTTGCAGGGTTTGGTTGTTTATTTTGACAGTAGCCAGCTAGGAGTGGACGGGGGTGCTTGTATGTTACTTATGGTTTTCCAAACGTTTGTAGGGTTTGATATGTTATAGTTTAGATTTTCATTGCAGTCATGGGCTTTAGCCATTTTTGTTTGTTTTGTGCATGCATTCCGGTATTTTCGGTATTCATAGTGATCGTTCATGGATGCTGATACCTAATGCTGGCCATCATTTAGTATGCTTCGAGATAATATCATATAGATAATAAGAAGAGTCAGAGTGGTACATTATATCAACTTTACAGAGCATGTGAGAAAGCTGTTACCTGATATCAACTGTTATAGAGCATGTGGGAAGGCTCTTACTATAGGTGTGTGCAGGGGGTGTGCCAGACATGCCCATTGCCCAGGCACACCCTTTTGTTAGGTGAAGAGGTCCTATTTCACCTGCTACATTGACATTTTTGATGTCCCTTACCTGGTTTATGATGAGTAGCATAAAACTGATGATCTCTGATTACAGACTTAGAAACATAGAAAAATGTCGGCAGATAAGAACCTTTCGGCCCATCTAGTCTGCCCAATTACATGGATACTTAACCTGGATTTATCTTTTGTTTAAGATAGCTTATGCCTATCCCATGCTTCCTTAAATTCAATTACTGTTTTGGCCTCTACCACTTCAACTGGAAGGCTGTTCCATGTATCCACCACCCTCTCAGTAAAATAATGCTTCCAGATGTTACTTTTAAACCTTTGCCCCTCTAATCTAAGACTATGTCCTCTTCTTTTGCTACTTTGTTTCCGTTTAAATATACTCCCTTCCTCTACCTTGTGGATTCCCTTTACGTATTTAAATGTTTCTATCATATCTCCTCTGTCTCGTCTTTTTTCCAAGCTGTACATGTTAAGATCATTAAGCCTTTCCTGGTAACTTTTCTCCTTCAAGCCGTACACCATTTTAGTAGCCCTTCTCTGAACTCTCTCTAAGATGTCTATATCCTTCTGGAGATACGGTCTCCAGTACTGCACACAGTACTCCAAGTGAGGTCTCACCAGTATTCTGTACAGTGGCATGAGCACTTCCCTTTTCCTACTGCTAATACCTCTCCCTACACAACCAAGCATTCTGCCAGCATTTCCTGCTGCTCTATTACATTGACTACTTACCTTAGATCCTCTGAAATAATAACCCCTAAATCCCTTTCCTCAGATGTTGAGGTTAGGACTGTATCAAATATTCTATATTCAGCCCTTGGGTTTTTACGTCCCAGGTGCATTATCTTGCACTTATCCACATTAAAACTCAATTGCCACAGCTCCCACCATTTTTTTAGTTTACCTAAATCATTTGTCATTTGGCTGATCCCTCCAGGAACGTCAACCCTGTTGCAAATCTTTGTGTCATCAGCAAAAAGACATACTTTTCCATTAATACCTTCTGCAATATCACTAATAAAAATATTAAAGAGAATGGGTCCAAGTACTGACCCCTGAGGTACCCCACTGGTAACAAGACCTTGCACCGAATAAACAACATTTACCACAACCCTCTGTTGCCTGTCACTCAGCCACTGCCTAATCCATTCAACAATATTGGAATCCAAGCTCAAAGATTGCAATTTATTGATAAGCCTTCTATGCGGAACAGTATCAAAAGCCTTACTGAAATCTAAATAAGCAATGTCTACTGCACCACCTGTGTCTATTATTTTTGTTACCCAATCAAAAAAATCAATAAGATTAGTTTGGCATGATCTCCCTGAGGTAAACCCATGTTGTTTCTGATCCTGTAATCTATGTGTTTTTAGATGTTCAACAATCCTTTCCTTTAACATGGTTTCCATTAATTTCCCCACTACTGACGTAAGACTAACTGGCCTATAGTTCCCCGATTCCTCCCTACTACCCTTCTTGTAAATGGGCACAACATTTGCTAATTTCCAGTCTTCTGGGACGACTCCCGTTAGCAAGGATTGGTTAAATAAATCTGTTAATGGTTTTGCTATTACATCACTGAGCTCTTTTAATAATTTAGGGTGGATCCCATCAGGCCCCATTGACTTATTTACTTTAGACAGCTGCTGTAGAACCTCCTCCTCTGTAAACTGATATGTAAATGTCTCGTTAGTGTTTCCTCCTAACTGAGGTCCCTTTCCTTCCTTTTCTTCTGCAAAGACTGAACAAAAATATTCATTGAGGCAGTCAGCGAGACCTTTATCCTCTTCTACATACCTTCCTTCCTTTGTTTTTAATCTAACTAATCCTTGTTTTACTTTCCTTTTCTCGTTTATGTATCTAAAAAATGTTTTGTCCCCCTTTTTTACTGACTGAGCTATTTTCTCTTCTGCGTGTGCTTTGGAAGCTCTTATAAATTGCTTTGCCTCTTTCTGCCTAATCTTATAGGTTTGCCTATCTTCTTCACTCTGAGTTGTTTTATAATTATTGAATGCTGCCTTTTTGTTCTTCACTATTTTGGCCACTTCTGCAGAGTACCACAGTGGTTTCTTCCCTTTTTTGTTTTTGCTAACAAGCCGAATGCAATTGCCTGTGGCCTTCAATAATGCTTCCTTTAAATAATCCCATTTTTCCTGGACTCCCTTTAAACTCCTCCAGTCTGATAATGACTCCTTCACACAAAATCTCATTTTAGAAAAATCTGGTTTTTTACAGTCTAAAACTTTTGTTTTTGTGTGGTGCGGCTCCATCCCTGTTCTTATATTAAACCATACTGACTGGTGATCACTAGATCCCAAATTTTCACCTACAACAACGTCCGATACCAAACCTCCATTTGTGAGTATTAAATCCAATATGGCTCCTCAACTACTTGTGTTCGAGATAATCCCAGTAGGGAGTTTAGAATATTTGTACTCCTGGTGCACCCAGCTGTTTTGGTTTTCCAGTTCACATCAGGAAGATTAAAGTCCCCCATGATAATAACTTCCCCCTTCATTGCCATTTTGGCTATTTCCTCAAACAGCAGATTATCTAGCTCTTCTACTTGTCCAGGGGGTCTATAGATCACACCTATACGAGCTACTGTATGATTGCCAAATGTTAGCGTAACCCAAACTGACTCTATGTACACCTCGCTCACTTTTATTTGGTTCGTTTTTATGTTGTTTTTCACATACAGGGCCACTCCTCCTCCTTTCCTACCTTCTCTGTCTTTTCTATATAAAGAGTACCCCGGTATTATGTCCCAGTTATTTTTCTCACTGAACCATGTCTCAGTAACCGCCACTAAATCTACTTTTTCAGCTGCCATCATTGCCTCCAGTTAATTGATTTTATTGACTAAACTGCGAGCATTTATAGACACGACTCTGAGCTTGTCATTTTTTTCCCCGCATGTTGCTTGCACCCTCCGATTTAGTTTTGGGGGACAATCAGGCAGATTGTTTTTTACCCTTTTGTCCCCCCCTCCTAGTTTAAATATTTCTTTGTGAAACCTTTGAACTTCTCACTGAGAACATATGTTCCCCTATGAGTAAGATGCAAACCATTTTTTTATACAGTTCCTTTCTGCTCCTATTAGAGCGATCATGGGACACAAAGCCAAATCCTTGCTCCCGACACCATTCCCGAAGCCACAAATTAAATTCCCTATAGCGCATCTGCCTATCCTGAATGTTATGCACAGGCAAAACTTCAGAGAATGACACAGTGGACGCAATCTGCTGTATTTCACCTCCAAGAACACAAAAATCTTCCTTAATCTCAGAAACCTCATTGCTAGCCAAGTCATTTGTCCCTAGATGGACTAGAACGTCCACTTTCCCTTGCTGCTTTGCCTGTTTGACAATATTGAGAATACGTCTCTTGTCTCTACGAGCAGTAGCCCCAGGAAGACATCTCACCAAACCACTACTCTCCAGCTCAACACCTCTTATGATAGAATCACCCAGCAACAATTGCCTTCTATCATGTCCCACCTTTTCCTTTTTGTTCTTGGTTGCAGTCCTGCATACCTTAGGCATAGGGGATGGTGGTTCCTCAACTATGGTGTCTGAGCCTACTTCCGTCTCACCACTACACTCTGAAAGTGCCTCAAAAGAATTAAGAAGAGCCACAGACTGTGGGACATGTTTTCTATCCACAACTCTAAGTCTACCAGATCCTACAGTAGTCCATCTGTTGCACACCCGACTTGTTGCACAGCCGAACGTAACGGGCTGCACGCATCAGTGCCTATTACTGATATCAACTGTTATAGAGCATGTGAGAAGGCTGTCACCTGATATCATCTGTTACAGAGCATGCAAGATGGCTGAAGGCTGTTACATGCTCTGTAACAGTTGATATCATGTGAGAAAGCTGTTACCTGATATCAACTGTTACAGAGCATGTGAGAAAGCTGTTACCTGATATCAACTGTTACAGAGCGTGTGAGAAGGCTATTACTCAGCGAACTACTGACACATAGAGAACCTAAAACGTCCCACATATGAGGCCTGCCTTTTGGGTGGGGCAAGCGGGGCATACGCTCTGGGCCCAGCACTTCCAGGTGCCCTGCTGAAAGGGACTCAGGCCAGTAGATGTCACCATCTTGAGCCAGGCAGCCATCTTGCTCAGAACATTGGTTCACTTGAATCTAAATAGTAGATATTAGTTGAAATTAGGATGTAGCTTACATAGAATTCTAGGAATGTGTTGAACTAACAGAAAAGTAATTGAAATAATGAGAACACAGGCTGGCACACAAGTGACAGGATGAGGAATAGATACACCAAGGTCAGAATAGTAGCAGCTGAGACAAAGAGGAGTGTGAAACCAGACCAGGCCTTATCTAGGATGAACAATAAACAAGCCTAAGGGAGGTGGGCATAGGCAGGATCCAGAGCAATTGTAAATCCTCTTGTGTCAGAATGTCATGAAGCTTGCCAATTGAATTTATGACCAATGTATGGAATGTCTTCGTATTCAATTAAGGGAGGTACGGACCCACGTGGGGTGGGATAGTGTCACCGGGAGGTGGGCTAATTGGGATGCACCTAATTACGTATTCAGGGTATAAGACCCGATGTCGGGGTGAGATCGGGGCTCACTCTTTGCGATTCAATCCTGTGTGAGCATCTGTTGTGATGTCACAATAAAGTTTGCCTTTCCTGAACAGACTCGTGTCCAGTCAATCCTTGTCCGTGCCGGCCCGGCTTCGTCCCGAGTGAACCAGGTGGGTTCCGGTAACACTGCAACGCTGCTGACAAATGACTTTTAAATGCACAGAGCCAAAACCATGCATGGAACACTACCTGCCTCCAGGACCACGTGACTCTGAGAGCTCCCCCACCTCCAACTAAGCAATCACATGGGAGTGTTAGTGTGTCTATTTGAAGAGGGAGTGGGTGTCAATCGGAGAAGGAGAATGGTCAGGGGTGTCTTTCTGGGGGTCTATTTGTGAAGATCAGAGTGGGTGGGTCAGTTTGTGTATAGGTGTCTGGAAAAAAGGTGGAATATATGGAGGTGTTGAAATCGCGTTTGGGGTCCCATGTGTACAACCTTGTTGGGGCCCTTGTGTTCCTAGGCACAACATGCACCATGGCGGGGGGGGGGTCACCGCGTTGGGTCACCACGCTGTGAACGCTCTGTCAGCATTTAGGAGGCATTAGTTGTACATCATAGAAACCCCTGACAACGTCTTATCATTCGTGACAGATTGTGCGCACCGTTGAAAACACAGTTAATGTTTCCAGTGAATCCTGTAAAAGCACATTAACTCTGATTAGTTAACACGGTGTCGCTCATTATTCAGGTCATATAATGGAGACAAGTTAATTTATTAAGAACATAATGAAGCATTAATTTTATTTTACCAACATTTATCTGAGCTAAATCAAGAATCCCCCATAAACTGGTGTTTTTTCTATTTCCAGAAGAGTTACCATATGGAACAATAGAAGCAAAAGGTGAAACATTTCCCACATAGGAAATAGAAGGAAAGAAAATGATTGTAATCAGTAACCTGGTGAACTTTAATATGGTACCATTAACGCTCATCATATGAGGAGTATGTTACCTTATTGGGCTTTAATATAGTACTATTAATGCAGGTCACACAGGGAGCATAGTCCCTTACTGAACTATAGTACCTAGTGATTGAAATTTATTATAGTACTATAAATATTGATACCTTGTTGAACTTTAATATTGTGCTATTAATACCATTTATACAGAGAGTTACCTTGCCGAACCTTTATATATTATTATTAATACCGGTCACATATAGGGTATGGTGCATTGGAGATTTCTATTTTGCAACCACCAATCTGTAGAAATATCAGGAGGGCTATAAAAAAAAATCATACATTATTAATTGTCAGAAACCAATATTTCCAGGTCCTATAAATTTTCACCACCAAAAGCCAGTGGAATCGTATAAAATGCAATAACGGGAGATTTCTTTATTTTGCCCTCAAGCCCTCATACTTTATATATAAATTTATTTAGAAGTACTTCACTGGAGTCTGGAGCGCGGGAACCACTTATGCTGGGGACAAAGTCATTCACAATCGCGGGGTTGAAGGTTCAGCCTGCCGAACAATGACTGGGATAAATACAATAATGGAGGTCGGAGGACGAACCCCCCCCCCCGACGTTGATGCCTAAAGTTCCCAGAATTCTTTAAATGCAACCAATGGCCAGGGATTCATGGAAGTTGCAGGGTAGAAACATCTAGGGGGCCGGAGATTGACAGCCCTAGTCTAGGACAATGGTTCCCAACCGCGGTCCTCAAGTACCACTGATAGGCCAGGTTTGCCAGATATCTGAAGCACAGCACAGGTGATAGGATTTGCTGCTCAGTGATTGCAGGATTCAGTCTGCTCTTCTCCAAGGTGATCCTTAACCCCTTCCCTGCTGAGCCATTTCACGTCTTAAAAAAACATGTTTTTCTTTTTTTTACTATATTTGTTTACCTTACTTTAAACATGGTCATGTTTGATATCATTGGAAAGGTCATGCTCTGGCCTTTCTAATGTTACCAAACATGACCCTGCTAGCTGCCAGGAGTCGGGAGATTTTGGGGTTCAAAGGAACCCCCTATCTTTCCTTAGGGTCAATGAGGACGTTCCCCACACGTCCTCAGCAGTGAAAGGGTTAAAACCTGGCTTGTTAGGGGTACTTGAGGACCGCGGTTGGGAACCACTGGTCTAGGGTGTTCCTTTTAGACCTCATTTGCATAATAGATACTTGACAAACACCAAATCTGGGTTGACATGTTGTGTGATCGACCTTGGTGGAAGAAATTTATCTTTACTATAAAGCCTGGTATTGTGTGTCTGCGCTCCTTTTTCATTGGCTTTGAAGTGCTGGACTTTTTTTGTGGGGGGTTATAATCCCACCTCTGCCACCAGATTGTAACAGCAACTGGGGTTTACAGGTCTCTGGCTTGAGGACCAGACCCCAACCTGTTACAGCGTCTGTCCCTTCTCTCCAGTCTCTTCGGAGGCGTGGGTCCTAATCCCACATCTGCCACCAGATTGTAACAGCAACTGGGGTTTACTGGTCTCCGGCTTGTGGACCAGACCCCAACCTGTTACAGCGTCTGTCCCTTCTCTCCAGTCTCTTCGGAGGCGTGGGTCCTAATCCCACATCTGCCACCAGATTGTAACAGCAACTGGGGTTTACTGGTCTCCGGCTTGTGGACCAGACCCCAACCTGTTACAGCGTCCATCCCTTCTCTCCAGTCAAACAGATCCACCGCAGCTTTCCTTCTCTCGCAAACCCTCAGCTGGAACTTTTCAAAGAAAGGTGACAATCAGAAGAATTGGCAGGAGAAGAGAACAATCTAGGCCAAGCAGCCGATTTGGAAAGTGAGATAAATGGGAGAATTTTTCTGGTTTGGCTATTTCGCCTAGACTTTTCACTTCTCCAAAAGGTCTCCAGAGTTTCACCTTTCGTTGAACAGACCTGTAAGTATTTCTCCTCAAACACCAGACACAGCTTCGTGCAGGGAAGAAGAATATCTTTAATTTGAGATGGAGATCAGTTTAAGAAACGGGGTGGTGGTAAAATGACTCAATCAACAGAATACATTCAGGTCTATTCACTAAAGGTGAAACTCAGGAGAATTGGCAGGAGAAGTGAAAAACCAGAAACAATTCTCCCATTTATCTCACTTTCCAAATTGGCTATTTGGTCTAGATTGTTCTCTTCTCCTGCCAATTCTCCTGATTTTCACCTTTAGTGAATAGACCGGATTGTCAACATCAACTTGAGGGGGATGTGAATTCCTTCAGGAGATACAGAAACCCGATCAGTTACACACTAGACAAGATTAGCAAATAATATAAGGACACACACTCACACAAACCAAATTCTTAAAGTTTTAACCCTTTTGCTGCGGAGGACGCGCTGAGCGCGTCCACCCGCAGGTACGTTCCTTGCGGTGGACGCGCTGAGCGCGTCCTCACTTTGGGGCCAGCGTTCGGCCGGGTTCCGGCCGATCGCTGGCCCCCTCGGTGCGGGCTGACATCCTCGATGTCAGCCCAGCACCCGGAACCGCCGCCGGAGTAATTAGGTGTCATTGCGGGGGCGCGATGACACCTAATTCAGGCGCCCCCCTGCATGTGCGGAGGAGGCGCCTGAAAGGGAGGGGGGGAGGTCCTTCGGACCTAACTCCCTCCCGATCAGCGGCGTGCAGGGGGTTAACCCAGGCACCGTTTGGAAGGGCAGAGCCTGCCCTTCCAAATGGTACCTGGCATTAACCCCATGGGGGCCGAATCACGAATCGCCGCCGAAAAGCGCCGGTTCGTGATCCTTTCCCGAAGCTGGCCGACATCTTGGATGTCGGCCAAGCTTCCGGGAATGCCCCCTGAGGACTGGCATCATCGTGCATAGCACGATGACGCCAGTCCTGGAGTTAACCCCTAACTGCCACCAATGGTGGAGATAGGGGGTTCCAATGAACCCCCTATCTCCCGATCCGTGGCAGTTAGGGGTTAATGTTTGGTATTGTTGGATCGGCCAGAGCATGGCCATTCCAACAATACCAAACTTGACTATGAAAAAAGTTTTAAAAAAAAAATAAAAATAAAAAAATATTAAAAATAAATTATAAAAAAAAATAAACAAGTTTTTTTTTCTTTTTTTTGGTTCGTTAATGCAGCAATATTGTTCCCATTTCAATTATAATGTGAACAATAATGCTGCACTAACGATTTTTGTATGCGGTGCGTTTGTTAAAAATCGCGTAATTTTCCCCAAAAAAAAATGTAACGAGACCCCATCTCTAAATTTTTTAACAAGCGCACCCCATACAAAATATAACCGCAATTGCTCGCATGTTAAAATGTGAAAAAAAAACACTTTACACGTTGTAAATTATTGAAAATTCATATTTTATTGCATTTTTTGTTATAATATACAGACAGGTCATGACGTATACATATAATAATGACATATTATGAATCTGCCGAGTCTGACGGAAAGAACGATATATAATATGTCTGAGTCATATACTAAAATAAGCCTTCAAAACGCGTTTAAACATGATGAGCAAAATCGGTAAAAATGACCTCAGCACAGGGACGGGAAATGCCCCAGCAGCGAAAGGGTTACGTTAACAATACTATGAACAACATTAACCATTAGGTGCCCACTTATGCCCCCTTTCCTTGAGTTGGCTTTGCCACATTGGTCCACGGTCCCTTGGCAGGAGGCCAGCATCCACACTTCTCCAACAGGCACGGAGGCCATGAATAGTTGGGCAAGGGTGCCAAGGAGGGCGAGGGCACAAAGACAGAGGGAGCTTTGGTTACAGTCTGCATAGTGTGATTGGGACAATTCTAAATATAGAATAGTCCCTGTTATTGACACCAAAATGATGGTATCCCAGTAAAATTGCACGCATTTTAATAGCATTCTATAATCCACATCGCTAAGGTCACTGACAGTTTAAATGTTGATGCGCATTATATATTCTGATCTATGATTTATTTCAATAACTGTTTAATTTATGCAGATAACGTAATAAATGCATGATCGATACTTCTAAATATGCTTGGATCAAACTCTGTCTCATTTGCATTAAGTTAATACCTCGCCCCCTTGTCTCTGCAACCTTGATTCCCTCCAGCAATTTAATTAGAATTTTAATTTTCATTATTCATACAGCGCAACCACAAGCTAAATGATATCAGGTTGAATTTGGAGATACGGATCCACGCAGGCCTGTTTGAAAACACAGTCCCTTGTCAGGATTCCATTCATTTCCCCATGAATAATTTAAACTATAACAGCGCTTCACTTGCCGAAGGTGATATGTTTCTGGCTTGGCGTAGAAGGCCCGAGTCTCGCAGAATATAGGACAGATCGTTCTGTTGGAATGGGAGCAGGGACGCCAATCACTATTCCAAGACGCAGGCGTCCCAGCTGCTCTCTGAACGACTGCCATACTCCCGGACGCCACTTTAAAATATCCACTTCATTCATGCACGGCGGGCCTCTTGATAACGTCTATCAGAAAGGAGCTCTGCGTTTGGTCTCGCCAGAATTAGGCTTGGAGATTGGCTCGTTCTCCAAAGCAGCGGTAATTTTATTTTCCCTCCACACAACCATCTGCTTTCCGCTGCTGTCAATGTCAGTCTAGGGTCTCGAACACATTAGTATTCAACTCCAATGATGTGATACAGATTGTAAAACTTAAATCTCTCTGCATTATTAAAACATACAAGTTTATCAATGGCAAAGTGCTGCCGACAACAGCCTTTAACACAGGGTGTCCGTTGAGCTTGTAGAGGATGGTGGCGGCCTGGAATGATGCCCATATGGGTTAATTGTAAAGGCCTTGACTTGGTTTACCCAAACAGAGACAGCCAATCGAGGCTTAGTTTGGGCTAGGTGAAGATCAGGTTAGGACAGCTATTTTAATGACATGTCTGTCAGCTGGTGCCAAATTAGTTATGAGAGCGTTTTTGGGTCTTGAACAAGTTTGAGTCAACTGTGTCAGATAGTGATGGTAGACAGGTGGAGCTGGAGCTCCTGCTGGGCATGTTACATGCATCGGTGGTGTCCTGAGGCATCAAGTTGGCTCTTTAGCATGTCTTTGGACATGCTGCCCATGTGCCCAGTTGGCTGTGTTAACCCACCTTCAGTCCACAGCTACTATTCAATATCCCCGGACAGCTGTTACAAGAGATTGGCACGAGCAGAAAGGTCAGAAGGCTGTTGGTTAGTTTATGTAGGCCAGTGGTCCTCTCAGCTTTGTCCCTTGACTTTCCACCCATGAAAAGCTCCCTGCTTGAGCTTACTGTTAAGTCTAGTCCAGACCTAGACCGACAGTAACAATTAGGATTGGACCATCACTCCACAGAGTAGACATAATTATCTTGTAAATGTTATGTTTGCCAGAAGACCACTTTTTAAAGCAAATTCATAATCTTAAATATCTTTTCATGCAAAGTGAACGGTATTCCATAATATTTCCCCGTAACTGTAGCACACTGCACCGTAGCCATTTCTGGGCCTATCAAACATAGTACATATTTACTGGAATTCCTGTGTAATAAATCACTTGTCCAGCCGTGAGACACTTGGATACATAATTTCCATTGTGTTCTGCTGTGCAGTATATTTAGCCATCTCCAGTTTATGCTCGGTGATGTTACTGGGTCACAGAACAGCCAGTCCTCGTGCAGACAGAATAAAGAATTACTCGCCTGGTTCCGTTTACGGATATTACAGGTCACAGCAGATCCAAGACATCTCGGAGAATTTTCAAACCCAACAAGAATACAGTTTCATAGTTTTGTTATTTATTTTGTGTATGTGTCGATGTGCTCCAGGCAAAAATTGCGGTGGATTATTCTTAATGTTAGCCCTTCAGGCCTTGACCTATCATTCCTACTACACCCAAACTTTCTTGCCTTTAGAGTACTAATTGGTTTCCTCCCATACCACAGGAACCAGCTTGGCGGAAAGCAATGAGCGGCATCAAGGAGTTAGCTGGTTGAATTTGTGACTTCTTTAATTTTTGTCCACACCCAGAATTGTTTTGAAGTAATTTATGGTCCCAATGACAGCTTATTTATAGTCTTCAGGGTGGAGGTAAGACCTTGGGTTTGATGGTCTGCCATGGTGACCAGGAACAGGTGAGCAGTTTGACCAGAAATTGGTCCAGCCAATCGGTAGCCTTCTAATCCGGTCAACTGAGATTATGCATATTGCTTCAAATGCCAGTCCAGGATGAGCTCTTGAAATATGTAGCCTAAAACATGGCAGCTGTTCCATTCCATGACTGGAAGTCACGCCCTGGTAATCTCCCGACTCGACTATTGCAATAATCTCTTATCTGGCCTCCCTCTGTCCCGCCTCTCCCCCCTACAATCCATCCTGAACGCCTCCGCCAGACTAATTCACCTCACCCGCCGCTCTGTCTCTGCCGCTCCCCTCTGCGAGTCCCTTCACTGGCTCCCCATCCACTGCAGAATTAAGTTCAAAATCCTTATCCTTACCTACAAAACCCTCACTAACTCAGCGCCCCACTACCTGTCCTCACTAATCACCAAATACACCCCAGCCCGCTCCCTAAGGTCAAACAGTGACCTGCGCCTAGCTTCTCCCCGCATCACCTCTTCCCATGATAGACTGCAGGATTTCTCACGTGCAGCCCCCACTCTCTGGAACGCTCTCCCTCGTACTGTCAGACTTTCCCCTAACTTCTCTTCCTTCAAACGCTCCCTTAAAACGTTCCTATTTAGGGAAGCCTACCACCCAACTCACTGACGCAACCATCAATCACTCTCACCTTGCAGTCCTCTCCTCCTGTTTCCAACCCCAACCCTCCTAGATTGTGAGTTTCTACGGGAATAGGGCCCTCATCTCCTCCTGTACTGTTTGTCAAATGTTGTTCAATGTATTGTAACCCTGTCTATACTGTGCCTATTGTACAGCGCTGCGGAATATGCTGGCGCTTTATAAATAAAGAATAATAATAATAAGTGTTACCAAAGCTAATATCAGCTACACCACAACTGTAGTTTTCCATCGGTTCCTTGGGGGAAGGAGAGATCTCCGTCCAGCTGCCAAGACAAAGTTTATCACTGGAGCTAAAGCTCCCGCGTCTGCTAGAGCACAGGAGCACGTGCTTATACATGTCCACTTATGCATGGACCAGATGCGCGCTGTCTCCGTATCAGCCGTCGTTTCACATCCCAGACATGTCAAGGTAGATTTGTTCCGCTGGAATTAAAAACCGAAATCTATGATAAGGCAATCATTTCCCATTAAGCTTATTTCTTCAGGGTGTTGTCTTCCTGTCAGTACTCGTCTGAAAATATCACCCGGTGATTAAATAAAGCAAACTAAATGGCGTGTTTTTATTTTGACCATAATAAATCTCAATATCGGAAATTAAATTAATCAGTGAGTTGCCTGTAAATACCTTTGCTCCTATTGCAGTTTAACATGCTATCGGTATAGAGCAGGGGTCTCAAACTCTGGCCCCCCCAGATGTTTATGGCCTACTATTCCCTGAAATCTTCGAATGCAATAGATAGAGAATCATGGGAGTTGTAGTTTAGGCTAGGGTCAGACGAGCGTGATTTCTACGGACTGTACGTCCGTGCAGTACGGACATCGTCAGTACGGATGACGCAGTAGTGGTCACACAGTCCGTTTTTTTCACTGAAGTTATTTTTGACGGATGTAGGAGGGAAAAATAAATTACAATGAAAAAACATTCTGTCCGTCAAAAATGCTGGACGTATAAATGCAGTCCGTCTGACCACGCTCCATCACTCACACACAAAGCTATGCGGACGTTGTGGACGTGGCGCACTCCGCACGTCCGTTCTAGCAGTATTACGTTCTTGCCTAACCTGCGTCCGTTTGCAGCGTCCGTCATGCGTCCGCAGTTCAGTGCGGACGTACTTCATGTGTCGGGCTCCAATGGAGTTTCTGTCATGCTATCACGGACGTACTTTTAGGCGCAATCACGGACGTGAAGACTACGCTCGTCTGACCCCAGCCTTAAACTCTGCCCCCAATGTTTCTAAAGACCTCTTGGTCTCATGCATACAATCCTTTTTGGGTCCGTGGCTAACATATGGCACACGAACCAAGTGGGTAGATGGTGTTCAGATGTCATTGTGCACATGGAGCGGTTTATACCCATAAAATGTCCACTCTGGTGTGGAGCACGCTGCAAGATCATACTATTTCACTGGTGACTACTCCACCTTTTAGAATTTTGCTCCAGAAATTCTCTCTTCTAATCCTCCAATCAAGCTTGGGGCTGTCAGTCTTTAGAATATATTATCTCTTCTCTAATTGGAGATTAATGTACCAGTGTTGGCGGACCTCGTATCCCCAAACAAATGCCCCATGTGTAACTTTATTATCGTATAGGGCCAAGGTTTTCGGTATAGATCATAAAGGAAAGAAAATAGAGTTTAAGGAAATGTACCTCCTCTTATGTTGAGCACATCCCATCATAGCACATGCTAGAAACGGCTGGTAGGTGGCAGTACAGCCACAATAACAACCCAGCCATGAAAATGGCACTCCCATGGAACAAAATGGCTTTCTCTTTGCAAGGGCGCAGGTTTACTTCCGGCAAGTTGGTGGGACAAGACACACATCCTGGGAGTCAATGGCGACAATCCAGTGGATTTTTTAGGATGGTGTCATTTCCATGAATCTGGCGCCACCCCGGTCTCCCGATCCTGCCAGCCTGGATTTCTTTTCGTGGGGTTATCTGAAGGAACGAGTGTACCGTTAACAAGCCCCACATGATTGACGGGGTAGCAGAAAACATTATGAATGAGATTCAAAACATTGATGATGCAATTTTGAGACGACTTCAACAACAACATGTAGTGCCACGTCAACATGTGGCTCTGTGGTGTGCTCAACAAAAGAGGAGGTACATTTTCTTAAAGCTCATTAACTTCCATTAATTTGTTTGAGATCTATAGCATAAACTTTGGGATCGGGTCGATAGGAATCACCCTGTAAAATCACGATGGACATGTCTTACTATTGCCTGTAAATCAATATTTTTCTCTTGTGTGTCCTTATGTGTCCATTAATTGCTTCATTGATTTTACTGCCTGGTTCTGAGGAGAATGCCGATTGGCTGTTGCTTGGTTCAGGGTTCCTAGATGGCTTTTTTTTTTTTTTTTCTATAATAATCACTAATGGAATAAATACACAGCAATGGAGCCACTTAAATGTGACAGACACTATCTCGTCGACTGGTCCTGACAAGGTCACTGGGATGAAAAAAACGATTGATTTTCTTTGACTGCAAAGCATAAATCCCCTTATTTTCAGCATTAGCCTCACTTTCCACTTTTTCAGGATCCTTTAATTTTTTATTTTATCTTTTCGAATCTGTTTCCATTTTGTTAAACCTTTTCCCCTGCACACGGACTGTGAACACAGAGCTTTGTTATATCTTACCGGGGCCCTTTAGTCGCACGAGGTTAATCGAAATCTTAATTTCTTTAGGACTTTGTCGTTCTCCCTTCGATGTCAGTGACCATACAATAATAGAGTTCAAGTGAATACTTCATCGTTCCCGTACATGCCTCTCTCTCTCTAGAAACTTGAATATGACTTGACGTCTAGCTGTCACCTGAAACAGATACTTTATCTTAAAAACACAATATAAAATAATAGTTTGAAAGAAAAGATTTAGCCGTCTTTTAGATGTTTTCCCAAAAAATTTCTCTTTTGTGATTTTTAGGGCAACCCCCCCCCCAAACAATATGCCAGGATGCTCCTGGTTTCCTCCAGCTGCGGATATTGTTTTGAAAATCTCCCCTATCAGGTTTCTGTATGCAGTTTAGAGACTAGTAGTCACGTAATGTTTCTTTCTTTTTTTTCACTCTGCCTAGCAACAGTTGAGGAGACAATGACACTGCTCAATGGGACAGAACACATTTTGTCAATCATATAGTTTACATATTATATATTTTATTACAAAAAATATGGTAGGGCACTGTCACCTGTGCTGAATGGACAAGCCACCACTGGTCTCATCACTGTCCTTAAGTGTATATCAGCACAAAACATCTTAACTTGGTGCAGAATCTAGAACAGGATTCATTAACAATTTACGATAATTTGGCTTGTGTCACATGATTTAACAATAGTTGCTCATCGGCCATGTTTTTTGCCTGGTGCACCTATTTTCCCAGTATGTACTGGGAATCCTCTTCTGCTGTTAACTTGATGGAGACGAACGGAAGCTCGCGCAGAAGGCTAACACGGAGGAACACTGGAAACTATAGGCAGTGGCGTAGCGTGGGTTGTCAGCGCCCGGGGCAAGGCAAGAATTGTGCGCGCCCCCAACCTGTGGACATAACACACCATGATTCCCTTCTACCAGTAGCGTATTGACCCCCTTACCCCACAAGCACAAGTATTGTATATTAACAAAATACTGATATAATAAAAAAATGAAACACACATGCCCCCACGCTATGCCACTGCTACCAGTCACCCTGGTCCCGGTATACCCTAGCATAGTTCTACTCTCACACTATACCCAGTCACTCTCTCCAAGTACCCCCA
Source organism: Leptobrachium leishanense (assembly GCA_009667805.1). Classification (NCBI taxonomy): domain Eukaryota; kingdom Metazoa; phylum Chordata; class Amphibia; order Anura; family Megophryidae; genus Leptobrachium; species Leptobrachium leishanense. Next base: position 88,054,681 of record CM019074.1, on the reverse strand, counting down.
GTCATTCTCTCCCAGTACCCCCAGTCACTCCCAGTAACCCCTAGTGACTCCCAGTAACCCCCAGTCACTCTCTCTCTCCCAGTAACCCCCGTCTCAATCTTTCTCCAAGTACCCCCACTTTCTCCCAGTACCCCAGTCACTCTCTCTCTATCCAAGTATCTCCAGTCACTTTCTCCCAGTATTCCCAATCATTCTCTCCCTGAACCTCCAGTCACTGTCTCCCTGTATCCCTCACTGTGTGTTGGTCACGCTGCTCTGGTGTCACACAGTGTTACCTACCCGTGTTGAGTTGCTGGTGGCCTGCTGGGGGGGCTGTCCAAGGGGCTTAGTGGAGACCGAATTTTAAATTGTGCTGCAGGGCAGGTGCCTCCCTCCCTCCTCCCTGGTCAGCAGCTGCAGGGCTGCCAGCGGCAGGGGGGCTGGAACAGTGCTTCAAGGGGGGTTGACATGCATGGTACAGGGTGTTCTGTCGAATAATGCTGCGCTGCTTCACGTGACTCATGTCGGTGTTAAGAAGGAGTCAGGACAGGACCAGAATTGTCTGTCCTGGTCCTCCCATCTGGATGCTGAGTGCGAAGTCACCGCCAGCATGGCAAAACTGGCAGACACCTTGCTGATCCCTGCTGGAAAATATTAGTGGTTCAAATTTCTTTTGAAATTTTGCGCCCCCTAAGAAAATCGCGCCCGGGGCGACCGCCCCCGAGGCACCCCCCACGCTACGCCACTGACTATAGGGGTTATTCAGAGAGCACCAAATTGGCCAACGAATTGCACTGAACAGTGAATTTCCACGCACGGTTTCCATGGCCATTCGGCTTTTAAAAAAGCTGGCAAATTGTCAAATATTAGCGAATTGCCAGCAAAATACAGTGACTTTCAGCGGCAGTGAAATACCCACAGAGAAGTAATGGTTAATCTAATCAGAGAACACCAAACTGCACCGAAAAGTTGTCAAAATGCCCTGATTTTCGGTGGTTTCATTCAACCGGCTTAAACAGGCGAATCCTATAGGTTTCAATGCAAAAAAAATCCTCTTCTTTTTTTTTTTTTTTATCCAACCATTTATTATTTACAGTTGCAGCGAAAAGTCTCTATTTTTTTTTATGCATCTTTTAGGATTTTTTTCGGCGAAATTTTTGATTGCGATAATTTTTTTTTTTTAATTCTGTAACAGACTGTTACAGATTGTTATTCATAGGACCTTACATGTTGTTTCCAGGCATTCTCATGCACTATTTATTTTTTTTAAACACCTTTTAAAAGTTGATTTTTTTTTTTTTTACCTCTGTTCAATTTTCAACCCAAATTCCGTGAGAATGAACGCTTTGCACGTGTATGTTTTGGTGCAAAAGGATGACACCAGGGAATAGAAATGTGACATCCACTATATATAACCTGATTTCTACACTTCCTCTATGCCCTATTGTGTTTTCTTGTCAGTGCTCAGTAGCACGTTCTCTGTTGCTCGGGTTTTTAGTATTTGACTTGGCTTTCCCTTTTGACTTCTCTTTTGTCTCTAGTCTCTGTTTCTCGGATCTCTGCTCTCTGGAGCCCATTAGGGTTATTCAAGGAGAATCGAAAGTCACCGCATGTTTGACTTTTCATTCTCTTCAATTCGGTGCGATTTGGCGATCCCATTTCGGCAACCATGCGGTGTATTCAGCAACCACCACAGGGCCGCCGTAATGCAGGGAAAAGTCGCCGCAAACCCGCCGAAAACTCCCCACAAAACCAGGGCGAACGCACACCGAAACCCGCAAAAACATCTGGATTAACCCCGTCGAACACGCCAGAGAAACCCGAGCAGGAGCCGATTAGAGCGCAGAGCAGCCGCCGGATAAAGCCGACACCGCAGACGAAAGGAGTGAAAAAAATAAAAAAAACGTACGCTTGAATGTTTGGAAAGTGAAACGCTGTTTGCAAAGTAACTACTGAACGAAAATGTCTGAAATTTACATATAAGATCCAATGAATGATAATAAAAAGGGCTGTTACAGGAAAAAGAAAAAACGATAAAAAAAAATACCGAAAAATGCCTATAAGGTCCTAAAAAATCTAAAAATAAACTTTTTACTGCAAAATATTCTAATAAACGGTTTATTATATATTGGATTAAAACGGGAATATTTTTAACATTGAAGCCTATGGGATTCGCCTGAATAAACCTGTCGAATGAAACCACCGAACAGCAGGGCACTTCGGCAACTTTTCCCTGGTGGTTTTTGTTCTTTGAATAAACTAAGCATTGCTTCTCTATGGGGATTTCACTGCCCTCGAACAGGCACCGTATGTGCAGGCAATTCACCAACATTTGGTGAATTGCCTTCTCTCTGAATAGCCGAATGGCCAGGAAAGGTAAGCGTATGCTGAATTTCAGCGTTTGGTTAGCTTTCGCCAGCATTTCGGAGCTCTTTGAATAACCCTGCATGTCTTTGGCTACGCATTCACCATTCCACTTACTCTTGTTAACCTGTCAGCCTTGCCATTACTAAGGACCACCATTGGGCCCCCCCATGTGTCACCTGTGTACTGGGGCCACGTCTTGTGTGACAATATTTCCACTGCGATTTCCTTTCCACGACAGCAGAAACCGGTCAGTATAAAACATAATGCTACCCATAAACTGTACTCCCCGACCAATCACAAGAGTGGCCTTTACATTCGTGTTTGGGAAATATCTAAAAATAATTTTAATGGCGAGGAATGATATTTCACGTGTGTACAGAATTATTACAACAAATGCCAGCTCCGACGTTCTTGGCAGATGTTTTTTCTATAATTGCCATTTATTTATTTTCCTCTAAGTGAACCCTCAGATCTGAGATCTTGATGAGGTTTGCTGACGTTCGGTGACAATCCTAGTTGGAGGTGGTCCATAGGGATGAGCGTTCGGTTCGGATCTGTTCGGAGTTCGAATCGAACATCGGCTGTTCAAAAGTTCGCAAACTTTGAACTTTTTGGGACTTTTTGGGCTTAAAAATTGCTAAAAAATCTAGAAATAAAGAGACTCTTTACTGCAAAATATTATAAGCAACGCTTTATTAGATATTGAATTAAAATGGGAATATTTTTAGCATTGAAGCCTATGGGATAAAACATTCTTGTTACTAAAACATCAGGCAGACACGGCCCTCTAATCAGGCACTGTAGAGGGCAGCCTGCTGGGGCCTCCCAAGGATCCCCTTGAGGAGCATGCGGCCGCCAGATGACAGAGCTGCGACTGTGCGGGCTAGCCGGCCGGGTGCATGTGGCAGAGACAGGCATCACAGAGAGGGAGCCACTGCACCTGCGGCCACGGCAGACCCCCCTCCCACGACCAGGATCCAGGGAGCCCCCACTGACCACCAGGCTAAGGTAAGGCGACACATTTCTAAAAAAAAAAAATCTGAGGACATTTTTAAATGTCCCCGGGAACATAAAATAAAACTTTTTTCTTCTTTCTCTACCTGGCTGAATGTATTTAATTATATATATTAGATACATTCAGCCAGGTAGAGGGGGGTGACATGTGGGCTGCGCGGGGTTTCAGGCAGTGGTTTATTTTTGTGTGTGTATATTTTTAGCAAACTTATAGGGGAAGGTAAGGGCAGGTATGATTTTATATATATATATATATATATACATATCTATATTCTTATAAATATATATTTCCAGACTTGTATTACACACACATTTTGGCAACTCTTTCCCCCCCTTTGGCTGATCCCTCCAGAAGAAATGTTGAACCCGATAGAGCAGAGAATAATATATATATATTCTCTGCTCTGTCGGGTTCAACATTTCTTCTGGAGGGATCAGCCAAATTGGGGGGGGGGCGCATTTAGTTGAGATTGTCCACATGCCACCCCCCATGTGCATATGTGTATATATGGTCTGAGGTCTGTGGGTGGGTGTATATATATACGTCACCACAAGTCCTGCAACACCTTGGAGTATCTTCATGCGGTCAGTAGTTGGTGCTCAGCCAAAGGATGATATGTATCGGAGGAGAGAAGGCGGCACTCAGTCAAAAGTAAAACATAAAAAATTTATTGAATCATTTAAAATGAAGCCATAGAACCGACGTTTCGGCTCGCACAGGAGCCATTCTCAAGGTAACTCAAACAAACATTGTGTGTGTTTAAATAATGAACAGGCATAGTTGGAATACCAATCCAAACAAACTAATCAAAAAGAGAAGTGGCCACAGGTGTAAATGTGCGTAGCTCCTAGAGCCCCGCACGTCTCAGCCAAATACGTCACGTGATTACGGCCGTGAGCCAGTTGTCAAGGCAACTAAAAACAATGCTAAACCATACCGGAAGCAAAAAAGAGAGGAGAAAAACATCCTGAACAGGAAGAGAGAGAGCAGCATATTAACAGAAAAATAAAAACATAAAGAGGTGAGCGTTGCTACAAGCAATCATAGAGGCAACATCGGCCAAACAGTATATGGGGAAGTAGATATTAACTACGTCTAAACAGATCAAGTTACCCATAACAGAGAAATCATAATAATGTACCCATAATGCATCACATCAGTCAAAAATACATGGAAACAGTGTAGACACAAAATGTAGTGTCTATAGTACATACACAAAAATAATAAACCACCACAATTAGCGGTCATACAGAAAACTAGAGAAGGAGACATATTCATTCAGTCCCCTCGGTGCAACAGTATCGAGGGTCCTGATCCAATACGTCTCCCTCTGTAGCAATCGTTGGGAGCGATTGCCACCTCTGGGGAGTGGGGGGACATGATCGATAGCAACAAACCGGAGTGAGGGTAATCTGTGTTGTAATGCCAGAAAATGTTTAGCCACCGGCTTGTCAGTTTGGCCATCTCTATAAGCCGTGTTAATAGAGGAGCGATGGCCTCGAATACGTTCTCTCAATGTGCGATCAGTCTTCCCTATGTACGTAAGCCCACAGGGGCATATGATCATGTAAATTACAAATTCCGTCATACAGGTGATGCGATGTTTTATTGTATATATACGGCCAGTATGTGGATGTGCAAAGGTAGTTGTTGGGTTCATATGATTGCATGTTACACATCCCGTACACCTAAAGCAACCCATTTTCTGTAGGGGAGCCTTGGTAGCATAGGATCTGACGGCATCAGTATGTATGAGTAGGTCTCGAAGATTGCGCCCCCTAGAATAACTAATAAGTGGCTGATTTCTAAAAGAAATAGGTAAAGATCGATCATATGCAAAATTATGCCAGTGTTTTTTGATTGTATGCGCTATCTTAGCACTATGAGTATGAAACTTAAGTGGAAGAAAAATTCTCGATGGTGTCCCTAGTGTGGGCAGCTTGGGTTCCTGTACACGAATGTTCGCCTTTCTAAGAGCGTTGTTAAGCGTGTTAGTAGAATACCCCCTAGCAAGGAAGCGTTGATACATTTCCATAACTTGGTCATGGCATGTATCCGCATCGCTATTGTATCTGAGTACTCGCAAGAATTGAGACATAGGAAGTGAGCACTTCAGATGTTGAGGGTGATGACTGTCCATATGTAAAACAGTATTCCTGTCTGTTTCCTTTCGAAAGAGAGTGTAGCCTAAGGTGTTATCCGTGCGAAAAATAGTCACATCTAAAAAGGCTATAGAGCTACAACTGCTGTTGGCAGACAATTTCACAGGGGTATCGAGCAGGTTGATAGAATCAACCATCTGATTGAACGAGAGTATATCGCCCTCCCATATTAGGAAAATGTCGTCAACAAAACGGCAGTAAAAAAGAATCTGAGATTCATACCTTTGTAAAAGATGTGTGTGTTCAAAACAGTACATGTAGAAATTCGCATAAGTTGGCGCCATAGATGCCCCCATCGGAGTGCCTGCGCATTGTATGTATAAATTATTTTCAAATTTGAAAAAGTTATGATACAAGGCAATTCGCAGGAGCTCCAGTGTGAATTCAATAGGCGGACCTGTGTAATATTGTGACTCTTGTAACACCCGTTGGACGCATTGTATCCCCGCATCATGCGGGATGATAGTGTACAAGCTCTTAACGTCTAATGTAGCCATGAGCCACGGTGATGAGGGTAAATGTAAAGATTTAATTCTTTCTAAGAAATGTGGAGTATCCTTAATACATGTAGTTAAGTGAGACATAGTGTCCTTAGTTACAAAGTCAATGTATTTGCCAATAGGCTCAAGCAGACTCCCTCTCGCCGAGACTATAGGACGTCCCGGAGGTGTTTGCAAATTCTTGTGAATTTTGGGTAATGTATAAATTAAAAATTTATTTTTGTGTGTGTATATTTTTAGCAAACTTATAGGGGAAGGTAAGGGCAGGTATGATTATTTATATATATATATATATATATATATATCTATATTCTTATAAATATATATTTCCAGACTTGTATTACACACACATTTTGGCAACTATTTCCCCCCCTTTGGCCGATCCCTCCAGAAGAAATGTTGAACCCGATAGAGCAGAGAATATATATATATATATATATTCTCTGCTCTGTCGGGTTCAACATTTCTTCTGGAGGGATCAGCCAAATTGGGGGGGGGGCGCATTTAGTTGATATTGTCCACATGCCACCCCCCATGTGCATATGTGTATATATGGTCTGAGGTCTGTGGGTGTATATATATATATATATATATATACATATCTATATTCTTATAAATATATATTTCCAGACTTGTATTACACACACATTTTGGCAACTCTTTCCCCCCCTTTGGCTGATCCCTCCAGAAGAAATGTTGAACCCGATAGAGCAGAGAATAATATATATATATTCTCTGCTCTGTCGGGTTCAACATTTCTTCTGGAGGGATCAGCCAAATTGGGGGGGGGGCGCATTTAGTTGAGATTGTCCACATGCCACCCCCCATGTGCATATGTGTATATATGGTCTGAGGTCTGTGGGTGGGTGTATATATATATAATATATATATCTGCTTGTTGATATATACGTATATACTGTATAGGTCTGCGTGTTGATATACGTATATGTATATGTGTGTGGTATCATTGCATCCCTACTCTATACACAGCGCTCCGTTTCCCTATAATATATATTTATTTATTTATTTATTTTATTTCTAAAGGATTTTACCAGGAAGGATACATTGAGATTTCTCTCATTTTCAAGTACGTCCTGGGTTCGAGAACGTTAAAATGTTACAGTTGTTACAGAAATACAAAGTAATACAATGCAAGATATTAAAAAAAACCAAATATACAGATTAACGATCAGGGGTTACCTTTTTTTATATTTTTATACTATTCCTATTAAATTAACAGTAATTTTTGATGTATTTTATTCAGTATAAACTTTTTTGCCTATATAACATGTGCTTTGTGAAAATAAAACGGTTTTGTTTCCTGTCCAGTGCGGTGAGAAGCAAACATAATGCAGTGTAGACACGCTGCGAGACGGAGCGGAGTGAAGTCAAGCCTGCAAAATGTTTGATTCTCTTCGCTGTGCGTCGCTACACGCTCAGTGTGTCTCAGCCTTTATTCCCGCATCGCTAGCTTACCGAATCAGTTTGTATACTTGTTACTGACCCTGCTTGTTCTGAGGACCAGATCTGTTGCCGACTTTGCATGCCATTTGACTATTCTCTCTGTGTATTCCCTACCTGTTCTGTTTGCTTCCTGTTGCTACTGGTGTTTGCTGATTCTCACCATATACAGTAGCGCAGTACAAGTGCCTAAACATTGCTGACCCGGTATTGTTATAGCTGCTGATGTAACTGAATAGATTGGGGATCTCTTCTGCATTACCAAAACCTCCACCACTGCGCTCTTCCACAGTACCTCAGAGGGGTTATGGTATGAAGGCACTTGCTGCCATCAAAGGCAAAATATTTGGGAGCACTGACGCCTATACCAGATTCATATCATTTTAATATTTGACCGCAGGGTCCAACCCTGCACTCTTCCACAATACCACAGAGGGGTTACGGTGTGATGGCACTGTTGCTGACACTAAAGGCCCAATTTTAAAACACCTATTGTTACTTTCATCCAAAGCCTGCATAAGTTTCACCAAAATTTAGCCAAAAAAATCACTAAACTTGTTCTGCGTTTCCTAAAATGTCTCCTCTTTTCATACAGGCTGCCGCCCCAAGCAGTTGTTTATGAATAGATTAAAGGAAAACCATTTACCATCATTTGAAATGTCATTTTTTTCTTTTTAAATGTTTCTATACATCCTACAAATCCGCCACTTCACGGGCAGGTTATGGGGACCTCCTAGGCATGATATTTGAAGGAATTTTTCGTTTTTATTCTTAACCTTTATTTCATGGAAAACTCACTGTTCCTTTAAAAATGTTTTTTTTTTTAACTTTTTGTCCTTGTTTCCTGTCCCCCAGGGCACTACCCGGACCCCCATACACCTTTTATGGCAAATATCTAGCATATATGTCCTCTTGGAGGGCACTCTAAAAATCGAACTTTCGGGTCCCATTGACTTACATTGGATTCGGTTCGTGTTCGAGTTCGAACTCGAACTTTTGAATTTGTTCGAGTTCGAATGCGAACCGAACACGGGGGCGTTCGGCTCATCCCTAGTGGTCCACACAAAGCCTTTAATATGAATGTCTGGTCACTGTCCTCCGTAAAAACCTACCACGGGTTTCCTTGTTGGACTGCAGCCTGCGACTGGGACGTGGGATAATACCTTCTCATCTCTGTGTTTGCAACACTACGTGAGCTGCCAAGAATCAGAATTCGGAATTTACATCAATTCAGCTGGCATGGCTCTCCGCCTGACAACCTTACCAGCTGCGTTCAGCGCGATGTTTTTAATAAACAGACTTAACTTGGAAAGCTCACAAAATGCTTGAGCGATTATACGAGCAAGCTGTTTGAGTTCGAACCTCTCAGTTTACGATATTGGGAAAAATGATTCTGCAAAATGAACGTTTTGTTTGAGATCGCCATCAATGATGCCCTCGATATGTCTTGTCCGACTCGCCATGTGCCTTTTTTCCTTTAAAATACAACTGTACATTCATCAGACCTTGAAATAACTCAAGTTGATAGCTATGTGCCATGTTTGTTTCTTTTTATGTTTTTTTAGGGATACACTAGACTAGACACCGTGTTGCCAAAACTTGGAATCCAATGGCTGTTGATTTCTGCAACATTCGGGAAGCTCTGCACGCGTGCCGGCACAGATTTCAGCTCCCATATGTGCAAATCAGTGCAGCTTGTGTGCCTGACATGTTCTGTAACTCATTATGTCAAGCTTGGTTCTGATCGAATCTCGGCTGAGCAACTCGGAGATCGTAATCTGCTCAACCACAACGTTCATCCTCAATCTGTGTTAGGACACGAGGTTGCTGCCAATTAGATGGATTTTATTAGCAGCGTGCACAACATTTCAGCCTCTGCACCATTCACAATATCATTTTCTTTTCCTACAAAAGGTCTCCAAGCCCAAGAGCACAGGCTGTTGTTCAAAATGTTTGGCCACCCCACGTTGGACATTTACGCTGTAAAACCCTGTGCCGAGCTTTGTTTTATTTTCACATTCATATTAAGTATATATATTTTCTTTTGTGTTTTTGGAATTTTTTTCATCAAGTGATAATTAAACTAAAAAAATAGCATAGCAGACAGACTATTGAACTTTGGGTTTCAATTTCTGTTTATGGTTTATTTTTATATATATATATATATATATATATTAATGTATAGTCATTTGCATATCCTACCCAGAGTTCCTTGCTGCATATGGGGAATGCGGTACGGGGCTCTGGGATGCAGTTCTTTGAATTGCTGTGATATGCAGATGGCTTCTGCAATAATAATATATATATACTATATATACAGGGCTCAAAATTTCAAGTCCCAAGCAACTAACCAGGCCATAAAAGTTACTCGCCACCAGTTGCTCCACCTAACCCCTACCCAGCCCTTAACTCTGCCGCAAAAACACAGACCCTTAAATTATCTTATGTAATTACACTGCTAAAGGTTTCATTTAGAATAAAGTTACAAAAATAACATTAATATCCAGACATCAGACCCCAGATACATGTATACCCGGTCATCAGACCCCAGTGTGAGCAGAGTGAGGAGGCAAGGAAGCTCCTCTCCACCCACTGCTAGTCTGCTAGTGACAGAGACGAACTGGGTCAGGTTAGGCAACTGTTTCCTGCCACCGTGCAGCCTAGGGAAGGGGGGGCTGCACGGTGGCACCACCGTAATACACAGCACAAAATAATTTATTGTGCTGCCTGCGTGTGCATTTCCACTCGCCCTCACTTAGTTTCCTCTCGCCAAATGCGAGTAGGCGAGTGGAAATTTTGAGCCCTGATATATATATATATATATATATATGATAGAAGACTGTTTCATCAGGAGATCTTTTCCCCTAGGTATAGTTTTAATTCCCAGCTGCTTGCTGTTTGAGACTGCCCAGTCTTTATGGTGTGCTGTGTCGTACTCCCTGAGAAGGCAATCTTTTTGGCTGGGACCAGCAGAGGAGAAGCATGATCCTGAATCCTAACGGAAGTAAATGATCTTTATTTTTCTGAATGTTTTAACTGATATACAGCGTAACTGCCCCATATTGTTAGTAAGGGAAGACCTATTGTTTAGTTAGACTCTGATTGAAAGGAGTAGGTTTTGATTTATGTTGGTTTTCATTTCATTTGGACACTCTGCCTGCAACTGTTGCTGGTAAAAAAATAAAGCAAGCTTTCAAACTTTAAATGCGTGGTCTATATAAACAACACACACACCAGGCAAGAGGGCTGCAATCACATTTAAATATGCATGTCTCCTGATGGTGCCAATAATAATTATAAATTAATAAATAATAATATAAATTTATATATATTACATTTTGTTACATTATATACACACTTTAAAAAAAATTAATAAAAATGAATTGTTATCCTCCAACAGATCCACTGATATCCCTTGCTGGTCACAACTGGAGCATCCGTGACCCCCATGACACCTTATTTGACAACATGAGTTAAAGTCAAAGGATGGTTAACTATTCCTCGTCAAGGGCTGACAGGAGTCAAAGGACACAAAATATGATTTACACGTGTGCTGGACTGGCTGGAATGTCCCTGCAGTTTGGTAAAAAATGTGTCTATGGGGACCCAGATCTGCATTTCCTTGATTGCTTGTGGCTTGAGCACACAAACACAACTACAACAGAGCTGGATAAGATGCTTGGTGCCTTCATAATCCACGGAATTCCATTTTTGATTTGCATTATGCTTTTTTACAATTTACTTTAATATGAATTACAAATGTCCCTATTTCATACAGCTGATAGTGCCGGTACTGAATGGACTAGAGATGGCGCGAGCCCCTGTACGACCTGTCGATATTTGTATGGTAACTGTGTATGCGGTGTGGAGAGCTCTGACTGACTTATGGTTCCTCTGAAATAAAAATTCCTATCACCGTGAGCTTACTGTGCATAAAACGTCAGCATGCTACTGTATATCATTACTTGTTTCCCAGAATAGATGCGAAATAGAGAAAAGACAAATAATTTAAATAAAATTCAAATTCCTTTTCTTGCTTTACCTAAAGCAATTCGGGAAAGTGTAAACAACAAGCAGCCAAGCAAAGATGGAACTTCTAATAATTTATCTATACAAAAACAAATTCAAGTTGTGGTCAAGGAAGCACTTTAACCTGGGGCATGTCAAACTCTGGCCCTCCAGATGTTGGTAGCATACAATTCCCAGAATTCTTTGAGTGCAATAGTTGGCTACAGAATCATGGCAGATGTAGTTCAGCAACAGCTAGGGAGCCAGAGTTTGCCAGCCCTGCTTTAACCTCTTCAATGCAACGAGTCAATTTGAACTTGGGGTACATGAACCTAGAGATGCGATTGGGAGGTGTGGGACAGATGTTTATTGTGGTTTCCCGGCCCTCTTGTATGTTAAAGTCACCCTGTCCCTACAGTTCTATGTGCAGGGTGTTTGTGTTTTCTGTGCCCTAGTCCCTGTTGTTATGTGCTGTATCTGTAAGTAATGCACTCCTTTGTCGTTACCTGCTTCAACCAACACCACCTCCCAGGAACTGGCTGAAACCAGATCTCCCTGCCACCTTCCCCCAGCCATTGTTTATTACACAGGGCATGTGTGTGTGTGTGTGTGTGTGATGGGGGGCTACTGGGAGGCTATTCCGCATGGAAATGCTGGGGCGTGTTTTACCTTTGTATTCTGCACCTCCCCCTTCTGTCTTTGTAACTGTAAACCCGGAATACAGCCATTCCCAGTTTTGTTTTTACCCTGCAACGAGCTCCGGCAATTGACTGGATGGGTTTCTGCCAGAACCAGTACTCCTTCAGGATTCTGACTGCGAAGGGAGCATTATGCATGAGGATACCCATCCTGGGGGATCTTGGGAACCCATCCCCACGTGACAGTGTTGGGATCAAGCTCTTTTCTGGCCCAGCAGTAAATAAACATGACAGTGGAGTTTTATCGGCAGATGCAGGTGGCTCTTAACAACTATAATGGAGTTGTGCCAGCAGAGACAGAGTTGCACTGGAGAGATTGCATCTGAGTGGAGCTTTGGAATGAGCGTTAAAGCACATGGGAAAATACCTGCATACGCCAAGGGAGCAATATTGGAAGCTGCTGGACCTACGGACGGATGCCATTCCTAGGTGAGAAGCCCGAGGAGGAGTGGGAGGCAGAATTTCACCTGCTAGTCTAGAAAGAAATTGAGCTGGATGAGAGCTACAGATCCCTGCGTTGACAGGCAGCCCTTGAACATTATTGGATTGAGAGTGATTGACCCACAGAGGGCGAGGATTTTGATGCCCCTGGATTGTTATATAAGAGCTTTGCTGAGAAGCCCGAGTTTAGGAGCGAGGCTGAAAAGCGCACATGGGATATCTGTAAGTAACAACAGACATTGCTAGGTCTGTCTAGGGTTGTCCGGTTTAGACTTGACCTGGACTTTGTTAATGAGGAGTGGGAGCTGGAGAAAGGCTACAGTCAACAGCAGGTTCTCCAACCCATGAAGCATGAGAAAAACCACTGTGTTTTGGTGAATAAGACTGCGGTCTCCACCGAAGTACCCCTTACGGACAGTGATGGGCTATTGCAGGAGGATTGCCAGGCATCGATGGGCAAGACTGGGGTCTCAACTGGCAATTTACTGGTATGCTAGGCAGCCAGCACAGATCGCCCACAGTATGATCCCAGCCAAGGATGGATGGGGAAGTGTGAAGGCCTGGATTTGTCTGGGCCAGCAATAGAAACCCTCCCTTGAAATACACTTTCAAAATGTGGGACAGAGTGCTGACAGAGGTTATATTTGCCCTGTGATGATGGGACTGCAGTTTCCACCAGTGTGTCCCACTGATTGGCCCAGATCCCCAACCCTTTTCCGAGAAGTCACCGTCCACCCCATATTCTCTCCAGTGGCTGATGGGAGTACCGGGAGATGGTGTGGTTACAAGATACAGATGATGCCGGGGTTGGCTGGGTGAGTTACTTATCTTGAGTGACTTTTTATGGACATAGCTTTGGCGATGAAACAGGAAAAACTGGAAAACAGGAAAAACTGAAATAGAGACTGACCTAGAGAGCAACACGTTCAGGGTCTTCTCCCAGGTTAGTCTCCCGCAAAAGGGGGAGATACCTGGGCCTGTGTATGAGAGGGGAGGCTTTTTCTTATGGAAATGCTGGAGTGTGTTTTACCTTTGTATTCTGCACCTCCCCCTGTCTGTGTTTGTAACCGTAACTCCTAAATAAAGTAATTTCCAGTTTTGTTTTCACCCTGCAAGGAGCTCTGGCTATTGACTGGGTGGATTTGGGCCCTAATCAGTACTCCTTCTGAATGTTATCATTACTGTTAGGGTTACTGATACTATTTATGTTTTTACTAGGATTAGGGTTACTTCTAGGGTTGGGTAACTGTTTGGCTTTCTGGTTCAGTTTGTGTTACGGTTACTGTTTGTTTTTACTAGGGCTAGATTTTCTTCTAGGATTGGGTTACTTGTTAGGTTTGTTGGTTCTGTTTGTGTTATCATTACTGTTATGGTTACTGTTTGTTTTTATTACGGTTACTTACAGGGCTGCATTTCTGTTAGGCCCACCGGTTCTGTTTGTGTTAGGGTTACTGTTTATTTTTGTGTTGGTTTTAGGCTGGGTTCACACCCGGGCGTAGCGCTGCGTCGCACAATGCGCGCGTTTTTTTACGCACGTTCGCGCATACAAAAAAAACGCGCGTTGCAGCGCGTTCGCGGCTATCATATGGCCGCGAACGCGCTGCTGTATGCCCGAAAAGAAGCTCCTGAACTTCTTTTTGCGTTGGCCGTTTTAACGCGCGTTCCTGCGCGCTCTAAAATGCTTAGGTCTGAATGGGGCCCATAGCAAAGCATGGGATTTCCCCGTTCATGCGTTTTAAAGTGTACACGAACGCGCGTTAAAACGGCTAGGTGTGAACGGGGCCTTAGGGCAGAAGCTAGTATTGCACAAAGAGCAAAATGTTTTTTTTTCCAGTTAACAAAATAATTTCAATGGATCCGAAAAAGATTACATCAATTTGATAACATTTTATAAATTTCAGTCAATTCGGCGTCGCAATGATTCGGAATTCCGGGTGCTCCTGAATCGATGAAATGCCAATATTTCGTCCGAAAATCTATTCGGTCGAAAAAGAATGCACTTGTCTATCTATCGTCCGGCTGCATAAAGAGAAAGCTGAACACAGATTCAAACAATAGAAAATACCTAGAGGGACTAACTAAAAAGGCGTTCCTAGAATTGGTGAAAATAAAACTAGACATCTAAGGATGGAGACCTCTAATAGAATTAGCTTTTAATAAATACCAAGTTAAGATCGGCTATAGCTTACAGCTATCTATGAATAAAAAGATGGAAGAAAACCCCAGATAATGAAAAAGCTTAAATAATTCTAACCTAATCAGGTCTATTGTATGGAATTATAAATAGACTCCTATTCTTAGTCATCCCTCATCTATGAAATGTAAACGACTGCAAGCTACAACTTATCATTAAATGTATTGTTATCTGCATCAAAAAAGAATAGAACGTGTTGCTTTTTCTGTGCTTGAGTAGCAATTGTATCAAAGAAACGGTGTTGGGAATTTTTTTTTTTTTTTAGCGACACTCTAATCATCCTGACACTTTGCTGTTTTAAAGTGGTCGGGATGTGAGGAGTACCTCCCTTCTCTCTCCCCACCCCAGCCCCGATTTGGAGAAACTGCAGAGTGAAGTGGAGGAGTTTCCTCAACTCCACTCAGCATCACCAGCAGCTGGAATTTTGAATTTTTCGTTTTTCGGAATTGTACATGTTTTTCGAAATTTCGACCGTTTTTCGTATTTTCGTGTGACTTTGCTCGTTTTTGTATCGACTTTTTGTAATTACGGAAATTTTCGTTTTTTCGGAACGTCTGTTCTCCTCGTTTCAAAGCAATAAATTTCGATTTGACACATTTCAAGTCCATTCGAAAATTCCGAAAATATTTTGTTTTGGCTCGGAAAACTTTTCGGATCTGCCATTTTCCGATCTAAAAATTTTCGGAAATTCGGCCGCATCCGAAAACATGAATCGGGAAATTTCGTGGAAATTCCGAAATTCCGAAACCCGAAACGCACATCCCTACTCATTATTTGTGATTAGGCATGTTGCTACTCCAACATCATAAAATGTACATTTCTGCCAGTGACCAAAGCAAACGACTAGAGCCGCCGCCGCTCTTTAAGTTCCCAATTACCATTAATTATAATGATACATGAGTATGTGTGCAAGCAATATGAGATCTCATCTCTCTTCCATGCAGATTATGTAACACGATTTCCCAGAAACCCACATATTCTGAAAGCTTTTGTTATTTTTAAATGTGCTTTGAAACCAAGCAGCGGTTTGAAAAAAAATTCTCTCGCGGCGGTAATTACTGTCAGTGGGGATTTTTACCCACATTTTGCTGAAGGCAAAAAAGACACCACAGGAAAACAGTGTCAATTATGTATCGTAATGCGAAAAGATATTCCTTCTTGGCTCCGGCAATAAAAAGAAGATTGGATCAATAGTCTACTGTGTTATCTTTTTTTTTTTTTTTCCGAAGGCCATAAAAAAAAAGGCTCGCTCCTACCCTAGGCCCTCGGGCCAGTTCTTATCACGGAATCATGACACCGCTCTAGACGCCGGACTGCCGTACAGAGAAATCACACAGAAATCCAGAAAAAAAAAAAAGTCGGGTTTCCGCTCCTGGTGGATGGCACTTTCAGGGTTGAACAAATCGTATTCTATTTCCAATCCATTGCTTGTTTATTTCTGCAGAATATTTGTAATGAAATTATGGTCCATTAATAAGATATGCTGTATCCTGCAGTGGTGACTCTATGAACCATACAATGGGGGCAAATAAGGTTCCACGGTCAAAACTAGGACGCACAAATAATTGTAGAGGGGATGCACTCAAGGAGTCTTTGATTGCCATGTATGAAATACACATAATCTACAGAGAAAACACAATGCAAAGAGTCTGTCTTTTGAAGGTTAACTGTAACCTGAGCTGACCTGTCACTCCAGGAGGTGGAGGAGATGCTGCTCAGAGGTGGCTCTATAATTAGGCAAACTAGGCAGAAGCCTCAAGCCTCACTCAAACGGGAGCCTCACCCAATATGGTTTGTATGGAATTTCAGCCTGTATGCGATCATGTGTTTGCTGATATTCTATATCAATGACTCCTACATCTAGCAACCAAACCACCAGCAGTGGGGACTACAAGGAAGGGGGACTCCAGAATATGGATGGGTCTACTAACCCCCCGCTTCCTCTACTGATTGCACTGCCTCTATGCTGCAAAAAAACCTCTTGAATTTCTTGACTGACATAGACCTTTCACCAATGTAGACATTTAAGGCCTTATTGACCAGCAGAGCAGCACACAACACAATTTGCATTGATTAGTATGTGCCGTCCACCTGCAGGAGTTATCACGATTCCCATTCTGTACTATACTGTGCTGTGCCGTGCGTCACTTTGAACCTAGGGTACATGGGCCTAGAGATGTATTTGGGAGGTGCAGGCTTGATGTTCTACATTGCTTCCCTGTTCTCTCCTATGTTGAAGTCACCCTGTACTTGTAGGGTGTTTGTGTAATCTGTGTTATGTATGAATACTGTTATTGTCTGATCTCTGATTACTGTTACTATGGTTTATAGGATTACTGTGTGTGTCACTGTAGCCTTTCCCAACTCCCCTATCTGGAATGTGTTTGTATCTGTTAAGGGATTGAATGGATATTGTTCGATCTTGTTTGCCAAATGTCGTGCAATGGGTCTTGGTGACTAGAGTTAATGCCCTTATCTGTCCCTGGTCTAATTATGGCATAGACAGCAAGACCGGCAGGAGAGCAGACAACTGCAGAAAACTAAGAACAGAAATATAGGGGAGGGATTAATGATGAAGTGCTGTAACATGCCAGGGTGTCTTTTCCATTGGCTGCCACACTCCGGCCTCGGACTGTATATATATATATATATATATATATGTAGCTCAATAAAGGCGTTCAGTTCAATAAAGGCGTCCAATTCCTGTCTGTTAAACCTCTAGATCTGCATGTCGCCTCATTTCTGTTGGCTTGCTATCACCACACCTTTGCGAGTACCCTTCCTTAAGCTTCAGCTAAGGGCTGGAGAAAGGCACGAAAGACTGCTGGTGAGAGAACGGGTTCAGGCGAGGAAGCGACATTAACAGATTTTACCCAGTCGGGGTACAGAGATCTGTTACAATTACCATATGTGTTCTACATATATTTTGGAATACCTTTATGAATAAATATCAGTTTTCAGTATTTTTTTGATTCTGCAGGTCTTAAATTATTTAATTACGGGAAAATTATGTTTCGGGTGCTCCCATATGTCCCTGAAACACAAAGTTCACTCCTATTCATACTTTTGTCTCCACTCAGAGAAAACATGTTAATGTGGTCGCTGTGTCCTTCCTCTAGGTCCCTCTACTTACTCCTAGACTTGCAGATAGAGAAAAGGGGTTCAGGCACACCAGTTCAGATATTTATTAGAGCATGAAGGCAGGCAACATTTCGGCTGTACACAAGAGCCTTTCTCAAGCTTGTCTCGGGCATATCCATAAAAGATGCTATCTAAACAGTAGACAAGCAAGAACTGAATACTCAGCATTAGGGTGTGAGTGGGCACCACAACCTTTCCTGTCTATCATATCCTGCATCATTCTTGTCATATTTAGTGTACTGGATCCCATCTGTCAAGCTTGGACCCCAAGCCTCAATGATCTTCTCAAAGCCAGGTCAACCGTCATTTTTGGAATATTCTTGTTCATGAGAATTTTCCACCAGTTTCCACAATGTTAGTCGGCATTCTAAAAACGCACTTCTTAAGTGATACGCAACCATGTACCCAAGAACTGTTCTTAATATGGCCTACTTGTGCATCGAGATCTCCTCATCCTGTTTTCTGTCTCACTGTTTTACATCTTATTAGTCTTGCATATGTGTTGTGACATTAATATATATGTTCTATGTCTTAACTGTTGATATTAAGATCTATAATTCTGGGAATATTGCACTCAACCCTCTTTGTAGTCATGCAGTGCACCTTCCAATTGACATTTAGTCCAAACCTTAGTCTCCTGTTGCTTCTCCCTATTTCCATACAACTTTGTTTATCCATTATTGTCAGACACTCACCGATGACGTCCTCGTTGTTTCCTCATAAACACATCACAGCATGTCACATCCTTCACAGTATCGGATATAATTGATCTTCATCGTTCAACAGCCAGCTTCTGAATGACGCCTGCATGCATAAGGATTGACCCTCAACTTTAGACGCTGCAAATGCACCGGAGTTCTCCACCTCCTCAGATTATGCAAAAATTACTTGGAACCAACGTAATGGCGTCCCCTATAAAGAAGATGTCAGGATGTTGAGTCCTTGCTCAGTTATTGATTGTTATCTTAGAACTAATATGTATTTGTTTCTGATTTAACTCAGGTTCACCTGGATTTGAACCTTGCTGGTGACCTCACTCCTCTCCATGATTACTGCCAACTCTTGACCTTTATGGCTAGTCTAACCGTATCGCATGTTTGTCATCTGCACATTGCCTGTTTGTTTGACCAAGCCTCTTTATTATCTGTACTGTCACATATATCACCTGGCTATATGGCTACTTGCCAGGCGGATTGAGATATATATGATATGGCTCTAGTTCCTGTCACAGGACATGAGGGGGTGCTGTGACCATTCCTGTCTCTCACAGGCACACTACCCTGCATCGGCAGCTCCAATTATACAGCACCGAGGGACACGTGGGAAGCTTCAAAACACAAATTATTATTAATAATCTATTCTTAATGCACAGCTCATCAGGGATAAATTATCCATTCCGGACGGCCAGTAACAAGGACATACGCTCCATTAATATGACCTCCATGTTATACAGTGAAGTAGGTACTGGTGTAATTCTCTGCAAACTAATCTGATTATTTTCACAATGTCAGAACTGTTACGGTCTAGGAGGATGGCAGGGGCACTGGCGGATCCAGAGAGGGGTCACTTGCCCCCCATTCTAAGCTGAAATACCATTATAGGTGATACAGGGGACGTTTGAACCACAGTACAGTGGGTATAGAAAAGAATCACCCCCTTGAAAATAATCTAATTTTGTTGCTTTGCAGCCTGAAAGCAGGCAGACACAGTTTGTTTCTATAGTTGGATGTTATAAGTTGCACTGAGTAAAAGTAAAAGATATAACCCCAACATTTCAGACAAAAATAAAGACCATTTAATAACAGAATCTCTGAGTTGGAAAAAGGATCACCCCTCCTAAAAATGACTTGCAAACACAATCTGGTGTAGCTAATCACCTTCTCAACTGAACACACAGACATTTGACTTTCAACTGTGATAATCTGTGGTCATATTGATTATCTCAACCTGAAAAGAGCTTTCCTGGAGCATCTCAGGCCTTGGTAGAGCAACTGAAGCAAACAATCAACTAAGGGTGGGAAGAACCTGTCAAAAAATCTCCGATGATAAAGGTGTGGACAGGCGAAAGTCAGGAGATGGATACAAAAAAAATTCAAATGCTTTATCAATCAATGACATTTTGGTGCTCTCTGAATAACCCCCAGAGTGTGGGTCAAATGGGAACCCTGTTTCTCCTACAGAGATAATGGATGAAGTGCGTCCCGCCTCATCTCGACCCCTGGACAATGGCCGATTTGGTCAGCAGAGGACAACCATGATCTTCTTCTTTCAGGATTTTTATGCATATTTCCTGGGAAATTCACATTTTACCCCACGCACGTGTGATTGGGAGCTGAAGATTAGAAACAGGAAAAAACTTGACATATTGTTAATTTCAAGGCGTATTTTTCCAGTTTAGAGCCTGAGGGCTGTTGGTCTTTACCACGACGCACGTATTTCATGGCTTTGCATAACCCTTGTTCTGAATAATTTCCAACAGCATAATGTACAGCATAATGAATGGCTGCATATCTTTTATTAATTCATCTGTCTCTATAAACAACTGAGAGTTCTTTACGTCTAGGTTTATGGATCCAGCCCAGCATAAATTATCCATTTTAAAACATATAGTTCAATAACTATGATATCTATGTTATGGAATGTAAAGATTAGACTGATTTGACTTCATAATAAATCCTGATGATATTTTATGTCTTCTCATACCGTAATGTTGGGCTCACAGACTACAAAGGGTATCTTAACGGTTTTTCAAGATTAAAGTGTAGAGGGATAAGGTCCAGGGGGTTATAATGAATGGAAATCCCTGTACAGTACAGATACAAGGTGTTACTGCAATTCCCAACGGTGTCAAGTGCAGCGGAAAGGTCAAGAAGAATAAGCAGGGAGAAGTAACTTCTGGTTTTAGCAGCATCTAAATCATTAGTCACCTTGGTCAGAGCAGTCTCATTAGAGTGCTGGGAGTAAAAGTTGGACAGGTGCAGGTCAAGTAGGGAGTTGGCAGCGAGAAAACCGGTGACCTGGAGTTCTAAGATTTTTGAGACAAGGGGAGCAAAGAGAAGGGACAGTAGTTTGAAGGGTAGGTGGGATAGAGAGATGGCTTCTTTTATAATGGGGGTGATCAGAGCACATTTGAATGCTGAGGGGAAGAGTCCAGAGGCAAGGGATAGGTTGAAAATATGAGCCAAAGCATGGAAAATAGCCGATCGGTATACCAAATAAGGTGCGAGGGGATGGGATAAAGTGAACAGGTGGCCGGGCAGGAGGACATGAGAAGTGCTGAGCCATCCTCCTCTGAGACCGGAGAAATGGAAGACTTAGTGGAAAAAGGGGGCAGGGAGTGACGGAGTGAAATGAGGTTGATTGGTTAATGGAAGAGGACAATGAAGAGATTTCTAGTCTGTTTAGTAACCTTATTGGTGATTGAAGTAGTTGGCAAAGCTGAAGTTCTGCTTCTCCCTGTTGTAAATTCTTTGCATGCAATGTCCATCTCTCTAAACTCTGTATTTCTGATTCACAGCCACACTTCACTTCAATCCTCCCCTCTGCTGTCCCACCTGCACCACACAACCCTTTTTTCACACACAGATACACACTGATCGCCCCCACACTGATCTTCACAAATAGACATCCTCCCCCTAGACATTCCTGACCCCTTTCTTCCCCAGATCGACATCCCTTCTCTCCACCCCATAGATAGACATCCTCCCAAATAGACAAACATTCCCATGTCATTGCTTGCTTGGAGGTCTCAGAATCAGACAGCTCTTGAAGCAAGTAGAGTTCCATGCGGGGCACTTGCTCTGTCCATTTACTTGACAGGTGTAGGCAGTGGCACAGGGGGCCCGCCGAAGTGTGGGGCCCAGAGCACATACCCGGGTTGCTGCACCCTAAGGGCAGGCTTGGCCGAAAGGGTATTCCATTCCCTCTGAGGATATAGTAGAGGAACTGCATTTCTACACATTTCTACTCAACTTTACCTCTGGTGTGCATGTTGGACACTTGTAATTTGTGACCTCAGGACTTGAGTGCGCTTAGTGGTTTTGTCGGTTTCTCCAAATGTTTTGGTGTTTGTTAGATAATAGCTCAATTTCAGTGTATTATTTTAAAAACCGTTTACAGGCCTGTGGAATAAAACTCCCAGCAAGACAAATTTTGATTAATATGGTTTCCAACGTGAGCATTATCGGATTTTTTTTGGCTCCAGTAACCTCCCCAAGTGGCATCCTAAGTGGACGTTCAGAGTTGATTTCCTGGAGTTGCGGGACTGGAGGAAGGAACTGCAAGGCCCACTTTTTACTCTGGGTAAACGCACATCTATATCACGCTTTCTCTCACGCTTCTACTCTTTACTTCTACCTTTCTCCTTAAATGGAACTCCTGCCCCTCTACCACGACCCCTACGCTATCTGCAGCTCTCCCTCCCTCCTCTCGTCCCACATGATGGCCTCACATGAGCTCCTTTGTTTCCTCAGAACATGGTCTCCCTCTAACTCTCGTGCTGCCAATCACTCCCACAAATCCCATTCCCACCTTCTCTTTCTCACCCTCCTGCTGTTACTCTATTCAGGTGACATATCCCCTAACCCTGGCCCCACAACACATCCAATACTTCCCTCTCATCCTATCTCCATCGCACATAAATCACCTCCCTGCAAGCCCAGCAACCTCATTCCCATCATCCCTCAGCGCCTGTCCTCTTTCTCCTGCGCCCTCTGGAACGCTCGCTCTGTGTGCAACAAACTCACAGCCGTCCATGACCTCTTCCTTTCAAACTCCTTCAACCACCTAGCTTTAACTGAAACCTGGCTAACTCCCTCTGACACGGCCTCCGCTGCTGCTCTCTCACATGGTGGTCTACACTTGAGCCATACCCCCAGACCGGGTGAGAGAAATGGTGGCGGGGTCGGAATCCTGCTCTCTCCCACCTGCACCTACCAGCATCTCCCTCCACCCCCATCCCTCTCCTTCTCCTCCTTCGAGACACACTGCATCCGCCTGTTCTCTCCTCTGGCTCTCAGGGTGGCAGTCATCTACCGCCCACCGGGACCAACCTCCCAGTTCTTTGACCACTTTGCTACCTGGCTTTCTCACTTCCTGTCTTCTAATCTTCCATGCCTAATTCTCAGGGACTTCAACATTCCCATTGACGATCCTTCCGCCCCTGCTGCCTCCAAACTTCTTTCACTCACGTCCTCCCTTGGACTCCCACAATCCTCCCTCCTCCCTACCCACCGCGATGGTCACACTATTGACCTTGTCTTTTCCAACCTCTGCTCCATTTTTGAGTTCAAATGTCGCCCTTTCCCCATCTCTGACCACCACCTTCTCTCTTTCAACCTATCTGGACTTCCTAAACACCCTGCTCCCCCACCCCGCACACACACTCGCAGAAATCTACATGCTGTGGACCCCCATCAATTCTCCAACCTACTTCACCACCTCCCTCATACCTCATCCTTCACCTGCCCTGATGCTGCCACTAATCACTACAACACTACGCTTATCTCTGCTCTAGACACTCTTGCTCCTCTTCGACTCTGTAAGGCCCCACGCCGCCAGCTTCAGCCCTGGCACACCCTCCAGACTCGCTACCTGCAAAGATGCTCCCGCACTGCAGAGCGTGCCTGGAGGAAATCCCTCTCTGAAGCTGATTTTGTTCACTTCAAGTTTATTCTCCGGTCATACACCTCTGCCCTCCACTTGGCCAAGCAATCCTTCTTCTCATCTCTTATATCTACGCTGTCCTCCAACCCTAAACGGCTCTGGTCCACCTTCAACACCCTCCTCTACCCACCTGCACCTACCCCCACAGCTGCCTTCAGCGCTCAAGACCTGGCAGACTACTTCCTCAGTAAAACTCTAACTATCAGAAGCAACATCCCAACACAAGATAGTTATCTGCCACCTCCACTCCCACAGGTCCCCTCTGCCACCCTCTGCCGCTTCCTCCCAGCCACTGAGGAGGAAGTCAATTCCTTATTGTCCTCCTCACACCACGTGCCCGCTCGACCCCATTCCCTCACATCTAATTCCTCCCCTCTCCTCCTCCCTCACCCCTGCTCTCACACACATCTTCAACCTATCTTTCTCCACGGGCTCCTTTCCATCCGCCTTCAAACACGCGCTAGTTACCCCTTTACTAAAGAAACCATCCCTAGATCCCAACTCTCCATCCAACTACCGCCCTGTGTCCCAGCTTCCCTTCACATCAAAGCTCTTAGAAAAACTAGTCTTCAACCGCCTCTCCCTCTTCCTGTCCTCCAATTCCCTACTTGACCCCCTGCAATCTGGCTTCCGTCCCCTACACTCAACTGAAACTGCCCTCACCAAAGTCACCAACGACCTCCTAACTGCTAAAAAACACGGCCACTATTCTATTCTCATCCTGCTTGACCTCTCGGCTGCTTTTGACACTGTTGACCACCCCCTCCTTCTACAAACCCTCAACTCTCTGGGTCTCGGTGACACTGCACTTGCTTGGGTTGACTCCTATTTATCCAACAGGTCCTTCTGTGTGTCCTTTTCTGGTAACTCCTCCTCCTCATTGCCTCTATCTGTTGGTGTAACTCAAGGCTCTGTCCTTGGTCCTCTGCTCTTTTCCATCTACACCTCCTCCCTGGGCAAAATCATCAACAGCTTTGGCTTTAATTACCACCTCTACGCTGATGACACTCAGATCTACCTCTCTACCCCTGATCTCTCTCCCCCTGTCCTTTCAAAAGTCAGTGACTGTTTATCTGGCATCTCCTCCTGGATGGCCTCCCACCACCTAAAGATCAACATGTCAAAGACTGAACTCCTACTTATTCCTCCCTCCAATGCCTCCCCACCTCCTGACTTCTCTATCACGGTGGAGGGTATCACCATCTCCCCATCAAACCAAGTTCGCTGTCTTGGAGTTACACTTGACTCTGCTCTTTCCTTCATCCCCCACATCAAGTCTCTTTCCTCCTCCTGCCGATACCAACTGTGTAATATTTCCAGAATTCGGCCATTTCTTACCGCTGTCACCACAAAACAACTCATACACGCCCTGGTAATCTCCCGACTCGACTATTGCAATAATCTCTTATCTGGCCTCCCTCTGTCCCGCCTCTCCCCCCTACAATCCATCCTGAACGCCTCCGCCAGGCTAATTCACCTCACCCGCCGCTCTGTCTCTGCCGCTCCCCTCTGCGAGTCCCTTCACTGGCTCCCCATCCACTGCAGAATTAAGTTCAAAATCCTTATCCTTACCTACAAAACCCTCACTAACTCAGCTCCCCACTACCTGTCCTCACTAATCACCAAATACACCCCAGCCCGCTCCCTAAGGTCAAACAGTGACCTGCGCCTAGCTTCTCCCCGCATCACCTCTTCTCATGATAGACTGCAGGATTTCTCACGCGCAGCCCCCACTCTCTGGAACGCTCTCCCTCGTACTGTCAGACTTTCCCCTAACTTCTCTTCCTTCAAACGCTCCCTTAAAACATTCCTATTTAGGGAAGCCTACCACCCAACTCACTGACACAACCATCAATCACTCTCACCTTACAGTCCTCTCCTCCTGTTTCCAACCCCAACCCTCCCAGATTGTGAGTTCCTACGGGAATAGGGCCCTCATCTCCTCCTGTACTGTTTGTCAAATGTTGTTCAATGTATTGTAACCCTGTCTATACTGTGCTTATTGTACAGCGCTGCAGAATATGCTGGCGCTTTATAAATAAAGAATAATAATAATAATAATAATTGCGTGATTCCGCGATTGCATGAAACGGGGAAATCTAGGGCCTTAGTGTTGCCAATGGCAAACTATCTGGATTAGAGAGTGTTCAATTGCTGATTTGTGTGCTAGCTGAACAAATGAACATTCGTTCTTCCCAGTCCCCAAAGAGAACATTGTTTGGTCTAGTGATATATGTGAAAGGCTGATTATCGACTGAAGTAAAGGTACGTTGCCCACTTCCTTATTTCCCCATTCTGTTAATGAGGTTGACACATATTAATAGATGATGATGGTTTGGGGTCAATTGAGAATGAGAAACGTGCTGTGCGAGCCAGACATGTGACAAATGATCAGGTTACTGGTATCTCGGTTGAGGGAAAACTGAGGAGCCCGGATTATACAGAACTACATACACCAGACAATGTGCTGGGGCATCTCAGAACTCAAGAAGGAACATTCATCACCCCTATCTTCCGAAACCAGTTATATATTAAACTACCATAAATAACAGGCAATTGTGTTTTGCAATATTAGTTGAATACTAGATAATATTAAATATTATATATGTAAGAAAAATATAATAAAACACATTGTAAAATTTAAAAATTCTGATCAGAATTTTGTTATAAAATGTAAATAAACACAAAATCTAATTTCACTTTTAAGAAGTAATGGAATCTTACAAGATCTACATGCATGCATATTTTATTTATATAGCACCTGGTAAATTACTGTATATGGAGCCCCCTTATTTACATCTAGAATGTTGGGTTCTCTATACTACAATAAATCAATATAACATTAACTACAACAATCTCATTCATTGTTGATACTTACATTGCTACGGTTTCATTTTATTTTTTTGTAGAAATGATTTTACCAGGAAGGATACATTGAGATTTCTCTCTCGATTTCAAGTATGTCCTGGGTGGCGAGTATGTAATTGTGGTTAGATATATATATATCAGATGCTATAGGGTTAAACCTTGAGGGGTAGGAAACAAACGGTTAATCCATCCTGACACCCTCTGCACTCCCACTTGTAATCCTTTCGTTATCATTGAAACCTTAACTTTATCCAGCGCTGGTCTCTCTCTGAACCCTGCAGGATGTAACACAGTGCAGGAAACAGCATGTCACGTGACCACAAAGTGGTTGGACACTCCAGCCAATCCAGTGGCTTTCAAAGCCATTTGTGGAACATGGTTCCCACAGGTCCTGGAGCCCAGGAAGTGCTTGCTGAACTCAGGGTATGGTTGAGACCAACAGGGTTATTCGAGGAGCACTGACGTGGCCACGAATTTGCACTGAACAGTGAATTTCCCCATACGATGCAATTTCGTGGCCTTTCGACTATTCAAAAAGCTGGCAGTTGGCCAAATATTGGCGAATTGCCAGCGAAATACGGTGATCTTTGGTGGCAGCGAACTCCTCATAGAGAAGTAAAGGTTAATCTATTCAGAGAACACCGAAATGTCAGTAAAATGCCCTGATTTTTGGTGGATTCCTTTGAGAGGTTTAAACAGGCGAGTCGCATAGGTTTCAATGTAAAAAAAAAATCCCTGTTTTTCTTAAATACTGTAGTTATTCAACCATTTATTCCTTTCATTTGCAGCAAAAAGTAAAAAAAAATTAGGATTTTTTGGTGAAATATTTTTATCCTTTTAACAGACCTTTTTATTATTATTCATAGGACCTTACATATTATTCCCAGGCATTTCATGCAGTACTTCGTTTGAAAACGCCTTTTAAAAGTTGCATTTTGTTGTTGTTGTTGTTGATTTTTTACCCCTGTTCGGTGGTCTGGTTAGCACCATTTTTTCAGATTGATTCAATGGTTGTGCAGTGTTTTTTATTTTTTATTCGTTCGGCAGGTCTATTCTCCGCACTTCAGGAACCATGCTGTGAATGCTGAATTCACCACAGGGTGGGCGAATTTTACTACCCAAAGTGTTGGGAACAAAAGAAAGGCATGAAATTCCACTGGAATTTCGGTGCTCTTTGAATAACCCTGTATGTGTCTCTAAATTCAGAGGGCTGAATCAGCCCTCCAGGTTCCCCTTCAGAGAGGGAGATAAGGGAAATCTGATCACCCAGAGACGATTGAGTGGTCCCCTTGCATGGAGTGTCCCTTTAATTGAACATAGAGTAACAATAAGAATTTAGCTACTGTCTGTAACAACAAAGTAACACTTTGAAGTTTTGGCCCAAAAACCCCAAAAGTGCTAAAATAAAAATTCTCCGGAGTAATTGCCCAATTTTTGTCTTCAAATTGCGATTTATACGTATGCCTTGGCAGAGCGGAGGCTGTAACACGCCATGCTTTCCTTGCAATGAGCCGCTTGGCGTTCAAGGCCTGTTTCTTATATAATGAAAAACAAATCTCGCCCGCTTGTCCCCATTGGATAAATAGTTTCCCATTTAACTTATTTGTCTGGCGCCTTCTGCGGATCTACTTATCACATAACAGATGAACACAAGGAATAGAGGTTACGCCTGGGCCACTCAATTGT
Organism: Leptobrachium leishanense; assembly: GCA_009667805.1. Taxonomy (NCBI): domain Eukaryota; kingdom Metazoa; phylum Chordata; class Amphibia; order Anura; family Megophryidae; genus Leptobrachium; species Leptobrachium leishanense. The sequence goes on along the minus strand of CM019074.1, from coordinate 88,026,497 downwards.
TACATTCAATCCCGATGGATATTTTCCAGCTTATTTTATATGTATGAAATAGCATTTGCCACGCCGCAGCGCAGATGATCAAATGCAGGGAAAATAAATGAATGCAAACATCTAGTCAGATAAATCTGAAAAGGACGGCACGTGTTGCGTGTTTGCAGAAAGTATGAAACTTAATCAGCGAACACAAGACGGGTGATGGATTGTGGTCGGGAAGGAGTGATCGTACGGATCTGATAAGCAATCTCATGTAAGTGTTTTTTGTTAATGTTTTACATGCTCTCTGATTTGAACCTCATTCATCCTGTCCTGAGCGAAATGACTCGCTGGTGTTATAGGGTCTCGCATACATCGGCAGAGATGGCCCCAGAGACCCTCTCTTTTAGCCAATTACTGTTGAGGAAGACGGATGTGAGATTCTCGTGCTTCAGGGTTGAGAGTAGGGATGTGCGTTTCGGGTTTCGGAATATCGGAATTTTCACGAAATTTCCCGATTCGTGTTTTCGGATGCGGCCGAATATCCGAAAATTTTTAGATCCGAAAATGGCAGATCCGAAAAGTTTTCCGAGCCGAAACGAAATATTTTCGGAATTTTCGAATGGACTTGAAATGTGTCAAATCGAAATTTATTGCTTTGAAACGAGGAGAACAGACGTTCCCGAAAAAACGAAAATTTCCAAAATTACGAAAAGTCGATACAAAAAACGAGCAAAGTGACACGAAAATACGAAAAACGGTCGATATTCCGAAAACAAGTACAATTCCGAAAAACGAAAATTTCCGAAATTACGAAAAGTCGATACAAAAACCGAGCAAAGTGACCCGAAAATACGAAAAATGGTCGATATTCCGAAAAAAAATGTACACGAAAAACGAGTCGAGCCGAACCGAATCGAAACAGAAATCGGTCGAAACGAGCCGAATCAAAAAGTTGAAAAATCTGAAAAATCGAACCGAAAAAAAAATCGGTGCACAAGCCTAGTTGAGAGCTAAATTATTGAACTGGTTTATGATGTTTCTATATCAATGTTTTTGTTTTTTGTTGTTGGGTAAATGGCCCGCTGCAGAAGGGTGGTGGTTCAGCCTTGAATTTCAATTTCTGGTGTCGTAACCATAGGTAGAAACACCACCAAAGCCTGTAGTTGGTTCGTTGCAAAACTAAATGAATACCAAGGGCTCTACTTCCCTTTTCGAAGATGTATTTATTGGTCAGGACGTTGGAAACCGTGATGTTTCCTCTAAGACAGGCCTTTCTTTTAACCTTAAGGCTAGGGTCAGACTAACGCATTTTTCACGTTGTCCGTGAAAAAGTGCGTTCGAACGAATGGACGTATTTTTTCACGGAATACGCAATAGCGGTCATACGATGCGCAGTTTCATCCGTGATTTTGTACGGATCATCAATAAAACACTTTTTGGGTCTGGACGTTATGTTGGCCGGACATTAGCAGCGTCTGACGTCTCCTAATCACGCACACACGCCGCTAGCGGACGCAGCGCACTCTGTACGTCAGTACTAGTGGTTTCACGTTCTCGAAAAAATGCGTTTGTTTGCCGCTTGCATTGCGCGGCCGCACTTTTGTGCGACCGTACTTCGTATATTGGCCGTCATTGCCCGGCATCTGCTGCTAGCACGGCCGTGATTAAGTGCGCCTGCACGCGCGTTCGCACTGCCTCAGTCTGACCCTAGCCTAAAAAGGCCTGTAAGGTGGAACATCGCATGTATTGATCCAATAAATCTTGAAAAGGGAAGTGAAATGTGGGTTTTCTCTATTTTTACATACAGTTCAGGATGTTGATTGATCCTGGACTGCAGTGGGAGCGTTGGTCCATGTGGAAAATGATTATCTAGTTGGTTTGTTGTCCTGGCAGTATTGATATGATATGGAGGCCCACGCCTGGCAGTAGGCTGTATTATTAAAATATATATTTTTGGTAACTTTCTGGCATGGAAAAAGAGAAAATGCCGAGATTGAATCTTAAGGATCTCTTCAGTCATGGAGGGCTGTTGGGTTAGTTATATCTATGTTTTGGAGTCAATGTCCCTGTGTAGGAAATCAGTCCACTTCCACAGTCCTAGTCCCTTCCATGCCTAGAGCCAGAAGAGGTTTTGTTAGGTTTTTTTGCCGAGGCCTTAGGTTTTCTTCTGATTCTCTGTGCCTCTATTTGGTGCTAGCGGCTTTTCCTTGTCCCTTGAACACCTCTAAAAATTGTTTGGCTGGTACCTGTGGTCCTTTTATTCCCAGCACTCTTCTTTGAAAATTGGTGCCATTAACTCACAGGTTTGATGCTCATTTAGTGCACCTCCTGAACCAACACCGACCCACATCATTCTGATAGTGATATTGATAAAGGACGCTCTGTGTGCCTATATATAACATTAAGCCCAAGTGTCGTCATAGTGACACTACTAGGTGTTAGCGTAACGATGCAATTCCCGTTCCATGCATGCATGTTCTGGCACGCATGGATGACGTCCGTCAAAGAGACCCCTATATAAGCCTTCAGTCTCCTCTCAGACCTTGCCATTTTGTGGTTGTTTCTTGAACCTTTAATGTGTTCTATAGCCTCTGTTGATACTTCTAGTATATTGACCCCGGAGGGTATTGTCTACTGTTGATCTCTGGCATCCCTAATCCCTTTGTCTCTTCAATTACATGCTTCTCTTTTGCTCCTTGACCTTGGCTTGCCTTTTGATTAATCTTTCTTGTTTTTCTCCTCTCAGTCAAGCCCTGCCGTTATAAGGACCAGTATGTAGCAGAATGCTTGGTTGTGTAGGGAGAGGTATTAGCAGTAGGAAAAGGGAAGTGCTCATGCCACTGTACAGAGCACTGGTGAGACCTCACTTGGAGTACTGTGTGCAGTACTGGAGACCGTATCTCCAGAAGGATATAGACATCTTAGAGAAAGTTCAGAGAAGGGCTACTAAAATGGTGTACGGCTTGAAGGAGAAAAGTTACCAGGAAAGGCTTAATGATCTTAACATGTACAGCTTGGAAAAAAGACGAGACAGAGGCGATATGATAGAAACATTTAAATACGTAAAGGGAATCCACAAGGTAGAGGAAGGGAGTATATTTAAAAGGAAACAAAGTAGCAAAACAAGAGGACATAGTCTTAGATTAGAGGGGCAAAGGTTTAAAAGTAACATCAGGAAGCATTATTTTACTGAGAGGGTGGTGGATACATGGAACAGCCTTCCAGTTGAAGTGGTAGAGGCCAAAACAGTGATTGAATTTAAGCAAGCATGGGATAGGCATAAGGCTATCCTAAACAAAAGATAAATCCAGGTAAGTATCCATGTAATTGGGCAGACTAGATGGGCCGAAAGGTTCTTATCTGACGACATTTTTCTATGTTTCTATGTTTCCCTATGTTCTCTTGTTTTGCTATTTCCCCTTTGTTTGCTTTCTTTATTGTTTTTTTTCCTTCTTACCTACTTTTAGCCCGACCACTACAAGGACCGGTGTTAGGTTTTCTGCTGGAGTTGTTTGTTCCTCATATTCTCTGTGTTGGGAGGACTTACGGTAACCGTTACACAAAATATCCAGTTGGAAACACGTGTTTGGCCTAAATTTTTCTATTCCTCTACGATATGTCAGATTTAGCCCAAACCCCATCATGATTATGACCTTTAACTTTAATCTACCAGCAGCCACTGTACTCTTGTATTTTTGTCTTTGAGTACGAACTCCTGTGGGTAACATTAACTTTGACCTCCATGCTTCTCCATTTCCACTGGGTCAAGGTGTTGACTGAAAGAGGGGTCAGTCTCCGCTTTCATGTTTTATTGTCCCTGTCCTTGCACCCGGAGCATCATCTCAGAAAGGTGATTGATAGGTTTAATGATCGGATCATATCTTACAATACATCACCATTTAGACATCTGTCGTGTCAGCTCCCCAGAGCCCGTCATCCATCATGCATCAAGGATGAAGTCCTTGAACAAGGCACAACACGTATCACGGTGAGAAGGAGTAAAAAGCAAACAGCTGTGCCAAAATACTCCAGGAAGATGATTAATCGATGTCTTTAGTGATGTACGAAGAGTTGCTCTTCCCATCCCTACCAGTTCCTTAACCCGGTACTCACCAAGACCAAGATATGTTAGGCCGAAGCCCATCTTGCATTGTTAAGAAGACCTTGTACGGAAGTGTGAATGAAGACTACAAAGCTCCCCTTAATGTCTTGCAGGCGCTGTTGCCGTGTCCTTGCTTTTGCTGTGATTCAGTGCCTATTGTCAGGCGCCTGAACTCCACATTCATCACAATTCAGACAGCGCGCGAGCTCCTTGACAACTCATCCAGCTGTATACGGCAACATGTTCACTAAATGGGTTTAATTTGACAGGTTCACGAGTACTTGACTAAGTGTATTAGTAATCAGCCTGTCTTACCTCAAATCACAGGCTCCAGGCAAAAGATTCAAAGATCTCCTCCAGCAGAGCATTGTGTGTCTCACAGCTCGCCGTGCCGCAAATCTCAAACACCCACTGCCCCCCGCAGCCTCCTGAAGATTTCTAACAAGTGACGCCAGCGCATTGATTTTATCTAAACCACTTATCAGCTCGTGCAGAATTATTTTCAAGTTTAATTTCTTTCTAACATACCTTCTATATTTATCTATTTCTCTATCATTCTGTCTGTTGGTCTATCTGTCTGTTGGTCTACTTCTCTTCTTCTCTTTCTCTAGCTGTCTGTCGGTCTATTTCTCTAACAGGGTTATTCAAAGAGATCCAAATGGCTGCCGAAAGGGAACCGAACGCTGAAAATCAGCGTTCAGTTACCTTTCCTGGCCATTCGGCTATCCAGAGAGCAGGCAATTCGCCAAATCCTGGCGAATTGCCTGCACATACGGTGGCTGTTCGGTGCCTGTTCGAAGGCAGTGAATCCCCATACAGAAGCAATGCTTTGGCTATTCAGAGAGCAAAAGCCAGCAGTGAAAAGTTGCCGAATTGCCCTGCCATTCGGTGGTCTCATTCGACAGGTTTATTCAGGCGAATCCCATAGGCTTCAATGTTAAAAATATTCCCGTTTTAATTCAATATCTAATAAACCGTTGATTATAATATTCTGCAGTAAAGAGTCTCTTTATTTATAGATTTTTTAGGATATTTTAAGCATTTTTTCGGGATTTTTTTTAACTTATTTTTTCTGTAACAGCCCTTTTAATTATTCATTCCTTATTTTATTCATACCTCATATGTAAATTTCAGACATTTTCGCTCAGTAGTTTCTTTGCAAACAGCGTTTCACTTTTCAAACATTCAAGCAAACAGTTTTTTTAATTTATTCACTGCATTCGTCTGCGGTGTCGGGTTTTTCCGGCAGCTGCGATGCGTGTGATCGACTCCTGCTCGGGTTTCTCCGGAGTTTTCGGCGGGTTAATCCAGAGGTTTTTGCAGGATTCGGTTTGCGTTCGCCCTCGTTTTGCGGTGGGTTTGCGGCAACTCTTCCCTGCATTTCGGCTGCCCTGTGGTGCTTGCTGAATACACCGCAGGGTCGCCGAAATGGGATCGCCAAATCGAACCGAATTGAAGAGAACGAAAAGTCACCGAACGTGCGGTGGCTTTTCGATTCTCTTTGAATAACCCTGTATGTAGATGGATATGATTGAAACCCCTCCAGTTGTCTATGCTGAATTACAATAGTCACGATCGCGACAGTTCTTCGCTTGTGTTGGAGTTGAGTGTTTGTTAAGCCCTACGTTGGGCCAGATATGATTGCCATGAGAGGATACACATGCTCATACAAATCGCACACAGGTTGCAGATTAATTCTTTACAGTCATGATCATATCTCAACACGTGTTCATCATCATCGGCCCAGAATTCTACATTTTTTTGATGGCAGAATGGACGAAGCTCAAGCCATGTGCACAATTATGATACGTTAGCCACCATTGTTATACCGAAGTTCACTGTAGTTACAAATGCGGCTAAAGGGGTTATTCAGAGAGAGATGATCTGGCCCTGAAATGTAACCGGACGACGAAATTCCGTGTACGGTGCCACTTCGAGGCCGTTTGGCTATTCAGATAATTTTGCCGAATTGCCTGCACGTACGGTGCCTGTTCAAGGGCCGTGAAATCCCCCATAGAGAAGCAATGGTTAATCTATTCAGAGAACACCGAACAGCAGAGAAAAGTTGCCGAAATGCCCTGCTGTTTGGTGGTTTCATACGGCAAGTTTATTCAGGCGAATCCCATAGGCTTCAATGTTAAAAATATTCCCATTTTAATTCAGTATCCAATAAAGCGTTTATTATTTTAATCTTGCAGTAAAAAGTCTCTTTTATTTATATATATTTTTTAGAATCTTTTAGCCAGTTTTTGTGATTTTTCTTTATTTTTTTTCCTTTTTCTTTTTTTTTTTTAATAGCGTTTTTTCTTTTTTTCTGTAACAGCCCTTTTTATTATCATTCATTGGATCTTATATGTAAATTCCAGGCATTTTCGTTCAGTAGTTTTTTTTGCAAACCACGTTCAAATTCTGAAAATTTCAAGTGTACTGTTCTTTTGGTTTTTTTTTACCCCATTCGCCAGATTGTCGGCTTTTTCCAGCGGCTGGTCTGCGTTGTGATCGTCGGCTTTTTTCGGCATGGGTGTTCGGCAGGTTTGCAGCAGGTTTTCCCTGCAGTCCGGGGTCCCTGTGGTGAATGCTGAATTCACCGCAGAGTGGGGAACTTTGATTCCCCGAAGTACAGGGAACTGCGGGGAACGAGAGAGCACCGAAATGTCGGCGACATTTCGGTGCTCTCTGATTAACCCCTTTTGATTGGCTATCCTGAGATGGAGAATTCACTCGCAGATATACTGTACTTCACTGATCTCAAAGTGCTGATCTCCGGTAGTTTTGGTGTCTGCTACTAGATCTAACCAAAAATAATTAGACCATCTTTAAGAATCTAAAAAGTATATACGTAACCTTTTGTATTAGATCTGTGTATAATGTGATACAGTCTGTTTTAAAAGAACCCCTATAATCAATATTAATAGAGATAAAACCAGATGATCATAACCTGGCTTTGATTAACTGCAGAAAGGACAGACCTAGAATTTGGCCAGTAAAGGGTAAAAACAAACAAAGTCTCTGTCCTTGCAAATCCAGTCCATGACCTGCCCTCTTCTAATCCCTTTTTGCCTAATGCCTTTTATGATCCCCCTGGTTACTTGAGGCTTTCTGTGTCCGTAATAAGCATTTCTGGAATCTCCTTCTTCATGCCCTGCTCCCTGGTGGAAACAGCGTCTTTGTTATTTCCCCAGAGCCAATCGCTATTCGGGGTCAGTACCTAACCTCTCATGATGGCGTTATACGTTTCTCTGAAAAATGATCCCATCGTCTTCCCGGCGTTTTATGAGACTGTGTATTAAAGTTTCTACAAAATGTCCTTTTTCCATTCCCCCAGGCCCTCCGCGACGACTTCTTCCAAGTTTCTTTGATGTTAACGGCTTTGCCGTGATGATGTGGAGTCGGACGTGATGCAAGGTGGTTATTCCTGCCTCTGTAGCACCCAATTGCCATGTAAATACCACATAAGGTCATTTGTAGGGAGTTAAACACTTACACAATATTCTAGATGAATTATCCAAAATTTTTAAACCATACTTTTCATTAGTCTTTATGGCAATGCGGTAACGATGGCAGTTCTGAATATTTTGTCACCACCTTTAATTATTTCAAAGAGAGAACTGGAGGTTTCTATAAAACGCAGATGTAATGTATAGCAGGGCTTAAAATTTCAAGTCCCAAGCTACTAGCAGGTCTTAAGAGTTACTCGCCACTAGTTGCCTCACCTAACCCCTTATCCTGCCCTGCCTCTGCATTTCCACTCGCCCTCATGTAATTTCCACTCGCGAAATGCGAGCAGGTGAGTGGAAATTTTGAGGCCTGATGTATAGCATATGCAGTGGCAAGAAAAAGTTGTGAACCCTTTGGGATTACGTGGAGTTTTGCATGAATTGGTCATAAAATGTGCTCTGATCTTCATCTAAGTCACAACAATTTGAAAAACACAGTCTGCTTAAAATAATACAACACAAACATTATATGTTTTTATTGAACAGAACATATAAACATTCACAGTGCAGGGTGGAAAAAGTATGTGAACCTTTGGACTTAACCCTTTCGCTGCTGAGCCTTTTCACACCTCTGTGCTGAGGTCATTTTTACCGATTTCGCTTATCATGTTTAAACGCGTTTTGAAGGCTTATTCTAATATATGACCCAGACATATTATATATCGTTCTTTCCGTCAGACTCGGCAGATTCATAATATGTCATTATTATATGTATACGTCATGACCTGTCTGTTTATTATAACAAAAAATGCAATAAAGTATGAATTTTCAATAATTTACAACGTGTAAAGTGTGTTTTTTTCACATTTTAACATGCGAGCGTTTGCGGTTATATTTTGTATGGGATGCGCTTGTTAAAAAAATTAGAGATGGGGTCTCGTTACATTTTCTTTTGGGGAAAATTACTCGATTTTTAACAAACGCACCGCATACAAAAATCGTTAGTGCAGCATCATTGTTCACATTATAATTGAAATGGGAACAATATTGCTGCATTAACGAACCAAAAAAAAGAAAAAAAACTTGTTTATTTTTTTTATAATTTTTTAAAAAAATATATTTTTTTTATTTTTATTTTTTTTTAAAAAACTTTTTTCATAGTCAAGTTTGGTATTGTTGGAATGGCCATGCTCTGGCCGATCCAACAATATCAAACATTAACCCCTAACTGCCACGGATCGGGAGATAGGGGGTTCATTGGAACCCCCTATCTCCACCATTGGTGGCAGTTAGGGGTTAATTCCAGGACTGGCGTCATCGTGCTATGCGCTGAGCGCGTCCTCCGCAGCGAAAGGGTTAATCGCAGGCCCGCGGGGAAGGGGAGGGGGAGAGGTCCGAAGGACCTTCCCCCTCCCCTTCATGCACCTTCCCTGCAATGGCGCGGAGGGGGTGCCTGAAATAGACGTCATTGCGCATGCGCGATGACGCCTATCGTGCCCGCCGGGGTCCCGGAGGCTGGGCTGACATCGATGATGTCAGCCCGCACCGGGGGGCCGCGCGATCGGCCGGAATACCGGCCGATCGCTGCTGCAAAGGGAGGACGCGCTCAGCGCGTCCTCCGCAGCGAAGTAGCAATGCGGGTGGACGCGCTGAGCACGTCCACCGCATTTAAAGGGCTAATAACTGGTTGACCCTCCTTTGGCAGAAATAACCTCAACCAAACGTTTCCTGCAGTTGCAGATCAGACCTGCACAACGATCTGGAGTAATTTTGGACCACTCCTCTTCACAAACCTATTTCAGTGTAGCAATATTCTTGGGATGGCTGGTGTGAATCGCTCTCTTAAGGTCATGCCACAGCATTTCAATCGGGTTGAGGTCAGGACTCTGACTGGGCCACTCCAGAAGGCGTATTTCGTTTTGTTGAAGCCATTCTTTTGTTGAATTACTTGTATGCTTTGGGTCATTGTCCTGTTGCATCACCCATCCTCTGCGGAGCATCAGTTGGCGGACAGATTGTCTTATGTTTTCCTGCAAAATGTCTTGATAAACTCTGGAACTAATTTTTCCATCAATGACAACAATCAGTCCAGGCCCTGAGGCAGCAAAGCAGCCCCAAGTCATGATGCTCCCTCCGCCATGTTTTACAGTGGGGATGAGGTTTTGATGTTGGTGTGCTGTGCCTTTTTTTCTCCACACATAGTGTTGTGTGTTTTTTCCAAACAACTAAATTTTGGTTTCATCTGTCCACAGAATATTTTGCCAGTAGTGCTGTGGAACATCCAGGTGCTCTTTTGCAAACTTCAAACGTGCTGCAATATTCTTTTTGGACAGCAATGGCTTCCTCTGTGGTGTCCTCCCATGTACTTCATTCTTGTTTAATGTTTTCCTTATTGTAGATGTGTCAACAAAAATGTTAGCATGTGCCAGAGATTTCTGTAAGTCTTTAGCTGACACGCTAGGATTCTTCTTTACCTCATTAAGCATTCTGCACTGTGCTCTTGCAGTCATCTTTACAGGACTACCACGCCTAGGGAGAGTAGCAACAGTGCTGAACTTTCTCCATTTGTAGACAGTCTGTCTTACCGTGGACACATGAACATCAAGGCTTTTGGAGATACTTTTGTAACCCTTTCCAGCTTCATGCAAGTCATCAATTCTTGATTGTAGGTCTTCTGAGAGCTCTTTTCTGCAAAGGCATGGTTCACATCAGGCAATGCTTCTTGAAACCTGTAAACCCAAAACTAGTGTGTGTTTTTAAAGGGCAGGACAGCTTTCAGCAACACATCCAATAATATCACACTGATTGGACTCAAGGTTGGCTCACTCCTGGCTCCAATTAGCTCTTGGAGAAGTCATTAGGCTAGGGGTTCACATACTTTTTCCAACCTGCACTGTGAATGTTTACATGTTCTGTTCAATAAAAACATGAAAACATATATTGTTTGTGTTGTATTATTTTAAGCAGACTGTGTTTTTCAAATTGTTGTGACTTAGATGAAGATCAGAGCACATTTTATGACCAAATTCATGCAAAACGCCACATAATCCCAAAGGGTTCACATACTTTTTCTTGCCACTATATATATATATAAAAGAACATTTTGAGAAAAAGAAGCGACAAAATTCATACCCTAAAAACATGCAATCCAAGGCTGTCTAACCAGGAGGACTTCATTGTAGGTGTTGTCGTAGTTCTCTTTTCTTGATTGCATGTGTTGTCTTCGTGTTCCATCCTGCCAATCATAACCTGTGATCAAGGGTATTTTACTATTACACATTTCAGTTTGCTGGCATATTCACCTTCATGGATCTAACAAAGACACCTCTAGCCACACCATTACAATCAAATACATACGTGGAATCGTCTGCAAAGCAAGCAGATCCACAAATTGTTTGTTGCAACTATCAAAGTAAAAATAATGGAAAAAATAAAACAATCGAAGCAACCTTTAGAACGATCAATGTTAAATGGATACTATAGGGACACTAACCCACTCACACTTTTTCCTCCCATTTTAAGCCCTTGTTTCTTTTAAAACTCACCATAATCCAGTGCTGGTCTCACTCTGATCTCTGCAGGATGTGACCTGTGTCGAGCAACAGCACGTCATATGACTATAGGGGGGGGGGTGGATATTCAATTCATTGTGTAAGGCATTGAGAACCATTGGGTGGGGCTGGTTACCGAAGTTGTCCAAGCTCAGAAAACTAGAGCTCAGAGCTTGCTGATTTAGCCCTGGCTTTTGGGTAGCTGAATTAGCCCTCCCAAACCACCTTCAGAGTGGGGTGAGAGAGCAGGGAGCTCACGGCAGTGTGACCACTCGGATAACATTAAGTGGATGCATTGTGTAGAGCAGGAATCTCCTATTCTGGCCCCCAGATATTGAACTCCTACAATTCCCAGAATTCTTTGTATGAAATAAATGGCAGAGAATCATGGAGTTGCAGTTAAACATCTGGGGGGTCAGAGTTTGATATCCCTGGTGTAGAGTGTCCCTTTTAATACAAGAATGTCTAGGAAGAAGGGGTTTCTGACTGCTAAGCAGAGTAACTATTGGAAGACCCAGACCCATGCGAATGGAAGTCAACCTTTGATACCCTGACCAAAAGAGAGAGTTCAGGCACTCCAGCAAGTGAGATGAAATGCTGAGACCAATGATAACGAACCTCAGCACCTCAGATGTCTTGAAAATAAATGTTCCATGATGCTCCAACAGTCTTAATGCTGGCCAGGCATCATGGAACATGTAGTTCCAAAACCTCTGGGGTGTCAAGCTCCACCTTCACTGGCATAGACCTTCTCTCTTGATCATTGTATTTATGAGGTCTGCAGCCATTCTGGGTTACAGGAGGTTCAGTATGTCAACTTTTCTTTGTATGGCACTTTTGGTGTGTATTTCCTCCTTTCTGTACATAACCTTTGACCCCTTGTTCTTGTAACCATTCCATGACAAGTGACCTTACATGAAGGTCACCAAAAACTGTCCCTAGAATACAAATGACTGTTGTGATGTGCGTCAGTTTGGACTTGGAGTGCATGGACCTGGAGATGTATTTGGGAAGTGCAGGCCTGATGTTCTATATTATTTCCTTGCCCTCTCTTGTGTGCAGTGTTTGTGTAATCTGTGTTATGTATGAATAATGTATGTCTATTGTTATGGTTCATGTGTATCTTTTGCTATTTGCTGATAGGATTGTTGACTGTGTATGTCACTCTTTTCCAGCATTCTCTCTCAGGAATGTGTGATTTATCTGTGTATGTTTGAGTAGTCTTGATAATCTGCCTTGTCAGGCAAACACTGCCCCTTTATTTGATGACTGCTACAATGGTTTATATAATTGCTGTGTAGTCACTGATTGAATATATTAGATAACAGAGGAGAAATTACATAAATAGACAGACAGTGTAAAGAGAAAGGGGTGTGGCGCTTCCCAGTGCAAAGAAAAATTGTGAAGCATAGATCAGCTAATACTTAGCTTCAATCGGCTGTGCACTTCAACATGAGTAGATTACCTCAAGTAAAGGAGAATATACATGAACATGGCATAATAACTGAAGGGGTTAACTGGCCGCTTGACCCTTTGGTGGGATGGACACTCGGTAGAGGAAGAACTCGTCCAGCGCTGGGAGAGAGAATGGACCAGAAAGAACACACAGACAGATGCTCAGTTGGTAGAATCTCTCTGACTTTAATATTTCAAGACGCTAGCTTTATATTGTAAAAACCACTTACGCAAGTGAAAAGCAATATGCGTCATACATCCTGCAACATATACAAAATACCACGTTAATCAGTCGTGACACACTGAGGCCGAGGTAACATATCTCATGCGGCATAAACAAATTATTGTTTGTTGCTTTCACACGTAAACGCTTGCAGAAGTTCTGAGAAATACACATTCTAAAGTTCATATTATGGTTTCAATTGTACGGACACAGTGACCGGTCTTTTCTATGTGTTATAGTTAAGCTGATTACTGCCTTGGCGGGTAAGGATACTAGGACATAGTGTGCAAGGCCGTGAGCTGTTTGCAAAGATAATAAAGAGAACGCGCAAACTTTTACAGAGATACAGCCGTGAGCCGCATTCCTAAACTACAGTTATCTTGCGTAAAACATGAGTTTTTATTTTAGATACATAAAGGCTTTTGGATGTTTTAACCGTGTAGGGGAGGGGAATCAAGGGTGAAATCCCTTCAATCCCCTCTTTTCCTCATATGTTAAATTAAGAACATATGATGAATCTAGCGAGATGGTGACATATGGGATTTCACCAGGAAACCTCACATATGTCAGATGGAGCACATCGAATAGTGGGAAATATCATTTGCGGAAGGGGTAACACGCAAATGCATCTACTCCGGGTGCTCCTGGTTGTGGTAGCATCCCACTAGATCGTTTCCTGTCATTGGAGGTTGGAGAGGTTGCGTATGTGTCAGCGGAGGGCAACATAATCGTCTATTGGTGAGGATCAACGTAGGGATGCAAAAAGGGCAAAAGAAGGTACATGATAATAGTTTCCACCCAACCAGTGGATGACTGGTGAGGCTGGGTGGCATGGGGTGTGTCATCATCCTGTCTAGGGGTATGGGCCGTAGTTGGCGGTTCTGTATCTTCGGAGGTCTCGATACTCTCCCTTTGTCCCATCATGGCGTAGGAGGTCGGGACCTTTAGGTCCCCGTTATCGGGTGCTGGGGTGACCGCTAGTACCTCTTTGGTGCTGTCGTGGGCTTGATTCCTTTGGCTTTGTCTTTGTCTTTGACTTTCTCTTGTCTTTCTCTTTGTCTTTCTCTTTGTCTTTCTCTTGTCTTCTCTTTGTCTTTCTCTTTCTGTCTCTTTGACTTCTCTTTGTCTTTCGGAGGCACTAGCTGGGCACGGGAGGCATGGATCCAGGTGGGGCTGGCCACCGTAGAATGGCGGTTCTGGTGAAGGCGACAACCGTGGTGGGAGGTCCGTAGGCAAGATCCTCGGGACGTTTCCCCTCCTGTAGGTGCTTGAGGAGGATCCGGTCCCCCTCCTGGAAAGGATGGGTCGGTGTACCTGGGAAAGAGATCTGAACGTAACTTCGTCTCTGGTGGTTTTGAAAGAAGTAATCAACTGCCTGACATACTCATCCCTAACCTGCTGGAGGTCCCCGAGGTCAGTGAGTACCTGATGACGGGCCCAGGGGCTGGGGAACGGTCTACCCATTAGGATCTCAAATGGAGAAAACCCAGTATTCCGATTGACGGACATACGGATTTCCGCCAAAACTATCGGGAGGACAGACTTCCAGTTATGAAAGGTGCCCCCCGTAGCTTTCCGCAGACAATCTTTGTTTGCTCGGTTCATGCGCTTGACAAGGCCAGAACTCTGCGTGTGCCAAGGGATATGATACTTCCAGTCCACCTGAAGGGCCTTACAAAGGCTCTATGTCAATCTGGAGGGAGGTAAATGCGGGGCCTCTGTCAGAATTGAGCTGGAGAGGAATCCCCCACCGGGGAATTACTTCTCGAGCCAAAATGCGAACCACTGTCTTAGCATCCTCTGCCCTAGTGGGAAATACTTCTGGCCAACGGGAGAACATATCTACCATGACAAGTGCGTACTCCTGAGCCCTACCAGCAACCCTGGGGATACGTGTGAAATCAATCTGCAGATGTGTGAAAAAAGTCGTGGGGTACTCTAGATGCTGATGTGCGATACGGTGAGGGTTGTTGGGATGGATGCGGAGACAAGTGAGACAGCGGGAAACATAATCGTTCGTGAGGACTAGAAGATCAGTGATATAAAAATGAGACTCTAGCAACCGTCTGGTAGTGTTGATGCTGTGGTGGCTGGCGCCGTGAAATTGATCAATAAAGAGTGTGGCACTGGATTGGGGTATGCATACTTTACCGTCCTTGGTAATCAAACCAGAGGTGAAATTTTTGTGTAGAGTGGGATAGCACCAGTCTTCTAACTCTGTGTCTATGGCGTACCGCTGTAGCTCACAGAAGAGAAACTCATTAGCAATAGAAAGGGGTTTTAACATGGGAAGGTGTAGGTGGCTGTTGCCGGTGGAGGCCGCACGTTTAGCAGCCATGTCAGCTAACTCGTCCCCTGGGGGACAACATCATTGTTACGTGTGTGTGCTTTACAGTGCAGAACAGTGAGGGCAGAGGGGAGCATTAGGTCACTTAGGAGATCATCCACAAGGGATGAGTGTGATATGGGTTTACCATCCGCTGCTACGTAGCCGCGTTTCTGCCATTTCTTACCATGGTCGTGGACAACGCCGAAGGCGTATTTAGAATCAGTGTAGATAGTAACGGGCATACCTGTGTACAGAATGCAAGCGCGTGTGAGAGCAATGAGCTCGGCAGCTTGTGCAGAGCGGTAGGGGATAGGTTCTGCCTCGTGAATAATGTTAGGCAGGGAGACTATGGCATAACCTGCATAGTAGGTGGTGTCTGTGGGACGGGTACATAAACCGTCTACGAATACTACGTCAGCTTCTGGAACGGGGGTTGTGCACATGTCTGGGCGGGGGGATGTATCAGAGTCAATGGTGAGAAGACAGTCATGTTCTGGTGGGGTGGTGGGGTATCGTCACCAGTGCCCTTACGTCCCAGGAGAGCGTTAAGGATAGCGGAAGGACCTACAATAGAGATGCTATATTCTATATGTAGGGTCGGGTTGCTGAGAAGAGTCACTTCATAGCCTGAGAGTCTTTGTGATATCATATGTTGGGTGTGTATACCTTTGAGGAGGGTTAGTACGTCATGGGAGGTGTGTAGGTGGGTTTCATGTCCTAAGGTGAACTGAGTAGCCATTTGCACCGCCATCGAGCTAGCTACCAGAGAGCGTAGGCAAGAGGGCATACCTTGGACTGGCGTTGGCATGACTTTAGAGAAAAAGGCTACGGGACGCAAGCGGCCCCCATGTTCCTGGGTGAGAACGCCGGCCATGGTTTTACAGTTGTCCCTTGCAAACAAATAAAATAGTAACATGTAATCAGGGAGCCCCAAGGCTGGACTGGACATAAGAGCGTTCTTTAAGAGCATTATATGCGTTTGTCATCTCAGGGGTCCAGGTGAGCTTGCCTGGGTTCCCCACAGTGTTGTTGTCTCAGGATGTTATCATAGTAGGAGCAGTCAGGTATCCATTGTCTACAGTAGTTTATCATTCCCAGAAAAGACAGCATTTCTTTTCTGGTACTTGGGGTGACCAGGCCCATGACAGACTGGATCCTTTTGTGACTGATACTCCTTTTCCCCTGCCGTAAAACAAAACCTAGATATTCAACCTGTGTTTGACACCATTGTAAGTTTTCAAGGAAACCTTATGACCACAATCTGTAACCATTGTAGGAGTGACAGTCCGTCAGCCTTGGCGGCTTCGCCTGATGGACTACAGAGGAGGAGATCATCCACATACTGTAGCAGGACTGAACCTTGGCTGGGGTGCCACGATTTTAGGGTGGTCTGAAGCACGATGGCAAAGACCACTGGGGCATTAATATACCCCTGAGGGAGGCGCTTCCGTGTATACTATAAACCCTCAAAAGAAAAAACAAATAGTAGTGCCGTGTCAGGGTCCACAGGAATGCTAAAAAATGCGTTCTTTAGGTCGATGACTGTGAAATGACTGTGTGTTGCGGGAACAGAGGAAAGAAGCGTTGTAACGTCAGGGACTATAGGAGCAATGGGAATTATTAGTGAGTTTATGGCGCGCAGGTCCTGGACAAACCTAACCGACCCATCAGGTTTGTGGACAGGGTTGATGGGAGTGGAAAGGGGGACACAACCTCTTCCAGGATACCGTCTGTCAAAAACTGTTGCAGCATGGGTTTAATACCCTCAATCTTCTCATGGGACAAGGGGTACTGTTTTTGGTATACGGGGTCAACATTCTTGTGCACTCGGGCCTTATAAGGGGTGCATGGTATCATTCCGGTGTTGAAAGGACCTTGTGACTATAGGGAGGTGAACTCCTTTCAACTCAGACGGAGCAGTGGCTGGGGTTAGGTAGAAATGACGTGTTCTGCATAGAGCGGGTATCACCGAGCTTTCAATGTGGATGCTATCTGGTGTGTTGTGTATGGACTATTGTAAAAGAGCCAGTAGACCCTTACCAGTAGGCTAACAGGGCAATCTTTGATAAGCGTAAATGTAAAACAATGTTGTAACAAGGTTGTGCCGTCATCGGGGGTTAAAGAGAGAGGAACAGTGGTGTATGTAGGTGTGGATACGCCATTGATACCCGTGGAAGGTTCTGACTCAGAAAGGGGACCCTTGTAGTGACAAGCCTCCAGAGTACTGGTGGTTGCACCTGTATCTACCATAAATACGATAGATTTGCCATGTATATACAAAGTAATCATTGGGTCATCTCGCCATTTACCAGTGAGTTGGGGTTAGAAGCCATTGTTCTCCTCCTAATTGCATACACTGTTTATCCCATGCGGGATCTCTTTCATAATATGGAAATGCTTCTGAGTCTCCAAGACAGAGACCTTTTACCATATCCATATGAAATGGACTGTTGTCTCCTTCTCGTGGGAAGGGATCACAACTCTGGATCTACCAGGTACTACATGGATCTACCAGGTATCTATCTGTACCCCCTACTCTAATTACATAATCCTTGCATAGTTCTCCTGTCTTTGGGGGTGGATATTCATTATAACTGTTTTTATTCCCCATATTCTTATGCTTTATACAAACAAGTTACTACAAACAGACAAAATATAACAACAGTCAGGGAATCTCAGCAGTGCCTCCAAGTGAAGGGGTTAACTGGCCGCTTGACCCTTTGGTGGGATGGACACTCGGTAGAGGAAGAACTCGTCCAGCGCTGGGAGAGAGAATGGACCAGAAAGAACACACAGACAGATGCTCAGTTGGTAGAATCTCTCTGACTTTAATATTTCAAGACGCTAGCTTTATATTGTAAAAACCACTTACGCAAGTGGAAAAGCAATATGCGTCATACATCCTGCAACATATACAAAATACCACGTTAATCAGTCGTGACACACTGAGGCCGAGGTAACATATCTCATGCGGCATAAACAAATTATTGTTTGTTGCTTTCACACGTAAACGCTTGCAGAAGTTCTGAGAAATACACATTCTAAAGTTCATATTATGGTTTCAATTGTACGGACACAGTGACCGGTCTTTTCTATGTGTTATAGTTAAGCTGATTACTGCCTTGGCGGGTAAGGATACTAGGACATAGTGTGCAAGGCCGTGAGCTGTTTGCAAAGATAATAAAGAGAACGCGCAAACTTTTACAGAGATACAGCCGTGAGCCGCATTCCTAAACTACAGTTATCTTGCGTAAAACATGAGTTTTATTATTTAGATACATAAAGGCTTTTGGATGTTTTAACCGTGTAGGGGAGGGGAATCAAGGGTGAAATCCCTTCAATAACATTTTGACATAGTATTTTAGTATAAGTGGTAAATGGCCTACTCACACTCTACAGAGCCTAGCCTGGCTCTGGTATGTTTGCTTGTGGGTGGATTTCATATAGGCTCCCCACTAGCCTTCTTCAGTATTGAACAGACTCTCGATAATCTCAGGAGGGAATACTGAAGAAGGCTAGTGGGGGAGCCTATATGAAATCCGCCCACGAGCAAACATACCAGAGCCAGGCTAGGTTGGGTAATTAGATCTGTTACAACTGTCCTGGCTTGTAGTGAGTTACCAACCGTTAAACTGCACCAATATCACTTCTGATGTGAAGCCAGTTGACAGCCAATTCACATCTCCACAGCCATGTGATCGATGCGATTGGCTGTCAAACAAACAAAACAGGATTGTACTCCTTTTGCAACTTGACATGTAAATGAGAATTGTATTTTACAGCCTTGGCATATGAAATATTAACAAAATCGAGTTGACGTATAGTGGAATCTATCTTCGCATATGTATCTTTAGCTACACTAGTGATCTGCAAATTATAATTAAAAAACTGTGAATAAAATACAGTTTTCAAAATTATCCAATTTTTCAATATTTTATGTTTATGTAAAGTAAGAATGTAAAACTGTAATGCAGTGCTCGACAAACCCCCGGGTACTAGGTCGCCATGGCGACAAGAAATGTGGCCATTGCTCCCTGGTGTGGATACACATATCTCCCCTCCCCATTCTGCCAGACTATCTATCTATATCTGCGGTCTAGTGTATGTATGTCTGGTTTGTGTGCAGTAGGTTAATGGGGTGTCTGACCATACATTTCAATATCATAAATTGGACAGGATTCAGCAAAATCCTAAATTATTTATTGGAAAGCAGTCACATGACAAAAAAAAAAGTACCAGTGTATCTTTCGTTGTTGAAAGTAAAGCTTTTAGTCTGAGGAAAAACCTGGCTCCTAACTTTGTAGCTGGCTCCTAGATTCAAAGCAAATTTGTCAAGCCCTGCCGTAATGAGTAATACAAAATTTACCAATGATATAATAAAAATGCTCTGGTCCTCTAGATGAAACACAGTTGTCATCATGAAAAGGTTGAAGACCTCAATGGAGAGGTGGGCCATCAATCTTCTTCAATGGTCGGGACATGGATTATCCAGGGCAGCTGCAATCTGTGATTGCCAACACCTTCCCATAGAGTCCTTATCAGATTTTGGGATGCCAGTCAAAGACAAATAATCATGTTATCTCTATTTATTTTTACTCTACCTAGCAACAGTTGAGGAGAGAAGGAAGCTGCATAAAGGGACCATAACACATTAAACATTTTTATTTTTCAGTTGCAAAAAAAAATGGTAGGGCGCTTCCTCAACTGGCCCTGTGAATGAGCCACCATGGATCCAGGGGGTGATGCATTACCCTATCATGGAGCCATGACATTTCTCAGCTTTTGGCAGCTTCTACTCTTGTGTGTATGTGAGTGGTCCTTACTTAATTGTTAATTAATGGTGCCCAAGGTTCAAAGTGGTGGCTCTGCTGGTAGGGGATAGACAAATTTGGAATCCATGGCTTCAGGAGATACATTTGTCAACACTCTCGAAAGAGAAACAATGTAATTTCTTACTGTTAATAGAACGGAACCTTTAGTTTTGCAAAGCTCCCTCGTACCATACAGAGAATAAACTGATAGTCCCATTACAGCAAAGCACATCTGCTAACACAACCTAATTAAAAAGTCACTTTGAATCTAGAAATAATTGTTTCATTTTGTGAATTTGTCCGGGTTTAAACAGAACATCACAAGAGATTAGGAGAGCGAGATTTGAGAAGAGTCCACTGCTGCTCATTGTTTACAGAGCCCTTTCGGGAAATTCTCCAGGTTTTTTCCGGATCTCTGACAAAATCTCGTTAATTAATCGGGTAACAGGAGTACGATTAGTGGGTTCAGTGCCAGAAAGACCTCTGTAATTCCACTTTTCAAGAGAACCTCTTGACATGATTTTGCCTTTTTTAGCATTTTTTTATTATGTAATTGGAGATCCCAATGCAGGCCAACGCGCAATGGGTGCATAGACGAAAACGGCGAAATGAGCTGTCCAGGTGATGTGCCTGGGCAAATTCTACACATCGACATAGTCGTTAATTGTGTCTGAATTAATTGTGCCACCACCTCTTGCTGTAAGGAGAAGTCATGGATTCCAACCTTCTAACATTGTCACTCTTTATGCATGGGGAAGGTTTACAAAAGATTACAAGGAGATGAGTGCCAACAACAATTATTGTCAACCGATACTGGGTGCATTGCATTGTTAATTCTGACAGCAAATTTTAATTTAGTTTTAGTCATACAGGTCTATTCATTAAAAGTGAAACTCCGGAGAATTGGCAGTAGATGAGAACAATCTAGACATAACGGGGTAATTCAGAGAGAGTTGATCTGGCCCCGAAATGCACCGAACAGGGAATTTCCCCGTACAGTGACATTTCGGGGCCATTCGGCTATTCAGAGAGCAGGCAGTCTGCAAAATTTTGGCGAATTGCCTACATGTACGGTGCCTTTTCGAAGGCAGTGAAATCCCCCATAGAGAAGCAATGGTTAATCTATTCAGAGAACACCGAACAGCTGAGAAAAGTTGCCGAAATGCCGTGCTGTTCGGTGGTTTCGTTTGTCAGGTTTATTCAGGCGAACCCTATAGGCTACAATGTTAAAAATATTCCTGTTTTTTTATCAAATATCTAATAAACCATTTATTCCTTTAATCTGCAGTAAAAAGTCTTATTTTTTGGATCTTTTAGGCATTTTTCGGGAATTTTTATTTTTAAAAGCGGTTTATGTTTTTTCTGTAAAAGACTTTATTTATTATCATTAATAGTGCCTTATTTGTTAATTCCACACATTTTCATTCAGTAGTTTTTTGCAAACAGCGTTTCAATTTTGACACTTTCAATCGTTTGGCTTTTTTTGTCCTCCGTTCGTCGGCTTATCGGCTTTTTCCCGGCCACTGGTCGTCGTTGTATTCGGCGGATCATCGACTATTTCCAGTCGGGTTTTGCAGGTTTGCAGCGGATGATCGGATCGATCTGATAATGCTTACACATTCAGTGTAAAATTATCACTAGGATAAGTGTGTTATGCCCCCACATTACATTCCTGAAGCTACCCCTGTTAGTAATCTGTTAGCGCATCGGTTATTGCGCTAGCTTCCGCGAGTTTACTGTACTTTGCGCATCCTATACTTAACATGTGGAGCACAATTATTAATTAGCTTTTCAATACGTAAGGTATTACAAAGTCCGAGCACTAATTACCGCAGGGATGCGGAAGGCAAAATTTTTAGCTACTCCTAAAACCTGGTGATAAATGATTCTGCAAATGCAAACTCCTTTAACGCCTCCTAAGCCCCCACCAATAAATCCAATAATCACCTCTCATTCCGCGGTGAGAATGATGGCCCGATCCGCCGTTTGTCAAATAGTTCCCGGTCTTCCTCTGCAGCTCTGTGTCATCTCGCAAGATCGAACCGCGCTCGTGGCTCAGAAGTGTAAACCTATAGACTCGAGGAGGTGATTTGCGTAGCAGCGCGGAAGTGCTACTATGAGTATCCCAATGGTTAACGCTGCATGAGGTGCTGGACTATCGCCTGCCCTGGACTATTGCGTTAACATGCGGAAGCTTTGGGGAAACCTGCAGGTGCAGATTATCACTGCATAGTCCCCATGTTACTGCGAAGAAGGGAATAGTGCCCAATGTGTTTTTAAAATAAATATAATGCTAATTGAACCCTGCCGCTGTGTACGTATGGAGGAAATGTGATATAGATAACATCGTCAATTATCCTGCTGATAGGGGTTTGTAGTGAATTGATCATGAATGTGCTGCATAATGCCTGTGTATGGCAATTACAGCAACACCTTGTATCTGTACTGTACAGGGATTTCGGTCAATATAACCCCCTGAAACTCATCCCTGTACAGCAGTGAGTGACCCCAGAGCTCTCTGTATTCTGCCCTCTACCTTGTTGTTGTAATGCAGCAGCAAAGTTTTTGAATTTTTTTGTTGTTACAACAATGAGGTTTGGTGCTGCTGTTTGCAGCTTGTTTTACATTATTACAGAGGGGCTGGAGTGGATTTGCACAGTGAATTTCATTTCTTCCCATGGGGCTCAATAATCCTGCTTTTAAGGCTAGGGTCAGACTAACGCATTTTTTGCGTTGTCCTTAAAAAAAGTGCGTTCGAACGAATGGACGCATTTTTTCACGGAATACGCGATAGCGGTCATACGATGCGCCTTTTCGTCCGTGATTTTGTACGGATCATCAATAAAACACTTTTTGTGTCTGGACGTTATGTTAGCCGGACATTAGCAGCGTCTGACGTCTCCCAATCACGCAAACACGCCGCTAGCGGACGCAGCGCACTCTGTACGTCCGTACTAGCGGTTTGACGTTCTAGAAAAAATGCGTTCGTTTGCCACTTGCGTTGTGCGGACGAACTTTCGTGCGGCCGTACTTCGTGTGTTCCCTGGCATTGGACGTCATTTGCTGCTAGCACGGCCGTGATTTCGTGTGGTTAAACGCACGTTAAAAATGCTTTCGTCTGACCTTAGCCTTAAAAGATGGGATAATATGCTAATGACTGATTTTCAGTGCATTACAATGCAAAATCAAGTTAACTCGTCTCTCGGTAGTGAAGGGGTTAAATGATGCTCAAAACGCATTATTATTATTTATTAAGCGCCAACACATTCCGCAGCGCTGTACAAGGTGTAATGGCTAAAGACAGGACAATTCTACAATACATACAGGAGACAGGTTGGTATTCCTGCCAGCAGATACATGAGGATATGAGGACCCTATTCCCATGGGAATTTACAATCTAGATGGTGAGGGGATTAGAAACAGGAGGGGGGGACTGCAGTGATGAGTCAATGCAGGGAGAGATGAGGACTGTTTTTGGGTCGGGCGGATGTCTTGCTACGGAGTCGGGTGGTAGGCTTCCCTAAACAGAAGGGTCTTTAGGGAGCGTTTAAATGAAGCCAGATTTGGGGACAGTCTGATATTGTGAGGAAGCGCGTTCCATAGGGTCGACGCCGCACGAGAAAAGTCCTGCAATCTGGCATGTGAAGAGGTAATGATTGAGGATGCCAGCGCTGGTAATTGTTGGATCGTAGGGGACGGGCTGGGGTGTATTTGGTGATTAGTGAGGACAGGTAGTGGGGGGTGGTGTTAGTGAGGGTTTTGTAGGTCAGGGTGAGTAGTTTGAATTTGATTCTGCTGTGGATGGGGAGCCAGTGCTAGGATTCACAGAGAGGAGCAGCAGAGACAGAGCGATGGGTGAGATGGATAAGCCGGGCTGATGTGTTTAGGATGGACTGCAGGGGGGAGAGGCGGGAGATAGGAAGGCAAGTCAGGAGGTTGTTGCAGTAGTCCAGGCGGGAGATAACAAGCGAGTGGATAAGTTGTTAGGTGGTGTTAGCAGTCAGAAATGGACGAATTTTGGCAATGTTACGGAGGTGATTGCGGCAAGATGATAGAGTGATTGGATGTAAGGGCTGAAGGAAAGACTGGAATCAAGTGTCACTCTGAGGCAACGGACTTGTGCAGAAGGAAGGATAGTGATACTGTCAACAATTATGGAGAAGTCAGAAATTGGAGTAGAGTTAGAGGGGGGAATAAGAAGGAGTTCGGTCTTTGACATGTTGATCTCCAGGTAGTGAGCGGCCAATCCAGGCAGAGATACCAGACAGACAATCACTGACCTGAGAGAGAACGGAGGGGGAGAGATTGGGAGTGGAAAGGTAGATCTGAGTGTTATCAGCGTATAGGTGATACTTTAAGCCATAGCTGGTGATGAGTTTACCCAGTGAGGAGGTATAAGCATTAAGAAGTAAATACTGCAGAGCTTATTTGAAGGATGATGCAATGCTTTATCTCTGACTCTACCAATTATTAACAGGGATAATAAAGGATAATAACATTTGGTAAATAGATTATGTAAAAATTGTGAACAATAAATGAAATAAGCAGAATAAATGCCAAGATGCAATAATTCACAATTTGGAACATTAGGGATTAGATCCTGATTGTGTAGTATTAGTGAGTTAGAATATTGGAAACTGAATAATGATACAAACGATTGGTTGTTGGTGGGTAATAATGCAGATTTTGAGGAATTAGAGAGTAGGGATGGGCTGGTGGTTCAATTCGAACATTGGCCGTTCAGCTGTTCGTCGAACATCGAACATTTCCGTGTGTTCGCCGCGTGTTCGCCCACAATGCACCATAATGGACCACAATGCACTTTTCCACTGGCCTGAAGCTTGTAATTGGCCACAGCCTTGCACCTGACCACAGGTCAGGTGCAAGACTATGCCAATCAGGGCTCAGTGTCCTGATTGGGCAAATTTTGCCCAATCATGGATTCACAGAGCTAAGTCCCGCAGCACACTATATAAGGCTTCCCCGCAGCCCCAGCGTGTGTGTTTGTTGCAGGAGTGAATCAGAGAGGAGAGGAGATTGTTTTTTGCATATCAGGCTGTATCAGTGACTTATACCAGAGTTCTGTGAATTTGAATCTGGGTGTTGGCACCGCCAGCTATAAGGGTGTATCACTGAGGCATAGCATACTTCTGGAAATTTTAATCTCTGTCTTGGCACTGCCAGCTATCAGGGACACGGTGTATCCCTGAGTTATAGCATATTTCTGGAAATTTGAATCTGTGTCTTGGCACTGCCAGCTATAAGGGTGTATCACTGAGGCATAACATACTTCTGGAAATTTTAATCTCCATCTTGGCACTGCCAGCTATCAGGGACAGGGTATATCACTGAGTTATAGGATAGTTCTGAATATCTTTAATCTAGATAACACAGTTGAATCAGAGTTCTGCATATCTCCAATATTTATACCAGAGTTGAATCAGAGTTCTGCATATCTCCAATCTTTATAACAGAGTTGTAAGACCAAAAAGGACAGGCAGACGCTCCCAGACACAGATAAGAGGGCAAGCAGCCTCTGTGTCGGAAGGCTGTGCCCCTGGTCGTCGTGGACATGGTGCATCCTCTGCAGGGGCACGCTTGTCCTTTCTAACTGGTGCTGGGCGTCTTAAGCAGCAGCAACATACAGAGGATTTGCAGGATTGGCTAACCAGGCCATCCTCATCCTCCGAGTCCTCTGCCAGCCAGGCTTGTAGTGATTTACAGTCCACCTCAGCTGCCAAAACATCTAATTCAGCCTCCATGTCCACAGCTACTCCTGCCGTAGCCTCACCATCATACACGGAGGAGTCAGCTGAATTGTTTGACTACAAAGACAGTGACATGCTGCTTGAGGATGAGCAGCAACTCCAGTGCTCTGATTCAAACTCTGAGGTTGAGGAAGGGAGTAAAATCAGCCTAGAGGGAGGGGATGCCAGTGACACACAAGAACTGGCACTCATGTTCCCCCAGCAGCTGCAGCATATTGCCAGGTTGGCTCCAGTGACGAAGAGATAGGGGGTGATGACAATGATGATGAGGTCACTGACTCCACCTGGGTGCCTGATCGAACAGAGAAGTCAAGTGAGGAGGAGGAGGAGGCGGCGCAACAAAAACGAGGCACAACATCCTCTATGATCAACCGTAGCCAGTCCAAGGCATCAGAAGTCAGAGCTGCTCAGGTGCAGAGCGCTGTTGTCTCAAAGCACACGTGCAGGAACTCTGCTGTCTTGGAGTTCTTCACAAAATGTGCAGCAGACTGCAGCGTTGCTATTTGTAAGCTATGTATGAAGAGGATCAAGCGTTGGAAAAACCTCACACACTTGGGTACCACGTGCTTGTTAAGACATATGACCACCTGCCACGCATCCCATTGGCACAACACTTTGCATAGGTCCTCATCCTCATCTGTCTACCCCCACTATATGTCCTGCCATGTTATTGCCTAAAACCTCCACTGACAGGGATGATGCTACAGTAATGGGTGTACCAGGTCCTTCCTCAAAATGCATCCCATCAGCTGCAGATTTAAGCAGTTAGATTTCGTTGCCCGAGCTGCTGCTGCGTAAGAAAAAATATAGTCCCAACCATCCCCTTGCACAGCATCTAAATGTCAGCTGGGCAAAATTACTCGCATTACAGCTGCTGCCTTTCCAGCTGGTGGACTCTGCCTCCTTCCGTGAATTTGCTGAATGTGCTGTACCACAGTGGCAGGTTCCAAAACGCCAGTTCTTTTCACGGAAGGCCATTGGGAAAAGGCATTGGGAGTCATTGGGAAAGGCAGTCAGCAGCAAGGTGCACATTACTTTAGACACGTGGTCCAGCAAGCATGGACAGGGCCGTTACATTTCCTTCATGGCACACTGGGTAACACTGCTTGCAGCTGGGAGGGATCCAGGATGGGGCTCTGTGCTGGAGCTTGTTCATCCACCACGCCTCCAGAAAGCTGCTTATATGAGGTCTGTCTGCTCGACCACCTCTTCCTCTTCCTCCTCCTTCTCTGTCTCTGGCGAAGTGGCAGCTAAACTGACGCGTGGCAGGGGCTACACAATGGCTCAAGCAAAAAGATGCCATACTGTGCTTGAGCTAGTTTGTTTAGGGGACAGGAGCCACACCGGGCCAGAAATTCTGTCAGCTCTGCAGGGGCAGGTGCAGAGATGGTTAGCACCACGCCAGCTTGAGCTGGGAATGGTCATCTGTGATAATGGCAGCAACCTTCTCTCCACCCTACGCCTGGGTAAGTTGACGCATGTACCATGCCTAGCACACGTCCTAAATCTGGTGGTACAGCGTTTCCTAACCAAGTACCAAGGGCTGGCAGAGCTTCTCAGCCAGACCAGAAAAGTCTGCAGCCACTTCAGACGGTCTTTCCCAGCAAGTGTTCGCCTGGCAGAAATTCAAAGAGAATTCCACCTTCCCACAAACCGTCTGATCTGTGACATGCCCACCAGGTGGCAATGCTGCAGCGTCTGCACAAGCAGCAGAGGGACATCAATGAGTACCTGTGTGAGTATGGCACAAGGACAGGTTCAGGTCAACTTGTTCCCCCCCCGCAGTGGCTGATGATCAAGGATGCATGCACTGTACTGTCACCATTTGAGGAGGCAACGAGGATGGTGAGCAGGGACAGTGCATGCATCAGTGACACAATTCCTTTAGTGTTCCTGCTGGAGCGCACTCTGCGGGGAATTATAGGTGTGGCACTAGAGGCAGAGCAGCAGGAGGAAGAGGAGGACTTCCCTTGCTCTCAAGGCCCCAGTCTTTATGCAGACAGCATTCCTGCGGGTCCTCAGATCAGACAGGAGGATGAGGAGGAGGAGGAATATTTAAGTTATGGGGCATTGAAGGTGGGGATTCCTCAAGGGAGGGTTTTGTATCCCCAGAAACCCAAGGACTAGTACGTGGCTGGGAGGAGGTAGTGCATGATATGGTCATCCTCACCAACCAGGAACACTCGGAAGCTAATGCCACCTCCAACCTACGCTGCATGGGCTCCCTTATCCTGCAAAGCCTGCTAAAGGACCCCAGGATTCGTGCTATCAAGGAGAGGGATCATTACTGGTTGGCAACGCTTCTTGATCCACGATACAAGGGTAAGGTTGCAGAGCTCATCCTGCCCTCACAGCAGGAGCACAGGATGAAACAACTTGAGGACACTCTAAAGCGACACTTGTGTAACACCTTTCCAGGCACTGTTCGGTTACCAAGTGATGACACAGGTGCTTTTGAGGCTGCAGTTTATCAGAGGAAGAGCGGTGAAGGGGGCCGCTTGACTGATGCCTTTTCCAATTTTTTTAGTCCACGACGCCCAGGGACGTCAAATGTAGGCATCCATTGCCAGCGTCTTCACCGTATGGTGCAGGACTACCTAGGGGCAAGGGGAGACCTGGATACCTTTACAGCAGTTGATCCACGGGCTTACTGGGTGTTGAGATTGGATCACTGACCAGAATTTAGCCAATATTCTATGCAGCTACTAGGTTGCCCTTCATCCAGCGTGCTTTCTGAAAGGACGTTCAGTGCCGCTGGAGGTTTTGTCACAGATAAAAGAGTGCGTCTGTCCACCGACTCTGTAGACCGGCTGACATTTTTAAAAATGAATCAGTCCTGGATCAGCAGCTATCAATCCCCTGATGCTGACGTAAATGAATAGATCGGGGATCTCTTCTGCATTCCCAAAACCTCCACCACTGCACTCTTCCACAATACCACAGAGGGGTTACGTTGTGAAGGCACTAGCTGGCACCAAAGGCCCAATATTTGGGTGCACTGACGCGTGCACCAGAATCCAATCATTTTAATATTTGAATGCAGAGTCCACCCCTGCACTCTTCCGCAATACCACCGAGGGGTTACATTGTGAAGGCACTAGCTGGCACCAAAGGTCCAATTTTAATGCACCTGTAGTTAATTTCATCCAAAGCCTGCATAAGTTTCACCATAATTTAGCCAAAAAAAATCACTAAACTTGTTCTGCGTATCCTAAAACGTCTCCTCTTTTCATACAGGCTGCCGCCCCAAGCAGTTGTTTATAAATCGATTAAAGGAAAACCATTTACCGTCATTTGAAATGTCATTTTTTTGTTTTTAAATGTTTCTATACATCCTACCAATCCGCCACTTCACTGGCAGATTATGGGGACCTCCTAGGCACGATATTTGAAGGAATTTTTCGTTTTTATTCTTAACCTTTATTTCATGGAAAAATCACTGTTCCTTTAAAAACTTTTTTTTTTACTTTTTTTCCTTGTTTCCTGTCCCCCAGGGCACTACCCGGACCCCCATACAACTTTTATGGCAAATATCTTGCATATATGTCCTCTTGGAGGGCACTCTAAAAATCAAACGTTCGAGTCCCATTGACTTGCATTGAATTCGAATCGTGTTCGAGTACAAACATTTTGAAATGTTCGTGTTCGAATGTGAATCAAACACGGGGGTGTTCGGCGCATCACTATTAGAGAGTAATAACACAGACTATTGAGTAATAATATGTATTTAGGATTCGGAGTAGTGGGAGTTTTGAACGCAGGACTAATTTCTGTGCATTTTAAGCTGTTTAAGTATTTTGCAGCTGCACATCTTGCAGCCGACCATACCTGAATTTTTTTTACTGTTTAGTGTTGATTGACGAAATTTGTAAGGAAACTTTCCTTGTCATACAACATTTTGTCTGAAATCAGTCGAAGTTGATGTTAGTGAACTTTAGGATGTGTGTGTGTGTGGGAGTGTTTATCCTTCTGCATTGTTTGCTTATTGTAACATTTTTCAATGTTCTTGAACCCAGGACATAATTGAAAACGAGAGAAATCTCAATGTATCCTTCCTGCTAAAATACTTTGCAAATAAATAAATAAAATAAATTTATATATTTACAACGTGTGTCTTTCTAACGTACGTATTTTTCTGTCTGGGTTGAACATACAGAAACCTACGCAGGGCTGTCATACTCTGGCCCAAAGATGTTGATGGCCTACAATACCCAGAGTTCTTTGAATGGGATAGATAGCCAGGGAATAATGGGAGTTGTAGTTAAGAAACACAGGTGGGTGGGGGGGCTGAAGTTTGACAGCCCTGCTCTAAAGTGTGCCATTTAAAAAGAGCCACACAAGGCCTTCCTTCCATGGGTCCCAAAGGGACCATGGCCCCAGGCGGCACATTGACAGGGGTGGCATACATTCATTTTATTAATCTACAATAGATATTTTAATATAGATTAAATATAGATTATAGATTAAAATAATTTACATTAAATGTATTATAATTACTTGAATAAATAATTTGTATTTAAGTTAATTTAAATATTAAAATGTAAATTTGGTATTTTAATATTTAAATAAACTTAAATGCAAGTTATATATTCAAGTAATTATAATACGTTTTACTATAAATTATTTTAATCTATATTTTTTATATTATTGCTGTGGACCTCTGTGATACCCATGGGTGGTTTTGGGGGGTAGCATTTCATCCTTGGACCCAGGCAGCAGCACTATGTCGTGGGCTTGCCCTGGAGCCATACATATGTTTCAATGTTAATATAGGACCACGTCTTATGTATATTTATGTGCAAGGAATACAAATAGTTTTTCAGACTCACTTAGGTTTGCTTTGATGCTGGCAACGTGATGGTGACACTTTCTTAACATGATTAATGATGACAGGTATTAGTGAGTGATGATACTGTGCAGCTGGAATAACCAAGGAATTGAACAGAAAGCTGGGTTTTAGAGTAATAATCTGGAAAACGGGTATCACAGATGTCAGTGGACTGTTTCCAGTCTTTATCACAAAAATAAAATGTTAAAATATGCAATGTAAAAAGTGACTGCTGGTTTGGCTGAGAATATCCTGACCTGGATCAAAGCTACCTCTGTCATGATTCTTAATCCACACTGTGCTCCATATGCCAAGAGTCACATGTGCTGGCTCATATAATATGCCTCGGAAGCTTCTTTTTATTTCATTATCTCTGACATATAAAAATGACACTCAAACATTTATCTTCAAAGTCAGCCGGTGTGGCTCCTGGAGTCACCATCTGGGCCCTTTCTTAATTAAACAGGAAATGCCAGGATGAAATGTTGGGATATTATTATTAAGTGATAATTCATTAGTCACTGATGGTTCATTCAGAAATTGCTCTTCATGTTTACGTAATATGTTCTTCCGCCATATCCAATACTGTAGAATGGAAGCATTCTCCTATATTTTCCACGGCACTTACAGGCTGTGACGACTTTGGTTGCCAAAACGTACATAAATATATTTCGAACAAAGGAAGACATTCCGGAAATCCGTATTGATGATTTTCACATCAATTGAGTGACTGGAACATTGTTTCTACCTATATGGCCTTTGTCAAGAACAGTTTCTGGGTCGCTGATTCTTTTTCTAAATAAAATTTATGAAAATCATTATGTGGTAATCATGATTAGAGTCGTGTAACGTCTTATTTTTGGCCTGCTCTTCCATCATATTTTGGCCAGGCAACTACAACTCATCCTTGCTATTTCATACAACTAGAAAAACCTCATACCAGCTCATAGCTTGATAAAGGCAAACCAAAATGTAGGTCAAACATAGTTCTGAAAATCTGTGCTGATGGATTTTCACCATCCGGTGAGTGACTTGGCAACATTTGGCACCAGTATGGTCTTTGTCGAGCCTTGACACAATTTATATTTTTGCGAACAGTTGACGTGTCACTGATTTGTTTTTTAAATAAAGCTGTGAAAATCATTATGTAATAATGATTTGTAACTTCTGTCAGGTTAGCACCCTGCATGATCCATGGTGGGACACTAGGCACTAGACAGGGAACCTTCGGATGAGGACACACGGAATCAAGGATTAAAATTTATGAGTTTATTACACAGCAGGGGTACAGTAGTCGGGAGTATTTCACACTACTGGGCAGGCATTCACGATCACGGTAAGCACTGCAATAGTAGGAGGCACAGCACACCTGGAGAGATGGTGCAACTAGGAGTGGATCAACTGTGCAGCTGGGCAATACAGAAAGGCACAACATAACCTGGAGAGATGTAGAATTTAGGCATAGATCCGCTGTACAGCTGGACAATACTGGAACCAGGAGTTGGTCAGCAGAACTGGCTCCACACCGTGGACTCAAGAACAGAGCAATGAGAGGGTGGACCACCCTTAAATATGGAGTGGGTCAGTGGTGCTCTGTTGGTTAGGTGGTCAGAGACAAGGTAGGCCACAGGGATGTTGTCACGGGGAGGCGAGGGTACGAGCCCAGGATGCGGTGATATATATGAGGAAGCCAGAATATGGTGCATAAACACGGGGTTTATTGTAGATGTACATACACAGCAGGATTAACGAGGGGTGATGCAGGAAACAGGACTGTGGGCTGGATACTGAATACAGAGAAAATATTGGACACTGATACAAGAGGAAAACACTTACATGAGACAGATGGGACAGGAAGGTAGGTCTCTTGGCACAGCTGGGGTCTTGGCACCGCAGGAGTCTTGACACCGCAGGAGACTTGGCACAGCAAGAGTCTATGGTAAATCTTTGGTATGGCGAAAGTATCCAGAGGAGTGTCCAGGAGCGTGGTCTGTGGCAAGCCGTGGGTCAATGGGCAGTAGAGATCAAGCAGGTCTATGGAAAGCAGAGGGTCTGGTACACAGACTGTTAGCTTCAGGCAGGTAAAGGGCAAATGCATACAATGAACCAGCACTGGAGGAAGGGGTGTGCCCTGCTTAAATGGAGAATGTGCTCTTGGAGTAAATGAGGAGAACCTGGTCAATGTTTAAAGAGCATTGGCCTGAGCCATGAGAAATGCTGCTGATTATGGCAGAGCAGTGCCAGTTTTTCCCCTCCTCTGTGCTCGCGGCGTGAACCATGACAGAAGTCCGGGACTAGATGATGATGATGATGATGGATGGGCCAGGCAAGGGTAAGATCCAGCCTAGATCAATTCATACATGGGCTTCAAGGCTGGAAATATGACAACTTCTTCCTACTTTTGGCCCATGTTCTTTCATCATATTTTGGCGAGGCAACCCCAGCTCGTCCGTGGTATTTTATACAACTAGAAAATCCTCATACCAGCTCATTGCTTGTTATAGGCAAATCAAAATATAGGTCAAACATTGGAAGAAGTTCCGAAACTCTTAACTGTTAATCTTCACCATCAGTTGAGTAACTCGGTAACATTTCAATGTACATGCTCTTTGTCAAGACTTGACTCAGGCCATACGTATTGAACAATTGCTGGGTCAATGATTTATTTTTGAAATAAAATGGTAATCATGATCTTGTGATAATCCAGTTCGGAGCTGTGTTACTTCTCCCTATTTTCGGCCTGTCGTTTCCATCATCTTTTGGGCCAGGCAACCCCAACTCATTCTTGGTAGTCCAAAACCACTAGAAAAACTTCATAACCGCTTATAACTTGGTAAAGGCAGACCAAAATAGTCAAACATGGGAAGACCTGTGCCACATTATCCACTTTTGTTGAGTGCCCTGATTCCTTTGCTCTTCCTTTTTGGATGTGGAACGGCCTTCCAGGGACTTGTGAGCACCCTCTATTATTAGTGATATGGGTATTGTGATTGCCGTAGACATTTGAGCAAATTGTTTCCCTCTGCACTTACTACAGAGTTGTGTCTCAATGATTCAATATGAATACGGCTCAGTGTCTGGTGACATGTTTGTCATTCCATTCCCCCAGGTATGCTATCAATGGTGTGGGATAGAGGGAGACACCCAATTCTGTCATTTTGGCCTATACAGTTGAATGAGGACATTATTTTTTACATCTGGTACCAACTGCCTCAATCATCAATCCCTATCATTGTCTTCTTTTCCACTGTTAGCAGTGACTGATTGGGGCAAATAATGGACGTAGGACGATTGACATCTCCTCTCATCCGTAGGGTTTTTATCCAAATGTATGGCAAATTGGCCAACAATGGTTTCGTGAAATTGTAAACCATACCACTTACTGAGTGGTAATCACAGGTTTCCGTAGAGACCTATGGGTATAAAAACGAATTTTTCTGGAAATACTACAATGTCCTTCCTCTTTTTCCATGAGCATAAATGTCAACCGTGTCTTATAGCATAAACACTGCATATATTTTCCTACTTCTGACCATGAGTCTTACCTCACTGACAGGTCTCTTCTCCCCTCCAAAAACACTGTACTCTGGGACCACTTAGAAACCAACTATAATTTCACACGTAAACAGTTAACCAGCTAAAAAATGCAACTACTCTCGAAAACAGAGCCTTCTCACGGGGAGCGCGTGTCTCCATTGAAGATCTCCGCAGACACGCAATACAAATCTTTCCCATCAATAACAATCGCATTCTTCCATCCACGGTTCCGAAGAATGGTTTTAAAGCATCCCTTTCGGGTTTGTTAATAGAATGAGATGATGCCAGCAGGATTTTTTTTTTCCACCCCCAGATAAGACGGTTGCCGTCTCGTCGTTGCTTTCTCTTCTTTTTCTGACGACCTGCTGGATAAATAAATAATTAAAAATAAAAATAAAATAAGTATCCCTGGTTTTATTATCCATTAGGAGATAAGAGCTAACAGCATGACTATGCAAGACTAAATGCTGACGAGTTATTACTAAGTTTATTACTGGGTATTTTTATTTTTTTAAATATAAAGTGTTTGTTACGGCGTATCATGAATATATGAAAAAAAAAAATATTTTTTTTTTCCCCGACGCAGTTAAGTGGAGCACAATCTACATAGCACGGAAGCAGAATTTACCCTGTAGATTTTTTATTTTTTCATTTTTTTTTTATACTTCTGTTGTTGGTTTACGGAATGCAAAGTAACAGCTGAACTGTCCATCCAGGTTTTAAATAATTCAGACTGCTTTTACAGAAACCGCGCTGCTTAACTCTGGGGAATGAAAAATAGTATGCCAATAAAACAAATGAAGACATGCCTTCTCTCTGTGAATCCTCATCAATTGAGCAGGCTGCATGGGGAAGTTTTATAATGAAGAAGAGCTGAAAGGAGGAGAGGAACGAGGAGTATCGCAGCAGAATCTATTCTAACCATGCACACTGTGAACTCGCTAGAGGAATTTAATTTTGTGGATTTTTTTTCCAGCATGCTTCACATAAGATTACGTTCGTGCATCTATTAAAGTATATGTAGATTATCCTAGATATGTAACGTTACATTGCTAACAAAACAATCTCTCGATGTCCCTTTTAATTGTCACGCTCAATGCAAAATCATGTTTCTATCAATTTATGCGAAAGGAGAACCACGTATAAAAAAAAGAGAAAACACCTGCTAGATAGCGAAACGCGTCGGTTGTGATTTCACCTTGACATACAGTAAGCTGGATACAACGTGACCGTACTTCGGAAGTATTTCTATAGTACAATGGAAATCTCAGGCTACTCGAATCATTATTCATGGTAAATGACAAGTGAGAATTGGGTCAGAAGAAGTTATAAAATTATACTATAATAAGGATTAACATCTATTGCAATAGGTGACATTAATTACACTATAGAATATATTCACAGATTTCTGGAGAACTGTAACGGATTGCATATTCTAGGAGAAAAAAAATGAAGAGAATGAATGCTCGAGGGGAAAAAAAAATCAGATCCGGGTATTTTGGACTAAAATTAAAATTTGGTAGCAATTCTGCACCAATTCTCAATGTGTTTAATAATTTATGTATTAACCTCTGTCCACTTAATTTGATTCATTGCATTCCTTTATAACAAGCTGCTTTTGATTAATGATCTGTAAAGGGCGTCACATCTTTCCTTTGCATCTGTTATATCTTGACTGGTAGTTTTTAGTTGTTATTTACTATTCCCTCCTTTTATGTTTATTGCAAAGCTGACTCTCAGTCAGTCTTTTCTGCTCCTCCCTGTTGTAAATTCTTTGCATATATTGGCCATCTCTCTAAACCTTGTGTTTCTTCACCACAGCCACACTCACCTCAATCTTCCCACCCGTCTGTCCCAACATCCCTCCCACCCAGTACCTATTCTAATTTTATAAGCTCTTCCTTCTCTCTCGGTTTAATCTTATCATACAGCCACAGCCGCACTCACCTCAAACTTTCCTCTGCTGTCCCACCCGCCCATCCCAACAACCCTCCCATCCCAACAACCCTCCCACCCAGTCCCTATGCTAATTTTATAAGCTCTTCCTTCCAGCTGCTTTACTTCTCTCTCGGTTTAACCTTCTCATACCCAAGCTCTTGGTCTATCCTCATACAGTCTACTATACTCTTTCTGGTCATCATCTCCACTCTCCCCCTTTCCCTTTTGTTTCACTTACCTTAGTCCCTAAGATTGTAAACTCAAGGGATATCTGACTGGGCATCTGTATAAGTGCCTTATTAGCAGGACAATGTTCCTATTGGCAGGGCTGGCTGTTTTATTATATCTCATGTTCATGCTTCCCCGTTGTAAAGTGCTGCGGAATCTGTTAGCACTATATAAATACTGTTACAAAGAGTTCTAAACAGTGGGCATCTCTTTAGCAAGAAAAGACCAGAGACAGATGTCATACAACATTATTTCACACTTCTATAAGTGCACCAACAACTATGCATTATACACTTCCCGGCCAAAAGAAAAGTCACTCTCTAATATTTTGTTGGATCGCCTTTTGCTTTGATTGATGCACGCATTCGGCATCGTTTCGATAAGCTCATGCAATGTCACAGCATTTATTCCCATCCAGAGTCACATTAATTTGTGGTCAAGATCTTGCGTTGATGATGGGAGAGTCACAGCACTGTGTAAAGTCTCTCCCAGCACATTATCCCAAAGATTCTCAATGGGGTTAAGGTCTGGACTGTGTGGTGGCCAATCCATGTGTGAAAATGATGTCTCATGCTCCCTGAACCACTCTTGCACAATTTGAGCCCGATGAATCCTTGCTGGGGCGGAACTACCACGGGTGTAGTGAGTGCCAGTGCACCTCGGCCCTTGAGGCTGGGAGGGCCCCACAATCAGCCGGGGCCTCGTCTGGGCCGCACGGCCGACCACAGGACTAAGAGAAATTCAGCCCCCTCCCTTCAAAACAAGTTAGGAAAGGGAAGTATATATATTTTTAATATAAATTATGTTACTATAATTTAATATTTATCTTGTATTAATATTATTATTTTTTTTACTTATTTATGAGTTTTACTTTGGGGCTCTGTGATACGCTCATACACATGGCACATTACTGTGAGGTTTAATGCTGTGCAGCTCTGTAATATGCTCATATACAGCGAACATTACTGAGAGTTTTATTGCTGTGGAGCTCTGTGAGAGATACATGGTGCACATTACATTTAAAATGGGATGGACTAAATGATCATAATGGACCTGGAAAAACATGGGACACTGATTGTCTGGAGTCAACATTGTGGACCTGGAAGGGTCCAGTCAGTGCATGGGGATGGTGGGTTGGGGCAAATTACGTTGTTACCTAGGTTGGGGGGGCCTTCATGGATTCCTGTACCTTGGCCCTGAGGTTTTTAGCTACCCCTCTGTATCCTAACATGGCCATCTTGGAATATCCTGCACCATCAGGGAAGAAAAGAACCCCATTGATGGAAAAACCTGCTCATTCAGTATATTCACGGAGTCTGTTGATCTCATTTTTTTTGCCGGCTGAAACATATCGATCACTGCAGTAATTATCCAGTGGTAGCCTTTTACCTGCTTGCTTCGTTAAATCCAGGTTTTGAGTAATATCTATGACCGAAATACTCCAAAAACTTCACTGGAAGCAGAAGGACACTGAGAAGTTGAGAACAAATAGGTCCCGGTGTCCTTCTGCTGACCCTGAAGGGCTCATGCAAGTCTTTACGGACTCCAGGAGATGATAACAGTAGTGGTGCATGACAATGATGACTCCCACTCCCATTTGTTATTAACGTAGCAGCTCACTAGTGATAGGGGACCACTAATGGGTCGACAAAGCACTCCTAGTACAAAGGACCGTGCAAGGCGTTCTTTGGTTTTCATCAGCTGCACATCAACTTCTATATTACAAAACCCACTGTAATCACCTCAATACCAAGTTTTCTGTATACATTTTGCACCACTTATTTGAAATATGGAATATTGCAGTGATTCTTCAGCTTTTTTGTCCCAGAAGAAAAATTGAGGTCCGTTACACACCAGCAGATGGCAATCTTGTTCAAATTATCGCATTTCCACCTCCGATTTTGCTGATTATATTTGAGATGGAAATTATGCGACTCATTTTAATTTAGTGACGATAGCCCTCGGAAAGCAAACAAATTATACACGTAGCTTGTCATTTTATAAACTTTATTGGACGGTTGGAGTGAGCCGCGTTCCTCTATCCACTAGAGGAGGAATACATTATTTTGAAATATTTGTTTGGGGCTGTTTTTAAGGAACAGATTGCGGCAAAGGTTTTATAGAAGGGGAAGAAATAAAATTAAAGGCTGGATTTAAAGAGGCAAATTAAATTTAAGCACACATTAAATCGATCAGTTTCTAAAAAATAAAATAAAAAAAAATCGAAGGCAAAAATATTGGTTATTTTTATAAGACGCACATGCGATACAAAGCTTGCATATCTCGGTGGCAACAATACCTAAAGAGGTAAAATGTAAATATGTGTTTTACGCTGTGGCTGGAGGAAACATTTCTTGTCCGGGGTGGGGGGGGGCTTTCTTGGAGCCCAGTGGTCTGTGAGACACGTATCCCATGGAGCTCATTCTTGCAGATAACCATCTAAAGTTAGACATCACTGCAGCTCACCATAATGTATTTTAGTTTTTTCTTTTAAATTTATTACAAAAAATGGACTGTATGAAAATGAACGTGCATTTATACTGGCTGCATTGTCATGCTCGGTAAACCAACCGGCTCCGACTGCCAGATTATGATGGGATGGATTTTATTTCACAGCTCCTGCGGTGATCGGTATTCAGTCTCCGATAAATCATTAAATTATATCTACTTATCAATGATTATATGGAATCCAGAGATTCTAGGTGGGCAAACTGGTACAGTCAGCAACTAAAGTCCCCATATAATAAGGTAGTAATAAAGGATGAATAGAAAATCCAAGGTATCCGCGTTATTGGTGGTGATCCAAAAGAACAACCTACTGGATGAAGCGATTAAATTTCCGACATAATAAAGAGACGCAAAATCCTTTTATATTAAATAGTTTTTATTACCAAGAACGTACAGACATTAAAATAAAGATGTACAGGGATAACTAGATTGCACGTAAGGGTATCGGAAAAGATCTAGGTGAGTTAACAAGTCAACTTGTGAAATTCCGACTTTTCTCTATTATAGATAGAAACATTAAAAACATTAAGTAGCAGATATAAAAATAAATGAGCGGCTGAGTATCAAGTGTATTAAAGAACTTCTGAAGATGTATCTGGAAGTAAGGAAGGTGAGGCGTGGAGATCTATCACGGTTTTCAGCATGGGCAAATATTATTTTGGTATGGTGGTTGATAAGTCGGTCTACATAAAGCATGTCCTTGGTCACTCATTGGCTACCTATATACAAATTTTATTGAACATGTACATACATTTATAAACACAAACGAATAAAAACATATATTGAAGTGTAATGGATCCTCCCTCTACAGGGTAGGCTACCATGCTACGGTCTTGCAATTAAATTGGGTATCTCTAAGTGGTCAAGGAAATTCTCATATATTTCCTTGACCACTTAGAGATACCCAATTTATTTTCAAGACTGTAGCATGGTAGCCTACCCTGTATAGGGAGGATCCATTACACTTCAATATATGGTTTTAATTTTTATACGTTCGTGTTTATAATGTACATGCTCAATTAAATTTGTATATAGGTAGCCGGTGTCTACCTCAATTTTTCTTGTTGCTTATTGGGGTTAAGCCCATTTTGGACACTGGTTGCATTGATTCCCCAGTGTTTCTATTGTTGTTTTTGTGATCCTTGGTCACCCATTCTATAAAAGGGTAGACTTTGGCTTTTTGTTGAAAGTTAGACTTGTTGATGCTTGGGAATACAGTGATTGTCAAAACTGTCTAAATAATGTATGTTACTGGTCACCTATTCTGGGCAAGGGTAGATATTAGCGCCTTGTTTAAAGATAAACATGGTGATTGGTAACACAGTGATGTGGGATTTCAGATGGTGGATGTCTAAATAACGTATGTATGTTCCTGGACACCCATTTCGTAAAAGGGTAGCTTCTTTTACCTTGTTAAAAGTTAGACTTGTTGATGAATGATAAAACAGTGACTTAGTAGTGTGGGATTTCAGATGATGGTTGACAAAACTGTCTAAATAAATTCTGTTCTGGTCACTCTTTCTGTAAAAGGGTGGAGGTTGGTACCTTGCTGAATGTGAGGCTTGTTGATGATTGATAAAACCATTATTTAGTAGAGTGGGATTTCGGATGGTGGTTGAAAAAACTGTCTAAAAACAGTATGTTCCTGAACGTCCAGTCCATTACAGAGTAGACGTTGGTACCTTGTTAAATCTTAGCAGGGCCGCCACCAGGGCATTACGCCCATGCAGCAGTAAGGGGCCCGGAGCCTGGGGGCGCCTGGGCCGCCGCCGGGGCCCTTGCGCTTTGCAGGTGATGATGGCCTCTGCGGCGTCCTGTGGCTGCGCCTGCACCACACGGCGGACTGGTCGGGCGGGCCAATCAGCGTGCGTATGCCTCCAACGCACGCTGCTTTGGCACTGCCCCCAGTCACGTGTGACGGCGCACGCCGCACGAAGAGAAGATGTCGGAGAGGTGAGTATGGTACCAGGGACCAGACCCAGCCAGGGCCCAGGCCCCAGATCCAGCTAGGGCCCAGGCCAAGACCCCAGGCCCAGACCCAGCCAGGGCCCAGGGCTCAGACCCAGCCAGGGCCCAGGGCTCAGACCCAGCCAGGGCCCAGGGCTCAGACCCAGCCAGGGCTCAGACCCAGCCAGGACTCAGACCCAGCCAGGCCCCAGACCCAGCCAGGCCCCAGACCCAGCCAGGGCCCAGGCCAAGACCCCAAGCCCCAGACCCAGCCAGGGCCCAGGACCCAGCCAGGGCCCAGGCCAAGACCCCAAGCCCCAGACCCAGCCAGGGCCCAGGATCCAGCCAGGGCCCAGGACCAGCAAGGGCCCAGACCCCAGGCTCAGCCAGGGCCCAGGTCCAGACCCCAGGCTCAGCCAAGGTCCAGACCCCAGTCTCAGCCAGGGCCCAGACCCCAGGCTCAGCCAGGGCCCAGACCCCAGGCTCAGCCAGGGCCCAGCCAGACCCCAGGGCTTTCAAAATCCATGGCAATGAAAGTAATAGATTGTTTATTATTTCTTATTACAGTAGAGCAGCACGAGGAAGCAGAACGCAGAAGTGCGACATTTCAATCAACAGCGCCATCAGCAGTGGTATGTAAAATTTTTAATTATTATATTTGTGGGTGTGCCGTATGGGAAGAGGGGATCACGGGGTGGGGGGGCCCATTCTGAGGGTCAGTAAGGGGTCCCAAAATTTCTGATGGCTGGCCTGATGGCTTGTTGATGATTGGTAAAACTGCGATATGGGATTTCAGATGGTCTATACAAAACTGTCTAAAGTATGGTCCTGGTCACTCCTTCTGGAGAAGGGTAGACAAAGTGCCTTCTTAAAAGGTAATCTTGTTGATGCTTGGTAATATAGTGATTTAGTAGAGAGGGATTTGAGATGGAGGCTGACAAAACTGTCTAATTAAACCATATTCATGGACAACCATTCCATAAAAGGGTAGACTTTTGTACCTTGTTAAAAGTTAGGCTTGTCAAAGATTGGTAGCATGGGATTTTAGATGGTGTTTGTGAAACCTGTCTAAATAAAGTATGTTCCTGGTCATCCACTCCATAAAATGGTAGACGTTGGTACCTTGTTGAAAGGCAGGCTTGTTGATGATTGGTAATATCGTTTATTTAGTACGGTAGGATTTCAGATATATTCAGTATAGCTTCCAAGCCTTAATTGTGGATGCTACGAAGGGATTTGAAGTGACATGTCCCAGTTACAATGAGGACAATATAGTGATATTGAGAGGGAAAATGGGAACATCACGAAAGTCTCTGTGTAGACAGGAGTAACTGTCAATATTTTTTTAACCAATTCATAGCTTGCCTGAGCTGTGCGACTATTCCTTCATGGTTTGTATATTTAAGCCTCCTTGTTACTTTGTCCAGTAGAGTTTAGTTAGGCTAAGGAGGCAGATTAGCTTTTCCATCGGAGAGTATGTCATTTTTTTAGTAAGGAGGGTATCGTATTTTGTGGTTAATAAAAAATTGGCTGTATGGATTACAGTAGTTTCGAAAAACTTAATCTGTAGAGAATAGCGTGTCCTGACTGGATGAGGAATGTGGGCCATCTCTCTAAAGCAGTGGTTCCCAACCTCGGTCCTCAAGTACCCCTAACAGGCCAGGTTTTAAGGATTCCCTTGGGGAAATACAGACTGAATCCTGCAATCACTAAGCAGCAAATCATATCACCTGTGCTGTGCTTAAGATATCTGGAAAACCTGACCTGTTGGGGGTACTTGAGGACCGCGGTTGGGAACCACTGCTCTAAAGGATCAACCCCTTCACTGCTGAGCCGTTTCACCTGTATAATGAGCTAATTTTGACTGTTTTGTGCTCATCCTGTTTAAGCGCGATTTGATGTCATGTTTTATTAGTCATCTGTGATGTAACACTGGGCTTGTCAGCCACAAGGACCAGGGGTGCAATAGCTTGGCTGCTAGGAGGTGACCCCAACAGAGCACTGCTGCCTTACGGACTGTGTTCTGCACCCTTGGTTCACCTTCCTCAACTGGGGTTACCACCCCACATGCTGAGAGTTACCCCCCCTCCTGATTAGCTTCACCCTTATAAGTCCTGAAAGGGACAAGATACCCCCAGACACGAATGATTCCCAAAATACTGGATAGAATTGTTATCCCAATCACACGAGTCACCAAACAGCCAACACCAGAAATAGGGGTTTAAACCATAAAAAGACTTGAAAAAGGATAAATGGTACAGACAGATACATAAAATAAAAGAGAAATCAACACAACATCTAGCTCACAGTCCCTGTATCTGACTGGTTTCAGTGGGCTTGAAGTCCACATGCGTTGAGATGTTAATTGCCGTGGTCCCATACACTTAACTGGCTCACTTAGCAAAGACTTGTCTTTTTCAACCCCTCACCCGCATCCATAAACGCCCCCCCCCCCGGGAAGTCCAGCCCTGAGCAATGTCCACTCGGCTCCAGAATTACGTATTCAGACCCAGTCCTATCCAATTAGCACTGGCCCACCTCAGGGAAACAGCTGATCCTCAATGGCCATCACAAGACAAAGGGAACTGTGAGCAGTGGAGGGAAACGTGCACCAGCGTGAGTATTCACGTGAAGTGTGCTGGTCAAACCATTTGGCTAGGCCTAGGTCTCCATGGTGACTGCCTGGGGAGCAGGCTATAGGAAATGCCATGCAAATACTACAGTACTGTCACCTAAGGGGTTAAGAGAAGCATCGGTGGAAAGGTCAGACTGTGACCTTTCCAGCAATTTCTCTCTTAATTTGGTACCCCTTCAGGCACTCTCCTGGCTCTGCCTTCACTGCGGAGACCTTGTGATGTGTGGGGGACATCCTCTGCATGCTGCAGGGAATCTTCAGGACGTCCTCCACGTGTCATCTGCAGTGAATGGGTTAAAAATCAAAGTCCTCAAGGAAAGTATTTTACATGGGTAAAAGCAAATTAGGTTGCTTGGCATTTTACCCATATCATTGCTGCCCAAAGCGTTGTCGATAAGTTCATGCAATGTCACACTATTTATTTCCATCCAGCATGGCATTAATTTGTTGGCAAGATCTTCTATTGATGATGGGAGAGTCGGGGCACTTCGTAAAGTCTTCTCCAGCACATCCCAAAGATTCTCCATGGGGGTTAAGGTATGGACTGTGTGGTGGCCGATCCATGTGTGAAAATGACGTCTCATGCTCCCTGAACCAATCTTTCACAATTTGAGCCTCATGAATCCATGGCATTGCCATCTTGAAATATGTCAACACAACCAGGTAAGAAAAAAAACATTGATGGGAAAACCTGCTCATTCACATCACTGTAGTAATTATCCAATGGAAGGCTCACACCTATTTGTTTAAATTCAGGTGGGGAGTTTTTTTTTTTGGCCAGGCAGTGTATCTTATTGATATATCCATCGGGAAAAGAAGCTTGTAGTTTTAAATCGCCCATACACTCACACAGAAATAAGTACTGATACAGTTCTAGCTTAAGTATTGCGGTTTTGGTTTCCCTTTAAATATTGTCAAAGCTCTATGTGGATTTGTCAGAGTTTGGCCAGGATAATCGCAAGAAAAGCACACACGTTGACACTAATTATATACGCCCGTGGTTTCCTGCGAGTGGCTTATAGAAAACTGCACATTTGCGTCTAAATTCACTGTTAAATCCTAATTAATTTCTAAATGTTAAATGTTAATTGGATCAGTTGAGTTTAATGTCGTACGACTGGCAATGACTGGTTTAGGTCACAACAATTTAATAAGCCATAGTGATTCCCTGCAATAATGACTTGTGATTCTTGCATTTATTAAAAGGACGGACGATGGGTTTTTAAATCTTTGTCTTCAAAATCATGCAGCGAGAGCTGTCACGCTAAAGTAAAAAAAACAAAAATCTTTTGCTTTGTGTCCCCGTACAACTGATGTCACCAACCTTAGTCCTCCAGATGTTTCGGAACTACATCTTCCATGATGCTCAGTTACTCATTAGATTGGCTCAGCCCCATGGGAAATGTAGTTTCAAAACATCTGGGGGGCCATGATTGCCAACCC
This sequence comes from Leptobrachium leishanense, assembly GCA_009667805.1. Classification (NCBI taxonomy): domain Eukaryota; kingdom Metazoa; phylum Chordata; class Amphibia; order Anura; family Megophryidae; genus Leptobrachium; species Leptobrachium leishanense. The sequence goes on along the minus strand of CM019074.1, from coordinate 87,981,781 downwards.
ATGCCATACGATCTAGCTTAGGCTAGGGTCAGACAAACGCATTTTTCACGTCTACCGTCAAAAAGTGCGTCGATGCGCCCAAACGCATTTTTTTCACGGAAGACGCGATAGTGGTCATACGATGCGCAATTTCGGCTGTGATTTTTTACAGATCCAAACCAGGAAACGTTGGGTGTCTGGACGTTATGTTGGCCAGACATGAGCAGCGTCTGACGTCTCCTAATCACACACTCACGCTGCTATGCGGACGCAGCGCACTCTGTACGTCAGTACTAGAGCTTCGACATTCTTGCAAAAATGCGTTCGTTTGCCGCTTGAGTTGCGCGGCCGAACTTTCGTGCGGCCATACTTCGTGTGTGGGCTTGCGTTGGACGTCATTTGCTGCTACCACAGCCATAATAAAGTGCGGCTAAATGCACGTTTGCACTGCGTTCGTCTGTCCCCAGCCTTACAATCACATTCTGAGTGAAAGCTTTGATCCTAGTCTTCAGTAGTTAGAAAAAGGAAATAGAGTGGTAAACAATAAAGCAGAAAGCTTTCTTGATACCCTCCAACATAGAGGATGTGTAAAAACACTGAAGCAAAGGTCTGAATGAGATGCCGTGCATTATATAAATGGGCGAGGTGACCACATCTGCCTTTAGGCCACACCCCCAGCCTCCTCTAGGCCCAAGCTGTAGGGAAGGAAGGCCTCGCCTCAACTGGCCTTGCAGATAGGGTTGCCACATCGGCCATGCTTTCAGGACACATATAATTTATTCAGTGCATGAAAAATGCCACCCGGAAGCATATAGAATCCATACGCTGCACATAGGGAAAAAAAGGTATCCCATGTGACCTGCCTCGACTTCCTTCCTGCAGAATATGAATTATACAAGTTGCAGGGCAGCACTTTTTTCCTGTGCATGAAATGGTAATGTGTCCTGGAAAACATGGCCGATGTGGCAACCCTACTTGTAGACCCAAATCTGGTGCAAGCCATGCACTCCGACACGTCATAAGAGATCCTAGGTCCCGGGCGCCATCTTAACTACAGTCCACCATTGTCAGGGAATGAGTCACCATGGCCATCAGCCTGTCCAATGGTGGAGAGAACAACTTGGCATTGGGCATTCACCTCTGCCCACAGAGGAGGGAGCACCAATTGACACCAGCCCAGGACACGCAGAACCCCTCCCCCAAACTGGGTTAACACCAAGTAGAGTGCCTGGCACGTGCCTGAGGTGGTGGCAGCAGGCCTGTAACATATGTAGTAACCCGCTGCGTCACTCGAGCTGTAATTAGAGTCCATGAGTTAGCATAGCAACTCGTGCAGTAAAGCTAATGGCTAGACCCATTCGTGTAACGGCTCGCTTGGAATCTGTGTCTAGGATATAACGGGGGTTCTCTTCAGACCCTTTACTACATCTACCCATTTTATTGAACCCTCACGTTTAGTAAAGCTGCTTACTGTATGGTCGAATGATGACAAAATACTGGCCTGACTGCTTTGGAGCAGATGTGGGCAACTACAGCCCTCCAGATGTTTTGGAACTACATTTCCCGTGATGCTCGGCTGCTCATTAGGTTTGCATAGCCTCCTGGGAAATGTAGTTCCAAAACATTTGGAGGGCCAGGGTTGCCGAGCCCTGATTTATAGGAATATTTAATATTACAATATGTCATTTTGCTTCCCTGCCCTGGGATACTTGTAATTAATAGAAATCCTGGTGTAATTTGTTTCTGATAAACCTGTTTAGAAATATAAAATTCCACCAGGCTCAGCAACCCTGGCCCTCCAAACGTTTTGGAACTACATTTCCCAGGAGGCTCTGCAAAGCTTATGAGCAGCTGAGCATCATGGGAAATGTAGTTTCAAAACATCTGGAGGGCCGTAGTTGCCCACACCTGGTTTAGAGCCACACGGGTCAGCTTTCTGAGTCTTGCATGCAAGGATTATATCACGGTATTAACATAAAGAAATAACGTCTCATTTATATGTCCGAGGCCGTGTTATACCTTCACTACGTATGCAGCAAGAGCCCAGCGTCTGGTAGCTACAGTGCTATACCTTCTTTATTACACTGAATGAAAATGGTTTTTAAAGCACCAAAAGCAAGATCTACGAACATCTGGTGCTTGTGTTTACTCTGCAAACAGCGCACTCCATCTTTTTTAGAGATGAATCCGTTATAACTCCATATTTATTTATGACCTTCTGTATACACAAATGTTACATTTTTCAAGTATCTTCCTGCCATTACAGAACGCTTGAATTATTACAGAGAATAAAATAACCAGTCACAAATCGCATTCTTATGTTCCGAAATAAAAATCCTCGCATGACGTGTGATTTCATTTGGAATATATTTATACGTCTGAAGTTATGGCTGCCGTTCCACTAGAAACTATATAAAAGAGCCGAGTCCACTATCCCTTATTTCTGCCTCGCGTTATGTGTTAGGCCCCGTTCACACTGTGCAATTTAGTGCGCGAATTTTTCCGCGACGTCGCAGCAAAATCCGCGCGACGTCGCGCTTATTTTTCCGCGACGTCGCAGCAAAATCCGCGCGACGTCCTGCTGTGTAGCTTCTCCAATGCATTTCAATGGAGCTGTTCACATCTTGCCGCGCGATGTGGTAGCTTGTCGCTGGTACATGACCCCTTTTTTTGCAATTTGCTACCTGCGATTTTGTGATTTGCATTGGTGGTGCTTTGCAAAAATTGCACAAACCCGCGATGTCGCGCGACAGTATCGCACTATGTCGCGAATATGAAAATCATGCGGAAAATCGTGCAATTTTCAAATTGCACAGTGTGAACGGGGCTTTACAGGTTAAGTCTAAAATCCAGATAAAGCTAGGATTACCCAGATAAAACTTACATTACCCAGGCAGCTCTGGGTAAGAAATCACACGTTTGGCTTCACCCGGATGTGCATTGGTTTATCCGGATGTGCATCGAGCTACACCCAAGTAAAACCAGATCACCCCAAACGCTGCTGGGAAATGTCGCTGGTACATGACCCCTTTTTTTGCGATTTGCTATCTGCGATTTTGTGATTTGCATTGGTGGTGCTTTGCAAAAATCGCACAAACCCGCGATGTCGCGCGACAGTATCGCACTATGTCACGAATATGAAAATCGTGTGGAAAAAAATCGCATGATTTTCAAATTGCACAGTGTGAACGGGGCTTTACAGGTAAAGTCTAAAATCCAGATAAAGCTAGGATTACCCAGGTAAAACTTACATTACCCAGGCAGCTCTGGGTAAGAAATCACACGTTTGGCTTCACCCGGATGTGCATTGGTTTATCCGGATGTGCATCGAGCTACACCCGGGTAAAACCAGATCTACCCAAACGCTGCTGGGAAATGTGTTTTCTGAGACTTAAGAGGTGGCTTATGGTTGACCTAACAACTATGGTCACTCATATCCATGGCCAACCCTAACACTAAACCTTACTCTAAACCTAACCCTAACCTAAAATTCTTGGACTGCAAGGCGATCAAACCGGTCAGTCCTAGAGGAGATTAACACTGACTGCTCTTTAGAAAGCCAGATCCTGAAGATGAAACTCCTATACTTTGGCCACCTAATGAGAAGGAAGGACTCCCTGGAGAAGAGCCTAATGCTGGGAAAGATTGAGGGCAAAAGAAGAACGGGACGATAGAGAATGAGGTGGCTGGATGGAGCCACTGAAGCAGTAGGCGTGAGCTTAAATGGACTCCTGAAGATGGTAGAGGACAGGAAGGCCTGGAGGAACTTTGTCCATGGGGTCGCGATGGGTCAGACATGACTTCGCAACTAACAACAACCACCTAAAATTCACTTTTACCAAAAGGGGGTTGGTTAGTCTGCAGATTGTCCGGGTAAAGCCTGATGTTTGATTTCATTTTGGTCTTAAACCTCTATACTCTATAACTCTATTCTCTTTTATATATTTTTTAAAGCAACATTATATCCCTCATTTTAATTTAAATACCATTTATTACTCCCCCTTAGCATTTTAAAAAGTTTTTATTTATATTAACCCACATTTTTATGTTTGTGTTTAATATCTGATGTCCCCCCCTTTTTTATTTATTTATTTATTTTATACAAGAATTTTTATGATTATACTTGGAAAAAAGGACAGGGGAATACGTATCTTTTAACCCTCAATTTTTTTTAAACCTAAATCGACCAGTAATTAATTAATCCGTTTCACCATTCCGAAATAACGTAGAAAAACGAAATAACAAATCGATACGAATTACTAATCTCCCGAAATAACGAATCGATACGAAATACAAATTACTAATCTCCCGAAATAACGAAACGATCCGAAATATGAATCACGGTAACATAACGAATGCACCGAAATGAATTAAAAAACGTAATGAATCGATATGGAATTTTTTCGTAGTGCGCATGTCTAGTATCCAGTGAAAACTAAAACTCTCATTGACTTTGCAAGCTTGACAAAGTCCAGATAGAGCTTAACCACTTCAATGCGGTGGACGCGCTCAGCGCGTCCAACCACATTGCTACTTGGCTGCGGAGGACGCGCTGAGCGCGTCCTCCCTTTGCAGCCCGCGATCAGCCGGTATTCCGGCTGATCGCTCGGCCCCCCGGTGTGGGCTGACATCATCGATGTCAGCCCAACCTCCGGGACCCCGGCGGGCACGATAGGCGTCATCGCGCATGTGCGATGACGTCTATTTCAGGCACCCCCCCGCCATTGCAGGGAAGGTGCCTGAATGGAGGGGGGGAGGTCCTTCGGACCTCTCCCCCTCCCCATCCGTGCATGCCAGCGGTTAAAGGCAGGCACCGCCTGGAAGGGCACAGCCTGCCCTTCCAAGCGGCGGCTGTCTTTAACCCCTAGGGGGCTGGATCGCGATATGGCGCCAACATGCGCCGTATCGCGGTCCCCTCCCGGAGCTGGCCGACATCTTGGATGTCGGCCAAGCTTCCGGGATATCCCCCTAATATCCCCTAACGCGCAGAGCGCGATGGCGCCAGTTTTCAAATTAACCCCTTGCTGCCACCTATAGTGGAGATAGGGGGTTCCAATGAACCCCCTATCTCCCGATCCGTGACAGCTAGGGGTTAATGTTTACTATCATTGGAACGGCCAGAGCGTGGCCGTTCCAATGATACCAAACATGACCATGTAAACTGTAAAAAAGAAAAATTAAAAATAAAAATAAAATTTAAAAAATTAAAAATGTAAATTTTTTTAAAAAAAAAAATTTTTTGTTTTTTTTTTTAGATTTATTAGTGCAACAATATTGTTCCCATTTCAATTATAATGTGAACAATGATGCTGCACTAACGATTTTTTCTATGGGGGGTGTTTGCTAAAAAACACGTAATTTCCCCCAAAAAAAGTAACGATTCCTCATTTCTAATTTTTTTAACAAGCGCACCCCATAGAAAATATAACCGCAAACGATCGCATTTTAAAATGTGAAAAAAAACACTTTACACATTGTAAATTATTGAAAATTCAAATTTTATTGCATGTTTTGTTATAATATACAGACATGACATAACGTATACATATAATAATGACATATTATGAATCTGCACAGTCTGCCGGAAAGAACGATATATAATATGTCTGGGTCATATATTAAAATAAGGCTTCAAAACGCGGTTAAACATGATGAGCGAAACCGGTAAAAATGAGCTCAGCACAGAGGTGGGAAAAGGCTCAGCAGCGAAAGGGTTAAACGTTGCTTCCTGTACTTGCCCCATAAAAGCTGGTACTGGTTCACAGTAAATGGAGTGGCTGGATTACTTTTGCTATTTCGGATTTCACTACAGGGATTGGATCCATAGTACCACCATTTTGGAGCTTTATTGTGTCGATTGCTGAAATAATTTGTATAGGTGCTGTTGTGCCTTGCCCTCTGTATTTTGCGGTTAAAATTCCAGTTGAGGAAGCGATCTGCTCTCATGTCCAGGTTCTGAATTCTCTCATGGCTCTGGCCTTGGTCATAATTCACTGGACAAACCTATCACCTGTAGCTAAATAACCTGTCATTGCTTAGTTGCATCTATGATATACATTGTGATAATTTTTTACTGTCTCTTATGTTTTTCCCTTTTGTTTAGCATCAATCAATTTGTTCCACGGCGTTACAGTTCTCTGTATTAAGAATCTGGGACCCTCGTTTTCTGTGCTGATTAGAAATAGACGTCTTGTCACGATTAGAAATGGACTTCATTTTTCAGCCGCTATACGTTACATCTATGGTTCACCTCTACGCTGATGACACTCAGATCTACCTCTCTACCCCTGATCTCTCTCCCCCTGTCCTTTCAAAAGTCAGTGACTGTTTATCTGGCATCTCCTCCTGGATGGCCTCCCACCACCTAAAGATCAACATGTCAAAGACTGAACTCCTACTTATTCCTCCCTCCAATGCCTCCCCACCTCCTGACTTCTCTATCACGGTGGAGGGTATCACCATCTCCCAATCAAACCAAGTTCGCTGTCTTGGAGTTACACTTGACTCTGCTCTTTCCTTCATCTCCCACATCAAGTCTCTTTCCTCCTCCTGCCGATACCAACTGCGTAATATTTCCAGAATTCGGTCATTTCTTACCACTGTCACCACAAAACAACTCATACATGCCCTGGTAATCTCCCGACTCGACTATTGCAATAATCTCTTATCTGGCCTCCCTCTGTCCCGCCTCTCCCCCCTTCAATCCATCCTGAACGCCTCCGCCAGGCTAATTCACCTCACCGCCGCTCTGTCGCTCCCCTCTGCGAGTCCCTTCACTGGCTCCCCATCCACTGCAGAATTAAGTTCAAAATCCTTATCCTTACCTACAAAACCCTCACTAACTCAGCGCCCCACTACCTGTCCTCACTAATCACCAAATACACCCCAGCCCGCTCCCTAAGGTCAAACAGTGACCTGCGCCTAGCTTCTCCCCGCATCACCTCTTCCCATGATAGACTGCAGGATTTCTCACGCGCAGCCCCCACTCTCTGGAACGCTCTCCCTCGTACTGTCAGACTTTCCCCTAACTTCTCTTGCTTCAAACGCTCCCTTAAAACGTTCCTATTTAGGGAAGCCTACCACCCAACTCACTGACACAACCATCAATCACTCTCACCTTACAGTCCTCTCCTCCTGTTTCCAACCCCAACCCTCCCAGATTGTGAGTTCCTACGGGAATAGGGCCTCATCTCCTCCTGTACTGTTTGTCAAATGTTGTTCAATGTATTGTAACCATGTCTATACTGTGCTTATTGTACAGCGCTGCGGAATATGCTGGCGCTTTATAAATAAAAAATAATAATAATAATAAAAAGCCATCGAGACCAGTATAAATAAAAAAATAATAATAAAGTACCGGTTTTGTGTCAATTTAGGCTAGGGTCAGACGAGCGCAGTATTAACGTGCGTTTAGCCGCACTTAATCACGGCCGTGCTAGCAGCAAATGACGTCCAATGCCAGGCAGCATACGAAGAATGGCCGCACGAAAGTGCGGCCACGCAACGCAATTGTGGCCGCGCAACGCAAGTGGCAAACGAACGCACGAACGCATTTTTTCGAGAACATCAAACCGCTAGTACTGACGTACAGAGTGCGCTGCGGCGGCATAGCGGCGTGTGTGCGTGATTAGGAGACGTCAGACGCTGCTAATGTCCGGCCAACATAACGTAACATATTGATGATCCGTACAAAATCACGGACGAAAATGCGCATCGTATGACCGCTATCGCGTATAACGTGAAAAAATACATCCATTCGTTCGAACGCACTTTTTCACGGACAATGCGAAAAATGCGTTCGTCTGACTCTAGCCTTAGATGCTCAGTAACTCTGATTCAAAGCACCCAACATCGCCACTGCTCACCAAGTTTGAATCGTGTCCTTTCACAGATATATGTATTTTAATCATGCACAGTAGAATCCACACATAATACAGTTTTGGAGATTTTCTGTAAAAATTCATTTCATGCCGTCAAGCTCAGTTCTACAATGTCAATCAATGACATTTCTCCAAATTCCCTTAATCCCTTCATGTGAATCTACAGCTGGGTTTATTGTATTTTAATGTCATTTGAATTTCAAATTATTATAATGGTGACACAATAAAGTTATATAAAAAAAGAAAATAATATTCTTTTTCTCTTTCTGTTGTGTAGGATGATGCGTTGACAGAGCAGTGTCGGATTAAGACATGAGCCTAGAGCTGAAGATTCTGGTGGGCCTTTCCCATTCTTGTTCCATTTGGTCAGGGCTGGACTGGGACACCGGGCTACAGGACAATTCCCAGTGGGCTGCAGCATCTGATGGCTGGAGACAACTGCTTTACATGAAAATTAACTTCCTAGTTGAGTTACCCAATTTCCACAATTCCAATCAAGTGTCTGTCTACAGAACTCGTTTGCGCCTTTCATAACGTATGTCTGATCCATCTTGTTGTGGATATTGGTCTTACGTTTCGCAAGTAACACAATGTCGTCGGCAAAGTCAAGGTCATTTTATTGCAACATGGTGACTGGGTGCCATTATTACGGTCGCGATCTCCATAGACCTGCCATACATACTCCTGCTCTTCAACACATGAAATTGAGGCAGAGACAAGACGTCTGGATATGATTCGGACCCTGTGGTTCCAGTTGGGGGTTCACATTTGTATATCCCACTGACCGTTTGGACATCATTCCAGCAGTGATACAAGATGATTTGTTCTCCAATTCCTAGAAGGGGATTTGTTGTGTTTAGTGTCTTTTGTTTGCCTTTGGAAAATAAACCTTTTGACAGATTGGAAACCTAACAATGAAACTCTATGAGGAAATAAATAAGAATAAAATAACATATGAGGATATCAATGTAATAAGACAAGACTATTCCAGGATTAACTTAATTCTAGTTCCTACTCGTCGTAAACTAACATTTATATTCAAATGACTGATTCATTGTGCGGCAGGTATTACGAAAAACGGCAGAAACCTCATTACATTTATTTGCTGTCAGTTGTTTTTATATGAAAGCTGATAAACATTTTACAATATCCTATTACGTCCCTGAATAAGAATTTTCCTCGTCCCTTTTCACTAATAGGGATTGAGGATGCAAGCTTTCGGGGTCTAATTCTTGTAATTACTTACTGTAGGCGGCTTTATTTAACAGGCGCAGCCCCTGGGGGTACAAGAACAAAACAATCAATTAGTACTTTCAGGTTGGTTCATTGTAATGTGTCAGAAGATATAGAAAAACATATTAATGCTTCAAAACGGTAGCTAGAAAGATACCTTCCCAAACTTTAACGAAGACATAATGGTTAACACCTACTAACATTTTCTGAGAGTTTTGCTGTGAAGCTCTGTGGTCATACACAATGCACATTACTGTGAGTTTTATTGCTGTGGAGCTCTGTAATACACTCCTCCACACTGCACATTACTGTGAGTTTTATTGCTGGGAAGCTCTGAGACAGGCTCATACACAGTGCAGATTACTGTGATTTTTATTGCTGTAGAGCTGTGATACACTCATACACAGTGCACATTACTGTGACTTTTATTGCTGTAGAGCTCTGTGATATACTCATACACACTGTACATTACTGTGAGTTTTATTGCGGTGGAGCTCTGTGATTCACAGAGCTCCACCGCAATAAAACTCACAGTAATGTACAGTGTGTATGAGTATATCACAGAGCTCTACAGCAATAAAAGTCACAGTAATGTGCACTGTGTATGAGTGTATCACAGCTCTACAGCAATAAAAATCACAGTAATCTGCACTGTGTATGAGTGTAACACAGCTCTACAGCAATAAAAAAAATCACAGTAATGTGCACTGTGTATGAGTGTATCACAGCTCTACAGCAATAAAAATCACAGTAATCTGCACTGTGTATGAGCGTATCTCAGCTTCCCAGCAATAAAACTCACAGTAATGTGCAGTGTGGAGGAGTGTGAATTTTATTGTTGTGGAGCTCTGTGATACACTCCTCCACACTGCACATTACTGTGAGCTTTATTGCTGTGGAGCGCTGTTGCACTCATACACAATGTACATTACTGTATATCACAGCGCTCCACAGCAATAAAACTCACAGTAATGTGCAGTGTGGATGAGTGTGAATTTTATTGTTGTGGAGCTCTGTGATACAGTAATGTGCAGTGTGGATGAGTGTATCACAGAGCTCCACAACAATAAAATTCACACTCATCCACACTGCACATTGCTGTGGAGTGCTGTTGCACTCATACAGTAATGTACATTGTGTATATCACAGCGCTCCACAGCAATAAAACTCACAGTAATGTGCAGTGTGGAGGAGCGTGAATTTTATTGCTGTGGAACTCTGTTATACACTCCTCCACACTGCACATTACTGTGAGTTTTATTGCTGTGGAGCGCTGTAATACACAATGTACATTACTGTATATAACAGCGCTCCACAGCAATAAAACGCACAGTAATGTGCAGTGTGGAGGAGTGTATAACAGAGCTCCAGAGCCATAAAATTCACTCCTCCACATTGCACATTACTGTGAGTTTTATTGCTGTGGAGCGCTGTGATATACAGTAATGTACACTGTGTATGAGTGCAACAGCGCTCCACAGCAATAAAGCTCACAGTAATGTGCAGTTTGGAGGAGTGTATCACAGAGCTCCACAACAATAAAATTCACACTCCTCCACACTGCACATTATTGTGAGCTTTATTGCGGTGGAGCGCTGTTGCACTCATACTGTACTGTACATTGTGTATATCACAGCGCTCCACAGCAATAAAACTCACACTCATCCACACTGCACATTACTGTGAGTTTTATTGCTGGGAAGCTCTGAGATACGCTAATATACAGTGCACATTACTGTGATTTTTATTGCTGTAGAGCTCTGTGATATACTCATCCACACTGCACATTACTGTGAGCTTTATTGCTGTGGAGCTCTGTGATATGCTCATGCACACTGCACATTATTGTGAGCTTTATTGCCGTGGAGCTCTGATATGCTCATGCACACTGCACGTTACTGTGAGCTTAATTGCCGTGGAGCTCTGATATGCTCATGCACATTACTGTGAGCTTTATTGCTGTGGAACTCAGTGATACGCTCATACACAGTGCACATGGCTGTGAGTTTTATTGCTGTGGACCTCTGTGATGAATAAAAATCCAAATTAATTTCACAAGCTCCTAGGCTGCTTCTAGCAGATCTAACTGTTCTTTTTTATTTCTCCCTGGATTGGTATGCAGCCTCTGTCGCCATAAACTAAGGACATTTTGCTGGGGGACGAATTATTAAATAATATCTGTGAGAGCATTAAAGAGTGATGAGGCTGTAGAGAAAGGGAATAACGGGGAGGGCTCAGCAAGACCTCGGCAGAGAAGCACTTAATGACATTGCTTTTTATAAATGCTCTTCGTGCTCCAAACCAACACAGAACTCTATCTTCAATGTTCCCTTTTCCTATTCATAAACAATAAAATATTGAGTGTGTTGGTATATTCTATAAACCCAAGGCCCGTTAATTCTAAAAACACGTAGAACGAAAACTTGACATACTTTTATACATCTTTTTCTCTTACTGCTTTATTTCTTATTTATTTTTTTACCTTTGCTTTATTTTAGAAAATGTAAACATCCTGAATCAAGCCCTCAGGGTGAATACATAGATATATATATATCTGTCAAAAAGGATAGCACTGCATTCCACCAAAATCAGTGGCGGCTGGTGACATTTCAAGTTGGCTGGAAACATGAATGTTTTTAATCATGAATTGTAATATGCCTTTATGGCACTACTGCCTCTAAAATATGTGGATGGTCCCATTATATAGGGAATAAACAATATAGACATAATCCTATTAATGTATCAAATTGGCTATAAATTCAATGATTACAAGTTGTATACACAAAATCTTTAAGTATAAAAAAACCAAAAAGTGATTTTATTTGCTACAAATAAAAACTGAACACTAATCCTACCCATGTTAGATGTACCCAATATGGCTTCAGCGCTGGCGCCAGTGATGAGTTGGCAGCAGGTCTAACAAATTCCATAGACTCAGCTTGTAACCTTTTCCATCCAGGTTCACAGCAAGGTGGAGAGAATTTCTTCTGCTTGAGTTCAGGGTCGAAGAGGAACGAAAGAAAACAAGCATCAACACCTGTTATTCAACTGTCAACATAAAAATGTCCGTTTGTCACGTTCTTTCTGAAAATGAAGGCCAATCATGATGCAGTTGGTAGTAGCCACAGTGGATTAACTGAACCCTTTACAAGATGTCCCTTTAAAAAGTATGTAATAACGTCCAAACCTGGGCCTTTGGCCACGGAAAGAATCCAGGTCGCTTGACGTGGTAGCAAGAAGATCAGAATCCTAAAAAACTGGTTTATAGAATAGTGTCAACAAGTGGAAGACTTCAACCTGGAGGCCTGAACGGAGAGAACCTTCGTGTTCCTGGAACTAACGCTCATGTTCCCTTGGCACTTGAACCCAATATTAGCTCTGTCCACCCAGACTGATCGATGGACTCATTGCTTGGAGCTCATTATTTCTGTACTTCAGCTTTTTTTCCATTTAAGACTTTTTTTTTTCTCTGTTGAACAAATATGTGGCACCCAGGGGCCAACTAATTTTAATATGCTGGGCCAACAATAAACGTTCCCTGCAGGACATCGGAAGACGGATGGACACGTCATACGCTCATTTTTTATTTATTTTCACATTAGATGAATTATACATTGTGACAATGTTATTACCAATTATTCTATGGTTTGTCATTTCGTTTCCTTTTTAATGTCTATTTTTTTTTTTACCGCATAGAGATAACATCAATTTCTTATTATCCTAATACCGTGTCTTCTTGGCTTGATGTTGGAAAAATCCCGTTGCACCGTACCCTCAACAGTGATTATACAGCAGTGATTTTTATGTGACGTTAAGAGGTAATGGTCCATGTCCTGCGGAGAATGATGAGAGGCAACATAGTGTATTATTATCATGTGAATTGCTGGGGGCACCATTAGCTTTTATTTAGCTAAGTGTTTTCCTTGTCACATCGCTCAGCTACTTGAATGCTTATTTCATTGAAATGATTCGTGCTTTAGGCAAGTTGACTAGCACAGCCTTGATAGTTCTTGCTGGTTATAAGGGCTTCTTGAAACATAGTTGGCACCTTCATTTTTTCTAAACCGCATTTGGCAAACGCACCGAGAGTCAGAGTTGATGGCTGCAGGACAACATGACATTGGAGATCAAGGATTTGGCCTATGTAAAATCTGCATAACAGGCAGATGGACAGTGGCTGACATTGACCCTCCTAACATCACATCCATAGCCTGCTCTCCCCTTCTACACCCAATCTTCGCATCTCTTACGCAGTCTGGATTAGTGATCCATGATCCTTCTGGTTCCCTGATATCTAGTATCTCTTTTGGGTCCAACTCGAGCAACGCAGAGGAATTTCCATTAGTGCAAACCAAATTCCTTTACCAATAGACTCCAGAATGTGTCAAAATTTTAACATCTCAGGTATGAGAGGCAAGGTGCTGAAACCATGAGCAGCTGAGACTCAAACAGGTCCCCAGTTGATTCGGCTGAAACACTGAGCTTCAGCAGCCCTTTTTGGGCAGCAAATGGTAAAACCTGTCACTGGGGTATGTATTTGTATCATATGGAGTACGCAGGTGTAAAAATTGCACAGGGTCAGAGTACAACTGATTATTGCATGCTTTGTGAATCTACTGGTGCATTTGAGAAGGCAGATTATTTTACAGCATTGTTTGCTGGTGTATTAGGTGAAACACATTGTGTGTCAGTGGTATTGCATTTGCATGTTGTAAATGTGATGTCCAATGCCTTTGCCAAACCAAGGGTGTGGGCTTCTAGCCAAGTCTAGACCAAACCTTGATGTTTCTGAACTAGATGTGCCGTGAGTCTCTGCCAGCTTTGTGCAGCTAGGCCTCATGGAACATTTATAGTTCTGAAATGTGGGGTGTCAAGTTATGTGCTGACCAGTGCTCAGACTACATTACAGCCCAGTGTTGCACAATCCATAGAATAGGCGGCTGGCACGCAGTCGAAACGTTGTCCCAGTGGAATCCATTAATGTATGCCACAAAGCAACCTTCGAACTCAGCGTCGTATTCACTTAACGGTCACCATCACTTTCCTAGTACCTGGCTCCTGGTCATGCTAAGGGCACCAGAGTATGTCAAAGGGAGACCCCTCCTGATGGAATGCCAGGAGAAGTGATTAGGGTTGAGCTACGAGAGCCACTTCCTTGCAACAGGCCAGGAAAAGAGACACTTCTGGTGTAACGTATAGATTTTTATTGGAGTATGGGATAAAGGAGACTTTTGGCCATTAAATCATGCCAGAATGTAAGGCCTTAATGGCCAAAAGTCTCCTTTATCCCATACTCCAATAAAAATCCATGTACATTACACCAGAAGTGACTCTTCTCGGTCTGTTGCAAGGTAGTGGCACTTGTATCTCAACCCTAATCACTGGTTTCCCTGGCATTCCATTAGGACACTCTGGTGCCCATAGTGCCTGGCTCCTGGTCATGCTAGGAAAGTGATGGGGACCAAGAAAAATGAGGCTGGATTTAAGGCCTTAAAAATTATGCCATACACATAGCATTATTGAAGGCCAAAACATCACTATCCATACGCCAATAAAAATCCATGTGCATTACACCAGAGGGCCATTTAATTCCTCAGCAGCTGCTGAATTTCAGTTCGCTGCAGTCGCACCGGACCCTTTGGCTGAATAAAAAGTTGCTAACTTAGCAACTACAGCGGCTGAGGAACTGAACAGGCCTCAGGGACTAATTTTCCTGGAATTTGTGATGGAATGCCATAAGGAGAGGTCTCCATGTGAGTGCGATCATAGGCAGTCACCGGTTTTGCCCAATTAGTGTATAAATTTGAAGACCCAAAAGCAGTCAAGTGCACCCTTTTAAATCAGTATCTTACACCTGAATAAGTTATATACTGTGCTGTGGTCACATTCATGTCACAGGTAGAACCCAAGTGGAGTGCTACAATGCTGGCAGGAGACAGGTTCCAGTGAAAACGGATTTATTCAGAAGGAGCAGGTTAAATACAGGTCAAGTAGAGCAATGAAAAGCAAATCAGGTAGGATAGCATAAACAGAACACAAGGTCTAGCCATGAATGATCTCAGGGCATCCGAGGCTAGGGGGGCACCTGCCCACAGGTTATAGCCTGGTGTCCCTCAGGCCAGATTTAAAGTCAGATATGCAGCATGAAAAGTGCGGCCACATAGCAATCCACAGCAGAACTTTCTCAGCCCCTGAATCTGGTACAAGACAGATTATCCCCCGGATCTTAAGGCCTGTTCAACTTTACTCACAGTACCAGAGTAAAGTTTGAGAACTGGGGAACGATGTACACAGTCTGTAGGGTCAACAGCATGCACCGAGACCATGGTATCAATGGATCTGGTGCCTTGACGTGGCAGTTTGCAGCTGGGTGGTAGTGCAGTGTTCCTCCAGGTAAGGCATATCCTCAGACCCGAGGGATCCCAAACCGGCCTCCAGATGAGGAACTAGATCATTGGATGGAATACAATCCTGCCAGGGTATCCGGTAAACCACAGAAGGCAGTTAATCTGGACTCACTGGCTGGAGGTGGGGCTGGCACCTGAAATGAAGCAGAAGCAACATCAGCGTTGTAGGCGTTGCAGCCACACAATCACAAGAACAGTGGAAACAGGCAGAGAGTTGGTCTTCTGTACCCAAGTCAGTCTCAACTAGCAGTGATGACATGGATGGTACTGGTTTAGAGGTGGCAACAGCCACTCCAGCAAGAGTGGGAGGATAACAGCATGGTTTTACCAGGCATGAGACAAGTCAGAATGAACTACAATACAAACATATGTTAATATACCTTCTGCATGCAGGTTCATTGAAGGGTCCACGGTCTATCGGAAACAAGCACACCATAGTCAAGGCTCCTCCTAGGTTACACAGAAGTTTCTCCAGTGCAGAAGAGGCTCAGCAGCTCTTGGAAAATAGCAAGGTTGAATGTAGGACAGTCTGTGACCCCATGGGCTCTCTTGGTAGGCCTTGACGGTCACGTTCATGGTGCAGGTAGACTCCAGGTTTGGAGTCACAAAGCCAGCAGGAGGCAGGTTCCACTGAAAACAGACAGATGGGTGGGTTTAATCACAGGGAACAGGTTCAATAATACAGGTCAGGTAGAACAGCATACCCACACAGAACAAAGTCCTACCCACCATGAATGATAACATCAAGGCATCTGATGCTATGGGGGGGGGGGGCGGCTCCCTTAAATAGGAAGCCCACAGCTTAACTAATTACAGCCTGAGGTCTCCTTCATGCCAGATGGGGCAAATCAATCCACAGCAGAACTGTCTTTGTGGTGGGTCTTTTTTTTTGTCCCTGTGAGTACTTGAATCTGGTGAGTGACAGCTGCCTAGAACTTGTTTTATAGTATATCTACAAACAATAGACAATGGAGTAGGGTTGCCAGGTCGGTCATGTTTTCCTGTACACATATTACCATGTCATGCAGAGTGGGAACACAAGGAAAAGTGCTGCCCTGCAACATGTATAATTCATATGCTGCAGGAAGGAAATCTAGGCAGGTCACCTGGGATTCCTCTTCGGTTTCTTACCTGCAGCGTATGGATTATACATGCTGCAGGGTGGCATTTTTCATGAGCTGCCCATCAACATGAATGAATTAGATGTGTCCTGAAAACATGGCCGATCTGGCAACCCTACACTGGAGACCTTTTCAAGGCCAACTTTATTATAGCGGGATGAATCAGTGTAGCGGCAAATCTAGCTTTGTTATTAGTTCTGGGAAGCCATGTATCTTGTGTGGAGTTTTTAATAAAGCACATGGCTCAGCGTTTGGGTCCCGTGGAACCTACTCACTCACTAAGCCAGAGTATATTCATTTTAGCTATCCCCTCCAGTGCAATTGTTCCATTATTAATTCGAGGGTTTGCATTATTGCACATTCTGCATTACGAAAGAGCTCGATACTGATGAATATCTACATTATTAAGTACAGGGTGCCGCTACATGTCACCAAAGTGCTGTCTTCTTAAGACATATGCTTTTGATTTGATTCCAAAGACAAGATAAATTTTCGCACCTGATCAATATGTCAACTCCTGGCTGTGAGTCCAAAATTTGAATTGTCACAAGAAATTGACTATAGGGGTTATTCAAAGAGAGCCAAACTTGAAACCGAATTACACCGAACGGTGAATTTCCCCGTACGGTGCAATTTCGTGGCAATTTGGCTATCAAAAAAAGATGGCAATTCGCCAAATATTTGTGAATTGCCATCGAAATACAGTGCAATTCACCTCCGATCGCCGCAATTCGGCAGCAGTGAAATTACCCATAAAGAAGTAATGGTTAATCTATTCAGAGAATGCCGAACAGGACCGAAATGCGCTGATTTTCAGTGCATCAGTTCGACAGGTTTAAAGAGGCGAATCCCATAGGTTTCAATGGGACAAAAAATACTGTTCTTTCTACTTATTTATTTTTTAGAATTTTTTTAGGCATTTTTATGGATTTTGTTCAAGCAAAATTTCTGATTACCTTTTTTTAATGACGATCTTTTTTTTATTCTGTAGCAGACCTTTTTATTATTATTTATAGGACCTTTTTTATTATTTCCATGCAATACCACGCATTTTTATTGTTTTAGGCTAGGGTCAGACGAGCGCAGTATTAACATGCATTTAGGCTGGGGTCAGACGAACGCAGTGTGAACGAGCGTGCAGGCGCACTTTATCACGGCCGCAGTAGCAGCAAATGACGTCCAATGATGGGCAATATACGAAGTACGGCCGCACAAAAGTGTGGCTGCGCAACGCAAGTGGCAAACGAACGCATTTTTTCGAGAACGTGAAACCGCTAGTACTGACGTACAGAGTGCGCTGCGTCCGCTAGCGGCGTGTGTGCGTGATTAGGAGACGTCAGACGCTGCTAATGTCCGGCTAACATAACGTCCAGACACAAAAAGGGTTTTATTGATGATCCGTACAAAATCACGGACGAAAATGCGCATCGTATGACCGCTATCGCGTATTCTGTGAAAAAATACGTCCATTCGTTCGAAACGCACTTTTTCACGGATGAGGTGAAAAATGCGTTAGTCTGACCCTAGCCTTAGCCACACTTAATCACGGCCGTGCTAGCAGCAAATGACGTCCAATGCCAGGCAGCATACGAAGAACGGCCGCACGAAAGTGCGGCTGCGCAACGCAAGTGGCAAACGAACGCATTTTTTCGAGAACGTGAAATCGCTAGTACTGACGTACAGAGTGCGCTGCGTCCGCTAGCGGCGTGTGTGCGTGATTAGGAGACGTCAGACGCTGCTCATGTCCGGCCAACATAACATCCAGACGCAAAAAGGGTTTTATTGATGATCCGTCTAAAATCACGGACGAAAATGCGCATCGTATGACCGCTATCGCGTATTCCGTAAAAAAATATGTCCATTCGTTCGAACGCACTTTTTCATGGACAACGCGAAAAATGTGTTTGTCTGACCCTAGCCTTAAGCGCCTTATAAAAGTTCAGCGGCTGATTGACTTTTTTCGGCGGTAGATCGTCGGCTGCGTTCAGTGGTTTGCAGCTGCGTTGGGCGGTCTGTTCGGCATTCGGCAAATCGTTGGCTGCTTTCGGCGGTTTACGACTGCATTTGGCAGTCTATTCAGTGGATCGTTGTGTGCGTTCGCTGATCTGGTTGGCGTTTGGCGGCTGCGTTCGACGGGTTGATCGGCGGCTTTTGGCAGATCCCTTATGCGGACTTTGGGGTCCCTGCAGTAAATGCTGAATTCACTGCAGGGTCAGTGAACTGAACGCCGAAGTGGGCTGAACGAGAGGGCACCACTAAAATTCCACTGAAATTTCGGTGCTCTCTGAATAACCCCTTATGAGTTTGTACTCATTGTTTATAAATTTGTGGAGTAGAGACATGTCAAAAAATTAACCCAAAACCAGTGGCCACTAGGAATAATATGGGGGGGGCACATGAGATACCACAGTCAAAACTGGGGGGTGGGCACTAATAATTTTCACCACTGAACCACTGAAAAAAACTAAATAAGTATATATATAGATAAGATTCCAAAATACTAGAGTGATGTGGTATTTCAAAAATTATGGTGACCATACATTAAATAGGGAATTCACCATATTTTTGGAGAAATTAATTCCCCGAAATGTGGAGAAAAGCTAAAGGTGAATAGATCCTTTAGATTCTAACTTCCGTCATAACCTCTAAAATGCCATAAAACCAAGGAAATACAATACAAATAATAAACAGTGTGGTATGTAGCCTACCCATTAACCCCTAAAATGCCAATAATCAAGGGAAAACATGAAATGAATACACTATGCGGCATGTAGCCTACCCATTAACCCCTAAAATCCCATTAATCAAGGGAAAACATGAAATGAATACACTGTAAGGCATGTAGACTACCCATTAACCCCTAAAATGCCAATAATCAAGGGAAAACATGAAATGAATACACTATGCGGCATGTAGCCTACCCATTAACCCCTAAAATCCCATTAATCAAGGGAAAACATGAAATGAATACACTGTAAGGCATGTAGACTACCCATTAACCCCTAAAATGCCATTAATCAATGAAAACATGAAGGTATACAGTGTGAGGCATGTAGCCTACCCATTAACCCCTAAAATGCTATTAATCAAGGAAAAAATAAAATGTATACTGTGAGGGATGAAGCCTGCCCATTAACGCTTAATATACAACTAAACCAAGGCAAAAATGAAAGTAATACAGAATGGGATCTATAGTCTGAACATTAACCCCTTCACTGCTGAGTCATTTCAGCCTTGTGAAAAAAAGAAATAGTTATGTTTTTATTTTGTTATTTATGATTTTTTTTTACACTGAATATGTTGGGGATCATTGAAAAGACTTTGCCCTTTCCAATGACACTTGGATCGATCATGCACGACGCACAGGGACAGAGATACAGCGGTTCAAAGGAAGTGGGGGGAAGCTGGATGCTGATCCCTTGCGGGGGGACACATGGGGGAGCCAAGGAATAACCTAGGGGGGCAATTGCCCCCCATTGCCCCCTTCCTGTAGAGATGCCTATGCTGAAAACCAAAATACTGGGTGAGTATCCCTTATCTGAAATTCAAAATATTGTATATAATTGCCTTCATGTGCCCCTAAGGTTGAACTTGCTTGAGATGCAGGAGTGTGGCTGTCCGATTGGGATTTTTGCCTACTCTCCACCGTTGAAGAGCAGAGTTGTTACCACCACACTATTCAGCTAATATCTTGAGGTGTCTTGTCCAAAGACACTTGCTCTGACCAGGACTGGAAGATGTGTCCTCATAGTTGAAGCGCAATGACATTATCGCTACTCTACCTGTCCGATTTCTTGCTGAGACTTAGATCTCATCCAAGATATCTCATTATTATGTGTGAATATTCCAAAATCCGAAATTATCCAAAATCTGGCCCCAAGCTTTTCAGATGAGACATATACAAAAGCCTACCAGGGAAGCTTGCACACGTTGGGCAAGTTACATAATCAGAGAGCTCTGGAACCCTTATAGATCTTCAGGGAGGAATTTCATAACCTGGCAATAGCATTATTATCAATTTATGGAATTTCCGGTAACATGGACTTCCTAACATGGACTCAAGGTAGCCGACTGTAGGTTGACGCCATCTTTATGAAAACTTTCAGTATAACGGTCTGAGTTTTCTGTCGTCTTACCTGGTCTTGATCTTCTCCATTTATTTCTCTGTTTGCCAAGAGCCTCATCATGCAGCATGAGATAAGTTCCTTTTGTGTCATGTCGTTCTTTGTTCCCATTGTTTAGTCAGCTTTCTACTTTTGCTCAAGGTTGCAGAAGGACTTGCTGATAGTGGGCACAGTGAGGCGAAATATTTATTGGTTTATATTTTCCATCTCCTGGTCATCACACAATTAAAACTTTGTTTCAAATGTCATTTGTTTCATGTCCTTGAAATAATTTTTATGTTCAGCATAATCATTACTTCATTTAAGAAACAAAGCTTTGAAAAATAGAATTAAATTACTAATGATAATGAATGCATGCGTTCAACCTATGCAAAAGCTACCATCTGATGAAACCCTCATACTGACACTGTATCCTGTAGCACAGGGCTGTCAAACTCCCCCCCACAGATGTTTCCGAACCACCAATCCCATGATTCCCCGGCTATCTATTAGAGGCGTGCACGTCTGAAACATTTGTTTAATTTCCTTTAAAATAATTTTGTTTTCGGAACTTTGTTTCGTATCTCGTTTTTAAAATTGATTCGATATTTGATATCGATACGATAATTGATTTATCAATTCGAATTTAGGATCACTAAATAAAACCCCAATTCTGTTAAAAGGCAAGGTAGGGTTAATTATTGAGCTGTCTCACAGATTTATAACCGGAGGCCAATTATCAGGGACAGGGTACTTGTGAAACAGTAAAACTAAACTGATTTGTTTCATAAAGTCGTCTGTTGACTGTAGTACTTCTTTGTATTGTACGTTAAGATCAATTCGATAGTTGATTTATCAATTCGATATTGATTCGTAAATGTGAATAGTTGATATCGATTCGAATTTCGGATCACTGAATAAAACCCCAATTGATCAAATTTTTATTTTATGATAAAACAGTATAACGAATTAAATTAGTTATATACATTTTCGTTTTGTTTCAAAGTCGGATCAAAACGATTTGTTATTTCGGAAGTACTTCCGAAATACGAATTAACAAAATTCGTTATGAATTCCAATTCGTTACGAAACAAATGCACACCTCTACTATCTATTGCATTGAAAGAATTCTGGGATATTGTAGACATCAATATCTGTGAGGCCATAAGATTGACAGCCCTTCTGTAGCACCTCAATGTGGTCAATTACCTATGGCCGATAAATGGCAGGCGGGAACTAGGCTTAACCATCAAAGACATCTATTCTGGCTAATATTATTATTATTATTATTCTTTATTTATAAAGCGCCAGCATATTCCGCAGCGCTGTACAATAGGCACAGTATAGACATGGTTACAATACATTGAACAACATTTGACAAACAGTACAGGAGGAGATGAGGCCCTATTCCCGTAGGAACTCACAATCTGGGAGGGTTGGGGTTGGAAACAGGAGGAGAGGACTGCAAGGTGAGAGTGATTGATGGTTGCGTCAGTGAGTTGGGTGGTAGGCTTCCCTAAATAGGAATGTTTTAAGGGAGCGTTTGAAGGAAGAGAAGTTAGGGGAAAGTCTGACAGTACGAGGGAGAGCGTTCCAGAGAGTGGGGGCTGCGCGTGAGAAATCCTGCAGTCTATCATGGGAAGAGGTGATGCGGGGAGAAGCTAGGCGCAGGTCACTGTTTGACCTTAGGGAGCGGGCTGGGGTGTATTTGGTGATTAGTGAGGGCAGGTAGTGGGGCGCTGAGTTAGTGAGGGTTTTGTAGGTAAGGATAAGGATTTTGAACTTAATTCTGCAGTGGATGGGGAGCCAGTGAAGGGACTCGCAGAGGGGAGCGGCAGAGACAGAGCGGCGGGTGAGGTGAATTAGCCTGGCGGAGGCGTTCAGGATGGATTGTAGGGGGGAGAGGCGGGACAGAGGGAGGCCAGATAAGAGATCATATATTTCTAGTGACTTATTAAGGAAACAAATGATTAAAACCTATTATAAGCTTTTCAGTGTGTGAGCCAAAAGAGAACTCCTTTCCTCCTGGAAAAATAGTGGCGGAACGGAGTTCCCAAGAGTTCCGGTTCGAGTTGACCCCTGGATGTAAATGAGGAAATGCTTGTTTCGACACGTTGAACTGATTTAGATAACGTTTATAACACTAGAGTGTCACTTTAACTTTTTGAATGTATTATTTTCTTTTTTTTTTATTTTACAGTTCAGTGAAACTTTCCCTTTAATGTAGTAAATAAGATTTAAACCCTTCCAGCTGCCGTGCTCCCTGAGCTTGTGGCCACTGCGCAAGTTATTTTCAGGTACTGCCGAGCTAGCAATTACAGTGCAGTAAAAAATAAGATCACGCTGGGATCGAAGAAAGCTGTTTAGCTTCTCATTGGAGACCAGCCTGGCTCTTTACCCTACTAATTGACACATAAAACAGGAAAGGACTTTATGTGGTCACGGGAGGTAAAAACTCAGCGGTGGTGAAAATTGCTGGAACCTACAATACCCAGCACAAACAAAAACGTGGTGCCAGCGCCAGAAGTGCCACAATCGCATCTATTAAGCTCTTTTTCTGAAAAGTGGCCACCTCCGTTAAGAATTTCGATACCCTTCCAGAAAATCTAATTTTCTCCCGGAGCGTCGGAAAAAAATTCATACCTCCTGCAATTATTACCGCTAATTAAATCCGAAATGCAATTGCCAGTCTGTGTAACAATATAAATGATCACAGCGTTAAAATAAAATGAAATTGCAAGGTTAGCATAGGGTGGCACAGTGTATCAGAGCACACATGCTAATTGCTGCCAGTGGGCATCTTTACATCTGTAAATGTTATCTCGCTGTACGGTGGATTCGAACACTTTAATTCGTCCCTGCGATTGTCTCGTTCGTCGTTCCAAACCTCTTTTCCTCCAGTCGTGAGAATTAAAGTATTTCATCTATGAGGTTTTTGGCGTCGGAAGATAAAAAAAAAAAATATATAAAAACTCTGCTAATGTTTGCCTTGTGGCCCAAGTGACTTATACAGAGACGCATAAAGTAGACGGAAGCAAAAACAAGAGCTTAGGTTTATTGCTCTCGCAGAGACATAAAAAACCGCACAGACACTGTAATACATGGTATTAGGATTCTTTGCTTAAAGGCAAAACATACAATAATGTACACGGCAGGGCTGAGCATTCAGCGGTTTATGGAAAGTGGCAGAATAAGGTCAGGGTAATCATTTTAAGTTTTTTTTATATATAGGGGAAATCAATTAAATACATACCTTTTAATACTTAACATTAAAAAAGGTTTAAAATATATTTTTAGTCCCCACCATTTTCCCCCTTTTCTATCATAAGTTCTAATGCCAGTTTTAGTATCAGTTTTCTAATCAAATAGTTCTCATAGAGAAGCATTGGGGTCAAACGGAGCAGGCAACCAATCAAATGGTTCTCATTGAGAAGCATTGGGGTCAAACAGAGCAGGCAACCAATCAAATGGTTCTCATTGAGAAGCATTGGGGTCAAACAGAGCAGGCAACCAATCAAATGGTTCTCATTGAGAAGCATTGGGGTCAAACAGAGCAGGCAACCAATCAAATGGTTCTCATTGAGAAGCATTTTAAGTTTTAGGTAGAACGGCATAGCCTCGATCTATATGACCTGCATTTTAGGCCAGGTAATCTTAAATTCCAAGAAACAGGGCCTACAGGACAGCCCTGGGCTCACTCCAAGGACCTCTCTGCAGCTGAGTCACTGTTGAGGGCCATTAGCACGATGGACCTCTTGGAGCTCCACAGAGGACGAGCATGGTGCTGCGTGGAGCAGGAGCTGTATAGACTCCAATATCTTATCAAATGCTGAGCTAACGCATTGATAATAACGCAAAGTGCACCTGGTCAATATAAGTTCACTTTGACCTATCCACTGCTCATGATGCGTGGGACGAGTGCATCTCTGCTGTTTACCTTTCTGTCGTTCGTCTGATGATCTGGCTTTTCTCTCTGCTCTCCACAGGTATTGGCCTACTGACAGGCTGATCTGGGTAAAGTCTGTTGACATTATTACTTCATGGCGCCAAGATGTCAGTAAAACCGCAAAACCTCAGCACAACTGGACAGAATTTAGAAGTGGAGGGGGCTCGTTTTGGACCACTGCATCTCGACTTCTATACATCTTAGAAGGCCAAGAAGAAGGTCAAGCGAGGAGTCTGGCTTTTCCAATGATACCAGACACGAACATGTAAAATGTAAATTGTCATGACAACGGATCCAAGAGGAAGAAGAAGAACCTTGCTGGCTTTGCCAGATCTTGATTCTTTTCCACCCAGTCCACCCAGTCACTCTGCTTCTGCCTTTCTAGGTTGCTGACCTGAAACCTGCTCCATGTAACCTCCATCCCTGGTCTTCCACCTCAAGAGATCCACAGATGGAATCACTTTTCCTGTTGAGGAGCTTGGTCCTCCTATTTAAGGGCTGTGAGCTGTATCCACAATTGCATTGTTGGGAATCCATGGTGTATACTGAGCGTCCTGGGTCTCCTGTTGCAGTATTTCTTTTGCCTCCTTTCCAGTGTGTGCTGTAAGCCTCTGCCTCCCTGTGCGCCAGTCCAGCCTCTGCATCCCTATGCCAAAATCCAACCTCTGTCTCCATTGTTCCAGCCTTGCAACCTGTCTCCTGCTGAACCACAACCAGTCCTTCTTCCTGTGCCCTCTGTCTCGCCCAGTACTCTATCCACTCAGAGTCTCCTCCTGTTACCTTTCTATCATCTACCTGCTGCAATACCTTTTCATTTGTAGCAGTCACCTCAGTACCACTTATTCCTGCTTTCTGGGCTCTTCCCCCAAACCCTGAACCATGGAACATGACATAAATATAAAAAAAATTAAAGAAAAAAAAGTCTTTCTTATCTTGTTTGTTCTAAAAGCTGCAGCTGTAACTCAATTTGGCAGTAGATGACACCATCTACTGGTGAAATAGGTTTATTACAGTAAGAAATACAATGGGAATATGCCCAAATATTTCTTACTGTATAATTAATTAAAAATGATTTTTTTAAAAAAAAAAAATAAGAACGGAACCTGAATGTTTTTTTTTGGAAAATCGCTTGGTGGTGAAGGGGGAAACCTACATGACCTTAGCTTTATATTTTCTGAGATTGCATACCTGACCCTGGCTTTCTTTTTCGAGGGAACCTACTTGATTCTGATTTATATCTTCAGTGGGAGCCTAAACCTGGGATTATTCTTCAGAAGGAGGGGAAAAATACGGGTACCGGCCAAAATCCCTACAGCCAGGTTCCCTAATGCCAACATCCCAACGGCTTACTTCCAGACAGAATAAGTGCCGGACATCCCAACTTCCCTACACGGTCAACTTCCAGACATCCATAATCCCAGTGGCTAACCCTAATACTAACACCCTAACCCTAGGTTTAAGGGGGTTAGGGCTAGGTTTAGGGGGGGTTGGGGTTAGGGCTAGGTTTAGGGGGATAGGGTTACGGCTAGGTTTAGGGGGATAGGGTTAAGGCTAGGTTTAGGGGGTTTGGGTTAAGGCTAGATTTAGGGGGGTTAGGCTTAGGGCTAGATTTAGGGGGTTAGGGTTAGGGCTAGGTTTGAGGTTTAGGTTTAGGGGGTTAGGGTTAGGGCTAGATTTAGGCGGTTAGGGTTAGGGCTAGGTTTAGGGGGTTAGGGCTAGGTTTAGGGGGGTTAGGGCTAGGTTTAAGGGGTTAGGGGTAGGGCTAGATTTAGGGGGGTTAGGGCTATATTTAGGGGGTTAGGATTAGGGCTAGGTTTGGGGGGTTAGGGCTAGGTTTAGGGGGTTAGGGTTAGGACTAGGTTTAGGGGGGTTAGGGCTAGGTTTAGGGGGGTTAGGGCTAGGTTTAGGGGGTTAGGGTTACAGCTAGGTTTAGGGGGTTAGTGCTAGGTTTAGGTGGTTAGGTAGTAGGGTTAGTGTTAGCCGCTGGGATTTTGGATGTCTGGAAGTTGGCCGTCAGGGAGTTGGCCGTCGGGATTTTGGCATTAGGGAACCTGGTTTGTAGGGATTTCAACCCAAACCCGAAAAATACCTACCACTGGCTTTATTCTAATGAGGACAACTACCTGGCTCGAGATTTGCTGTACCTAGGGTCCTGCCTGCGTCTGGTTCTAGCAGTTTATCAGCCACATTTCAATTTGCTTTGCATATCTGCATTCGGCCATTTTTTCCACTGCAACACTTGTTATATCAGTTCCAGAGCTTTGATTTCTCTTACCATTCTATTGAAGTAAATTCCTTTCTTTCTCCAAACAAGCTTCCAGAGATTAAGTGTATGGTTCGTTATGTATTTTCCCTTAACCTTTTTTGACCAGTTAAACTTTCATATGCACATTTTTTTTTTTTTTAAACAAAACGTAAGCTAGCCATTGGCATCTATTCAAGTGTTTCATTAAATGAGTTCCTGCGCTGGCTGTCAGTCTCCGAAAATCCTCGGCAGATTGTGAGGATTAGAGAAATACAAACCTCGTTTGCAATTTCATCTAGGGGCTCAATTATTTTCCTCTTAGTTTAGGGTATAGGCGGAAAAAGCAAACCGCGAATAACACGAATTGCTCTCTCTAGTACATTTAACCGCTTCATGGAAATTATGGGCCCCCGGAAAGCGATTTTATGTTTCGTTATGAAACTGGAAATCTATAGCAATAAAAAAAAAATAATAATAATAAAAAACAATAATGGTAATATAAAACAAAAAAAAAATAAGATCAGCTATTAAGTAGCAAATTCTGTCGAACGCTGTTTTTTTAAAAAGAATAAAATAGAATATCAGATGTATCAAGTTTTCTTCTGTCTCATATATCAATGTTTTTGGAAAAAAATGGGTAAAAAAAATACATTTTATTCTTATTTTGAAATATATTTATTAAATAAATTTTATTGATATTCAGAGTATTTCTCATACAGCATTGACCTGTAAAATAAGGTAAGCGGAAGGCAAAATGTTTTATTTTTAATTAGTTTACTGAAATGAGTAGCTGAGTTAGGCTAGGGTCAGACTAACGCATTTTTCACGTTGTCCGTGAAAAAGTGCGTTCGAACGAATGGACGCATTTTTTCACGGAATACGCGATAGAGGTCATACGATGCGCAGTTTCATCCGTGATTTTGTACGGATCATCAATAAAACACTTTTTGGGTCTGGACGTTATGTTGGCCGGACATTAGCAGCGTCTGACGTCTCCTAATCACGCACACACGCCGCTAGCGGACGCAGCGCACTCTGTACGTCAGTACTAGTGGTTTCACGTTCTCGAAAAAATGCGTTTGTTTGCCGCTTGCGTTGCGCGGCCGGACTTTTGTGCGACCGTACTTCGTATATTGGCCGTCATTGCCCGTCATCTGCTGCTAGCACGGCCGTGATTATGTGCGGCTGCACGCGCGTTCGCACTGCCTCAGTCTGACCCTAGCCTAAAGGGGGCCCGACCAGTGGTCCAGTAAGGGACCCCAAGATTTCTGATGACAACCTTGAATGGGAGAGTCCATTGCTTCAATAGTAGAAGTAGGGGCTCGATTTACCTTAGGAAATTGCAGTCAAAAATGCATTAAATTTGGTCAACCTACCATTTTTCGATTTGGCAGATTTAACTAAAGGCACATTGGCTTGTCGATTCCCGATACAATTTACAGCTCGATCATCGGCACTCGCGCATATACACACAATAATGGAAATTTCTACTTTTTTTTTTTTTTGCTGTGTGTGAATTTTTTTTATTGAATTAGCCGATATTTAAAAAAATAAATATATATATATATGAAAAAATAAAACCAGCCTAAAGAATTAAATCGACAGCTAGATTAGCATTTTGTAATTGAATAATAGTATTAATACTATTGAATACTGGCCTAAAGAGGGAAATGGTTTTTAGATGGAATCGTTCTCTGATCCTCTCAATGATCAGCACAGTTGATTAAAGTTCTGCTGCTTAATGAGGTTAGAAATATAAAAGATAACGAGCTATGGATAATGTGTGACTGAGTGTATGATTAAGGTGATACAATTTGTGAATTTAGAGAAAGTGAATGGGGGGAAAAAAACAGCATTTTATTCAGTGTGAAATATTACATGTATCTGCTTTGTTAAGCGCAAGGGATGTGCGTTTCGGGTTTCGTAATTTCGGAATTTTCACGAAATTTTCCGATTCGTGGATTCGGATTCGGACGATTTTCCGAATCGGATCAGATCCGAAAACGGCAGATCCGAAAAAAAGCCGAAACGAAAAACTTTCGGAATTTTCGAATGGACTAGAAATGTGTAAAATCGAAATTCCTTTTTTGTTCCATTCGTGATTTCGGTTCCATTTCGGTAATGTGTTCAAAATTATCTGGGGAAAAAAAAAAAACCAGACCAAATAAAATGATTTAAAAAACGGAAAAAAAATATTAAAAAAAAAATAACCCTTTCGCTGCTGAGGCATTTCACGCCTGTGTGCTAGTAAGCTCATTTTTACCGGTTTCGCTCATCATGTTTAAACGCGTTTTGAAGCCTTATTTTATTATATGACCCAGACATGTTTTATATCGTTCTCTCTGGCAGAGTTGGCAGATTCATAATATGTCATTATTATATGTATACGTTATGTCCTGTCTGTATATTATAACAAAAAATGCAATAAAATTAGAATTTTCAATAATTTACAAGGTCTAAAGTTTTTTTTTTCACATTTTATCATGCGAGCGTCTGCGGTTATATTTTATATGAGTTGCGCTTGTTAAAAAAATTAGAAATGTTACATTTTTTTGGGGGAAAATTATGCGATTTTTTTTTTAACAAACGCACCCCATACAAAAATCGTTAGTGCAGCATCATTGTTCATGTTCACATTATAATTGAAATGGGAACAATTTTGCTGCATTAACAAAACAAAACTAAAAAAACTGTTTATTTTCTTATTTTTTTTTTTTTATTATTTTTATTTTTTATCATTTTTTCTTTTAACGTAACATGGTCATGGTTTGTATTGTTGGAAAGGCCATGCTCTGGCCGATCCGACAATACCAAACATTAACCCCTAGCTGCCACAGATCGGGAGATAGGGGGTCCATTGGAATTCATTGGATTGAAATGTAGCATATAGACTTAACGATTAAACGTTATTTTAGAAATTTCGTTTCGGATCGTCATCGTTTCCGGATCAGGTTCGTCCACGAGTCGCGCATGCGCGCAGATGTCCGTCTCCATTACGGACTGTCCCTGTCGTAAACTTTACGGATCCTTGGCGATATTTTAGATTTTTAGTACAGGCCAAACTTTATTTCTTGCCCTCCCATCATGGCTCAGCCTGAGAGAGAGGACTCCCAATCGGCTTTATCATCCCCTTCCACCCCAGACACACCAGAGACCCCCAGAAAGAATCGTAGCGACAGAAATATCGGATCCGAAAAACCATTAGTTTACGTCAAAACGAATAGACACTTTGAAACGAGGAGAACAGATGTTCTGAAAAACACAAAATTTTTCGAAATCACGAAAAAAAAGTCGATACGAAAAACGAGCAGACCCGAAAACACGAAAATGGGCGATATTCCGAAAAAGCAGTAGATACGAAAAATGAGCCGAAACTAACCGAACCGAAACGGAAATCGGCCGAAACGGAAATCGGCCGAAACGAGCTGAAACGAAAATTTCAAAAATCCGAACGAACCGAATCGAACCGAAAAAAAATCGGTGCACAAGTCTAATGATAGAGAATAATATGTTATTTTTAATGGCAATGCCGGGAGATCGCCTGGAAGGGAGGGGGGCGGATCCGTTCGGATCCCTCTCCCTCCTGATCGGGAGGTCCCACAAAAAAAAGCCAGGCACCGCTTAAAAGGAGAGAGTCTCACGTTTTAAGCGGTGCCTGGCTTTAACCCCTTAGGCACCGGGTCGCACTGCAGCGCCGAAGTGCGGCCTAGCTCCGGTGGGGGCCGCCATCCAAGATCCGGGTCCCCCCTCACTGCCTGACGTCCTCACGCATAGCGTGATGACGTCAGATAGCCGGGGAACCCCTAGCTGCCTGGAATCCCCTGGTGGAGAAAGGGGTTTCATTTGAGGGTTCACAGAGATGCTGTGAGGTTGTGTATAGAGATGCTGTGAGGTTGTGTATAGAGATGCTGTGAGGCTGTGTATAGAGATGATGTGTATAGAGATGCTGTTGGGGTTGTGTATAGAGATGCTGTGAGGCTGTGTATAGAGATGCTGTGTATAGAGATGCTGTTGGGGTTGTGTATAGAGATGCTGTGAGGCTGTGTATAGAGATGCTGTATAGAGATGCTGTTGGGGTTGTGTATAGAGATGCTGTGAGGCTGTGTATAGAGATGCTGTGTATAGAGATGCTGATGGGTTGTGTATAGAGATGCTGTGAGGTTGTGTATAGAGATGCTGTGAGGCTGTGTATAGAGATGCTGATGGGGTTGTGTATAGAGATGCTGTTTGTGTATAGAGATGCTGTGTATAGAGATGCTAATGGGGTTGTGTATAGAGATGCTGTGAGGCTGTGTATAGAGATGCTGTGTATAGAGATGCTGATGGGGATGTGTATAGAGATGCTGTGAGGTTGTGTATAGAGATGCTGTGAGGGTGTGTATAGATATGCTGTGTATAGAGATGCTGATGGTTGTGTATAGAGATGCTGTGAGACTGTGTATAGAGATGCTGTGTATAGAGATGCTGATGGGGTTGTGTATAGAGATGCTGTTTGTGTATAGAGATGCTGTGAGGTTGTGTTTAGAGATGCTGATGGGGTTGTGTATAGAGATGCTGTGAGGTTGTGTTTAGAGATGCTGATGGGGTTGTGTATAGAGATGCTGTGTATAGAGATGCTGATGGGGTTGTGTATAGAGATGCTGTGAGGCTGTGTATAGAGATGCTGTGAGGCTGTGTAAAGAGATGCTGATGGGGTTGTGTATAGAGATGCTGTGAGGTTGTGTTTAGAGATGCTGATGGGGTTGTGTATAGAGATGCTGTTTGTGTATAGAGATGCTGTGAGGTTGTGTATAGAGATGCTGATGGGGTTGTGTATAGAGATGCTGTGAGGTTGTGTTTAGAGATGCTGATGGGGTTGTGTATAGAGATGCTGTGTATAGAGATGCTGATGGGGTTGTGTATAGAGATGCTGTGAGGCTGTGTATAGAGATGCTGTGAGGCTGTGTAAAGAGATGCTGATGGGGTTGTGTATAGAGATGCTGTGAGGTTGTGTTTAGAGATGCTGATGGGGTTGTGTATAGAGATGCTGTTTGTGTATAGAGATGCTGTGAGGTTGTGTATAGAGATGCTGATGGGGTTGTGTATAGAGATGCTGTGAGGTTGTGTTTAGAGATGCTGATGGGGTTGTGTATAGAGATGCTGTGTATAGAGATGCTGATGGGGTTGTGTATAGAGATGCTGTGAGGCTGTGTATAGAGATGCTGTGAGGCTGTGTAAAGAGATGCTGATGGGGTTGTGTATAGAGATGCTGTGAGGTTGTGTTTAGAGATGCTGATGGGGTTGTGTATAGAGATGCTGTATAGAGATGCTGATGGGGTTGTGTATAGAGATGCTGTGAGGCTGTGTATAGAGATGCTGTGAGGCTGTGTTATAGAGATGCTGTGAGGCTGTGTATAGAGATGCTGTGGGGTTGTGTATAGAGATGCTGTGAGGCTGTGTATAGAGATGCTGTGTATAGAGATGCTGTTGGGGTTGTGTATAGAGATGCTGTGAGGCTGTGTATAGAGATGCTGTGTATAGAGATGCTGATGGGGTTGTGTATAGAGATGCTGTGAGGTTGTGTATAGAGATGCTGTGAGGCTGTGTATAGAGATGCTGATGGGGTTGTGTATAGAGATGCTGTTTGTGTATAGAGATGCTGTGTATAGAGATGCTAATGGGGTTGTGTATAGAGATGCTGTGAGGCTGTGTATAGAGATGCTGTGTATAGAGATGCTGATGGGGATGTGTATAGAGATGCTGTGAGGTTGTGTATAGAGATGCTGTGAGGGTGTGTATAGATATGCTGTGTATAGAGATGCTGATGGGGTTTTGTATAGATATGCTGTGAGTCTGTGTATAGAGATGCTGTGTATAGAGATGCTGATGGGGTTGTGTATAGAGATGCTGTGAGGTTGTGTTTAGAGATGCTGATGGGGTTGTGTATAGAGATGCTGTGAGGTTGTTTTAGAGATGCTGATGGGGTTGTGTATAGAGATGCTGTGTATAGAGATGCTGATGGGGTTGTGTATAGAGATGCTGTGAGGCTGTGTATAGAGATGCTGTGAGGCTGTGTAAAGAGATGCTGATGGGGTTGTGTATAGAGATGCTGTGAGGTTTGTATAGAGATGCTGATGGGGTTGTGTATAGAGATGCTGTTTGTGTATAGAGATGCTGTGAGGTTGTGTATAGAGATGCTGATGGGGTTGTGTATAGAGATGCTGTGAGGTTGTGTTTAGAGATGCTGATGGGGTTGTGTATAGAGATGCTGTGTATAGAGATGCTGATGGGGTTGTGTATAGAGATGCTGTGAGGCTGTGTATAGAGATGCTGTGAGGCTGTGTAAAGAGATGCTGATGGGGTTGTGTATAGAGATGCTGTGAGGTTGTGTTTAGAGATGCTGATGGGGTTGTGTATAGAGATGCTGTTTGTGTATAGAGATGCTGTGAGGTTGTGTATAGAGATGCTGATGGGGTTGTGTATAGAGATGCTGTGAGGTTGTGTTTAGAGATGCTGATGGGGTTGTGTTATAGAGATGCTGTGTATAGAGATGCTGATGGGGTTGTGTATAGAGATGCTGTGAGGCTGTGTATAGAGATGCTGTGAGGCTGTGTAAAGAGATGCTGATGGGGTTGTGTATAGAGATGCTGTGAGGTTGTGTTTAGAGATGCTGATGGGGTTGTGTATAGAGATGCTGTGTATAGAGATGCTGATGGGGTTGTGTATAGAGATGCTGTGAGGCTGTGTATAGAGATGCTGTGAGGCTGTGTATAGAGATGCTGTGAGGCTGTGTAAAGAGATGCTGATGGGGTTGTGTATAGAGATGATGTGTATAGAGATGCTGATGGGGTTGTGTATAGAGATGCTGTGTATAGAGATGCTGATGGGGTTGTGTATAGAGATGCTGTTTGTGTATAGAGATGCTGATGGGGTTGTGTATAGAGATGCTGTGTATAGAAATGCTGATGGGGTTGTGTGTAGAGATGCTGTGAGGCTGTGTATAGAGATGCTGTGTGGCTGTGTATAGAGATGCTGATGGGGCTGTGTATAGAGATGCTGTGAGGCTGTGTATAGAGATGCTGTGAGACTGTGTATAGAGATGCTGTGTATAGAAATGCTGATGGGGTTGTGTATAGAGATGATGTTTGTGTATAGAGATGCTGCGGGGCTGTGTATAGAGATGCTGATGGGGCTGTGTATAGAGATGCTGTGAGGCTGTGTTTAGAGATGCTGTGAGGCTGTGTATAGAGATGCTGTGTATAGAGATGCTGATGGGGTTGTGTATAGAGATGCTGTGAGATTGTGTATAGAGATGCTGTGAGGCTGTGTATAAAGATGCTGTGTATAGAGATGCTGATGGGGTTGTGTATAGAGATGCTGCGTATAGAGATGCTGATTGGGTTGTGTATAGAGATGCTGTGAGGTTGTGTATAGAGATGCTGTGTATAGAGATGCTGTTTGTGTATAGAGATGCTGATGGGGTTGTGTATAGAGATGCTGTGAGGCTGTGTATAGAGATGCTGTGAGGTTTGTATAGAGATGCTGTGAGGCTGTGTTTAGAGATGCTGATGGGGTTGTGTATAGAGATGCTGTGTATAGAGATGCTGATGGGGCTGTGTATAGAGATTAGCGACGTGCGTTTCGGAATTTCGGAATTTTCACGAAATTTCCCGATTCGTGTCTTCGGATGCGGCTGAATTTCCGAAATTTTTTAGATCCGAAAACGTCGAATCCGAAAAGTTTTCCAAGCCGAATCGAAAAATTTTCGGAATTTTCGAATGGACTTGAAATGTGTCAAATCGAAATTTATTTTCCCTCTATTCATGATTTCGGTTCCATTCGGGATTTCGGTTCCATTTCGGTAATTCTGAATATCGTATATTTAACTATTATCGGTTATATCGCTGATTCTGTAAATTTTGTATTTGTAAATGTGCTGGGGCAAGTAAATGTGCTGGGGCAAATCAATGTGCTGGAGCAAATCCATGAGCTGGGGCATCCATGTGCTGGGGCAAATCCATGTGCTGGGGCAAATCCATGTGCTGGGGCAAATCCATGTGTGAGCTGGGGCAATATCCTATGAGCTGGGGCAAATCCATGTGCTGGGGCAAATCAATGTGCTGGGGCAAATCCATGAGCTGGGGCAAATCCATGTGTGAGCTGGGGCAATATCCTATGAGCTGGGGCAAATCCATGTGCTGGGGCAAATCCATGTGCTGGGGCAAATCAATGTGCTGGGGCAAATCCATGAGCTGGGGCAAATCCATGTGTGAGCTGGGGCAATATCCTATGAGCTGGGGCAAATCCATGTGCTGGGGCAAATCCATGTGCTGGGGCAAATCAATGTGCTGGGGCAAATCCATGAGCTGGGGCAAATCCATGTGTGAGCTGGGGCAATATCCTATGAGCTGGGGCAAATCCATGTGCTGGGGCAAATCCATGTGCTGGGGCAAATCAATGTGCTGGGGCAAATCCATGTGCTGGGGCAAATCCATGTGCTGGGGTAAATCAATGTGCTGGGGCAAATCCATGAGCTGGGGCAAATCCATGTGTGAGCTGGGGCAATATCCTATGAGCTGGGGCAAATCCATGTGCTGGGGCAAATCAATGTGCTGGGGCAAATCCATGAGCTGGGGCAAATCCATGTGTGAGCTGGGGCAATATCCTATGAGCTGGGGCAAATCCATGTGCTGGGGCAAATCCATGTGCTGGGGCAAATCAATGTGCTGGGGCAAATCCATGAGCTGGGGCAAATCCATGTGTGAGCTGGGGCAATATCCTATGAGCTGGGGCAAATCCATGTGCTGGGGCAAATCAATGTGCTGGGGCAAATCCATGAGCTGGGGCAAATCCATGTGTGAGCTGGGGCAATATCCTATGAGCTGGGGCAAATCCATGTGCTGGGGCAAATCCATGTGCTGGGGCAAATCAATGTGCTGGGGCAAATCCATGAGCTGGGGCAAATCCATGTGTGAGCTGGGGCAATATCCTATGAGCTGGGGCAAATCCATGTGCTGGGGCAAATCAATGTGCTGGGGCAAATCCATGTGCTGGGGCAAATCCATGAGCTGGGGCAAATCCATGTGTGAGCTGGGGCAATATCCTATGAGCTGGGGCAAATCCATGAGCTGGGGCAAATCCATGTGTGAGCTGGGGCAATATCCGATGAGCTGGGGCAAATCCATGTGCTGGGGCAAATCCATGTGCTGGGGCAAACCCATGAGCTGGGGCAAATCCATGTGTGAGCTGGGGCAATATCCTATGAGCTGGGGCAAATCCATGTGCTGGGGCAAATCCATGTGCTGGGGCAAATCAATGTGCTGGGGCAAATCCATGAGCTGAGGCAAATCCATGTGTGAGCTGGGGCAATATCCTATGAGCTGGGGCAAATCCATGTGCTGGGGCAATATCCTATGAGCTGGGGCAATATCCTATGAGCTGGGGCAAATCCATGAGCTGGGGCAAATCCATGTGCTGGACTGCTGGGGCAATAGAGTTAGACAGCTTTGAAACGAGGAGAACAGATGTTCCGAAAAAAACGAAAATTTCCGAAATAACGAAAAGCCGATACAAAAAACGAGCAAAGTGACACGAAAATACGAAAAATGGTCGATATTCCGAAAAATAAATGTACCCGAAAAACGAATCGAGCCGAACCGAATCGAAACAGAAAGCGGTCGAAACGAGCCGAAACGAAAGAGAGAGATGCTGTGAGGCTGTGTATAGAGATACTGATGGGACTGTGTATAGAGATGCCTAGCGGCGCCGAAGTGCGGCCTAGCTCCGGTGGGGGCCACCATCTTGGATGGCGGCTCCACCCCGGGTCCCCTCTCACTGCCTGACGTCTTCACGCATAGCGTGATGATGTCATTTAGCCGGGGAACCCCTAGCTGCCCGGAATCCCTGGTGGAGATAGGGTTTTCATTTGAACCCCGATATCTTCAGAACCGTGGCAGCTAGGGGGTCATGGAGGGTGTCAATCGAAAGGCCTGAGGATGGTCTCTCGAATAATACCCAACATGATCAGGTATAAAGTAAAAATAATTAAAAAAACATGTATTTTTTTGTGTGTTATTTTTACTAATGCAGAAATATTGTTCACATTTCAATTATAATGTGAACAATGATGCTACACTAATGATTTTTTTCTATGGGGTACGTTTGCTATAAATCACGTAATTCCCTCCACAAAATGTAACAAGTCCCCATTTCTAATTTTTGTAGAAGCGCACCCCATAGAAAACATAACCGCAAACGCTCATGTGCTAAAATGTGAAAAAAAAACACTTTACACACTGCAGATGATTAAAAATTAAATTTTTATTGCATTTTTTGTCATAATATACAGGCTGGACATGATGTATACATATAAAAATGATATATTATGAATCTGCGGAGTCTGCCGGAAAGAACCATATCTAATATGTCTAGGTCATTTAATAAAATGTTGCTTCAAATCGCGTTTAAACATGATGAGCAAAAGCGGTAAAAAATGAGCTGAGCACACAGCAGTGAAATGCAGGGTTCACAGCAGTGAAATGCAGCATATCAGAGGAACATTTAGTAGAGAAATTAACACTTCTCAGAAGCACAGGTGTTGTTTGATACATGTTCAGGAGACACCTCCAGACACCCTCAGTCTACAGACAATGTATCAAATTCATTAGACAAGACTAATTAAAAGCACCTGATATTTCCAAACACTAATTAACACCTGTTGTTTACGGCGTTTGAGAGCACAGGTCATTTAGAGGTGAGAATCTTTGCACGTAGACATTATTTTTTAATTCAATATCTAATAAACCATTGCTTATAATATTCTGCAGTAAAGAGTCTCTTTATTTCTAGATTTTTTAGTATTTTTAAGCATTTTGTTATACTTTTTTCAATTTTTTTTTTTTTTTTCGAAATCGAACCGAACCCGCCAAAAAGTTCAAAGTTCGCAAACTTTCGAACTGCCGATGTTCGAGTCGAACTCCGAACTGATCGAACCGAACAGCTCATCCCTATTTGAGATCCCTGCACTAGAGGAAAGGACTATTCTCAGTAAAAACACTAAAGATGTGGATCTCTCTGCCTACACACGTCTGATTCACTTTAATGAAAGGACTTCATTGCTTTCTGGAAAATCGGAATATTCTGGCTATAACAGCTAATATGCGACAACAGAATATTCCTGTATAGAATAGTCAATACTGTGTAATAATAGAATATTCCCGGATTTAATAGTTAATCTGTGATAACACAATATTTAGAATATAGTAGCTAAAGTGTGATAGCAGAGTTTTCCGGGTCCAATAGTTAACCCCTTAGGGACCAATGACGTACATGGTACATCCTGGGGAAAAGTCCTGTTAAGAACTAGGGATGAGCCGAACACCCCCGTGTTCGGTTCGCATTCGAACTCGAACAATTTCAAAAGTTCGAGTTCGAACTCGAACCGAACTCAATGCAAGTCAATGGGACTCAAAAGTTCAATTTTTAGAGTGCCCTCCAAGAGGGCATATATGCAAGATATTTGCCATAAAAGGTGTATGGGGGTCCGGGTAGTGCCCTGGGGGACAGGAAACAAGGACAAAAAGTTAAAAAAATACGTTTTTAAAGGAACATGAGTTTTCCATAAAATAAAGGTTAAAAATAAAAAGGAAAAATTCCTTCAAATATTGTGCCTAGGAGGTCCGCATAACCTAGCCGTGAAGTGGCGGATTTGTAGGATGTATAGAAACATCGCCATCAGAGACCCACACACGACACCTAGCCACCATTAAGGGGTTAAAATGCACAGGGACTGGCTACTATCCTGTTAGATGAGGGAATGTATTAAATGTATAAAGCAAGGTATATATGACAATGGGTAGTCAGAGACTCTAGGGACTCGGCTTGTACGCTTTATGATAGACATTTCTAACACAATAATAATTGTATGCTCACATAGGCCCTTCGGGAGAGGTACATGACATACAAATACTGGAATATTACGTTTAAATC
Organism: Leptobrachium leishanense; assembly: GCA_009667805.1. Classification (NCBI taxonomy): domain Eukaryota; kingdom Metazoa; phylum Chordata; class Amphibia; order Anura; family Megophryidae; genus Leptobrachium; species Leptobrachium leishanense. The sequence goes on along the minus strand of CM019074.1, from coordinate 87,942,900 downwards.
TAAGGAGTGTGATAAAGATTTTATTAAGCCCTTGATGACCACTGACCACTGACATCTACATCATTAATGATTGGCTTTACAGAGCCCTGGTCCTTAAGGGCTTAAACAGCATATCAGAGGATCATATAATAGAAATGAACACTTCTTAGAATTCAGAACAAGCACAGTGTTTGGGTGTGGCTCCTGCACATGTATGAACAGTCTGCAGGCAATGTATCAAATATGTATCAAATTCATGAGACCAGACTAATTAGAAGCACATGTTATTTCCAAACACTAATTAAACAACTGTTGTTTACGCCGTTAGAGAGCACAGGTCATTTAGAGGTGAGAATCTTTGCACCTAGACATTAGGTAGTTTTTTAATTCAATATCTAATAAACAGCTGCTTATAATATTCTGCAGTAAAGAGTCTCTTTATTTCTAGATTTTTTAGTATTTTTTTAAGCATTTTTTATACTTTTTTCCAAAAAAAATTCGAACTCGAACACGCCAAAAAGTTCGAAGTTCGCAAACTTTATAAACTGCCAATGTTCGAGTCGAACTCCGAACTGATCGAACATAATATTATTATGATTATTAAGTAAATAAAACAAAGATTGTTAAATTCATTTATGTATTTGTCCATACACCTCTCCCTGCAATGTTTATAGAGGTGCCTTTTTTGGAGTCCTTACATGCTGTGTTGCTTGGATCTTGATTTAAACCCCGCAGTGGCTCTTATCATTACCAAAGCAGAATAGAGTTGTGGTAACATCACTGATTTAGAACTGGGAGACGTGGGATCGAATCCCTCCAAACCAGTTAAGTGTTTGAATATGGACGTCCCCTTGCAATGTTTATAGAGGTGCCTTTTTGGAATGCTTACATGCTGTGTTTCTTGGATCTTGATTTAAACCCTGCAGTTGCTCCTATCACCACCAAGGCAGAATAGAGTGGTGGTAACATCACTGACTTGGAACTGGGAGACATGGGATCGAATCCCTCCAAACCAGTTAAGATTTTGAATATGGACATCCCCTGCAATATTTATAGAGGATTTTTTTGGAATGCTTACATGCTGTGTTTCTAGGATCTTGATTTAAACCCTGCAGTTAGCACCACCAAGGCAGAATAGAGTGGTGGTAATAACATCACTGACTTGGAACTGGGAGACATGGGATCGAATCCCTCCAAACCAGCTAAGTGTTTGAATATGGATTGCCCCCTGCAATGTTTATAGGGGTACCTTTTTTTTTTAATGCTTACATGCTGTGTTGCTTGGATCTTGATTTAAACCCTACAGTTGTTCCTATCCTCACCAAGGCAGAATAGAGTGGTGGTAACATCACTGACTTGGAAGCGGGAGACATGGGATCAAATCCCTCCAAACCAGCTAAGTGTTTGTATATGCATATCCCCCCTTCAATGTTTATAGAGGTGTCTTTTTTGGAATGATTACATGCTGTGTTTATTGGATCTTGATTTAAACCCCGCAGTTGTTCCTATCACCACCAAGGCAGAATAGAGTGGTGGTAACATCACTGACTTGGAACTGGGAGACATGGGATCGAATCCCTCCAAACCAGATAAGTGTTTGTATATGGATGGACCCCTGCAATGCTTATAGAGGTACCTTTTTGGAATGCTTACATGCTGTGTTTCTTGGATCTTGATTTAAACCCCGCAGTTGTTCTCCAACAGTACAAGAGCTGGATAGAGTAGTGGTAGTAACACCACTTGGTAACTGAGCGACCCAGGTTCGAATCCTGGGCAGGCCAGTCTCTATCCTTGTGATGTGGGCCTTGCTATATCACATACATTACACTATCCAGCTCCTGTACAGCTCTCTACCTCTCCCATTCTCCTCCCTTCCCTGTCCCATCCACCTCCACACTTGGGGAGGTAGATGGGATAGGGGATGGGTGGAGATGGGAGAGGTAAAGAGGGGGTGGGACAGAGCTGGGGGGGTGGAGGGGATAGTTGGAGGGTAAGTGGCAGGGGATAGGGCAGGGCTCAGATTAGGGCGGGGCTTAGGATGGGGCTAGGATAGGGTGGGGCTAGGGTAGAGAGGGACAGAGTAGGTAGCTATCCACCCTCCTCCATCACTCCTGTATCCCACCTCCACCCCCTGTCTCACCTCTCCCCTCCAAACACATCTCATCTGCCCACCCTGTCCCCCATCTGGGGGTAGGGAGGAGGGGAGCTTGAGAGGATGGGCTGGGGTGGGGGGAGAAGTGAAACAGGAGGGTAGAGGGGGTTGAGAAGATTGCCGGAGGAGGAGAGTGGGCAGATAGAGAGGAGTGTGAGGGAGGGCAGGGGGTGGAAGTAGAAGAGTGGGGAGGATAGGAGGGAGGTGGTATGCTCCCCTAGAGGTTTAAATTTATTCTCCCCTTTAAAAGGGGTCTTCTAGGGGAGCATAAATTTAAACCTCTAGTGGAGCATACCACCTCCCTCTATCTGCCCTACCTCCTACAACTGTTCCTCCTGCCCTCATCCAACCCTGCACTCCCCCTCAGACTATCTTTTCTGCCCTCCTGTTACACCTCTCCCTCCAACTCCTCTCTATCTGCCCACTCTCCTCCTCAGGCTATCTTCTCAGCCCCCTCTGCCCTCCTGTTCCACTTCTCCCCCCACCCCAGCCTATCCTCTCTACCTCCCCTATCCCACCTGCCCCCAGATGAGGGGGTAGAGGAGAGCTGTGGGTAGGCAGAGGAGATGGGCTGGGAGTGGCAGGGTGAGACAGGAGGGTAGAGGTGGGATACAGGAGTGGAGGAGAGTGGACATCTACTCTACCTACCCTGCCCCCTTACCCTAACCTCTCCACCCCCCTAGTCTTAACCCCTCCACCCCCCTAGTCTTAACCCTGCCCTATCCCCTCCCCCACCCCCTCTTTACATCTCCCATCTCCACCCATCCCCTATCCCATCTACCTCCCCCAAGTGTGGAGGTGGATGGGACAGGGAAGGGAGGAGAATGGGAGAGGTAGAGAGCTGTACAGGAGCTGGATAGTGTAATGTATGTGATATAGCAAAGCCCACATCACAAGGATAGAGACTGGCCTGCCCAGGATTCGAACCTGGGTCGCTCAGTTACCAAGTGGTGTTACTACCACTACTCTATCCAGCTCTTGTACTGTTGGAGAACAACTGCGGGGTTTAAATCAAGATCCAAGAAACACAGCATGTAAGCATTCCAAAAAGGTACCTCTATAAACATTGCAGGGGGAGGTGTATGGACAAATTCTTACCTGGTTGGAGGGATTCGATCCATGTCTCCCAGTTCCAAGTCAGTGATGTTACCACCACTCTATTCTGCTTGGTGGTGATAGGAACAACTGCAGAGTTTAAATCAAGATCCAAGCAACACAGCATGTAAGCATTCCAAAAAGGCACCTCTATAAACATTGTAGGGGGAGGTGTATGGACAAATTCTTACCTGGTTTGGAGGGATTCGATCCCATGTCTCCCAGTTCCAAGTCAGTGATGTTACCACCACTCTATTCTGCCTTGGTGGTGATAGGAACAACTGCAGAGTTTAAATCAAGATCCAAGCAACACAGCATGTAAGCATTCCAAAAAGGCACCTCTATAAACATTGTAGGGATAGGAAGTTATATAAAAACTCACTTGGCCTGGTAGGATTCGATCCTAGATCTCCCAGTTCCAATGCAGTGATGTTACCACCATGCTATCCTGCATTGGTACTGACATGGGCCACTGCAGAGTTTAAATCACGATCCAAGAAACACAGCATGTAAGCATTCCAAAAAAAGTACCTCTATAAAGATTGCAGTGGGAGGTGTATGGACAAACACTTGCTTGGTTTGGAGGGATTCGATTCCATGTCTCCCAGTTCCAAGTCAGTGATGTTACCACCACTCTATCCTGCCTTGGTGGTGATAGGGACAACTGCAGGGTTTAAGTCAAGATCCAATAAAAACAGCATGTAAGCATTCCAAAAAAGTCACCTTTATAAACATTGCAGAGGAAAAGGGAACGAACAAACACTTATCTGGTTTGGAGGGATTCGATCCCATGTCTCCCGCTTCCAAGTCAGTGATGTTACCACCACTCTATTCTGCCTTGGTGGTGATAGGAACAACTGCAGGGTTTAAATCAAGATCCGAGCCATACAGCATGTCAAAAAAGTCACCTTTATAAACATTGCAGGGGGAGGTGTATGGGCAAACACTTACCTGGTTTGGAGGGATTCGATCCCATGTGTCCCAGTTCCAAGTCAGTGATGTTACCACCACTCTATTCTGCCTTGGTGGTGATAGGAACAACTGCAGAGTATAGATCAAGATCCAAGAAACACAGCATGTAAGCATTCCAAAAAAGGCACCTCTATAAACATTGCAGGGGTAGGAAGACACACTTGTCCTGGAGGGATTCGATCCCACAAATCACGGTTTCAAGTCAGTGATGTTACCACCACTCTATCCTGCTTCGGCGATGATAAGAACCATTACAGAGTTTAAATCAAGATCCAAGAGACACAGCATGAAAGGATTCCATAAAAATGTACCTCTATAAACATTGCAGGGAGTTGTGTATGGACAAACATCTACCTGGTTTGGAGGGGTTCAATCCCGTGTCTCCCGGTTCCAAATCGGGCATGTTACCATTACCAACACTCTATCCTGCTTTGGTATTGATAACAGTGACTGCAGAGTTAAAATCAAGATCCAAGGCATGTTCCAAGGCAGTGACATTACTACTACTCTGTCCAGCTGCTGTATGGACGTGAAGCACAGCAGAATTTTATTTCCGATCCGTAAACAAGGCATGTAAAGATTTAATAAAAAGGAGCTTGGTAGAGGTAGACTGACATTCATAGGTACAGAAAAAAACATTTTCGCGCCAATTCCCTATCAGGGTGGCTGCGGGGACCAGAAGTATTCAGCCTGTTCCATGTATAAACCAAAAATCACCGGGTCACACCAGGAGCTTGACCATATTAAAATATTTATTGTGGAGCGGCCACAAGGATACTGGACTCAAACGACGTATCAGCAAAGTGCCTTAGTCATGCCTGGCTAAGGCACTTAACCAAAATGTTGCTTGAATCCAGTACCCCTGTGAGCCAGCCTTATGGGGATTTGAACTTGGGTCACCGAGTTACCTAAGTAGTGACGTTTCCACTATTCTAACCCACTGGCATATAAACATAATTCAGATCTGCAAACATGGGATTTTACCATGTGATTTAAAAATTTTTTTTTTACAAAAATTTATTATTTTTTCTAATAGCATAAATTGGAGGGCATGACTGTTAATTCAGCCCTCTGACTGCTTAGACCGGCCCAGAACCTCAGCTCAGATCTAAGATTCCTAGATTTTGGGACCTTCGAGACCAGTTCCCACCAATGGTTATCAATCCGCTAAGCACCGAGAGCCACTAGATTGGCTACTGTCCCATGGACGAGTGACATGTGACTTTTTACAGGAAAGCTGTAGCATAGGGTTGCCAGGTTGATCATGTTTTCCTGGACACATATAATTTACTCATGTTGATGGGCAGTGCATGAAAAATGCCACCCTGCAGCATGCAGTATCCATACCCTGCAGGTAAGAACTCAGAAAGGAAACCCAGGTGAGCTGCTTTGATCTCCTACCTGCATCATATGAATTATACATGTTGCAGGGCAGCACGTTTCCAGGCACTCACCCTCTGAATGAAATAGTTATATGTGTCCAGGAAAACATGGCCGATCTGGCAACTCTACTGTAGCATAACAAATATGACTTAGCACGTACTGAGGGAACACACCATGCAATAAAGGATGATTTCAAATCAAACTAAGGCTAAGGTCAGACGAAAGCAGTTTTAACGTGCGTTTAGCCGCACGAAATCACGGCCGTGCTAGCAGCAAATGACGTCCAATGCCGGGGAACATACGACGAACGGCCGCACGACAGTTCGTCCGTGCAACGCAAGTGGCCAACGAACGCATTTTTTCGAGAACGTCAAACCACTACTACTGACGTACAGAGTGCGCTGCGGCCGCATAGCGGCGTGTTTGCGTGATTGGGAGACGTCAGACGCTGCACACGTCCGGCCAACATAACGTCCAGACACAAAAAGGGTTTTATTGATGATCCGTACAAAATCACGGACGAAAAGGCGCATCGTATGACCGCTATCGCGTATTCCGTGGAAAAATACGTCCATTCGTTCGAACGCACTTTTTCACGGACAACGCGAAAAATGCGTTCGTCTGACCCTAGCCTAAAGGGTTAAATGGGAGGTGCGGTGCAGAGGGGCGTGTCAAACTTGTACATTTTTTACCACTTCACTTCCATTTTTTCCCAATTTTATCCATAGGGATCTATGTTTTCTCTCAGTGTGATATCTTAATGATTTGGAAAAACTGCAAAATATGTCCATTTCCAAGCTTGCAGTATGAATAATCTGACCTGAACCGAAGCACCAGGTCAAGGAGAGGGAGGGGAGGTCATCAAGGACACAGTCATGCTCCTCCGACACGTTACAAAACAATACAAAGATATAGGGTTTATACAGAGGGCACCAAAATGTCCCAAAAAAATTTTGGTGCTGTCTCGTTCCCCACACTTCCGGGAATCATATATCCCCACCCTGAGGTGAATTCAGCATTCTCCGCAGGGTCCCCGAAGTGCAGGAAATTGGCCGCTGAATGCCGCTGCGAACCCACCGGAAACCCAACACAAACACGTCGCCCGCTGCCGAACATCTGCCACAAACCCTACGCACGTCCGCCGCAAACCCTCCATAGGGCTGCAAAACGCAGTCAACAAGCCGGCGGACGGGTAAAAAAAAAAAATAATACGATTTACAGTGTCAAAATTTAAAAGCTGTTTGCAAAAAAACTACTGAACGAAAATGCCTGGAATTTACATATAAGATCCAATGAATGATAATAAAAAGGTCTGATACAGAAAAAAATACGCTATAAAATAAAAAAGATAAACTTTTTTGCCAATGAATGCCTAAAAGATCCTAAAAAAATATATAAATAAAGCGACTTTTTGCTGCAGATTAAAAGGATAAACGGTTTATTAGATATTGAATAAAAACGGGAATATTTTTAACATTGAAGCCTATGGGATTCTAATGAATAAACCTGTTGAATGAAACCACCGAACGGCAGGGCAATTCGGCAACTTTTCACTGCTGTTCGGTGTCTCTGAATAGATTAACCATTGCTTCTCTATGGGGGATTTCTCTGCCGTGGAACAGGCACCGTACGTGCTGGCAGTTCGCCAAAATTTGGCGAACTGCCTACTCTCTGAATAGCCGAATGACCCCTAAGGCTAGGGTCAAACGAAAGCATTTTTACACGCGAATGTAAAAAAGTGCGTCCGAACGCATTGACGTATTTTTTCACGGAATTCGCGAAAACGGTCATACGATGCGCATGTTCATGCGTGATTTTTTACGGATCCAAACCAGGAAACTTTGGGTGTCTGGACGTTATGTTGGCCGGACGTGTGCAGCGTCTGACGTCTCCAAATCACGCGCACACGCCGCTATGCGGACGCAGCGCACTCGGTACGTCAGTACTAGCGGTTCTGCGTTCTCGAAAAAATGCGTTCATTTTCCACTTGCGTTGCGCGGCCGGACTTTAGTGCAGCCTTACTTCGTATATATTGGCCGTCATTGCCCGTCATTTGCTGCTAGTGCGGCCGTAATTAAGTGCGCCAGAACGCACGTTAAAAGTGCGCTGGTCTGACCCCAGCCTAAGTGTCACCGTACGGGGAAGTTCCCTGTTGAGTGATATTTCGGGGCCAGATCAGCTGTCTCTGAATAACCCCTATAAGGCTAGGGTCAGACGAACGCATTTTTCGCGTTGTCTGTGAAAAGTGCGTTCGAACGAATAGACGTATTTTTTTTCACAGAATACGCGATAGCGGTCATACGATGCGCATTGTCCTTCGTGATTTTGTACGGATCATCAATAAAACACTTTTTGCGTCTGGACGTTATGTTGGCCGGACATTAGCAGCGTCTGACGTCTCCTCATCACGTAAACACGCCACTAGCGGACGCAGCGCACTCTGTACGTCCGTACTAGCGGTATCACGTTCTCGAAAAAATGCGTTCCTTTGCCACTTGCGTTGCGCAGCTGCACTTTCTTGCGGCCGTACTTCGTACATTGCCCGTCACTTGCTCCTACTACGGCCGTGATTAAGTGCGGCTGCACGCGCGTTCGCGCTGCGTTCGTCTGACCCCAGCCTAAGAAGGAACGTGAAGAGAATTTTTCATGAGCTAAGGTAGAGGATACTTTTTTTTATTACTTTGGAAAGTGTGGTGTTTCAGGAACAGAAGAGGAATCGCTGTGTCACCGTAACAGAATGTAATTATACTTGTCTCTCCTGTGAAAAATGAACATTTGCAAAATTAACAGGTTGCTCGCGATTTTATTTCTTTCCGCAGTCGGCGTTAATAAGGAATTCTTCTGAAATTAAAGATTCATCCCACGATAAATTAGACACTTTATACATGAATAGTTCACGTCAAAGAGTAAAACTTTCAGCTATAAAACTTCTTTTTTTAACGGTGTGTCGAATAGCTGAAGGAATTAAACATTTTCTTCTATCCTTTATTATTTTTCATTTTTTTTCAGTATGCACGATGCGTATTTAATACCATTTTCAGATTCTAGTCTTTACGTGTGAAGCGTTAGATCGGAGGGCAGACATTTTTCACTGTTTTCACAGATTGTTTTGTTCTTTACTGGTTTATATTGCGAATAATGTCTTATTTTAAGGATTTGGTTTTGTTTATAAATAAATAAATATACAGCCCTTTTCCCATCACAGTGGTCCACCTATATAAGGCTAGGGTCAGACAAAAGCATTTTTCCCCGCGAACGTGAAAAAGTGCGTCCGAACGCATTGACGTATTTTTTCACGGGATGCGCAAAAACGGTCAGACGACGCGCATTTTCGGGCGTGATTTTGTACGGATCGTCAATAAAACTCTTTTTGCGTCTGGACGTTATGTAGGCTGGACATTAGCAGTGTCTGACATCTCCTAATCACGCACACACGCCGCTATGCCGCAGCTGCGCACTCAGTACGTCAGTACTAGCGGTTCTGCGTTCTCAAAAAAATGCGTTCAAATTCCACTTGCGTTGCGCGGCCGGACTTTTGTGCGGCCGTACATCGTATATTGGCCGTCATTGCCCGTCATCTGCTGCTAGTGCGGCCGTAAATTAAGTGCGCCAGAACGCACGTTAAAAGTGCGCTGGTCTGACCCCAGCCTTAAGGCTAGGGTCAGACGAACGCATTTTCGCGTTGTCTGTGAAAAAGTGCGTTCGAACGAATGGACGCATTTTTTCACGGAATACGCGATAGCGGTCATACGATGCGCATTTGCGTTCGTGTTTTTGTACGGATCATCAATAAAACACTTTTGCATCTGGACTTTATGTTGGCCGGACATTAGCAGTGTCTGACATCTCCAAATCACGCACACACGCCTCTAGCGGACGCAGCGCACTCTGTACGACCATACTAGTGGTTTCACGTTCTCGACAAAATGCGTTCGTTTGCCACTTGCGTTGCGTGGACGAACTTTCGTGCGGCCGTTCTTCCTATGTTCCCCGGCATTGGACGTCATTTGCTGCTAGCACGGCCGTGATTTCGTGCGGCTAAACGCACGTTAAAACTGCTTTCGTCTGACCCTAGCCTAAAGTCACCTCCGAGTGGACGTGGCTGCAAAATTTACCCGGATAGAAAAGGTTTCCTCATGTTCAGATGCTAGGTGCAAAAAAGTTGTGTTTCATGTGAAAAAATAGCAATATGTTGCACCAAAAAAGGCTTGCGTGTGATGTCTTTATCAGGAGACCAAGCTCAGACAAGCTCATACCAACGCCTGACTCCGGCAGCCCCATTCCTGCCCTGCACATGCATGATTCTTGTCCAAGGTTTTACCTCCGCCTTATAATGCATACAGGTTCCTGGAAGTCCTACCTGGATGTTCTGCCTACTCCAATGAGCCTCAGGTGTAACCCATCCCACCTGATGAGGCCTCCTTAAAAGGAAGCTGCGCCCCTACTTACAGCTTCTTCTTTGAAGTTATGGTGTGTGTCAGACTTGTATGCTGAGACTCCTGCTATACTGCTCTCCATGATCCTGCTTCTCATCCATCAGGTACCTGAAAACCCACTGAGAACCCACCATGATCATTGCCTTGAAACCCACCTAGATCCATGCCTGAACCACCAATACCTTCAACTATTCGTTTCCTTGTACCTTTTTTGGATCACTTGTGTATCCGACCCCCTTTGGTATGGACTTGATTACCGTTTACAAGCCCTGCCAAGACCCCTTTGCCACGGTCTTACTGTATGCTAGCTTGCTATGTACCTCATCCCTCCGGCTCTCTGCTACTCCTGCCTTCCTCTGTCTATCCATTGTTCAGTGTGTCCGTCTTGGACGGGGACCTAATCAGAGCACCTTGCTCCCTATCCTTACCTATTCTAGTCAGCACTCTATGTTGCCCTTTTGTCTTTCTCCCATTTAGTTCTGCCAGTGTCATCCCCTTTCCTGTCTAGGCTGTCTTGTATCTTGTGCCTCAGTCTAGGCCTAGTCCTATCCCACCAAGCTGCCTCTATTTAGCCATGTCTTGCCTTTTCAGTAAAAAACTGTCTTGCCCTTAAACCGGTCTGGCCCCTGACTCCTGAATTTGCATCTTGGACTTGTACCTGTTAACCCAGTGTCGTTATTTTATGAAATGACTTAACTTTTGCAGTTACACCCACATGGTGACCTCATTGTAGTATACCCCCTGCAGCAGTATCGGTACTTTACTAGGACCTGGAATTGACATTACTGTTGGGAGGTTTGGGCCTGTGTTCCGGGGCCTGATACATAACTTTATTCGCCCACTTCCCATGTCTAAGTCCCCTGGTGTCTAAGGGTACATGGTGTCTGTGTTAATAACATTGTTACTGTGTTTTAATATCAAGGGGTCGCTCCAGCCCCACCGTATGTCTTACAGCTGTGACCGGTTTGAGATCTTTGCGAGACATTGTTGCTCTCAGACTGTTTTATTCCTGTTCACTTTGTGATTGCAAACTGTCATATTTCATGTCTGTAGATTAAGATGGCTTCTGAGAAGGTATTGGTTCACTTGAGGCGAGGCACCAAGGTGTCATTTACCATTGGTCTCCAGGTCCCTGTGCACTATATATATTTGCTGGTTTCATTAGATGCTTACTCCACCAAGTCCTGCCTGATTTGTGGGAAATGCTATCAATTGTTGTCTGGCAAAGGTGTGGCATTGGCAGATATGACCGAGTTGGGCTGCTGAGATTTGTTACAAGCAGGAACGTTTTTTAAGCTGTCACAACGGTTCCTTACACCCCAGCATCGTCTGGGTACATCATCTTCTGGCATCCTCTGCTCCCTGACCACACTGACAGTAATTTTACACTGGGCAATTAGACACATTGTATTTTATCCCTGTTGCCATGCATCCTTTGCAAGCTACACTATGTAGTGTTTATCACTTTCAACAATGTTGGGGCAGATTTGACGCCAGCAAATAGTATTCGTAGCACCATTTAAACCAGTGTTTCTAAAGTGGTGGGTCGCGACCAGGGTCAGACTGTGTTGCGGGGCAAGTACCCCAGGCCTCTCTAATGCCTGGGACCCGCTGATACATCTTACCTGCGGCAGTGGGTCCCAGGTGGCGTGGCTACGTCTGAATGTTCCCAGGCGCCACCTGAGATGCACTGCGTCAGGCAAGGTGGGAAGTGGAAAGAATCTAATGGGAAGGTGTGGGGTGGGACTCAGTGACTGGTGGCACGCTCTGTACTCCCAAAATCAAGAGCCACTGTGCACAATGCCCATCTCAGTGAAGCAATGTATATTTATATAGGCCAGCCTCCAATGGAGGTGTTTTTTGATGGCTTGGACCAATGGTGCTTTCCCATTGGTCCAAGCTATTCCATTGCTCTTCAGTGTCTCTCTGAGGCACTGAAAAGCGTAGGTTCAGGAAGTAGGCAGTGCCAGATGCGGGCTGCAGACTTAATCTCTTGGCCAGCTTGAATTTATGCGATGAGCATAGCGTTCAGCTACACAAATTGCATAGGCTCAGGGAGGGCAGGCTACTGTGAAGAAATGTGTGCAGTGGCAGAGACGGGAGGCAGGGGAGGGCAGAGCAGATGAGTTTTTTAGAATATTTTATTCAGTAATTGAAATTAGAGTTGCTTTGTCTGCCATCACCCCAGACTTTGAGACACTTAAGAGCAAGAAGCATCCCCAGTTTTCCCTGAAGTTCTAATTGATTTCATTTGTTTCAGTTGATTTTATTGGGTTTTTGCCTCAACAGCACTTGTTTTCACTAGTTCTAGGATTACTGCACTATCCTTTTTGGAAAGAATCCCTGTTTACAAAATTGTTTAAAAAGTGCATTGTGGAATATTGCGCACGTTGTTTTGTGGAATAAATTATGTTTCAGAAATTCAATTAATTATTTTTGGGTTGCAACTTAACCTCCCTGGCGGTATTCCTGAGTGACTCGGGTTAAATTTCATTGCCACACTCGGGCTGGATACATACTCACCTCCTGGCTCCCTCGCTGTCCCCGCAGTGTGATCGTGGCGAGCTGCTTCCTGGAAGGCTCCCTGCGAGTCACATGGTGCAGGGGGGCTGGACCGCAGCAAACTTCATTCATAATAAACACTGAATACAAAATGCAATGTTTATGAATGGCCACTAGGTGGCAGTACAGGATGAGAAATAGACCATACATAGTCTCACCCTTGTTCTCAAACAGATTTCAGTGTTTTTGTTGTATCTTATTGAATATCAGTGTGTGATTCCTAATTATTACAGGCTAACTACAAAAACACGTTTCCTTAAAAAAAAAAAAATTGAGATGCTTTTAGACACAAAATTTTGAAAAAATTAGACTGCCAGGGAGGTTAATGACCAAGGACAATTGTGGGTCCTGAGGGTCCACAGGTTGAAAACCACTGATTTAAACTCTCTTCACCCTATGTGCTTTACCCTCATGGTTCTTTGTGAGAGCATGTGAAATCAGTGCTAATTAGACATGTGCACGTTGGAAATTTTGATTTTTGTTAATTCGTTAGATAAGTGACATTGTACAAATTAAGATTTTTTAGTGTTTTCAAATCATTTGGCAAGGTCTTCCGATTTTTCGGATACTCCGTGTTCGTATTCTGAATTTATTTTGGATGACTCGTTTTATGCTAAACTGGTAATAGTAGGCCTGGTAGTTACTATTGCACATCAAAATCTACAAAAATGTTCATTTAATCGTGTGTATTCTTTTGACTGGGGATTTAGTATCAAACTACTTTTATTGCAGCAGGGCATACACTTTCCTGTCGGTGCAGCCAGAGCTCAATGAATCCCACTGTTGCAAACTAATCCCACCCCTGAGATATATACTCTGGTTTGGCAGAGTAGGAGATGGAGGTTTTGTTGGTGTGTAGTAGTTGCTTGCTGTTTGATTTCTGAGAATGTATGGTATTGGTGAAGGTCCCTGAGGAGCAGGTCCCTGCTGCAACATCTAGTAAAAACACTGTCAGAGGGGCCATGGCTCACCCAAAGAAACCATTGATGTAGCAAAGAGGACCACTTATTTGAGCCATTAATGCCACAGGCAAACCAGGAAAGGATGCTGTCTGGGCATGCATAAAATGCAGTGTATGGTGAGAGGAATGAGCAGGACAACCAGCTGTCTCGGACATGGTAAATAAAATGTATAATGAATGGCAAGCACACATGAATAAACCGTCAATAAATTGTAATGAGCACACGATGTTAGAACTTGCTAACAAAATATTTATTTCTTCAATATTTCATTTATTGTATGGATATATAGATCAGACAACATGCTATTGTGGTCAGTTTTTTTTATAAATTGCATAGAATTGGTCATGGGATTAAATAATAAATTCAATGCTGAAATCAGATAAAGTAACGACAATGAAGGCAAATAAGCTTGTCCTCAGTCAGTGGGAGGCTCGGCTAAAGGACCAAATGTCTTCTGGCGGTGTCACCTGCATGGGTGTGGATGAGTCCGATGATCTGAGCAGAGATCTGAGGTGAGTAAAATGAAATGTAAGTATATTGCAATGTTTTGGTTTCAACTTGTCATTCTTCACTTGAGACTTACCTTTTGCTTCACATTCTGATTTCTTCAGATCCAACAGCAGAAGGATCAGCTCCGACAAGTCTAGGGCCTGTTCCAGTGAGTACCTAACAAAATGATGAGAATCTACCTTCAACAGTAAAGGTTTACTGCAAGAGTATGTGGATGACCTTGTTCCCTGGTAATGGGGCAAACTATTTACAAGGAAGTCGTTTGCTCAGACTTCAATCCTGCTGCCCCTTCTGTGGAGTGTCATCTGATTTATGTTGACAGCCCAACGACTTTACCAGAGGTTTAGCCACCTTCAGCAGCAGGATTAATTAAGGTCACTGAAGTGGGTCATGGTGCTTGGAGTAACTACTTGACTAATATGTAACTACTACCAATCTATGCTTTGATTAAATCACATTTTGGGACACTTTCCCAAGAAGTCTCCGGTGGGCTCTTAATTCCAGTACACCCATTAATAGCAAGATTAGTAGAACATTCACTCCAGAAAGATCTGATGTGGAAAGTTCAAAGTGGCATGTAAATCATGATCCACTCTATTCATTAAAGGGTGGATTGGCAGAAGTGAACAATGGAGACCAAAACTGCTAATTTGGAAAGTAAGCTGAATTCCAGAATTTTTCTGGTTAATCTATTTTGGTCTAGAATGTTCACTTCTGATAACTGGGTGGAGTAGAGGTAACATCACTGGTCTAACCGTGGAGACACAGGTTTGAAACCCAGGAAGGGCACCTCTCCAGTACCTCTCCTTGGGTAAGACACCTAATGGTACATAATCTCCACCAGGACATACTTAAATGAGAGAAAGCTCAATGTGTCCTTCCTGGTAAAATACTTTGTAAAATCCATAATTTTGTTTTTACATGCTTCTAATACTAACATTGACTGTCTAGTCTATTACAGATGTAGACAGCCTGGCTATTGGAGAGCAGGACAAGTTCTCCCACTCACCTGATCTGTTACTTGAAGGCAGTGTTTGGGGGTGCTGTCCCCAACATGTTCTCCCCATGCGCAAAGGTTAGTCTGTAACCCAGCTTTTGACTCGCAGCAGCTGTCTGTCCAGTGGCCACCTGGTCCTGCAGATCCCAGAACCTGAGGAAACCTTTCAGAAGAGAAGCAGAAGCAATGACTCAACCAGGAAACCTAGGATTTTCAACATGGGTAATTAAAATGGACAATTGAGCTTTAAATGTGAAATGACATTCTTGGTAAATGACATGGAAATGTCCAGCTTTGTAGATCTACAAAAGTGCTGCAATTTTAAGGCGCTGTAAACTTGTTTGAAGGCTGACTTGGCCACTGAACTGAATTTCCCCATACAGTGAAATTTCATGGCCACTCGGCTATTTAAAAAGCCAGCTATTTGCCTAATATTGGTGTATTGCCAGCAAAACATGGTGCAATTCGGAAGCAGTAAAATCTCTCGTAATGGTTAATCCAGAATGCTGAGCAACTGTGGAATGTTTGACATGCCCAGACTCTCGGTTTCATTCAACAGGATTATAGATTTCAATGTAAAAATTCCCTTTTTATTCAAGTTTATGCTTTTTGCAGCAAAGTGTTTTTATTGGCACATTTCAGGATTTTTTTTAGCAACATTTAATTCAATTTTTTTTAATTTCTTTACTTAACGGACCTTTTAATTATTCATAGGGCCTTCCTTGTATATTCATGCATTTGTTTAAAACTCAACTGTTTGTTATACCCCTGTTCATGGGCTGCATTCAGTGGTTTATCAGATTGAATCTGCACTTCAGGGACCCTAAAGTCAATGTGAAATTCACTGCAGGGTCATGAAAGGGCGACCGTTCAATGCTCTATGAATAACCCCTTATGGTTTTTATAGAACTAGATTAGAGAAATCTGATATTGGAATATTTACACATCTGAAGCTGTCTTTTCAATTTGATGGTTGGATTGCTTTTAGAGGTAGCCACAGGTTTTCAACTTTCAGTGTTGTGTCAATAACCATGATATGCATGTTTTAAATCTGAAAGATTAGAAATGCACGGTCATTGGCTGTATTTGAATTGGGTTCTGTCACGGCCCTTGCCAACACTACAGTAAAGGCTAAATCTGGTGCGGTTAAAATGCTATGATCCTGACAGCATTTTTCATGTAATCCCCAGCTTCCCTAGCACTCTTGCAGGCGTATCAGTGTCTGGTTTAAGCAGGAAATCAAGAATACTAACGCTATGCTTTTGCCTCCCCAGGGTTCCTGTGCCATCTGAATTCTGCTACATGATTTTAACCACCCTGACAGCCACCTGCCTCAAAGCTGCTACAAACTTGACTATTGGATTTCCCCATTTTTGGAAACCACACCTTCACCCAGTTACCCTTATTGTGTCTAGATTTCTGCCCACTGTGTCCCCTGGTCCTCTGCTCCTGTCTTGTGTCTTAGTTTCAGGGTCCCCTGATCTGTATAGTCAGCACTCTTCCTGTCCTGCCCCTTTGTCTATCTCCTGTCCAGCCCAGTGTTCTGCCTTGTGTATAGAGTAGATCTGATCAGCTCCATTCCTTTTTACTCATGTTGCTTGTTCAATAAACCTTTATATTTTAGAACCCTTCCCCCCACCCCCTCCATGTATCCACCTCACTCACATCCCCAACACTGGGCTGGAACCTGCATCCCCATTTGCTGACACCTCACATCAAATCAAATCAAAATAAGCTTTATTGGCAGGACCAAATACATTTTAGCATTGCCAAAGCATATGGGGAGGAGGGGGGGTAGTGGGACATATATATGGGGGGGAATGGGCAAGTCCATGGACATTATCAGGGGTAAGGGATAATGTCAAGGGGGATGGTCTTTAAGGCCATTAATGACGCTGAAGTGCACTCTATGACGCAGAGTCCCCTGGCATAACCTGGTGCATAGAACTTTATATTAAAGGGAAATACTTTATGAATGTACCTGAAATATTGTGAATGTATTTAATCTTGTATTTGAAATGCATATATTACATTTTGATCTTCAGTGCAAATAAGATGTTCTAGTAGAATAAAGCATTTATTGAACTCCTGTTTATTTTAATCCATCTAGTTAATACAAATAGTTATTTTCAGTTTTCCTCTATCATCCTGATGAAGCTCTTCTAGCACCCTTGTCCTAGAATGTTTTTCCAATGGAATCTTATATTGTAGCACAAGGCCGACAGGAGGAAAAAGTGTTGGATCAGCTCCTAGACTGGATTGACCATTTTTATTGCAAACGCATTGACAGAAAACCGCATTCATATACAAATGTGTAATGGTAAAAGGTCATCAGTGGCCAAATAAAATGACTAATCAATGTGTAGTTTATTTTTTGATATTGATAATGGACCAACAGGTTCAATAAGGTGTCCCCAAAAAAGGGAACATGGTAAAACTGCTCAGACTGAGTCATGGCAGTATAGGATGTGGGAACCGTGCGCTCAGTCTGATTTCTACTTTGCAGAACCAATGATTTACTTTGGTCGTCTGACTAAACGGTAAGATGTGAAGTGGATGGGTGTGATAGTTGATGTGTATAAAGGGCAAAATCTAACAGGGGTACTGTTTATACTTGCCTGTGATGTGCTCCACCCCATGAATTGGTCTCCTTGTTGTCCATGGCCAAGGTCCAGTGGTACTTTCACTAAACTGAAAGGGCTAAATAAATGGAAGGAAGAAGAAACTCACTTGTGCTGTAGGGTAAAGGTTTTCCATGCTTTAATCCTATGTGGTGAGGTCTTAGTCCATGGCAATGGCTTGTTGTTCTGATTGGAAGCAGCACTGACACACAGGATAGAAATATATAAACCACTCTAAAACAGTAGCTCCAGAAAACATTACAAATTAAAATATGGGTTGAATAAATCTCTCAGGATTGGATGGATATACTGCAACTCAACCTGTTCCAACATTGAATGTCAACTTCAGGTGCAGGTCAGGCTGTTTCTTTTTTGAAGAAAAAAGTGATCTTTTAAACATAAACTGTCTCAAAGGGAGAAGCCAGGTTTGGTGTCAGTGTTATTCAGTGATCACTTAGTTTATACTTTTTGAGAAGGGAGAAAAGGGCTGTAAAACCAGGCAATTGATGGATCACTTGATCTAAACCCCAAAAAGCAACCACTGAAGACTGAGCCCAGCTTTTCTGGCTCCAGTTTGATGGACTTGCTATCTATTTGGTTTTATTTGGCATCTAATGTTGCATTAAATTTAATGGTATAGAAAAATATTAAACTCTTGCATTTGGTCAGATTCAAAGCTTAGGGCAAGGTATCCTAGCTTAAGCAGGTTAACTTTGAGAAGCCAGTTGTGATGGCTCAAAATGGGTTTTAGACCCATGGGCGCTATGTATAGGGGTTCAAGATATGCTGCCCTTGATGTGTTTGACACCCAAAAGAACACAAGGGATAATGTAATGGAAAGGGTTCCCCTAGGCGCATATATGGTTGACTGGGGATTAATATTCTTATGTTCGTATTTATGAATTAGATAATGCACATCCATTAACAATGTCAACCTAACGTAAGATCCTTAAAATTCATAAATGGCATATAAACTTCGTACACGTGAATCAACAGTACCAGCTGGGTGGAGTAGAGGTAATGTCACTGCTCTGCATGGAGAGAGCCTGTGGAGTCATGGGTTAGATCCCACGAGCAAGCTCTCCCGTAAGTGTCCTTGGCAAGACAATGGTACACACTAGGGACCCAGGACATACTTGAAAATGAGAAATCTCAATGTATCCTTCCTGGTAATCCTATCAAAATTCCTACACATTGATTCTTAAAATGCAGGAGACCTGACCGTATTCAAATTGGTCTATAATACAACCTTTTGAAAAGGAGGGCTAGAGTAAAGATACATGAGATCACTGGAAAACTTCAAATCTTGCCGTAAGATATAATGGGAACACAACTGCGTGGTACTGGCCCCTATCTTCCCCCATGGGGTACTTACAATAGGTGGAGCCCCTAGCCCAGCACTAAGGAACCTTGTGCATGGAGGGTATTTTTCCAGCAACCCTCTGCCCTTAGCAGAATTTTACTCCGAACCTGTTCTTTTGGAGGTTAAAAGGAAAGTTTTCTCTGCACCAGTGGGGTTTTTCTGTTTAAGGTTTAAAAAAAAATCTGCGCATGGTGAGACGCGCTTTGCCGTATTCACAGCTTCGTCAGTCAGTTGTGATGGCTGCATGCTGAGAATATCTTCAGTTAAAACCTTTTCCATCTCTAGCTCAGTAGCTGGCAAACATGGTGCAGAAAGCATTTTATACAGACTTTTTTCTGGGGGGAGTTTGGGTCCAACAAAACCAATGCCTCAGCTGCTGGAGTGGTGCTGGTTTGGATAGGTGTAGAGTTCATCCCACTAGCAGCAAAAATCACTTCATTGAGCAACAGCTCAAATGGCGCAGTTGTGGAATGGCTCCACTCCACAGCTACCTGGTCTGGCATTTGGAGCTGCTGGACAGGGGCTTGAGCATCCAGCCTCCTTGTGGCTATGTGACATTAAGCAGCTGGCAACATGTCCTGGAGGGAGGAGCTTTCAAAATGAACTAATTCCCATTAACCCTTTAGTATCCCTAAAGTACCCCCACACAGGCCTTAAATGAATCTCACAATTAACAACAAATCTATTTTGGACAATTAGCCCTGGCTTGCTTTGATCTGATCTGTATTATCTGGCTGGCTCTAATGCATGGAATAAAAGCTAAACCTTTTATTGATGCTGATTGGAACATACACATTTTTTTCAGCAAAAACTATTTCTTTTACCTTTTAGACATCATTAACAAGTTGGGTTTCCTTGTGGTTTTTAACTCTGGGAGCAGTGAAAATCTTTTCTGTTTGGGTTCTTGGTAAAATAGAACAGTTTCCCTTTCTCCATTGATGCACTACTTGAATACAAGGAAATGAGCAGATGCTGGAAGAAATAGCCACAGGCATTAGTATTATATCAGTGGGATCTGCCGTCACCGCAGAGCTGAAATCCAGTGTCATCATAGAATACTTGATATGAAGAAAATGGAAATTCTCCGCTACCTTCATACAGTGACCTGAGCCGCTAACCGGCTGCCAGGTTACACCTTGATCCTTGACTGAATACTTTCTTCCACCTGCTTGACTGCAGAAGATAACACCTTTTAACTAAATTTAGCTCTGGGAAGACACTTGCTATTAATTCTTATTCAACACATACTGTAAAAATTTCCCATCTGGTTCTGATTTTGTTGGGTTCAATTAATCGGCACCTCTTGCCGCTCAGAAAGGACATGAAAGCTTCTTTAGCATTTATTGATGTCTTGGCCCACCAGAATTTTAGCACTCCATTTTCCACAAGGCTCTGTTGACATTGAGTGTCTTAATATCATGGGTGATGTACTTCCAAAACACCTGGAGGGCCAAGGTTCAACATCTGGTTTAAACCATGATGGCAAAATCCCACATTGTGCCTCAAGTGCCATGGCTCCCTAATAGGATACAGACTCACTCCATGTTGTTTGCAACAAAGAATGTCTACCATTAGCACATTCAAAGAGAAAACACCATAAGTAAAGGGACACTCTACATATCCTGACCACTTGGAGAAGGGGGAAGAAAAGGGAAGACCCTATTCTGGTACAATCACTGGGTGAAGTGGAGAAGTTTCCTCCACCCTACCCAGCGTCACCAGCAGCTGGGATTTTGAATTTCCTAGCTGCTGGTCACCAGACCGGCCACTGTTGATGTCAGCATGCAGAGAGCGTGCCAACATCGCCTTGTCTTAGAGAGGCAGTAATCGAACGGAACTGCGCATGCGTGCGAAGCTCTGATCCATCACACTTCTCAGGCACTACAGATCTTGCATATGTGTAGTTGTGCACAATTTGCAGATCCTGTACCACGTAAGTTGTGTAGGAACGTGTTTGGGGCCAAAAAATTGTGAGTAGTATCACCTAGGGAAAAAACAATGTAAAAAATTATTTGGTAGTGGTTGTCAGCAGCATCTGCCCAATTATTTAAGGGCAAAATTAGGGAACTCTTTTTAATAAAGTATCCATTTAACAGGGTAATTTTCTTGGATTAGTTGAGTTTCAAAATATACAAATTATTTCTCAGAGTGAAACTTGTTATAGTCGTAATAAAATTAATGTGAAAACTTACCGAGCAACTAGGCTGAGGTGAAACCAAGTAGGAGTTTCTGTCCTCCACCATATTCCTACATTCCTTGGCTTCTAGGTCTACAATGACCAATTCTGAGTCCATATTGATTTATAATGATTCAACGTTCTTCCTCGATGTTGACCCTTCAACACACAGATTTTATAATGGAAGCCATGTCTGAAGATCTTCGTTACGATGGAGAATCTTAGGCATGCGATTATTTCCGTTAAACAACATCATCTTAAGTTTGGGTTTTAAGACCTGAAAAAAAAAACACAAATGTGTACATTACATGAAATGTACTTTGTTACTTGTTGAGTCACAGCAATACAAGTGCCCGCGAGTGGACACTGATGTCTTTGGGAACTGTTGGTGGAGGCAGTACCAGAAACCATTGAAAGAACCTCAAGATAACATCTTGGCCTGTTAAAGCCATTTACACAAAAATTTATTTCAAACCAGAGTAAGGGATATCATTTACACAAGTGATTTCTAACAACATTTGTTAGAGTTTATACACACATTGCTGGGAGTTTTAATGCTTTGAAGTTCTATTAAACAACTTTAAAAAAATTAACTTCAATAAATTGTAATAGAAAGGAAACTAGAAGATGGGTGAATTCAGCCAAGGCCCCAAGGAGTGTCTTTGTGTTTGATGGAGATATTGGAATGTATAACGAGAAAGCCAACGGTCCATGGTAAACCTATGTCTACAACAAACTCATACAGGTCTATCCACTAAAGGTGAAACTCAGAAGAATTGGCTGGAGAAGTGAAAATTCTAGGTCAAAATAGTCAAACTAGAAAAATTCTCCCATTTATCGCACATTGCTCTCTTTTCCTGCCAATTCTCCTGAGTTTCACCTTTAGTGAATAGACCTGATAGACTCTTTGACAGCAATCAAGGGTTCTTGATGTTATGGAAGCCCAAGGCCTACAATTGTTCTTCTAATACTAGTGTCTTAAATCATGGGATTTGCCATACCATTTGACTAAATTCTGTCAATCTCACCTGCTGGCTGGATCCCTCTTCCCTCGGATGCACCGATCCAGCAGCCAATGGCACATCTCGCCCCACATGAAGGCCTCCCAATGTGTGGGTGGCCCGGACGTGTCTGACCATGCTCACTCCTCTGGCAGACCTCCGTGTCCTTGACTGGTGTGTGGGGCAGCAGTCTCTTGCACGGCCACAGACAGCAGGTGTGTCTTCCTGATGGATGTTTGGTTGGGGCTGCAGCAGCATCTCCTTGGGCTTACCCATTGACTACATCCCTTGGATTAACCCTTTACTGCAGTGTTTCCCAAACCTCTCTTCAGGACCCTCAACCAGGCCAGATTTTGCAGATCACCTTGGGGAAATGCAGACTGAATCCTGCAATCACTGAGCAGCAAATTATATCACCTGTGCTGTGCTTCAGATATTTGACAAACCTGGCGAGGCGAAGGGTCCTGAGGACAGGTTTGGGAAACACTGCTTTACTGGATAACTCTCTTTTGGACTACTCCTCCCTTCACACCTGTCTTATCACGCTCCAAATAACCAAAACCATGACAGAGTGGACCTGCAAGAGAGATAGTTCATTCATTTTTTATTTGATGAGGTCACATCTAGAAACGACAATATAGCTGAACATTTAGGAAGTTCTAGCATTCGATTTGGGGAAATTAATTTGATTTTATATATATATAGGGTTGCAGTTTTCCACTCAGGCATAATAAATTGTTTATATATTTTTATTGAATAAGCTCCTGTTTACAACTGCTGTCATCCCCGTAAATTGACTGAACCCCCCCTTCCGTGTAAATGTTAACTCACGTCTGCTATAGATTTCCTTTAAGCTCATTAAAAAAGTCTTGCCCTTCCTATTTGCTTTACTTGGAGTACTTATTTTTTTCAATGTACAGAGCAAATAACATATTTTCAATGTTTTATTCATGTGTCTAGAGAAGTTCTGCATGGACGAGCGCACAACCAATTATATCAACGCCAACAAGGAGGAATTTGTTAAACAAATCTTTAAACTAGATGTGTATTGAGTTAAAAAGACCCCTCTCTGCATGATAAACAGGTTAAAGAAAAGGTTAAGGGCCTGGGTAACTAACCAGAACCTGGCACATACTTAAGGAACGTCTGTCAGCCCGGCAAACTTCTGTCTCGATAAAACAACCTTCAGGACCTGTGGAAAATTGGTGCTTTGATGGGTTTTTAGTGGTAAGCACAGACTGTCATTGGAATGGCTAATATTGAACATAATAATAAATCTGGCTATTAGGTAGTAGATAATACTTGCGTGTGCAAATGCAATGATTGACCCAAATTTGCAAGTTGTTTTTTTAGGTGATTCAGTGTCTGCTTTAAATAAATAAAAAGACCATAGGGAATCCATGTCAACACTGGTCCCCTGGATGTTTCTGAACCGGGGGCGGACTGACAACTCTTGAGACCCCTGGGCATTGGCAATAGGAGATAATGCCCCCCATAGTGTCTGCCTCCATGCAAACTACAACCACACCCTCCATATGTACATTGCTGAATTACGTAATTTATGTCTTCACATCATTTTCAAAATAAAAATATGGCAAAGACACTGACAAAAACACAGGGACAATCCCAGATGTGGGCAAAAACATTGACAGCGACTAAGGCACAGACAATGACAAAGACACTGAAAAACAAAGACACTGGTAGAGACACAAAGATGCTGATAAATGCACAGGTGGATTCCAGCTGATAGTGTGTTCCTTAAACTCTGACACCCGTGTGGCCACCTCGCTGAGCGTAACTAGCCCCATCCTACATCCATCATAGATTTTGACAGGGAGGCATTCAGCACGTCTGGTGGTAGTGCGCGCAACTAGAGTGCACGGTACACCGTGTGGCCCTCCCTGTTGTGCCGTCACAAAGCTGTGGTGGACACAGGGAGGAGTGGTCACACGGATGCACTCCGTGCGCTCGTGTGACTTCAGCCTTAGCGCTTGCGCATATCTATTATTGGAATCTTACAGAGAAATGGAGGGGTCATTACATAAGAGGACTTCAAGAATGTAATGCAGCAAAATGTGAGCTCAGCCACAAGTGGGATTTGTTCTGTATGGCAGGAACATTGGACAATATGTTTGTAACCATCTCCTGAACATTCCATTATGGAACATTCTGGTACAATTAAAGTGTTTTCAAAGTGATTGTAAGGCAAAAATTTTAACTTTTTGCTACGTCTCCTTACAATCCATCCTCTTGTCCTGAAAAGGACAAAACTACTTGCAATCAAAATAATAAGTACATAGGTTACCTGCTGGTTGGTTCGTAGCTTGACTGTTTGGCACACCTCTTTGAGGTGGGTTCAGCTTTGCATATGGGTGTGCATTTTTAATGTGCATGTTTAGTTTACCTTTGCATACTTGGAATTTCTGCCAACTTCTGTTTGTTTATCAAAAAGTAACAGGGGGAGGGGATTTAACTCTTAGTCCTTCATCTGGTCCATGGCCTGCTTCCTTCTAAGAAAGAGAGAACCTGAAACAGTAGAACACAAGGTAATTTTAAGACTGATATAACCTTGGCCTGGTCTTGCACAATAAATACAAGAAAAATAACCACCAGGACAAGGAAAAACTCCAACTGGGAGGAGAAAACCTAAGAATAAGGGTATGGCAATAATTAGTCCTAGTGTTGTAGATGATTTGTACACATGGGTACATTGAGGCAGGTAAGGCAGGAAAGATAATCATGGAATGTGCATTTACCAATGTGGGAAAGGATCCCTTAAGGAGCATAACTATTACATATAAAAACATATTAATGAGCAAAAGACACTTATTCATATTAAGATCTAGGTTCACTCTCCCAGTGAACCCAACCAGGGACCAAGGCCAAATGCCTAATCAAAACACTGAATAACTATTAAATCCCATTTCCAAAATGAATTCCACCAAACAAGAAAATAAAAACTTAAATGACCTTTTGCATTTAGTAAGAATAAACATCTATCCAGTAATTAGCATGAGTCAGATCTTTATCTGTGCGTTTCCTTGAATTCAGATTCAATCCACAAACCTCGCTCTCCTCAAACTTTATACACACACTGTCAATCTCCGAAACCCATTCCTCTCTCGCGATTGTCTAGGGCCCGGGGAATTGAAGAAAAAAGAAAAAAATGTTTCCCATATCTAAGTCTCAGAATGGGGACTTTATCCAGGGTGGGTGGTCAGCAATCTGGAAAAGGGTTTCATTAAACCAGTAGTGTGTTCCTTTTGCACTGTGTGGACAATCGGCTTTCAGTAACATCACACTCTGAGAAGCGGTGTCATAGAGCTCCTCTGTGTCAAGCAAACGACAAGACCTGTGCTCCTAAAGACTGGAACTCTCTAAGGAACAAGCCATCTCTCAGTGCTGGTCGAACATCACCTGTGATCTGTTAGCATTGACTCAGGCACAAAATGTCCATGATCCATTCCAGACTCAGTCACTGTGTACTTGAATACTGTCAGGTTCTCTTTAAGAACAATGGTGATGGTGGTGCAAGTGCTGGCTGAGCAAATGAGAAAAAATGTTGTCCCCTCTAAACAAGATTGTGACCCTAAACAAGATTCATTCATCTTGCATACATCATCCACAGCTGCAACAAAAAGAAACAAAAAACATGTTAACATCACAAGAAGAAACACAGATAATAAACAGAATTTCCCAGGTATGCCTGTGGTCCACTCAAAAATCAAACCCCAAACCCCATGTGGGGTCATGGACCTCATGCAGCCTTATTTTGTATACAACCTCTAGGGTCATAATAAATCTGACTCCGTTCATTAGAGAAAAATATATATATTCGCAGCTCTGGCCCAAAAAACAGCCAAAGTGTAACCCCTCCACCCATTTAACAACAACATATAGTGGTATATACTCCTGTTCTTGTTTAGTGATCTGTAAAACAAAACATTGCTAGTAAAATAAATATACCGTCTGATAATTCTGTAAATATAGTAAAATCATATCTTCCTTCAATCATTGGCCCCAGTTTTATATTAAAAGTTAATTTATTTTAAGTTAAAGTTATTTATTCCTTATCACTTAGATTATCATTAGACATATTAAAACGCTATTTATTAACCCCTTCCCGACCACTGACGTACTATGTACGGGTAGTCTCCTTTAGACCCACTGCAGTACATAGTGCGCCAGGGTCTCCTAACCTCCCTCCCTCCCTATACTCACCTGTCAGGGCTCCCTTAGCATTCTGGCAGGCCTGTAGTCTGCCCCGTCTCTTGAGGGGGTCCGGCAGCCAGTAACATCATCACGTTGCGTGATGACGTCATTGCCAGGCGCCCCCCGGTGCCTGCAGTGAAAAGGTGGAAGGGGAGGGGGACTCCTTTGGAGCCATCTATCTCTCCAACCGGTCCACCTAAAAATGAACAAATTGTACCGCTGGAAAGAGGAGAGTCTCCCCTTTTCAGCAGTGTTAATCATTAACCCATTACTTGCCATATGTGGCTGACATCAAACCCGGAATTTGCTGACATCTTGGATGTCAGCCAATGCTCCAGGTCACCCCCAACCACTGACAACCACCATATGTGTGAGGATGTCAGTGGGCCGGTTAACCTCCTAGCTGCCAAGTGGAGATAAGGGGATCCTTTGGATGAACATGTCTACTTACTTACTTTGGACCCCCTCCCTCCTGATCGGGAGGAGGTATTAGTAAAAGAGAGGCAGTGCTGGAAAGGTCACAGTTCATTAATATTTATACCCTCACCAAGAGTTAAGTTAGGAGGAAAGACTAACAAGATTAAACCTGTTTAGTTTAGAGAAACGGCGCCTTAGAGGGGATCTGATAACCTTATATAAATATATACGGGCCATTATCAACCATTGTCTGATAACCTATTCATTAACAGGACTATACATAGGACAAGGGGTCATCCATTTAGACTGGAAGAAAGAAAATTTAGCTTAAAGCATAGGAAGGGTTATTTTACAGTGAGAACAATAAAGCTGTGGAATTCTCTGCCTGTTGAGGTGGTTGGGTCAGAGTCTGTACAGACTTTTAAAAAACGACTGGATGTCTTCCTGCAGACATTAACCCTTTCGCTGCTGAGGCTTTTCCCGCCCCTGTGCTGAGGTCATTTTTTACCTGTTTTGCGCATCATGTTTAAACGTGTTTTTAAGGCTTATTTTAGTATATGACACCGACATATTATATATCGTTCTTTCCGTCAGACTCGGTAGATTCATAATATGTCATTATTATATGTATACGTTATGTCATGTTTGTATATTATAACAAAAAATGCAATAAAATATGTATTTTCAATAATTTACAATGTGTAAAGTGTTTTTTTCCACATTTTAACATGCGAGCAATTGCGGTTATATTTTGTATGGGGTGCGCTTGTTAAAAAAATTAGAGATGGGGTCTCGTTACATTTTTTTTTGGGGAAAATGACACCATTTTTAACAAACGCACCGCATACAAAAATCGTTAATGCAGCATCATTGTTCACATTATAATTGAAATGGGAACAATATTGCTGCATTAACAAACCAAAAAAAATAAAAAAAAAGTGTTTATTTTTTTTTTTTTTAATTTTTTTTTTTAATTTTTTTTAATTTTTTTTTTTTTTTTTTTTTACTTACAATTTTTTTTACTTTCATGTTTGGTATCGTTGGAACGGCCATGCTCTGGCCGATCCAACCATATCAAAATTTAACCCCTAACTGCCACGGATCGGGAGATAGGGAGTTCATTGGAACTCCCTATCTCCACAGTTCGTGGCAGTTAGGGGTTAACTGTAGGACTGGCGTCATCGTGCTGCGCACGATGACGCCAGTCCTCTGGGGGAGTTCCCGGAAGCTTGGCCGACATCCAAGATGTCGGCCAGCTCCCGGGAAGGATCGCGAATCGGCGCTTTTCAGCGCCGATTTGCGATCCAGCTCCCCAGGGGTTAATGCCAGGCATCATTTGGAAGGGCAGGCTGTGCCCTTCCAAATGATGCCTGGGTTAAGCCCCTGTGTGCCGCCGATCGGGAGGGAGAGAGGTCCGAAGGACCTCCCCCCCTCCCTTTCAGGCGCCTCCTCCGCACATGCGGGGGGGGCGCCTGAATTAGGTGTCATCGCGGGGGCGCGATGACACCTAATAATGGCGGCCACTGCTCCGGATGCCGGGCTGACATCCAGGATGTCAGCCCGCACCGGAGGGGCCAGCGATCGGCCGGAACCCGGCCGAACGCTGACCCCAATGCGAGGACGCGCTCAGCGCGTCCTCCGCATACCAGCGGTAATGCTGAGGACGCGCTGAGCGCGTCCTTAGCATTGAAGTGGTTAAATATCATAACCCTTAATATTCTGTATGTGGGTAAAAGCTTCTTGATCCAAGGAGAAATCTGACTGCCATTCTGGGGTCAAGAAGGAATTTTTTCCCAGTATGTTGCATATTGGCAAGCATTTCAGACTGGGTTTTTTGCCTTCTTTTGGATCAACAGCAGTAGGTTATGTGGGAGAGGCTGAACCCGATGGACGCATGTTTTTTTTCAGCCTATATAACTATGTACTATGTAACTATGTAAGACATTACCACTAGGATTGAAAAAAGAAAACACTGAAAGTGACAACAGCAAAAAAAATTACCTGGCTGGAGTTGCAACAAAATATACACATATGAACAAAAAGTGGTTTCGCACACTATTCCAAACCAGGGTGGCTGCATAAACTAGCCAGCCCACTTCATGTATAAGATATAACAAGAAAAAAAGGTTGTCATTTGCTCATACACCTATGGCACCATGCGAAACAAAACAGAGTTTTCAGTTTACTATAATGACCATTAGAATGTTAAACCCACCCCCACGTCATGGCAACCTCTTGTTAGGTGGGTTCTAACGTAATGTAACCAGAAATTGCCCATCAGCAGTTAAATATAAACCCATTTTTTTACCTCTTAGTTAATTCAGTAAAAACAATAAGGGCAGTATTACAATGTTGGTGCTAACTTAACCAGAGCTGTTGTAAACTTAAAACCTCCATAGGCTATAATGGCTCTGGTAAGTTTACAACAGCTCTGGTTAGATTAGCACCAACTATGTAATATGGCCCTAAGTGTAGTTAAGAGGTATAGCAGAGTTTCCGCAACAGTTAATCCAGCAAAACAATAAGCATAGTCAGGAGGTATAGCAGAGGTTAGGCAACAGTTAATCCAGCAAAATAGTAGTTTATCAGAATAACAGTATCAGGACAGGAGCACTCAATAGGTATAGGACAGGTAACAGGGTATTCGGAATTAGGTACGAGTAGCTCGGGTGAGGTAGACAATAAACAAGCACTGACTCACCGGTGTTCTGGCTCTTTATGTGAAGAGGTGCTCATTACTTGTGAGTGGAAGATGGTGTGTTGCCGGCTGGCCAAGTTCTGGGTTGAGTTGCGGAAATGTGATGTCACTTGTGATGACGCGGCCGTAGCATGGCCGCGGGGAGGAAGGTGTTGAACCGGGTATCTTGCATAATGGATGACCCGCAGATCCCTTTACTACGTGTGCTACAATGAGGGAGTGCGGTGAATGGCTCGAAGCAAAACATTTTATATTCTTAAGACAGATAAACATAAATAGAGAAAGAGTAGTGAAAGCCATCTCCAGAGTCTGCAGGAAATTAAAAAGACACCTGTGCAAACCTGGACCCCGGGGTGTACCCCGAGGTACTGAGATCCAGGAGAGAGGGACAGAAACCTGGAAAAAATACTCATGGGTCCAACCTCAGTCCCCGATCCCGAGACGACACCCCCAGAACTGGTGGATAACCCGGCAATCAACCATCCTTCGTTAGTCGGACTGTAACATAGATGTATCAACGTTGGGTTGAGGTTCCTATGTGACAGTCCAACAATCGACGGACAGGGCTGGAATTTTACACGCCTGCATCAGGGTAATATCCCAAATAGATGGACACAAAATTAGACAAGTGGTCAACTCATTTTATGACACTGTTCTAGTGTCTACCAGCCCATCAGGGTTACGGATGATCCATTGGTCACAGGTTTTCTTGACTCCAAAGCTTATCCACCAGGAAAAAGAAGCACAAGATAGACAATAGTGCTGACATTTAATAAATACATGAATACAATGACTTATTGATGTGCTTTAATTTATGTTCTCTTCTGAGTGCAACAAATAAAGTTACCACGGGCCCACCGAACAAGGCTAAGTGCAAATGGTAGTCCATTCCTCCTTTCTGGGTGGCGTTCTGGTCCCAGGCTTGATGTGTCTTGCTAGCTGCAGCTAATGTCTTCAGGAGCTAAGAGTCAATACATGCAGAGTAATGGCTTCTGGCATTTTCCTGATATGGGATTGCATTCAGTTAAAGGCTAGGGATGAGCTGTTCGGTTCGGAGTTCGATTCGAACTTTGGCAGTTCGCAAACTTCGAACTTTTAGGCGTGTTCGGTTCGAGTTCGAAATTTTGTTTTGAAAAAAGTATAAAAAATGCTTAACAAAATACTAAAAAAAATCTAGAAATAAAGAGACTCTTTACTGCAGAATATTATAAGCAACGGTTTATTAGATATTGAATTAAAAAACTACCTAATGTCGTCTAGGTGCAAAGATTCTCACCTCTAAATGACCTGTGCTCTCAAACGGCGTAAACAACAGGTGTTTAATTAGTGTTTGGAACTAACATGTGCTTCTAATTAGCAATTAGAATTTGATACATTGCTTGCAGATTGGATGGGGGCTCCTGCATATGTATGAACAAACACTGTGCTTGTTTTGAATTCTAAGAAGTGTTCATTTCTACTATATGATCCTCTCTGATATGCTGTTTAACCCCTTAAGGACCAGGGCTCTGTAAAGCCAATCATTAATGATGTAGATGTTATGTCATTTGTCATCAAGGGCTTAATAAAATCTTTATCACACTCCTTAGATTTAAACATAATATTCCAGTATTTGTATGTCATGTACCTCTCCCGAAGGGCCTATGTGAGCATACAATTATTATTGTGTCGTGTGTGGGTCTCTGATGGCAATGTTTCTATACATCCTACAAATCCGGCCACTTCACGGGAAGGTTATGGGGACCTCCTAGGCACGATATTTGAAGGAATTTTTCGTTTTTATTTTTAACCCTTATTTTATGGAAAACTCACTGTCCTTTAAAAATGTCTTTTTTTAAACTTTTTGTCCTTGTTTCCGGTCCCCCAGGGCACTACCCGGACCCCCATACACCTTTTATGGCAAATATCTTGCATATATGCCCTCTTGCAGGGCACTCTAAAAACCGAACTTTTGAGTCCCATTGACTTGCATTGAGTTCGGTTCGAGTTCGAACTCGAACTTTTGAAATTGTTCGAGTTCGAATGCGAACTGAACACAGGGGTGTTCGGCTCATCCCTATTAAAGACGCACAAGACCAAACTCGGACACACAGAGTGAGATTCAACATTGAACAATAAAATGTCTGGAATCGATCCATATAGTAGCTGGAACTCATGGAAGATTAAGTTCATGGATGTCAGATTGAGAACAATTTTAACGCAGGGGAAAAAAAGATACAATAAAAATGTACCTTTACTACTGTAATGGAAAAATGCATTTTTTTTTGTCCCAGGCTCAAGGATCAGACCCAACCTGTTTCATTGTCTAGCCCTTCACACACTACCTGGCTTGTAGCCCTAGTAATGCAAAGACATAACCCAGAGAAGCCAGTCCCCACAACCATCAGCCAGACACTGGATGAAGTGGAAATGGAAACGGTTTATTAATTCCAAAATGTTTACATTATATACCATTTTTTGCAGTTATTTAAACACACATAACAAATCAAGACACATACTAAATTATGGAGAGCCTGCGCAAAGCGATGGATTGGTGGTGCTTGTATTTGTAAAGTACCAGTCCTTGGCTGCAGTCTTCCAGAACGCTTGATGACAGAATGGCCATGCTGATGTCACCGATCCCAGAGTTGGTTCCCAGCAGGTGGGTTAGTCAAAGTACTGTCTGCAGAGTGACAGCTGCGTGGGAGGAAAATCCTCTGCTTCTCCTAGCACTGTCGGCCAACTGGACTGTACAGAGAAGGTGGTGCTACTCCATACAGTCTGACCACTTTAATAATCTTAACTGGTCAAGGATTGCAGAGTGTCCTGTTAAATAAATCCCCAATTAATGTCAGTTTGTATTAAACTTGTGAAATTTTCAGATGCTCAACATATAGGGCCCTATTACAATCTTAACGCCATTGTTAACGCTCACATATCTGATTGCTAACATTAGATTAAGCGAGTTTAGCGCATGCCCCACATATTACATCTCTAACACTAAACCCATGTGTAATCTGTTACCGCATCGGAATTTCCGCGAGCTTATTGTTTTTTGTGCTCCCTATACCTATCATGGGGAGCGCAATCAGTAATTTGCGTTCGGATTACAAAGTCCTAACGCTAATTACCGCACCAATACGGTAATGAAAACGTTAAACACAGCTCGAAGCTGGTGCTGATCACGCTTCTGCAGAATCAGGTAGCACCAGTTGAAACCCCACCCAATAAATCAGATACTCACCTCCAATCCGAGGCGAGAACGGTGGCCCGATCCAACGCTTCTGGCCACCGGGAGCAGAGTGAGATTGGGGAAAAAGTCCCCTCACTCCGCAGCCCTGCTCGATCTTTTTGAAAGTAAGATCACGCAGG
Organism: Leptobrachium leishanense; assembly: GCA_009667805.1. NCBI lineage: Eukaryota > Metazoa > Chordata > Amphibia > Anura > Megophryidae > Leptobrachium > Leptobrachium leishanense. Next base: position 87,910,013 of record CM019074.1, on the reverse strand, counting down.
GCTCATGGCCCGGCAGCACAACCCTCCATGGAGTCCTATGGACTCCAGGAGGTGATACTCTCGATACTGGGCAGGTTGCTGAATTAGCACATGCCCTATAATGTGCAAAAATAATGTATAAAAATAATGGTGTAAAAAAAAGAGAATGCTAATGGGGTAATCTGAAGGTGCAGGTTTTTCTCCATTAGCATACCCGTTTCAGCGCCACCTTTGTAATGTGGCCCATAGTGGGCTGTGAGTTTCCCTGAGGGAAATTACCTTCATTCTACGCAGACCTTCTGCCATTCCATCGACAATGTCGGACCGTACATTTCCATGCAAAGCAGAGCCATATATTATGGATTGACAACAACAAAAAAATACATTCAGAATGCTAAATGTAACTTTTATCAATCTGGCATTTTAATAAAGTCAATCTGCTTATATCAATACACGCTGGTTCCTTCGACGTCTTCGCCTACCACTAATCCGATGTGTGTCACCCAAACCTTTCCTAATTTAGTCCGATCTAACACGGAGGTAATGAAACCTAGCAGCGATTAAATGTTTGTGTCCATAACCATGCATGCAAATTGTGTTTCCCTCCACCACCCACCACAAATCATAGGCTGCCATTCGATGATCCACGCTAATGACATTTGCAATACAGTATCTCTTATAGAACTGCGCCGGACCGGCTCTAATAACCTATCTCTATAATGCAATCCCGGCACGAAACATTTGGTTTAATTAATTAGCATATTTATAAGGACAGGCAGTCTGGAGAGTGCAGATAGCAATATATACCAACAGCGGTACCTTTCTATTAATATATAACTAAGCTGCTTCAGTTCTTCTGCAGTAATGAATTCTCTTTTGATTTTCTGCTTCTACAGTAATTCCAACCTGTATCGAGTCCACACATATTAATGCTATCTAATCTATGATTTTTTTTTCTATTCCCTTTTTCTTAAGGTTTGTGATGGCTTATAAAGGACAGGATTCGATGAGTCGGGAATGTGCTCTCTGTGATTACCTGCCATCCGCAATTATCCGATGAGGCATGTGCGCCGCGCTTGCTGAAGGAATGATTGGTAGTGGTAACAGAGCAGGCATCTGTGCTACCGAACAATCAGCCTTCACGCTCTCTATACGCAGGGACACAACTAGCTCTGGTTGCCTGATTGTGACAGACAGGACTAGGAAATAGAGACACCATGGATAATGCGTGTCACGCAAGCCTCGCCAAGCTGGAAGCACCAAAAGGTAAAAACGAGTGGTTATCGTACAAATTTTAATATATCGCAATTATTGTCATCTGTTGTTGATAGAGGAGGATAACAAAGGTTCTAGAACTGCATATCGCGTACAGAATACCAGGCCATGGAGCCAAGGTTTGTTGTTCCTGCTGCGGACGAGACATTGCCTGCAACAGCCGTGGTGTCAAAGGTTAGCCAAGGTTGACCAGTTCGATTATGTTGGCCACCACTGTTCCCTCAGACTAGATACAGTACATATGACGTGACAGATATATGGTGGTGAATACAAATATACTTAGCTTTTAGATGTTATGATGTAGGAAGATCTCCCAGAGGGTGGTTCACGTCCTCCTTACTCAAAGATCAAGATATGCAAGGGAGATATGTATCCTACTCGTGAAATAAGTCTCAGAAAAACAGCTTCGATGAGAATATGTGAAATGCCTGAGAGGAACTGGCATCTATGATGATCCCATATCAGTTTTTCATTGGATATGGTGCCTCAATCATACAAGGTTGCCGCAGGTTGTTCATAAAAAAATATTTATTCAGCAAATAATTCAGCACTTTTTTTATAATTTATTATAACAATGATGTATTAGCCCGACGCATTTCGTCTAGATAAACCAGACTTTTTCATGGGCGATATTCAATGAATAAGATCAATATAAATCAGCACAATAAAATTTTATTTTGCTTATTTATATTGATCTTATTCATTGAATATCGCCCTTGAAAAAGTCTTGTTTATCTAGACGAAACGCGTCGGGCTAATACAGCATTTTTATATCCACCATATTATCTAGGCACCATATTTATCTAGACGAAATGCGTCGGGCTAATACATAATTTTTATGATTCACTTTTTTTATAATTTATTATATTTGCTGAATAATTTTTTTTTTATGAACAGCCTGCGGCAACCTTGTATGATTGAGGCACCATATCCAATGAAAAACTGATAAGGGATCATCATAGATGCCAGTTCCCCTCAGGCATTTCACATAGTCTCATCGAAGCTGTTTTTCTGAGACTTATTTCACGAGTAGGATACAGTACATATGACACCTGCAAAATGGTATTTCTGTACAAAAATAGAAATAACTTTTTCAGGATAGAATTTTCACGTTTTTTTTGGAATTGTTCTGGAGTTTTATGTTTTATAGGATTGCGTTACATAGTTACATAGTTACATAGTTATATAGGCTGAAAAAAGACATGCGTCCATCAGGTTCAGCCTCTCCCACATAACCTACTGCTGTTGATCCAAAAGAAAGCAGTCTGAAATGCTCGCCAATATGCAACATACTGGGAAAAAATTCCTTCTTGACCCCAGAATGGCAGTCAGATTTCTCCTTGGATCAAGAAGCTTTTACCCACATATTAAATATTATAACCCTTAATATTCTGTGTCTGCAGGAAGTCATCCAGTTGTTTTTTAAAAGTCTGTACAGACTCAGACCCAACCACCTCAACAGGCAGAGAATTCCACAGCTTTATTGTTCTCACCGTAAAATAACCCTTCCTATGCTTTAAGCTAAATTTTCTTTCTTCCAGTCTAGCTTTGTGAAGGCACCAACTTTTGAAATCTAAACTAAGAAGCCTATTTTTAAGTTTCTAAGTGTTATTTGGAATTCATTTTTCGGCTTCATTCCTTCTGTTGTAAAACCACAAGATCTTGTAAAATTCTTTAAGCCGCCATCAGATTTTCAAACTTTCACTTAGAGTTTACCTCTCTCCTCCTTCTTAGCCATTTGACACTGAAAAATTATTGGCAGCTAGAGATGTACGTTTTGTTTCATTCCGAATCAAAATTCCAATGAAATTTACCCGAGTGGTATTTAGGAAGCACTTCCAAAAAGGAAACCGGATCCGTCTGAAACAAAATGAAAACGAAACGAAACATAACAAATTGATTCAGTTTTTCAGAATTAGTTCGTTGTATTTTGTGGCGCACTCCAAAATTGTTCAGCAATTTCACCAAAAAAATCCCAAAAACTGCATAAAAATCCTAAAAAATAGACTTTTTGCTGAAAGTGAATTTAATAAACTGTTGAATAAATATTTAATAAAACGGGGAATATTTTTTACATTGAAACCTATGGGATTATTTTGCACGGCTGGTATTTTTATTGTAGTACCGGCTTTATTTTATTTTGTATGGCTGGTATTTATACCCCGAAAAATGCCTAATAAATCTTAGAGACTTTTTGCTGCAAATGAAAAGAATAATTGTAAACCGTTGAATAAATATTTGATAAAAACGGGGATTTTTTTTCCCTTTGAACCCTATAGGATTTCCCTGATTAAACCTGTCGAACGAACCACAGAAAATCAGGGTTAGAAATTAGGGTTAGAGCCGTCTAACCCTAATTTCTAACTCCGATTTTTGGTGGTTCATTCAACAGATTTAATCAGGGGAATCTTCTAGGTTTCAGTGTAAAAAAAAAATAAAAAAATCTTTTTTATTAAATATTTATTCAACCGTTTATTTTTTAAGGATTTGCTAGGCATTTTTCAGGATTTTTTGGATTCCCAATTTATTTTTAACCCTTTCGCTGCTGAGGCTTTTCCCGCCCCTGTGCTGAGGTCATTTTTTACCTGTTTTGCGCACCATGTTTAAACGTGTTTTTAAGGCTTATTTTAGTATATGACACCGACATATTATATATCGTTCTTTCCGTCAGACTCGGTAGATTCATAATATGTCATTATTATATGTATACGTTATGTCATGTCTGTATATTATAACAAAAAATGCAATAAAATATGTATTTTCAATAATTTACAACGTGTAAAGTGTTTTTCCACATTTTAACATGCGAGCAATTGCGGTTATATTTTGTATGGGGTGCGCTTGTTAAAAAAATTAGAGATGGGGTCTCGTTACATTTTTTTTTGGGGAAAATGACACTATTTTTAACAAACGCACCGCATACAAAAATCGTTAGTGCAGCATCATTGTTCACATTATAATTGAAATGGGAACAATATTGCTGCATTAACAAACCCAAAAAAAGAAAAAAAAGTGTTTATTTTTTTTTTTTTTAAATTTTTTTAAATTTTTTTTTATTTTATTTTTTTTTTTTTTAAATTTTTTTTTAAATTTTTTTTTATTTTATTTATTTTTTTTATTTATTTTTTTACAACATTTTTAACTTTCATGTTTGGTATCGTTGGAACGGCCATGCTCTGGCCGATCCAACGATATCAAAATTTAACCCCTAGCTGCCACGGATCGGGAGATAGGGAGTTCATTGGAACTCCCTATCTCCACACTTGGTGGCAGTTAGGGGTTAACTGTAGGACTGGCGTCATCGTGCTACGCACGATGACGCCAGTCCTCTGGGGGAGTTCCCGGAAGCTTGGCCGACATCCAAGATGTCGGCCAGCTCCCGGGAAGGATCGCGAATCGGCGCTTTTCAGCGCCGATTTGCGATCCAGCTCCCCAGGGGTTAATGCCAGGCATCATTTGGAAGGGCAGGCTGTGCCCTTCCAAATGATGCCTGGGTTAACCCCCTGTGCGCCGCCGATCAGGAGGGAGAGAGGTCCGAAGGACCTCCCCCCCTCCCTTTCAGGCGCCTCCTCCGCACATGCGGGGGGGGCGCCTGAATTAGGTGTCATCGCGCCCCCGCGATGACACCTAATAATGGCGGCTGCTGGTCCGGATGCCGGGCTGACATCCAGGATGTCAGCCCGCACCGGAGGGGCCAGCGATCGGCCGGAACCCGGCCGAACGCTGACCCCAATGTGAGGACGCGCTCAGCGCGTCCTCAGCACACCAGCGGTAATGCTGAGGACGCGCTGAGCGCGTCCTTAGCATTGAAGTGGTTAAGCAATGAGGCTTTTTTTCTTTGCCGAAAGCAGCGTATTTTTTTTTTATTCCTTCAGTCTGGCTGCATTCGGCAGGGGCTGTGTATGGTGCTGAAACCAAGGACAGCAGCACCGTGGGTAGCATATGAACCAGTACTACAATAGAAATATCACCCGGTACTATGATGAAAATAACAGCCAGAGATAACAAATAAAATACAGCCAGTACTACAATAAAAATACCAGCCATACAACATAATGCCATAGGTCAGGGGATTACATATCCTTTTTTTTTTTTTTTTTACCCTAATCTAAGTAATTAAATAATCCATTTAACATTCCAAAATAACTATAGAAAAAACGAAAAATACAAAATCACCCTTAAATACGAAAACGAATAAAAATGAAATACGAAGCTATCTGAAATACGAAATACCAGCCGTCCGAACTAATGAATAGGTCTGAAATATGAATCGCGGTAACATAACAAACGAACCGAAATGGAAAAAAAAAAACATCGAACGGAACGAAATGATCCGAAACCAAACAAAAAGGAACGAAATGAGCCAAAACATTTTTTTTTCCCATGCACATGTCTAATAGCAGCTACGTATTTATTTGCACTTCTTTAATTTTGTGAAATATCATTAATGTTCTCATTATGAAGGTTTAAATTGACACAATCTTATAGAAAGGGGTTCCTTTCATCCAACTTGGATTGGAGAGATTTTCCTTTAATCAGACTCTAAACCTACTGCCTATCCAAATCATAGACATCCTATCGTACCTCCTGCCCCTCAAGGAACAAGGTCAAGAGTTACTAATCCCTGGCCAGATGTCCATGGCAGCACCTCTACCACCTAGGGCATTTGGCATTTTGATAAGGCTCATCTCACAGCTTTACCAGCACTTGACATTTCGTGATCGGCATCAGGGCTGTTGACTCTCGAAGGATCCTCAGGGGACTTCTGGTGACAGCCCGTCCTCACAAATTTATTTGCATGTTTATGTTGGGTCATACAGTAACCGCTTTAGTGCTTTGAAAAGACATTTCTTCTTTTGCACAACAGCTTTATTCCCGAAGATGTTCATCTGATAAAGCATCTCTTCAGCAGAGAGAAGACCATCAGCGCGATGCATTTGTTAGAAGGCTGCTGTTTCTGCATGAATGAGAACTATTCCGAGTCACCATCAATCTTCTTTGACACTGTAGCAGACAACCACATTACACTAAATCCCAAGGAACCGCGGACCTAGACACTGTTCCCTTGATAGTTTAATCTTTGTACGCAGGTTGAGCCGCAACTCAGTTGTTTAGGATGGAATTATCTGTGTATTTCAATATAAAACACACTATATATATAAATATATATATTTATTTATACATTTTACTTCAAAGGCGGATACAGTTAGAGTCTTAAGTCTTCCTTCTACATTGTCTTTTCACCAAGTCTAAACATTTATATGACGTTAATCGAAATGACTTGGCTCTACCAAACTAAAGTCCACTTTGTATCCAACATTTAAACATTCAACAGTTAATATACTCACCGGCCACTTTATTAGGTACACCTGTTCAATTGCTCATTAACACAAATTGCTAAACGAACCAATCACAGACAATTTGAAGTTCAAACCGTGCATCAGAATGGGGAAGAAAGGGGATTTAAGGGACTTCTAAATGTAGCATGGTGGCAGCCGGGTTAGTCTGAGAATTTCAAAAACTGCATATATCCAGTGAGTGGCAGTTGCGTGGAGAAAACGCCTTGTTGATGTCAGAGGTCAGGGCAGAATGAGCAGATTGGTTTGAGATGATAGAAAGGCAACAGTAGCTCAAATAACCACTCGTTACAAGCGAGGTAGGCAGAATACCATCTCTGAATGCACAACACGTCCAACCTTAAAGCAGATGGGCTACAGCAGCAGAAGACCACTTTGGGTGCCACTCCTGTCAGCTAAGAATAGGAATCTGAGGCTACAATTTGCACAGGCTCACCAAAATTGTACAATAGAAGATTGGAAAAATGTTGCCTGGTGAGCTGAGTCTTGATTTCAGCTGTGACATTTGTTCAGGCTTGGGGTGGGGGATATTTTCTTGAAGCTCTTTGGGGCCCTTAGTGCCAATTGAGCCAACTTTAAATGCCATGGCCTACCTGAATATTGTTGCCGACCACATCCATCTCTTTATCCTTCTGCCTCTGTTTTTTTGTCAAGTGTCCAACTGTCCTAGGTTACCAGAAATGTGTTAAGCCCAACGGAATCCTCCAAGAATCTAGTATGAATTTGGACACGATAAGGTTTGGGTAAGCAGTCGGTGGGATGACCATGGGCTTGGTTTGGATAAGATGCGGGTGAAGGGTGATGCTCCATGGTAGCCCACAGCCATTGTGACCCAATGGGCATTTCCCAGGTTTACCCAACAGCCAGTCCGACCCAACCACCAACTATTCATTTAAGACTTGTTACAGCAGCTAGGGTAATAGGAAGCACAGTGCCATTATTCATCCAACGTCCCTCTAGTACAGGCTATTCCTCAAGTTTTCTTTCCATTAATATATTCATCTTGTGTCTTCTCCTTGTGGTTAAGGTTACTACCAAAGTGTCCACCTGTTAATAGTTTCATGTTATTTTCCAGTGTCTCGCTGTTCCGGATTGTCCCTCTGGTGCTGTGTTGTTATAGGTTAATCCATTGGTCGAATCGAGTTTCCTTCTCTCATACGGCTGTCGAGGAACTGTCGAACCAGATAGGAAAACAGTTACTACTGCTGTCAGTCTGCGTATACCGATGATTTTCTCATATGTGAAGACATGCCCATTAGAAGGGCCGATCGTCAATCCAGTGTACATACGATGGACTGATGTGGCCATGGATCAAATAAGACAACAGGTTTCCAAGCTCTTTCATGAGTGGAGTGGCTTGAAAGCTTCTTTACATCTATATAGAAAGTCAAGAAATCAAGCACACACGCAATTAGACGAGCTAGATTTTCCAAAAAATATAAAATACTTCAAAAGAGGTTGAAGTAGGAGCACAAAGCTGTCAATGTTGCCAAACAGGTAAGTGGATAGACATGCTGGATGTACACATTATTTTTGTACGTTTATATTATTAATATATAAATATATAGGACGCACAAAATCACTGCATTAATTCTATGTGGTTTAACTACACACAGTTTAATTATTTCAACCAAAAAATTAAAAACAAATCTTTATTTTCTTTGTCAATTTTTTTCATTATCGTGAAACCAGAATTCATCTGTTTTGTAACGTTATTGAAGAGTCGACATTCGGGCGTCTCGGAGCCTAATTTCTCATTTATTAAGCTCTGGATGACAATTATTTCAAGAATCAAAGTCCTCAAATATTATTATTATTTTTTTAAATGTCAAGCCCAGTTATATACAGCGTTAATGGGATCCTGCAGGGAAGCTTTTTAAAAGCATTCTTACGGCAGAATTAATTTTAAATTGAGGATGGCTAATTCGATTAACACACGCCAATTCATTTTTTCTACCGTAGCTTCATGGAGCCTTTTTGCTAGAGTAATATGTATTTTGAACGCATGAGACACTCAAGCACACGCAAAAGTGTAATTCACCATAAAAACTATAAGAGTTTATGGTCGAGCCGAGTGAGGCTCCTGTCCAGTTTCGCCCCGAGACATGTGGACTTCCAGGTTTTAGCCAACGAGTGCCAAGTTTCAAAATTGAATATCAATATCTGCATATTTTAAGGGCAAGACTATACCTTGCACGTCCGTTAACTGTCATAAACACTGCCTGGCCAAAAAAATGGCACCACTTACTGTACAAGTCTGTTATGATTTGGGGTGGCTTCAGTTGGTCAGGTCAAGGTTTCACAACGTTGTGTGCCCAAAAAATGAGGTCAGCTGGCTTCCTGAATGAGCAGGTTTTTCCATCAATGGATTTTTTCTATCCGATGGCATGGGCAGATTCCAAGATGGCAATGCCAGGATTCATCAGGCTCAAATTATGCAAAAATGATTCAGGGAGCATGAGACATCAATTTTCACACATGGATTGGCCACCGCACAGTCCAGACCTTAACCCCATTGAGAATCTTTGGAATAATAGAAACATAGAAAAATGTCAGCAGATAAGAACCTTTCGGCCCATCTAGTCTGCCCAATTACATGGATACTTTACCTGGATTTATCTTTTGTTTAGGATAGCCTTATGCCTATCCCATGCCTGCTAAAATTCAATTACTGTTTTGGCCTCTACCACTTCAACTGGAACGCTGTTCCATGTATCCACCACCCTCTCAGTAAAATAATGCTTCCTGATGTTACTTTTAAACCTTTGCCCCTCTAATCTAAGACTATGTCCTCCTGTTTTGCTACTTTGTTTCCTTTTAAATATACTCCCTTCCTCTACCTTGTGGATTCCCTTTACGTATTTAAATGTTTCTATCATATCTCCTCTGTCTCGTCTTTTTTCCAAGCTGTACATGTTAAGATCATTAAGCCTTTCCTGGTAACTTTTCTCCTTCAAGCCGTACACCATTTTAGTAGCCCTTCTCTGAACTCTCTCTAAGATGTCTATATCCTTCTGGAGATACGGTCTCCAGTACTGCACACAGTACTCCAAGTGAGGTCTCACCAGTGCTCTGTACAGTGGCATGAGCACTTCCCTTTTCCTACTGCTAATACCTCTCCCTACACAACCACGCATTCTGCCAGCATTTCCAAGCATTCTGCCAGCATTTCCTGCTGCTCTATTACATTGACTATTTACCCTTAGATCTTCTGAAATAATAACACCTAAATCCCACCCCTCAGATGTTGAGGTTAGGACTGTATCAAATATTCTATATTCAGCCCTTGGGTTTTTACGTCCCAGGTGCATTATCTTGCACTTATCCACATTAAAACTCAATTGCCACAGCTCCCACCATTTCTTTAGTTTACCTAAATCATTTGTCATAATGTGCTGGAGAAGCCTTTACGCAGCTCTGCGACTCTCCAATCATCAATACATGATCTTGGCCATAAATTATTGCGACCCTGGACAGAAATAAATGTTGTGACACTACACGACCTTATCTAAATGATGCCATGGCGAATGTGTGCCGTAATCACAGCAAAAGGTGGTCCAATCAAATATAAGAGTGGACAACATTTTTTTTTTGCCAGGCATTGTATATTTTTTATTTTGCACCTTATTGGATGTGATTAAGAAATGAAAGTAATTGTGAATCAGAACTCAGATTCTGGTATCTTTGGCCATTTTTAACCTCTGCAGCTCTGGCTCGGAGTCGGAAGATCTTTTGTTGGACTTTCTGGGGGCTCTGGTTGGGCCTGGTAGTGAAAGACGTATCATGTCCTGGAGAAGTAGAATTAATCCAAATCCTTTGGCATTCTTTGTAAATGCTTCTTTATACTTCTTGGTGATTTTGCCATAATAGTCTAGTTTTTTGACAAATTAAAAGCTTTCTCAAGGGTGGACTGACCATTTGGGCACTGTCCGAGGGCCCTGACCTAGGAAGGGGCACCACGAGGACCCCCTCAGACTTCGTTAGGGGTCCCCACTGAAAGGGCAAGTCTAAGTGTTGTCAGTCTGCCCCTGTACTTCCTCCATCACTTCTCTTACATCATCAGAATGTATATTTGACTTCAAGATCAATAATTATTAAGATCACAGCAGATGATCAGTGACCATCTTTTATTCCCAGCTATTCTGTGAGCGATTTGTATTGGAAAAGTCACTGGAAAATAATTCCAATGTAGTGTAATTTATTTAATAAACTGTAACATATAAGGTGCATGGTAGTTAAAAGGTTAATGACCTTTCTACCTTGTCCTACTCCCGCATTCAACCCACCCTTTTAAATTTCCATTTTCTTGCACAAGACTGATCGTCTCGTTTTTTTATTTATTTCTCGTTCATTGTTAATTATGTCATTTTCTTATTGAACGGTTTTCTTTACTTTTTCTCCCTCCATCGATGTTCACTTTTACATTACGTTTCATTGTGTTTTACACAATTATTACAATTTCTTTATTGAATATTTTAGAATAAATTATTTAAAAAAAAAAAAAAGTATTGAATTATAGCTTTTCTGGGAATTTGCAGCAGCGGCACAAAAAGAAACCTTGAACGCAATATATATATATATCAAAACAATAAAGGGAAGCAATGCGAGACGGAATATAAAAATAAAAGATTTATTGAGTATGCATAAAAAAATCTGACATTTTGGCTCCTAGGAGCCTTAATCAAGGAATTATTTTTTCTAATGATTAAAAAATATATACTGTATATGGCGGGGCACTTCCGGCTCTCTCGGGCGTTGGCTCCTTCGACCGCTGGGGAGGGTAAGGGTAAGTGTTTTCTCCTTTTGCAGCCTATATATATTGACTGTTTTTTAATGTTACAGTAACTTGATAAAGGCCCTTGCTGGGCCGAAACGTTGGTTTTTAATGTAAATTCCAATAAAGCTTTTTGAGTTTTTAAACAAAGCCCCCGAGTGCCTCCCTCCACTAGATATATATATATATATATAAATATATAAATATAAAAATTCAATAGGCCGTGTTAGTCCAGATGCCAAAATCACGAGTATTGCAGTACGTAGTAATACCTTTTTTATTGGACCAATGTTACATTTAAAAGACAAGCTTGAGAGAGAATACCTCTCTTCCTCAGGTCTGGATGCTTACTGATCAGTTCCTAGAATTGAACATTAGGACATAAGGGTCACATGGGTGGGGGTAGTGGATGTAGTAAAAAGTGAGGTCAAATGGTATGTTCAAAATGGGAAAATAAACGCATGAGGGATCTTGGGCCCATAATAAAACAGAGATAAGATCATACAACCTAGAATCTTATCTCTGTTGTTTTCTTATGGGCCCAAGATCCCTCATGCATTTATTTTCCCATTTTGAGCATACCATTTGACCTCACTTTTTACGACATCCACTACCCCCACCCATGTGACCCTTATGTCCTAATGTTCAATTCTAGGAACTGATCAGTAAGCATCCAGACCTGAGGAAGAGAGGATACACTCTCGAAAGCTTGTCTTTTAAATGTAACGTTAGTCCAATAAAAAAGGTATCACTACGTACTGCTATACTCGTGATTTTTATATATATATATATATGTGTGTTTAATATTGCAGAAGCCACCCGCACATCATAGCAATTCAAAGAATTGCATCCCAGAGCTCCTGTGCCACATTCCCCATATGCAGCAAGGAATTCTGGGTAAGATATGCAAATGACCTCTGTCTCACTTTATATATATATATATAGAGTATAAAGTATGTGAACCCTTTGGGATTACGTGGAGTTTTGCAAGAATTGGTCATAAAATGTGCTCTGATCTTCATCTAAGTCACAACAATTTGAAAAACAAAGTCTGCTTAAAATAATACAACACAAACATTATATGTTTTCATGTGTTTATTGAACATAACATGTAAACATTCACAGTGCAGGGTGGAAAAAGTATGTGAACCCCTAGCCTAATGACTTCTCCAAGAGCTATTTGGAGCCAGGAGTGAGCAAACCTTGAGTCCAATCAGTGTGATATTATTGGATGTGTTGCTGAAAGCTGTCCTGCCCTTTAAAAACACACACCAGTTTTGGGTTTACGGGTTTCAAGAAGCACTGCCTGATGTGAACCATGCCTCGCAGAAAAAAGAGCTCTCAGAAGACCTACGATCAAGAATTGTTGACTTGCATGAAGCTGGAAAGGGTTACAAAAGTATCTCCATAAGCCTTGATGTTCATGTGTCCACGGTAAGACAGACTGTCTACATATGGAGAAAGTTCAGCACTGTTGCTACTCTCCCTAGGCGTGGTCATCCTGTAAAGATGACTGCAAGAGCACAGCGCTGAATGTTTAATGAGGTAAAGAAGAATCCTAGAGTGTCAGCTAAAGACTTAAAGAAATCTCTGGCACGTTCTAACATTTCTGTTGACACATCTACAATAAGAAAACAATAAACAAGAATGGAGTACATGGGAGGACACCACGGAGGAAGCCATTGCTGTCCAAAAAGAATATTGCAGCACGTTTGAAGTTTGCAAAAGAGCACCTGGATGTTCCACAGCACTACTGGCAAAATATTCTGTGGACAGATGAAACCAAAATTGAGTTGTTTGGAAAAAACACACAACACTATGTGTGGACAAAAAAAGGCACAGCACACCAACATCAAAACCTCATGTCCACTGTAAACATGGAGGGAGCATCATGGTTTGGGGCTGCTTTGCTGCCTCAGGGCCTGGACGGATTGTTGTCATTGATGGAAAAATGAATTCCAAAGTTTATCAAGACGTTTTGCAGGAAAACGTAAGACCATCTGTCCGCCAACTGAAGCTCCGCAGAGGATGGGTGATGCAACAGGACAATGACCCAAAGCATACAAGTAATTCAACAAAAGAATGGCTTCAACAAAACAAAATATGCCTTCTGGAGTGGCCCAGTCACAGTCCTGACCTCAACCCGATTGAAATGCTGTGGCATTACCTTAAGAGAGCGATTAACACCAGACATCCCAAGAATATTGCTACACTGAAACAGTTTTGTCCAAAATCACTCCAGATCGTTGTGCAGGTCTGATCTGCAACTACAGGAAACGTTTGGTTGAGGTTATTGCTGCCAAAGGAGGGTCAACCAGTTATTAAGTCCAAAGGTTCACATACTTTTTCCATCCTGCACTGTGAATGTTTACATGTTCTGTTCAATAAAAACAATACAACACAAACATTATATGTTTTCATATTTTAAGCAGACTGTGTTTTTCAAATTATTGTGACTTAGATGAAGATCAGAGCACATTTTAAAACCAATTCATGCAATACTCCACGTAATCCCAAAGGGTTCACATACTTTTTGTTGCCACTGTATGTATATTTTTAAAGTCCCATTTCAGCAATGCAAATAGCAAGAAAAAGAACGACTGTATTAAAAAAAGCCAAAATATAATAAAAAATTCTCTATTGAAAACTTATGGTTTTTTTGCTCTTATTTTATATTTTGAAAAGCTCCTGGTACTTAGCGTGTAAACGTTGAAGAAAGTCCTTTGTAATGCATGGTCACGCTCGGGCAACGTGTTCCGCCACAAAGAATTATTGTAAGTGACTGACCTTCCTTAATGACTTGATTAATCCGCTGACCCGCTCATCCCCAGATTGTGCTCCGGGGGGTTCCGCGCTTGACCTTTTTTAACTTGGAGGAATTATTTCCTCTCCCTTCCATTTGGTATTTTTGAAAGTTCTCTCTCTGTGCAGCCATTAATCTGTTTCCAAAGACTTCTTGTGACTCAGCAAAATGCCAGCCTGTCATTCCTGATGGGTGACTTGTCTTGTAGGCTTTCCAACTTGTAAAGGATTCGGAGATTTGTGACAAAGAGCAATCCAGCTTTAAATTGCACTGTATGTCTAGAGGTAAGATTTCATTACGAGAGGATGTTTTAGTGCGCTTCCAGTCCACACACATCTATTTCCCGGATAAAACGCAAAAAGTGGAACTTTTCTGATACACTGCACTATAACAAAAACACAATTATTGTTCAATAGTCAGCACTTAACCTCTTTTTAGTGAAAAAATATGATTTATATTATCTATAGTAAGAATACAACAAAGACTAAACTTTACAAAATGTTTTATTTGTAATTTATGACTGCATCGGTTACATGACACATCTGATGCTTGTGACATCATGATCTCACACAAAGTGTACCAAATATACTACAAAATTATTCTGTCTAACCCTTTCACTGGAAAATGAAAATTATCATGTAATATCCTCTTTGCATAGTTTTTTAATGCATGATTAGTGTGACACCCTGGGGAGAAATGAAATTCAGTAGTGAGATCTCACTCCTGTCATCCTGTATTACCGTAGAAGGGGCTACAAGGAGCAGTCCCGACCTTCACTGTAACAAAAAGTACAAACAAACTTTACTGCTGCTTTACAGCAGTCAGTGAGAGGGCAGAATACAGGGAGAGCTGCGGAGAAGACTCAACAACACTCTGGGCGTATCGGAGTGAAACCTGGTGACGCGTCCAGCACATCCTCCGCGGCAAATGGTAAAAGTGATAGGCTTTCTAAGAAGGTCAAATACAGTTGTACTTAACCCATTCCCAACCAAACATTTTTTTGTTTAAAAAATATTAGCATAACAGTTATTTGAATATGGGATGTATAGTAATACTTAGCTGTCACGTCCCACGTCGAGGATCTGACTCGGCGTACGGCAGGGCCGTCCTCGTTGCTCTGGCGCCGAGTAATATGCACGCCTGTGGCGGTCTCATGGGTGTCCAGGTGGCGCGGCGTGTTCTGATGATGCAGCATCGCCGAGTTTAAAGCCAGTCTGCACAGGCAGCCTCATTGCCCTGACGTGGTTCTATATCCTTCAGTGCTTTCTGTGTATTTTGGTATTCAGTGTATGATTCTGGCTATTCCTAACAAACCCGCTCTGTGTATGACTCTGGCTATTCCTGACGATCCTGCTCTGTGTACCGACTCGGCTTTTCCTGACGACCCTGCTCTGTGTATCGCTCTTGGCATACGGCTGACCATCTCTTCTAGTGCCAAAACCCCTGTTATCTCGACCAAGTATATCCTCATATTCTGGTATCTGTTAACCCTTGCTGGGTATTTGACGATCTGTTCCCTGAAGATAGTTAGCATTACAGACCATCAAAGGATCAGAGGGGTAGATAGTATACTGTGTACAGGCACCAGCATCATAGACCCAAGAGGGATCAGTGACATTAGCTCACTTTGTAGCCATTGTAATAAGAGATTCCAAAAACTGGTAACAGAAAGTAAAACATAAGGGATCAGATCACAACGAAGATGCTAAACACAACGCTTGACCCTTACAGCATCAGAGTTGTGATCTGGTCAATATCTGTATGTAGGTCAAAATGTATCTATAGATTACTGTCATGCCCCATGATTTAGGATTTATTTTATATTTTTCTGTTTTGTGTTGAATCTGCCTTTGCTGCTTACATGCTATTGATTTCATAGCTATTTTGTCCCTACTCAGTTTCCTTATCCTTCTGCATTCAGCTAGTTCCACCCCTTTGCTTAGTGTCTTGTTCTAAGGGACTTCCTGGTTACATAGCAGTCATTCTGTGCTCACTGCTGGACAAAATTAATGACTTTTTACCTGCAAAGCTGTACATTAACAAGATTGTCAGTCTGATCATTAAACTCTTCAACTGGATTCATCTTTCTACGTGTCAGTTTTGCTGAGTTGAAGCTATCTGCTGAACTTCATCGTGTGAGTACTGGTCAAACATAGACAGCTAGTCTAATGCACCCACGCCTCACAGCTTTGCTTAGGGAAGCAGAATAATTACAGTAAGACCTACACAATACAGGGCTTTCTAATATAAAATCAAGAATGATATGCCTGTACAGTAGTGAGTGTCCAAGTGCAGTATGGGAGAAGGCATGATACAAATTGGGCATTATATGCTAAATTTCAGTTTTCAATGTTTCTCCAATTAAGAATATATGCACTTTTTGGTACTAAAAGAGTTGAACAAAATTTTGATAAAAAAAATTAAGCTACTCTCTATAAGTCAAGCCAGGCTATTGTCAATTTTATTTTACCTTTTCCTGGTTTGTGTTGATGACTAGCCAACCGGTGGGTGTTTTATCCTGTAGCCACCCAGAATGGTCATATCTTTTTATGGTTGTTTTTTCCTCTAAATCAATCAGGGTTTATCCTGAAATCCATGCAAACATTTGCATATCCTCCTCACGTAGCTTTTGACAATAATTATATACAGAGGTGCCGTAGCGATACGCATATATGAATGGCTAATTCAGCTTTCAACGTATATCATGTCTAAGGAAGGCGTTTTATTGCGCTCAGCTCCCGTGCTGTCACTCAGCTCAGTTAGTTAATAAAACTATCACCTTTATTTCACTTTCATTGTCACGTAACTGTGCGACACTAATATATGTCCTGTAAAGCACGCGTGTGCTTGTATAAATTAATCTCTTCAGCTTCTAATGAATATCACTTAGATGACAGCCTGGAATACGGCAAATAAAACTCACTTAAAGTGGTGCTAGGACTCTAAACGAATCCAACAAACTTATTATATTTTATTGGTAGTTTACCCGATTTTCCAAATTCCATGACAGATATTATGATTTTATTAAACACATAGAGACGAGTATTAGCTCGAACTTTACCTCACCTTCAACAGCAAAGAAAACAGCAACATTAATCCAAAGTAGTGCGGCCATGTGTTCACAGCTGACCAATCAGAATAGAGTCTTTCTTGATTGGGAATGTGCAGCCAAAAGGACCTGTGTCAGCCAATGAGAGGAGCTCCATGGAGATCTCTCATTGGCTGATACAAATATTTAATAAGAATTGTAAAAACAAGGAGGACCGAAACTAGAAAATGACCTTTATATATCAATGTTCTATGAAGAGCCCAAATTGGGGTAAATCAAAACTCTGTATTTAAATGGATGCTAACACACCACATCACACTCGTGCAGTTCCCCACATGCACTAAAAGAACACCTTACAGTAGAACCAATGGGGGATAAGAGCACCCATAATGCATTACATTAATATACACTCCAGTAAACACATTTCTTTTTCACATTTCTGGTACGAGAAAAGTCAATGAAGACAGACCGATAGTAGACCCAGAATTCTCTCTGAGAAGCCACGACAGGCTCTACGGTACATGCCTCTGGGCTCTTATTAGGCTCGCCCAATGGACTCTTGGAATAATGTGATCACCGTCATGGATTTCAAGTCCTCCATGAGATGAAACTGTACATGGTGCAATATCACCAATATTAATAGCCCTTGATAATTCACTTGGTACTCACATTTAGATGAGCCAGCAGTTGGCTCTCTCATTCTTGCCTAAAGGTTGTTTCAGTGGGCATAATCTTCCAAGGCTGGTCCTCACGATATTTGAGCAGATCTCCACTCTGTAAATGTATGAGAAGTCGAGATGGAGAAAGAACTGGATCAAAAATAAGTACACTTTAATGGTTCTATTCAGGCCTCAATAAACAAACAAAAATGTGTAAATTAACAAAAGCAGCATTAAAGATATATATATAAAATTGCCTTAAAACACCATTCGTCAGGGTATAGGACTTAATCAGTTGGAAAAAATGTCAAATAGTTCATCCTTACGTGTTCTCCGTTTATATAGCAATAAAAAGACCACTCCTTCAATAGATGTGCCATTTTCCAGGTCTCCGTCTCTCACTGATGAGGTCATCGTTCCGGCCATGTGGGCGGAGTGCATACTCATTGGCCGCTTTTAGTCTCCCTTTCTCTCTGAGATGTCTGTGTGGTAACCATAGGTGCTGCAGTCTCCAGCACGTGTGCACCACCACCGGCCACGAATATAAATCAAAAGGGATCTCTTCTGATGACAGAGCGCAGTCCGACTTCCCATTCTGTATTGGACAGATATCCTCACCGAAATTAAAATATACTAAGTGAATTATTGTTGTTAACAGGCGTTTCTGATAAATTATCATATTCTAAACAATATATATGTATATAGATGTCATGCAATACTTATTCAGGGCTTAACACCACATCCCGGGCATATCTCGCTCACAATCCTCTAATATTTATGTGAGGATTGTGAGAGAGATATGGCCAGGATGTCTTCATTGACTTTTCTCGAACTAGAAATGTGAACAAGAACTGTGTTTACTGGAGTGTATATTAATGTAAGCTTCATTTGTTGTGTCTCCGCATGCATTATTGATGAGCTAGTCCACCATTGGTTCGATTATAAAATATTTAATAAGGATTGCTTTGTTCAATATGTGTTATGCCATCAACCCAATCCAGACAGGGTTGCTTAACATCACGGGAGTGGGATTCATTGTAACGTTACATGACCCTGTAACATGGCTCGTAACTGGGCAGAACCCAACTTTCCAGGCTTGAGCACCCCACTGCGAGTCACACAGGTTGCACTGCGCCACAGCACAATCCTAAAGTATTGTGAATGAGATGGGAAGCTTAACAGCAAGGGACAGTGCGAGAGCGAGATCAAGCTGGGCTCGTGGCCCTGACGTTCAACCCTCCATTGAGTCCTATGGACTCCAGGAAGTGATACGAGGCGGCGTGGAAGTGCTACCATGAGTATCCCAGCGGCTAGTGTCACGTTCCGGGGCAAGGTAGAGCCGCCCCGGAATATCACTCTAACATGGGGACGCTACAGGGAAACCCGTGTCTCCGTGTTACCGCGAATAAGGGAATAGGGTTTGGCTGCCAGGGAACAATGGGAGAAGAGGACCCTGCTCAGGAGCTTACAATCTATCCATTGATTGATGTATAATCTTTCTATTTCTATCTGTTAAAGCTGTCGGTACTATAGTCATACAATGCATTTATATGTTCCAATCCAGTAGCCGCAAGTATAATTCTTTTACATTCTGCTTACTCAGAAAGCTTTTGTTCGGTTTGACATTGGAGTCCTTTGTACACAGATACCCCCAACCTTTTTCCAATTTAAAATTCTCTGGCCGCCCAGCGGTCCGTTAATAGGCTCCGTTACCAGCTTACTGAATTCAGACACAATAGCGGCTTGGAGCAAACTTTACGAGATCTTACATTTTTCTTGTGTACATTTTTGTCAATATCTGTCTACGATTTTTCTTTGTTTTGCTGAGAACGGGGTAAGTGGACCTGTAGCTGTGTCCTGCCAAAATTCACTTGCTTAAAGAAAAGCCCTTTCAGTAATAAGCACACTCCCACGTCTGCTCCTTCTTGTTTGCTGAAGTGGGTTATTTCACCAATTCTGATATAATTTACTGTTAAGTGCTTATATTTACTTGTACATTCAGAATGGAATATATTACATATTTGGGGAGTTTTAAAATATATGGGAAACAATTAACTAGGGTTGCTCAAAAAGTCAAAGGAAATATTAAATTAGTGGTTTCTCCTTCATCTTCTGGTAACAGTGGTGGTTTAATTTTCAGACCAAGCCATCTCAAATGCACTACTGTCCATAAGCTCACATTCCCAGGCTAGAACGTTGGGTGTACCAGGGGGTAAAGGTATGAGCCCAGAGATGCAGTGACAGATAGGCAGACAACCAGATGGAGTTCCAATATGGGACTTATTGTAGATATCTCAGGACAAGGCAACAGAACGGTAAGGTGGGTTCACAGCAATGAGGGTCCCAGAGTGGAGCAAGACAGGAAAATGGTTGACCTGGGTAGGGCAGGACAGGGGAATAAGACAGAGAGACACCAAGGGGAACACAAGAGACTCACAGGAGGCACAGGACAGCAGACAGGAAAAGGATGACTTAGAGCTGGTGAGGGCATGACTGGGAGATCTGGATACTGTAGACGGGGCTGGAGGAACCTGGGAGCTGTAGACAGGGCTGGAGGAACCTGGGAGCTGTAGACAAGACTGGATCACGGCTTGAGGCCAGAGACTGGGGAAACCTGGCTATAGGCCTAAGGCTGGGGACACACAAATTGAGACCAGAGGCTTGGGAAATATGTCAGCTGGACGACCCCCTTGCTTGCCAGATCCCGACATTCAAATGCAGGAGCTCATTGTCAGTGTGTGCCAAGTCTTAGGTCCCTCAAGGGGGCCCCTCTTAGACCAGGTCCCTCGGGCAGTGCCCTATTGCCCAATGGTCAGTCCAAATATTTGAAGTCCAGTAAGCAAACTTGTACTAAGTGCTTTCCCTTTTTTTCAATACTGGAAATGGATTGGCTTTTTGTTTTCTTACTCCAAAATAAAAATAACATGACTGATCCAGTACACTTATAATTGTGGAAAGAAAATCAATTCATATTTAATAGAAATCTTTTCTCCTCAAAGGGACACAAATGACTTCAGTGCATATTCTTGAGTCGGCAGCTGATTAATTGGTATTATTATTGCTCAGTGGCACTCGTTCTGCAGATCTTAGACCCTAGGTGCACATGGCTTGAGTTGACCCTGCAGTGATCTGAACTTGTGCTATGGATGTTTGAAAGGATTCTAAAGCTAGAGTAATGAATATCCAGCCATTTAAATGTACATTTCCCCGATTTAAAGCACAGGAACTTAGTGAGGGCCTTGCATTCACCTTTATTGTGTAGACCTTCTACTGAATTGACGCCAATGGAAAGATGTCTCGGAGACCTAGGTGACTTTTCTTCATTTCAGCACTAGGTGGATCCTCCAGTGACTTTTTCCCACTTCTGTTACAAGATCCAACTCTTACATGTTTTTTTTATACTAGTAATTATAAATAATTATAGGTATGAGGGAATTTATTTCTTCAGACAGTTGCTGTCAGAAAATGGTACTCTAGTGTTTGTAACTCTAGTGTTATTCACCCAGCCGTTATTTCAAACGTTATAAATCACTGTAGTGGCCACTTTCGACGATTTTAAAGTGTTGATCTCCACTGAACTGCGATAGAAAAGTAACCCTAACCCTAAAACAAGCAAAAGTACAGTAAGTTTTAGCTTCAGAAAACGCGCCAATTTGGGGGCAATCGATAATTTTCAAAAGGTGTAAATTTGTAAAGGTGTAATCGGTTTTGAAAATTTTGAAGTAAAGCTGAATTGTTTTCTTTGATTGCTCCCAAAAAAAATGCTTTTCTGAAAATGGCGCAGGGTTTAGTTTTCGGCCCCATCAACCAGCAACTAAGAAGTGCCATAATTTCCGAGATAGGAAACGTACTGAAAACCACAGTAAAAACAAAGCAGACAAATATGACTGAAACGACGATGGAAACTGTGGAAATCTACGCTAAATAACTTTGGTAGAAACTACAGTGGAAAGAAGTACGGTGAAGCACAGGAGTAGGTCCCTAAAGCTGTGGTCAGACGAGTGTTTTGAGGAGCTGAAGGAATGTCTGTGTGAGTGGACGTTCCTTCCACTTGACGCCCGTCTGGCCACCTCGCTGAGCGCAGTTAGTGCGCTCAGTGCTGAAAGGCTTGATCCTCCTAGGGAGGATCGCGCTTTGCAGCTCCATCAATGCGCGTCCTAGCGCTTTGACGGAGAGGGCTGCTGCACAGTCGCTGTTGCGTGCGCATTTCGTGTGCAGTTTCTCAATGCTGCGACAGAAGGCACGTCAATACGGTCGCACAGTGCGCTCGTCCGACGCCAGCCTTAATAGAGAATTCACCATACTTTCACTGTTCTTGACCTACTGTAGTTTCCCAAAGTAAAACCACCATTCTTTTAGTGAAAGAACAGTAATTACTGAATGACCACATAAGTAATTAGCATCAATAAATATGCATTTTAAGAGTTTTAAGCTATTATTTTCGGTCTAGAGTTAGTTAATCCTATTTCTTCATTAGCCAAACACTTAGGGGGTTATTCAGAGAGCGCCAAAATGGTTTCTCGTTCCCCGCACTTCGGGGAATCAAAGTTCCCCACCCTGCAGTGAATTCAGCATTCACAGCAGGGTACCCTGGAGTGGAGTGTTTTTTTTTTTCTCATATTTCATAATATTTTTTTATAGTAAATTATATGATATGATAAAAATAAGGGCGTCTTTAGAAAGTCCATTTAATGGCAAGAAAGTAGTATATAATATGTGTGGGTACACAGTAAAAGAGCAAGAGGAAAATTAGAACTTAACACAAACAGCGCAGAAATGTAAAAAAAAGCAGTGTGCACTTTTACATATACACATAATAATGATATATTTTCAATCGGTTGAGTCTTCTGGAAAAAACAATATACAATTTGTCAGGGTTCTACAATAAAACTAGAGTTTAAATGTCATGAGAAAAAAACTGGTACAATGAGCACAAGAGGATGAAATGGCTCAGAAGCAAAGCGGGTTAAGTCTGAAAAAATATGCGAAAATCCAGATCTGTTGCTTACCATCATTTCTACGAAAAATCAACCGACTGGAAACCTGTTAATGTTGTTTTGATCACACAGTGAGTGCACTTAATCCCTCCTGTGACTTTCCGTCACGTTGTTACCAGCAGACTAATTGCCGACAGAACTAAACAAGACAATGACGAGACAAAGCTATAAATGTTCTAGAACAGGAAAATTATGATTAGAGGGACAATGATCCTTATCGATACAGAGTACGATTTCTCGGGTTCTGAACAGCACTTCTGGATGAGTATATAAAAGGTTAATGTTCCACTGAATAGAGACAATTTGTGCAGGGAAGGGGCGTTTCTACCCTTTATACTGCACTCATGGAATGATTAATTTTCCGACCCAATCAATCATTCTCTAAGTCCTTAGGCAAGTGTCCTGTTCCTGGCCTCTTTTCATTCCACACTCGCCTGCAGAATTATACTTGCCCTTAAAGGAGTATGAACATTATTAAAGCTTTAGTGTTGGAAGGACATGCAGCGCGTTACATTTTAATGACTCCTCTGTGTTTAGGGTATAAAAAAAAATGCTAATTTTGAAGGTAAACTTGATGAATTTAATCATTAATTGAACATGCAAGGTGACTTTATATAGCTGTAACAGCGTTCTTATTATTATACAACTGCAGTGTCATCATCCTCAGCCCGCTAGCAACGGATCCGTTGATGACATTCTAAAGAACGCAATTTATAAAACCATATAACCAGGACGTACTTGAAAACGAGAGAAATCTCAATGTATCCTTCCTGGTAAAATACTTTATAAATAAATAAATAAATATTCTATGTAGAAGTTGTTTTGAAAAATGTGCTTATATCGTATTTCAAATATTTTTATTCCAGCCACGCTCGTTTTATTTTTGTTAAAAACAAAAAAATCTGCCTAAATTATTTTAAGCACAGGATGGGCAAAACAACAATTTTATGTAAAATCTTTGTGTACTTAAAAATATAACTGCTACAAATTGTCACAAATGAATTTCTTAACCTTCTCATTTTTGAGAACATATTTGGAAATAAAGGTTTTCTTTTTACTATTTTATAGTTCATCTTCTGCTTGAAAGAATGAAGAATGTCATACGCAGGTTGTTATAATCAATATACGTCTGAGTACTTTTATGATAAATATACAGGGTTATTCAGACAGAGGTGAAAACCAGGAGAATGACTGGAGAAGTGAAAATTCTAGGTCAAAGTTGCCAAACCAGAAAAATTCTCCCATTTATCTCATTTTCCAAATCGGCAATTTTGACCTAGAATTTTCACTTCTCCAGCAGTCATTCTCCTGGTTTTTCACCTCTCTCTGAATAACCCTGATACACATATTATATAGCAGGTGATGACCATTTACGCCAGGAAAATAGAATTTGTTTGGAAATTCTAAACAACTGCTTAACCCCTTAATATCAAGGGATTTTCCAAAAAAACACTGTCAGGAACCAGTTGTTTTTAGTAAAATCATTTGATTAATTATACAGAATTAATTACAAGAAATATTTGGTTATATTCACATTGTATTCCTTACTGTAACCACCTATCTGGCAAGCTGATGGCACCATCTGCTGGCCAAAAGGAGTTACTGCAGTTCTGGTCTCCGTTCAGGATCAGCTGAGCCTGAGCAGATGTCATTAACCCCTTCACTGCTGAGCCTTTTCACCCCTAATTGATTAGCTCATTTTGACTGGTTTTAGTGCTCCTTATGTTTAAACATTTTATTGCAGGACCAGACCAATTCTATATCCTTATTTTCAGCAGACTTGGCAGATTCATAATATATCATTATTATATGTATACGTCATGTCCTGCCAGAATGCTAGAAGAAAAAATGCAAAAAAAGGGGGAATTTCCATTCAGATTTCAATCATTTTTACAGTGTGTAAAATTATTTTTTTTCACATTTTATCATCCAAACCTTTGTGATTATATATTCTATGAGGCATACTCTTGTTTAAAAAAAAATTAGAAATGGGAACCAGTTACTGTATTTTTCTGAGAAAATACATAATTTAACGAACACTGTAAAAATTAATTTTTTTGCTTTTATTTTGGCGCATTGTGTTTTATGAATATTAGGACTATGTATAAAACACTGAACTTGCTCGCGGGATGAGGAACGAGAAGGTGAGTAACGGCAGTGGTATTGCTCATTTTATGTGTGACAAGTTGACTATGTCATTCCTTTGGAACAATAAGTGATAAAAAAATATTCTTCTATGTTTGTGGGTTTTTCCCATTTACATGGTCATGTTTGGTATCATTAGAAAGGCCAGACTCTGTCCTGTCTAACATGACTTTGTGCGGTGTAAAGAATGGAAATACAGGGGTTCAAAGAAGCCTCACTTGCAACGCTAGCTGGCGCAATGACGTCAGTGCGCCGGGTAGGGTCCCACTGGATGGTCTGAATTCAAGGAAGTCAAAACACCATGGGACTCCAACTGGAGCGGCCGAGGTCTCCCCCTTCACTGCGGCGATCCCCATGACGTGTGGGGGGCTCCACCGCATGTTGCAGGGAATCTTTTGATGACAAAAACATGACTAAGGCTAGGGTCAGACGAACGCATTTTGTATGGACTGCGCGTCCGTGCAGTACAGACGTACTTTCTGACTGACGACACAGTCCATTTTTATGACTGACGTTATTTTTGACTGAAGTAGATGGGAAATGAAAAAACGTTTTGTCCGTCAAAAATGCTGGACGTATAAATGCAGTCCGTCTGACTACATTCTATCACTCACACAAAAGCTACACGGACGTTGCAGGTGTGGCGCACTCCGCACGTCCGTTCTAGCAGTATTACGTTCTTGCCTAACCTGTGTCCGTTTGCCATGTCCGTCATGAGTCCGCACTTCGTGTGTCAGAATGCTATGCTGCCACGGACGTACAAATGTGCGGCAACACGGACGTGATAACTGCGCTTGTCTGACCCCAGCCTTAATCTCCCTGGTGGTATTCCCGAGTGTGACTCTGGGTTAAATTTCACTACCGCGAACGGTAACCGCGAGCCACACTCGGATTGGAGGTTTACTCACCTCCTCCTGGCTCCCTTGCTGTCCCCTGCAGTGTGATCGCAGCGAGTTGCTTCCTGGAAGGCTCCCTGCGAGTCACACGATGCAGGGGGGGGGGGACCAGCATAAAATAAATCTTTTCACAGTTTAAATTTTGGATTATACAGTGTAATGTTTATGAACGGCCAGTAGGTGGCACTACAGGCTAAGAAATACACCATACATCGTCTCACCCTTGTTTGCAGACATATTTCAGTGTTTTTTGTTGTATTTTATTGAATATCATTTATTTGCATTATTTTGGATAATTATTTTTGGGATAATAAATTATTATGTCGCGTTTCAAACTTTATCGGACTCCGTGTATTTACTATTTATTTATAAAGTATTTTACCAGTTAGGACTCTTGATTTCACGGATTTCAGTGCGTGATTCCTAATTATTACAGGCTAACAATGTACAAAAATGGTTTCCTTTAAAAAAAAATTTAGACACTTTTAGACACGAAATTTTGAAAAAATTAGACCGCCAGGGAGGTTAAACTAAATGGAATTTAAGTTAAAAGACTATGGGATGGAGTCACTAAATAATTTTGCAAAATATGATTGTTGCTATCTATCACGGATACATCGCCATGAGGTCCCCCTTATGCCATCATCCCAACTCCATTGTATTACAGACAGGGTCACGTAACATTTCTGCCACGTAATGCACCACAGTGATGTGCAACCCCAGCCTCGCGGCTGGGCAGATCCAAACCTTCCAGTCCGGAACACCCCATACTGAATTAATTAAGATAGTATTCAAAAAACACGAGAAAGTTCATGAAGCAATAGTGTCAGGTCCCACGGCGACGCCGTGGCAAAAAGTCCAAGCCATGAGACCAGCCCTGGTGGCAAGCTCCTGTACAGCAGTATGCCTTAGCCCAGTTTTGTATACTGCATCAGGTGGATGTAATGAGCACTGGCTGGGTTCCTTAAAAGAACCACTCCTACATCCAGCCAGTGCTCTGTCATTAATGTTGGATTCCTTGTGAAAGAAAGGTGCCTGAATTATCCCAAGAGCCAAGTGACCAGCCTTGCTGTTTATTCAGATTCTTGTGTACCGGACCCCTGGATATTCCTCTGGACTTCGCTTCTCTTACTCCTTGCCGGTACAGTCTCAAGACCCCTTCTACATTACCCATCCCAAGACTTTACATCATCTGCGTTTGTTTTTCAAGGACTTATTATTTATACAGATTCCTGCCTTTTATTTGTATCCAGTTATTCAATATAAGTTTCTGCTATTTTCACCAAGCCTTTTGTTGTTGCCTTATTTACTGCATCCTGGGTTCATATTCACGTCACCGGTGTCACAAGAACCCGGTCCCTGACAAATAGTAACTTATTTGACACCAAACAACCCTCAACTCTGATACATTTTTGGGGAGATTCCTTGTTGACACTTTATGACCTGTTTGGAATATGCTTGTGATGTACTTTGTCACTGAGCTGAATAAAATATTCAGAATAATTAATTGAGCAGTTTAGTAAATTTGTATCGGCAGTACAAACTTAATGTAACAGATTTCTGTGTTAATCACTATCCAAATCTAAAACCACAGAATGGCAAAGCGATGCTCCGGGTCTATGTTAACATTGTATTCTTGGTGCTTTGTGTTAATCTCCTGCAATCCTTTGTTGTAATCTCTTTGAAATCATTGTAATAATCTCACAAAGCAGTTGTACTAGTTTCATGTGCAGCAGATGGTTAAAATTCCTCCTTTGCAGTCGCAGTGAGCATCGTCCTCAGCAGTGGGCTTAATGACATCACCGTTTGCCATGGAATCTGTCTAAACTGAACGGTTTGCCTTCATGACACGGTCAGAGGTTTAACTCAAATCTAACTAAATGTACGATAGAAAAGCAGGATCACACTTACTGGACTTCAATATTAAGGGACACTACACAGTGTGACCACTCAATCCTATTTGAGTGGTCATATTAATGTGAGCTCCTTCTACCCCCTCTAACGGGGGCTCACAGGGCTGATTCAATCATCTAAATACAGTGGCTTAGTCCAGTCCAGAATCTCAGCCCAGGTTCCGGATCTTGGAGAACTTTGGGAACTAGCCTTATCCAATGGTATCAAAGCCTTACTGCACTGTGAGCCTCTGGATTGACTGGGGCGCCCAGCTTTCTTGCAGCCATGTGATATGCGGAGCTGGAAGTAGGTTGTATCCTGCAGAGATCAGAGGGAGACCAGCACTGAATTCAGGTGAGTTGATAAAGGGTTAAAAAGAGAGTGGGGATTGTGGAGTTTAATGTTTAATCCCTCCATTTCTTATCCCATCCTGTTTTAGCCCTAGATTATGAATCCTAGAAATTAAAATTCACGGCCATCCAGATATCCTTAGCATACATAGAGAAGAAAAATAAGAGCTTGGGCACTATACTCTAGTTAATGCCAACGTTAGCGTCTGGATGTGTAAGCGTTACCACCAGGATAAGTGTGTTTAACGCATGCCCCCCATATTACGTTCCTGACACAACCCCCATTAGCACACTGGTTTTTGCGCTAGCTTAGTGTACTTTGCGCATCCTATACTTAACACAGGGAGCACAAATGTCTATTAGCGATTCGATAAGTAAGGTATTACAAAGTTATAATGCTAATTACCGTTGGGACGGGCAAGACAAAATTTTAGCACCTTCTAAAAGTTGGTGCTAAATGATTCTGCAAATGCAAAATCAATTAGCACCCCTAAACCCCCCCAATAAATCCGATACACACCTTTCATCCCGTGGAGAGAACGGTGGCCCGATCCACCTTTTCTTGTTGCCGGGAGCAGAGGGAGACTGAGAACAAATAGTTCCCAGTCTCCCTCCTTGATCTCGTGACCTGGAATCGTAAGCCTCCATGGAATCCTATGGAATCCAGGAGGCGATACTTCGGAGGTGATGTTAGGAGGCTTCTACCCAATCAGTCAGGAAAATAGAATAAATCGGATGATATACCACGTGAAAATAAGGGGGGGGGCAGGTGAGATCAGGCAAGCAAAGCCAAAACCAGTGATGTTTGAAAAGGGGATGTATTGTAGTGGGTGTGTGGGTGGTGGCTAAAAATGGCCCATTCGGCCGCCCTATATTTTAAACAACGACTAAAGTGCTGTGAACAGTTCTGAGGAGTCAATGTCATTTAATGCACTTCCTTCCAAACTATTTTACTGAGTGATTATTTTGCTGTAAAACAGCTATCATGCAGTGTTTCGAATAATGAAATTATCACATTATAAAGTGATTGAAGAGACGTTATTTCCATTATAGAGGAATTTGCTTGAAGGTTGTGCTTGCGTTGCATTCGACTGAAGTACTAGTCGGAAGAGATAAAATCCCACCATTGTGAATTACTATTTGGCTGCAGCGGCCGAAGCCCAGGCCCTGTAAAGATTTTGGCAGGCCGGTCCAGCATTGGCAGAGAATTACACCAATGATGACTTTTGTTTGTTCTCTTGAGGCATTACACAACGCCCATGCTGTGTTCTATAGATCATTTTTAGTGCATATGCCCTCTTGTATTCAAATGGGGTGGCTGAGCGATTACATAATAAAATAACTTGGAACACACAGAGTAATACAATGTTTAAACAAAAATTAAACTCAAATGGGTTGAATCTCCTCATACTTGCAGTACTGGATTACAGGCTTCATAGGACCTGGAGTTTCCTTATTCTTTTCAACTCCATTGTGCCTCTACCATATCACTCATCCCCATTGTGGTTCTTCCAATCCCTTTCATATTCATTGAGTCTCTGTACTATCCATATGATCTCTCATTGTGTGTTTATCCAATCCTTAGTAGATATAGTTATGAAGGCAAACATTAACATGAACCTGCAGGTGGGAATCACCGAGAGCTTTGAAAAAGCTTTACGAGTAATGAAACTATGTGAAGGCCCTGAAAATAGACAGTATCACATGGTTTCTGAGGATCCTGAGAATGGGCAACAGGATTAGTGGCCTGCCTTACGGTGGGTCCCTGCTCCAGTCTCACAAGATTTTAGCTCAATGGTGCCATTACAGAGGTGGTGAGCCGTAGGCGAATCAGTCTGCTCAATGTGAAAAAGGCGGGCACAGAGCTGAAACACCAAGACACCTTCCACTGTATGAGAGGAAGCACAGTCCCATTGATCATTTTGGCCTCATTAGGCTTCTTCGGGAGGGCATAGCCATATCTTCCCCCTGGTGAAGATATAAGCAAGCATGGGATAGGCATAAGGCTATCCTAAACAAAAGATAAATCCAGGTAAAGTATCCATGTAATTGGGCAGACTAGATGGGCCGAAAGGTTCTTATCTGCCGACATTTTTCTATGTTTCTATGTGATGTCCTTTGAATACATCCCAGACAATACAATGAGATTTGAGTCAGTGATCAACCGATAGACCCCCACTTTACGCCCAAAGCCACACACTGAGGAGCAAGGGATGGAAAGATACTGTGGGAATAGTTTACAACACAAAATATCACACAATGGATGCACCCAGTGACACAGAGAGAGTAAAATATGTAAATATTTTCTTAACTAAACATACAAGAGAAAAACAAAGCACAAGTAAGATATCAACATAAAATAAACACAATAAGGGCATTTCATATTTTGATGGTAGTGAAGGTTTATCCCCTTTGCTGTGGATAATGTGTGGGGGACATCCTTGGGATTCCCTGCTGTGTGCGGAGGACATTCCGCACATGTTCTGGCATCTACGCAGCTAAGGGAGAGACCCCGGCTGTCTGGGTTGGCGTCCCAGGGCGGTCTGACTTCCTTGGAGTCAGATCATCCCTTTAGACCCCTCCCAGCACACTGACATCATAGCACAGGCGCGATGATGTCAGTTTCAGGAGCCCCCCCCAACAGAGGAGTGCCTGAAATGGAGGGGGTGGGCTTTGGACCCCTCTCCTTCTCGTTCGGTAAAAGTTACAGAATTAAGAAAGGCATCGCTGGAAATGTCACAGTCTGACCTTTCCAGCAATGCCTTTCTTTAACCCCTTAGGTGCCATTCCGCGATCCGGTGCCGATCGGACTTCTCCTGGAGTGGGCTGAAATCTTGGATGTCAGCCCAATCTCCGGGGCCTCCCCCCGGGTCACTGAAATCATCGTGCATGGACTTGACAATGTCAGTAAGGGAATTAACCTCTAGCTGCTCAGGGATTTCTCTATC
Source organism: Leptobrachium leishanense (assembly GCA_009667805.1). Classification (NCBI taxonomy): domain Eukaryota; kingdom Metazoa; phylum Chordata; class Amphibia; order Anura; family Megophryidae; genus Leptobrachium; species Leptobrachium leishanense. The sequence goes on along the minus strand of CM019074.1, from coordinate 87,878,888 downwards.
AGTGGTAGCTAGAACATGGTCTTGCCAATGATACCATCCATGACCAGTTTATGTGTAAAAATAAAAATGTCTATCTTTTTTATTTATGATGCAGCACTATTGTTCACTTTTCAATTATAATGTGAACAATGATGTTACATTAACTAAAAATTTAGTTTTTTCAGTTTTAGCTATAATCGCCTATTTTCTCAGAAAAACACAGTAACTGATCCCCATTTCTAATTTATTTAGCAAGAGTGCCCCGTAGAATATATAGCCGCAAAGGCTTGGAAAATAAAGGGTGGAAAAAATCATTTTACATGCTGTAATGGATTAAAATCTAACTGGAAATTGACACTTTTTACATTTTTGTTATAGCATTCTGACAGGACATGATGTATACATATAATAATGGTAGATTTTGAATCTGCCGAAAATAAGGATGTAGAATTTGTCTATTAAACATGTCTGAAAATCACGTTTAAACAGGATGAGCACAAACCAGAAAAAATAAGCTCAACACACAGGTAAAATGACTCAGCAGAGAAAGGGTTAAATGGCCCCATTTAGCTGAGTGTCCACCCCATACATCCTTATGATCTGTGACTGCTCTCCAAAGCAGAGAACTTTCCTCCGCCCAGAAGGCTGTCTAGTGTGAGCTGATTGACAGCCTTGTGCAATGATGACAAGCCAATGTATTATAAGACGTTGGATTGGCTGAATTCTTGAGCAGCCGGTCTACTGGCAATGCTGCTTCGAGGAAGATGCAATAGCGGATGAGTGCCGATATACAACCCGAAACAGGAAATAAAGTGTTTTTTTTAGGGATATTCTAAGGTAAAATTGGTTGTATATGAAAAGAGATGACAACCTAGAAATATAACAACATGTATCTGGAATAAAACAAAAATTTACTGTAAAAAATAAATAAATTATAAAGTAAAGCCAATATTGTCTGTAAGTTTAAAACAAACTGAAAAGAAGAGCAATAACAAAATAAACAAGATGAAATAAAGAAAATGTATAAGACAGCACCGGCATAAGTGTTTAAACAACAAGCATAGCAGGTGATATTCCAAAGGGAATAAGAAGAAATTGCAACCTCTGAAATATTAGACAACAGAAGGCCTTTGGGGAAATAAAAAAAAAAGCTAAAGTGTCCTTTTTTTTTTAAGTAAGAAAAGTTTTTAAGAGGAATTTTTACACCTTGGGAGAAATGTTTTTTTAATATTTTTTATATATATATATATATACACACAAAATATAAGGAAAAAAAATCACAGAACATCTATTCACAACTTTAAAAAAAAAGTAAATAAGTTCTCTCTCGAAATCCAATTTTTTTTTCACAGTTGTTAAATGTTCTCACCTCGACAATGAAATAAATAAAAGTCGGCGGTTGGCGTCCAAAGATTCTGCTGCAAAACAGAACAGAAACAAAAGGAAAAAAAAGGAAATTGAACCGCTTCAACAGTTTACGAAATCAAATAAGGACATTCCTTCTAATAGTCTCCGCTCCGCCGCACGTCTTTGTAGTGTATCAGAAGTATCGAAATTAAAAAAGTGGGCTGAAAACATAAGGCGTAAATGATGTTGAGAAGAAACGATAATTTAAAACAAGTGCTTAAGTCATCATTCCTTTTCATTTTGACAAGAAACATCAATCCTTGTTTCTAGACGAACAGTTTTGCTTCGAGCCTAAAATGATCTTGGATTTTAGAACAAGCGGCTCTGCGTTTTTACGTTGCCTGCCTGAAATCGAGTCTCCTTCTGCTTGGTCAGAAAAAAAAAAGAATTGGCAACGACTCTTGTTTTGGCTTATATGGAAGTGGTGGGGCAAAAGATGATAAGCAGGTTCTGTAACGTAAGGTTTTTCTTTCATATCCCAGATCTTGAAATTGAGCAACCAATTTACGTGGCCGGGATTGATGGACACGAGATAATTTCATGCGTTTTTCAGGCGCTGCACTAGATTTTCAGAATACACAGTAGACTTGTTTCCAAATGCAAATTATGTTTTATGAATTTAATGGTGTGTTCTTGCAAAATACCGGCGGAAAGGATTCTTGATTCAGGATTCAGAAGTCCTGATGTGTGAAATATTTATTTTTTTAATATAACATTAGATTTATACAGTTAAAATGTTAAAAAAATATTTAAAACAGATAAAGATAAAAATAAAATAAAGGGACTGCTAAGGACCCCCATTATCCAATGAGACTACACCTCCCGAGATATAAAGGTCAGATGCTAAACGGCAACAACATTAATCTGGAGGAGAATCTCATCAGGGCCTCCATCATAAATCTTGGGGCCTCTTCCTGAACCACTGGTCAGGGCTCCCATTACCTCAGCTGCCCACTTCAATAAACTAATTAAAAATAAAACATTTTGCCTCCTCTTCTGCTTACCTTATTTTGTAAGGAGGGGGCTCAATCCCTGGTGGTCCAGCAAAGGAATAAACAGTGTGCCTTGTTGGTAGAGCACTCCGCCTATACATCTACCTGGCGAAGACCATACTAATTGCTCCCTCAGTGAAGAATCGGAGTGCTCTTACCTGCCCCAGATGCTACGGCCCTCTGGGAAATTTGTTGACATCTTGGTGGGTGAGGGCCCTCTAGAGCCAATGGGCCCCTGACCATACCATGTGCTGTTGCACCCTGATGGCAGTCCTGAGTCACATGGGTGGTTTGCTGTTCTTGGGATTCTTGGGTCTACAGATAAGGGGCTAGATTACATAGGTAATGCTAACTGTAGCGTTCGGACATGTAAGTGTTAGGCTAGGGTCAGACGAACGCAGTGCGAACGCGCGTACAGCCGCACTTTATTACGGCCGTAGTAGCAGAAAATGACGGGCAATGACAGCCAATATACGAAGTACGGCCGCACGAAAGTGCAGCCACGCAACGCAAGCGGCAAACAAACACATTTTTTTTGAGAACATCAAACCGCTAGTACGGACGTACAGAGTGCGCTGCGTCCGCTAGCGGCATGTGTGCGTGATTAGGAGACGTCAGACGCGGCTAATGTCCGGCCAACATAACGTCCAGACGCAAAAAGGGTTTTATTGATGATCCGTACAAAATCACAGACGAAAATGCGCATCGTATGACCACTATCACGTATTCCGTGAAAAAATACAACCATTCGTTTGAGCGCACTTTTTCACGGACGACGTGAAAAATGCGTTCGTCTGACCCTAGCCTTAACGCTAGAATAAGTGACTGTAACGCATGCCACAATATTACATTCTTAACGCAAAACCTGTGAGAAATCAGTTTGTGTTTCGGTGATTGCGCTAGCTTGCTTGAGCTTACTGTACTTTGCGCATCCTATACTTCACATGGGGTGCGCAATCAGCAATTAGAGTTAGGATAAGTATGGTATTACAAAGTCCTAGCGCTAATTACCGCACCGATGGGTTAAATTTTTTTCATCGACGCCTTAAAGCTGGTGCTAACGGATTCTGCTTTTGCAGAATCATTTAGCACCCCCTAAACCCCCACCAATAAATCCAGTACTCACCTCTCATCACACGGCGAGAACGGTGGCCCAATCCTTCATCGACATCTATGCATCGTCATAATCTTAGACTATCTTAACCCGGTGAAGTATTGGACAGGACTTGGAATAAAGAGATAGACTTGCTGAGTTTTTCATTTACATACATTTTCGAGTTATCAATATGCTGCCAAAGTAGGCCTATGAAGACATATGGTGGAGGATGACTGAGAAACATACCAAAGGTACATTTCGATCTACAAATAAAGCCAATAGAAGTGAGGGCAATATTTACACAAACACAGGAAAACAGCAGTGAGACGGACAGGTCTATACAACTTGATAAAACTCCAGGAACTGCATCATTCAATATCTAATAGTAAAGAGAAGATATACATTGGTCAAGTCCATGAACTGAGGGTCACATTTATTAAGCTGAAGCTCATAAATTTGGTACACTTTCTTCTTCTAAAGGGGTCAAATATAATGGCACGCTACTAATGAGCCACCTCTCCAGTGAGTTTCCTTGGGCAAGACACCTATTGATACATTCTAGCCTACCAAATAAAATGGGTTGTGTAGCATACCGGCAACATCTCTCCTCTACAACCATGGAGAAGCAGGAACAGCCTCACCACCATGATCGGCTCTGCAACCGTGGAGAGCAGATTTGTGTCCCGGACAGAACACCATGCCCGGAAGTGTTCATTGTCATGACACCTAGGGCACTATTCCCTAGTGAACACTAACGTGGTCAGTGCAATCATTAATTAGCGTTTTGATAATGTATTACAAAGTGCCAAGGCTAATTACCGCAGGGATGTGCAAGCCAACATTTTAGCTCCTCATAAAAGCTGGCGCTAAATGATTCTGTTTTTGCAAAATCATTTAGCACCCCCTAAACCACCGCCCTATAAATCTGATACTCACCTCTCATCCCGCGGCGATACCATGAGTATCCCAATGGTTAGCGCTGCCTTCTGAGGCGAGGTACTGAGACAGCGCCTGCCCTGGAATTTCGCGCTAAAATGAGGATGCTACGGGGAAACCTGCAGGTGCAGATTTTCCCCGTTATCTTCCCCTTTTTAGCGCCAACCAGGGAATAGGGTCACAAATATGTGGTGCCTCTCATGCTGCGCATCCGGCTCGCACGGAGGCAGCTGTGGCCTGTAGCCCACTCCAGGTTTTCTACTGCGGTCTTCGTGCTCAACCTGCAATACTGTACTGAAGGTGCTCAATCCACTCCGGGTCTGTTCTGCTTGCTCCATTCTCAGATGTGGTCACTAAGCAGCCCGATGGTTCTCCTGGAAATGGAAGCTACGTCTGGGCTTCAGGGTTTCTGCATAGAGTGATTTGTGTGCAACCTGAACCCTACCGCTTATCTGTATGGTCAATCCACCTTTCGAGACACCAGCTATCCCTATGCTGCCTCCGAGACCCCAGCTACACCAGCCCTCTTTGTCTATCCAAGTCCTGTCCCACCAGTCTGAGTGCGCCGTCTCATTGTGCCCTATCCACCTGCCAGTGTCCATTCCGGTTCCTGCCCAGTCCCTCGTACCTGTTTAACCTGTGCTTGTGCCTCTTTACTCAATTAAACCCATGTTATTACAGCAACGGTCTCAGTCACTTTGTATAGGTTGCATCCTGGGCTCAAACCCCTCTTTGCACGTGTGACACTACCTAACAACATATAATCGGTCTCCCAAAGCATATGGCTGAAATTCTTGCGTATCATCCCTTTGTGTGGTCTACCATATTTTGCAGGACTGTTGTCACGATCTCTGCTTTGATTATGGTGCACGCTTCCAAATGAATTTTGCGAAAAATATATATTTACTAGTATTTTTGCATCTGAATATTATTCTATCTTCTATTCGACCCTGAGCATTATGTTGTTTGTGTTTAAGTGCTGAGAGATTAAATTACATTCAATTCTATTTTGGACTAAATTTAGTAAAATTATGCAAATCAAGGGATAAAGTCAGCGAAATGTATGTATTTTCTGCTTCACGTAGCTTTATGGATTTATACAAAAGGTTTTGTGTTAAACTATGATTGCTCCTACAGCCATATGCCGTGGCATATGTTTATTGGAATAAATCATTTATATATTTAACTTTTAATTAGTCAGGCTTCCTAATTTACATGTGCAGGCCCACAGAGCCCACATGATAGGAGCATTTTACATGGGATTATTAAATTATACATTAATCTTGCAATTAAAGTAGAATTTTATACAAGTCAAGAATGCCCATTTATTCTAAAATGCTGTAATTGTAACTGGATATATGTGTCACGAGAGGCACCCAGGATTTGGGTCAAGATGGCTTCAGTCTGCAGAGTAAACACCTGGGAAATTTGGCCATAAACTTTTGGGAGGAATTCTAGTAATCCCATCAATCTAATTTTTAATCCGTGCAGAGGCTTCTTTGAGGTCTGGAACTTCAATTCTTTGCACAGGCCGACCTGCAAGAAAATGTTATGTGAGGATTGTGAAGGACATCGAGTGCTGTAGGTGGACTAGCCCCAACTCCTTCAAGCATGCTTCAACATGGACCAAGAAACCTTGGTGTAGGAGAACATGCAAGTCCACCCCTCAAATCTTTAGTGCTCTCATGAGTGTCACCCCAACCTGAAACCGTGGAATCAGAGGCACCCAGATACCATCCCATCCTGTTTGCTTAGCCTCTAGTGAAGTGCATCACTTTGAACTTGGGGTACATGGCCTAGAGATGTATTTAGGAGGTGCAGGCCAGATGTTCCATAGGGATTCCCTCTCCTATGTTGAAGTCACCCTGTATCTGTAGGGTGCTGGGTGTTTGTTGAATCTGTGTTATGTATAATGTTATGGTCCATCTGCCTATCATTGTCTTTGCGTATCTGTGCTTTCTGCTGATGGGTTTAACTCTTAACTTTTTCCAGTTCCCCCTATCTGGAATGTGCGTATATCTGTTGGATGTTTTCATGGATATTGTTTTGTGTGCCAGGTGTTGAGTGATGCTTATTCCATTGTTTGTACCAGGTCTGATTATGTTTTACACTTTGAAAAGCAAACGGAGGAGCAGATGAACATCAAAACATGGGGAACCCACAACAATTTTCTAGATTACGGATTAAGATGCAGGGCAGTGGGAGGTCAGGGTACCGGTTTCCGATGGCCATCAGGTTCTGTCTGGCACTCTATATATCATTCCACTTAAAGCTGAGCAAGTTGTTGCTGTTCTAAACCTTTATCTCTACGAGTGGTCTAATTTCTGGGGTATGCTAGCAAGGCTCTTTACGTGTACCCACCCTTAAGCTTTGTCTAAGGATTGGAGAAAGGCACAACAGCCTGCTGGTGAGAGACCGGGGCTCTGGCAAGGAAACGGTATTAACAGACGTAACCCAGTCGGGGTATCGAGATCTGTTACATAGGTTAAGCCAACCCACCCACTAATCCCATCAGCAGATAGACAATAACATTATTCATACATAACACAGATTCCACAAACACCCTGCACCCTACAGGTAAAGGGTGACTTCAGCATAGGAGAGGGCAGGGAAACCATACAGAACATCTGGCCTGCACCTCCCAATCCCAAATACATCTCTAGGCCCATGTGCATCACTTTGGGCCCATACATCTCTAGGTCCAAAGTGATGCACTTCACATCTCTCACATCTTCTCCCGTCTAAAAGGAACACCTAATCTTCCTCCTACATTATGTATTACCTTTCCCCTTCTGTGATCTCATTCAATAACTCCTAGTTTAGTTTTTACAATATTGTTTTAATATTTCTGTTACCTGTTCATAGGTTAAGTGCATTTCATTATTGTATTGTAGAATTTATATATATAAAAAAAGAAAAAATGCACGTAGAAACCTTAATTGTGCCAGGAGATGGGGAAACCTACTCTTGGAATCTCACGAAGCATCTCAGGAAGCTATTGCATGTTGACTAGAGAATTGAATAAGATCTGTTACCATTTAGGAACTTTGTAAACATGGACACGTAGCATGAAAAGCCAAAACCTCAAATAGATGGTCTTTCCAATTGCCGTTTCCACCTGGGGGGAAAACTAGTCGTAAAAATGATTGCATCACGTACGAAGAACAATAACAAACGTATACCTTGAGGTCTAAGTCACAAATCCACAGCTGCATTTTCCTGACAAGATAATCCCATTCACATCAATAGACCCAAGGAAAATCTACGTGAATAAACCCCTGGATAGGATTTTCCTTAGAATGTTCGGTGTGAGACAGATGTGCTCTGAATTCCAGAATAACACAACTCACGCTGGAAAGCAACATCGCAACTTTCCCAGGCAGTCGGCTCTTTCTGTCGCCTTTCCTCGGGGTCAGAGCGTAATGAACAGTGCAATCACTTTTGTTTGTTTCAAGAATACGAGAAAATTGCCGTTACGCAGCTTTAGTAAATTAACCTAATGAGATTCAATGACAGGGCATTTCATCTGCGAGGATCAAGAATTAATTTTTCCATTGACAGACCGAGAACATATGAAATCCGCGACTAAATGAGGTCATGTTTGAAGACACGTTTAACGAGGTAGTAAACACTCTTTAACAAACCTCACAGGCATCAATTATCTGGATGCTGTGATTTCCTGACAGCAACAACAGCCGAGCATCAGGCCAATGGAACGCAGTATGCGGTTAATGTGGAAGACGGAAACTGAAAAATATTGTGATTATCCCGGATAGATCTTAGCTTTGTTTTATTTTGAAAATTTCAGCAACTCCTTCAAAAATTCAGTGTGCCTGCCTCAGATCGACCTTAAACGGTGTAAATCGGGGGTCGGCAACCTTGGCCATTCAGATGTTTTAGATCTACGCCTTCCAGGTTGCTTAGTCAACTATTAGAGTGGCTGAGCCTCATGGGAAATGTACTTCCAAACCATCTGAAGGGCCAAGGTTCTTGACTCCAGGTATAAATGATGGTCTCTGCTACACATGTCAGCTTTTTAAGGAATCTACCTATCACGATCAGGCAGCTATAAAAGTATATGGCTTGAATAAAAGGCTTATTAAGAAACAGGCCGTCATTTAGACTTTGCTCAAAAACTGTTTTTAAGACAAACGGGGTTATTCAAAGAGAATCGAAAAGCCACCGCACGTTCGGTGACTTTTCGTTCTCTTCAATTCGGTTCGATTTGGCGATCCCATTTCGGCGACCCTGCGGTGTATTCAGCGAGCACCACAGGGCCGTCGTGATGCAGGGAAAAGTCACCGCAAACCCGGTGAAGGCACACCGAAACCCGCGAAAACTTCTAGATTAACCCCGCCAAACATGATGGAGAAACCCGAGCAGGAGCCGATCACAGTGCGGAGCAGCCACTGGAAAACCCGACACGCAGACGAATGAAGTGAAAAAAAAAAACACAGTACGCTTGAATGTTTGAAAAGTGAAACGCTGTTTGCAAAGAAACTACTGAGCGAAAAGGTCTGAAATTTACATATGAGATCCAGGGAATGATAATAAAAAGGGCTGTTACAGAAAAAAGAACAAACGTTTAAAAAAAAAAATTAGGAAAAAAATTTCGGCAAAAAAATCCCACAAAATGCTTAAAATATCCCCCAAATAAAATCTATAAATAAAAGAGACTTTTTACTGCAGAATATTATAATGAACGGTTTATTAGATATTGGATTAAAACGGGAATATTTTTAACATTGAAGCCTATGGGATTCGCCTGAATAAACCTGCCGAATTAAACCACAAAATGGCAGGGCAATTTGGCAACTTTTCACTCCTGGGTTTTGCTCTCTGAATAGACGAAGCATTGCTTCTCTATTGGGATTTCACTGTCCACGAACAGGCACCGTATGTGCAGGCAATTCGCCAGGATTTGGCGAATTGCCTGCTCTCTGAATAACCGAATGGCCAGGAAAGGTAACCGAACGCGGAATTTCAGCGTTCGGTTACATTTCGGCCCCAATTCGCATCTCTTTGAATAACCCTGATAGACTGGCAGTTATGAAACAGGACATACTCATTTCCTGGCCAAGATCTGCGGTCAACTAACTCCTGATAAGCGCAAGGGAAAGCCATTGGAAAAAAGGTAGAACGTCGAGCAGAAAGCAGATACTCTTATTGCCAAAAGATGTTAATTATATCTGAAACACTTTTGAACTGTAATATTTTTTTATCATTAATTTTTATTTTAACTTTTAATATGCTAATTTGTGTAGGTGTATGCTTCGCTCTGATAGGACATCTGTATTTCCTGTTAAAGCGTCACGTAATGTATATATGCTTATTAAAAGAGGAAATTAATTAGATAAAGAAGTGAAGGAAACTTGTTAAGTGTCATTTACAGCTACTTCTTTGTCTATGGTCGACCATGAGTCTCCGTTGTCATGAAGCGAGGATTATACTTGTTATTAGTTTAGAGAATAGAAGTATACGGACACACATCAAGCAGGTGCTGGATTTTACTGCTATCAACTTTGAAGCCAGTATATATATATATATATATATTGATATTTCTGGACATGCTGGTCTTTTGGTTTAAGATTCTTAACCAATACCTTTTTTAAGATTCATCTTTCCTTTTCCAATATTCCATGTTTGGTGGGACAATCGCTTTAAGTCAGGCCTATCTATACAATATATGTATATTATGCTTGTAAACACCAGTTCGTCGTTTTACTGCTGTTCCTCTTTCCATGTTTTTTGTTTTTAATCCCAAATGGGAAGTGTTTGGTGCGTGTATAAATAAAACCCACCATTTCTCTGCCTCTCCTTAGCTGAAAAGCAGCAGGAGGGGCTTGGAGCTGCTCAGTAGAGCGGCTTTTGGTACATTGGTTAGGTACTCACTCTATAAAGAGGTGCCTTGAAATGGCGAGTGAGCTTACGTTGCAATGGCCATTGAAACAAACTAAAACCTCATAGTGTTTTGTTGTACATGGAATACATAGAAACGAGCGCAGATGACACTTTTTTCCTTGATATGTTTTATACATTAACTGGGCTGTTACTCCTGGCTGTTGCAGCCGCTCTGAGTATGGGCGCGACGCCACTTTTTCTGTATATATATATATGTATATATATATATATATATATATTGATATTTCTGGACATGCTGGTCTTTTGGTTTAAGATTCTTAACCAATACCTTTTTTAAGATTCATCTTTCCTTTTCCAATATTCCATGGTTGGTGGGACAATCGCTTTAAATCAGGTCTATCTAAGGACTGGTGAAAAGACATAAATATAGGGACACATGTTTTTTAAATAATGCACCAGCCAGGCTTTCTTCAGTCTAGGGTCACTAGCCCCAACGTGGACAACAGAAGGAGAGAAGAACAGGTCACACAAGGATTGGATATAGCAGGAGCTTTATTGTAGGAGTAGCAAGGTTTCATACACTCAGGCTTGAGAATGGTCCTGAGTGCAGGACCGAAATGTTGATGTTCCTACAGTAAAGCATGTTCTAAAGCCAAGCCCTGTGTGACCAGTCAATCTCCTTCGGTTATCTACGGACTGGTATCACACACATTTGTGATTATTTACTTGTGATTTGTTTTTTGCCTTCACTTTCCATGAAGAGGTCAACCATCTCTAGTATGTATATTAGGGTCATGAACAGGGAAAACACCATAGAAACAACATACAGAAAGGGAGAGCTTGAGCAGAATTAAAGGACATCTGGACCAATACATGACTCTCATCAGTGTCTGTGACACCAGTTTGGATCAAATTATCATAGGGGCTGTTTTTATGCACCACCAAGCCCAGGCCATGCCCCAAAACACACCCAGTGAAAAGCTATTAGGGCACCATGTGCCAATGACCCGAGGAAAAGTAGGATGAAGGCACAATGGGAGGCATGGAGTGTGAAGGAACTCAACGAAACAGTTAAGGAAAGAATGGGCAAGAAGACATACGGTGATGAAAGGCTTAATGAAGAGGAGACCGATTGGACAGAGGCACATAAAAATCTTCAGCTTCAAGACCATGAAGCCTTTGATCCAACATCGTTACCAATGATATGACCAATGCTTCTACCCTTCTCATACTTGAAGGTATGTGGCTCTATTCGCTCATTACGTAAGAAACTAAGATTTCTAGAATTTATCCGATGATCACAGCACTTGACCTTCATGAATCAAATAACAATTTCCTACGTCCTTGTAAACCAATTTATTTTCTTAACCATGCGAAGTACGGAGGGTCCGTGTCCCTCTAATCTCTTGATGGGAAGACTATACTTTATTATAGCTGTGCAGGAGCATGAATATTGACATTACGTGACTGTATACATGTGGGGATAACACATTCCCTGGTGAAACCAGCCTTTCCAAGCATGAGACGTTGGAAACATTTTCCATGGACGTTAAGTTAAATGAAGAGACTCGGCCGACCACCCTTTCTAATAATTTATAATGGCAAACTAGATCTTATTCTATCCGTTGCCCACATATTGTTAATCCACCTCTGGTACTAAAGGAATCCTGAACACAGGAAAGCACAATTTTACTCAAACATAAACCTCTGAGAACTTTCCGAGTCAATTCATAATCAAAAGACACATATGGTTAGGTAACGTTGCCTTATCAAAACCAGATCCTGACACAATGTTCGTTGAGTTGCTGTTTAAGACATGTCTTAGCAAACCTATCCTGGTTAAGGAAGTATTTTAGCACTAGCAACTTATTTTCTACTTACAAGGACTGGATCCAAGGTCTTCAGCTTGTAGGAGCACCTCAGATTTATGTTCCTTGATTACAGCAGGAGGTGGGAACTTCTGAGGCTTTGATCAGTTTTGAGGAGGGTAAGGAGGGACAAACTCTCCGACAGAAAGGAGCAACAGCATAAAGAAAACATAAAATCTGTGTCACATGACCAGGGGGCTGGACGCTCAAGCAAGTGCATTGAGAGCCATTGGCTAGACAGGAAGGAACATCTGTTTATCCTGGCCCTTACCATGGAAAGCATAACCGCGAGTGCTGATCAATCATCAGCTTGTTATTGGAGGGGGGGCGTGAATCCCGTATGTAGGGGGCAAGAAAGTAACCAATGCATTGAATATTTACAGTGTATTAGTGTCCCTTTAAAAGGAACCATGATGCAGTTGGTAGTAGAGAATTAGGATACAAGAACAGTACAAGGATATCTTTTTAAAGACGACAGCTTCGATCCCTTAAATTATAACTTACGGGGGTGTATAATGTTGAGATTCATTGTGATCTGATGTACAGCAGTGTATCCCATGAAGTACACTAAAACCCATCCCTTTCGTGATCGAGTATAAACGATCAGCAGTAGCAGACACAGTAGCCAGAGTTCGTGTTTACACAATCTGGAGCTATGCCAATGAAGCTATGCCATTGCCAATGAAATTCGTTTATTACAAGCATATTTTATTTGCATTGGGCTCCAGAACATGCCCTCAAAGTTTTAGCTCCCTTGAGCATGGTACCCAACACCTACTAACACTTTTTAAAATCATCTGGGGAACATCTCTAACTGACAGGTTCCAACAGATCCTTCATGAAACTCAGAACTGCAGTAACTCCTTTGAACAGCAGATGGCGACATCCACCAGCCAAATACATTATTGCAATAAGGAATACATTTTGGAAATTCCCAAATATTTCTAACTGTATAATAATTTTTTTTTTCGGAAAATCACTTGGTAAGGAAGACGTTAAGGAGAACATGGGGTTGTAGGGGTGCCTTAGGGTGAAGGGGTGCATGAGGATCTTGGAAATTACCATGTTGACTTTTTAAAAGCTCATCTCTTAGGAAATAATTTTGTTCCTTACCGTTAATAAACCCCTTTTCGAATTTCATCTCTGTAAATTAATAATAAAGTAAAAATACAGATTTCCTTAAAAAAAACTACAAAAAAATACCCTTTTTCTCCCTAAAAAGAAAATGTTTCTCCTGGTTTTTTTTCTTCGCTCAATGCATCTAAGAAAAAATCCAGAGCATTACCTGTAGTTATATCTGACACATTTCAATCCTGAGATGAGCTGCCGTGTAATTTAAATTCTACACGTAACCAGCAGAAAGATGTAGCAGATCATTGATAGAATTAAGTCTTTTTCAAGATATTTCACACCAGTGATCCTCTTCCGTTGTTTGTCAGAGCCGGTGTTGTGAGCTCCTACTAGGTTTTTTTTAACCCATTTGTGCACCTGGAGGGAAAAAAAAGCAAAACAATGAAAAATTATACAGTAGCTCTTATTTATCATGGATTTACGGGCCAGAATTAGCTAAAAATCTAAATTTAAAGATGCACTCTAATGAAAATTTACCCCGTTTTATGCCCTGAAGCCATTGGATAGATACTGCTGCAAGCGGACAGATCCTGCCATCAAAACAAAACTAGATCGGTAAGTAAAATCTGTTGACCGTCACCAACCCACATGTTGATGGCACCACGTGGATTAGCTGGAAAGATTAGCTGCTTCTTCGGTCACCCATGAACTTTGGACATTGTTGCCTGAATTTAACGCAGCTACCAAAAAAACCCATCTGGGCCATAGTGAATGTCATAACTCTTCATAACCATTTATGGTCATCTCTACTTTCTTTAGTGCGATCAGCCCATAACATTGGGATTTACACCCATGGGTGAGCAACTGCTCCCTCCTTCAGAAACATACAACAGATCCCAAAATGTTGTTAGACCAGAAAGTAAAATCTGATGACCAATTCACCAACCCACATGTTGACTGCACCACATGGACTAGGTGGGGAGAACTGATGCTTCTACAGTCACCCATGGCCTATGGCCATTGTTTCCTGAATTTACCCAAATTGCCCACAAAGCCAGTCTGGGCGATAGTGAATGTCATAACTCTTCATATCCATTTATGGTTATCTCTACTTTCTTTAGTGCCATCAGCCCATAACATTAAGGTGTGCACCCATGGGTGTGGATTCAGGGGCGAGTAATTGCTCCCACCTTCAGGAAGTGTTCAACAGATCCCTCCAGCAAGACGATGCTAGACCAGCAAGTAAAATCTGTTTACCTTCATCAATCACATCACACGATTATGGCACCACATGGACTACCTGGAGAGATCCACTGGTTCTTCAGTCACCCATGGCATATGGCCATCGTTGCTTGAGTTTAACCGATTTGCCAATAAAGCCAGACTGAGCCATAGTGGATGTGATAACATATCCATTTATTGTTATCTCTACTTTCTCTAGTGCCATCAGACATATCAAAGGACGTTTAGTTTCAGAAAATTTAGCACAAAACACACAGTTTTCGTTAGAAATATGTACTCTTTTTTTCCCCCCAGAGATATAGTCATCAGGGCTGCCATCTTACCCTGATGGACCCATTTCTCGGGCCCTTTCCCTAAGCTGCCCATTTCAGTAAACTACTTAAAAATAAAAAAATTGCCTCCTCTCCTGATTACATGATTTACAGGGAGTGGGATAAAATTCTGTCAGACCACCAAAGGAGAGGTATAGTTTTTCCCCGTTGGGAGAGAATTCAGTTTGCACTTCAACCTGGCGCAGACCAGACCCTACTAACCATTCCCTCAGCGATTAGTCAGAGTTCTCTTACCAGCCCCACCTTTAAATTTGTTTGCATCTTGGTGGGTCAGTCCTGGGTGGCATGTCTGGACTCTTACATCTGTGGCACGTAGACAACTGCGCAGGGTTTGGAAAATGCCAAGGCGCCTTGAAACCACTGGACCCCCAAACATATCTTGGGCTGTCACTCCCATGAAGTCATTATTCATGCTATTTTCCATGAACCAAATTGGAACATCCAAAATGTCAAAGTTCGATGTCAAAGAGGGCCCCTTAACCCTACATTAGGGTATGGCCAGGCCAGGCCACACAACCTGTTGATAAATTGGTCGATTTCTTTCGATACTTCCAAACAGTGTCTAGCAGAGCTATATTGTACCTAAATTTAATCCTAGACATGCATTATCTTCCTTCCCTTAGGGCAAACTGAGAACGTACCTTTGTTCTGTAGCCTGGCAGTATATACCTCCGGTGCCAAGCTACAGCATATCCACAATCAATGACTGTTGTTCAGTACATTATCTCTCTAAGTCGTCCTCCTCTCGGCAGAAGAGTGTAAGATGCCTTTTTATCAGGGAACAGAACCTAAATTATTCAGGTGGCATATTGTGTTACGAATGACACATTGTTCTCATGTGAATGCTAAAGGGCAATATCCAGCAAATCCTGTCAATTTGACAAACACTTATACATGCTCTTTGAGGGCGAGAAAAAAAGGTGCGCGGGTCGCCATCTTGATTTCCACGCGGGAACAAAGATGACGACCCCAGAAAATTGTTTCTGTCTTCTCTGCGGATTCTGTACAAGCTCCAAGGTGTGATGGGATTTCGGGAAACTTGCCTTTTTACATTCAGATCAGAGGAAGCTGCGACGTCTAACAGACTAGAGAACATTTCCTGCCCGTGCCGTCGTGAGCATGCATTGATTACGGGCGAACGGAACGTCTGTGTGTTGATTTTTTTTTTTTTTACTTTGTTGTAAATTGGGATATGAAGTGGCTTTTACTGTATCTCCTCATGAATTATGCACGCGGAGAACGGCTCGTTGGAAGTCACACTGCATCCCCTCGTGGACTGAAAAATGTAATGAAATGCACACGTTCTTAAAAAAACCCGCTCGAAAAAAATTAAGAGAAGAGGAAGATAAAATCTAGTTTAACTCCTTCACTACTGTGATCATTTATACACGGGCAGCCGTAGCAGACACAGCAGCTGGAGATTGTATTAACTCAATCTGAGGCTACGCTATAGCATTATAAGCTAATTTTTTTTTGCATTTGGGCTCCAGAACATGCCAAAGTTTTAGCCCCCTTGGGCATGACACCTGAGGTGCTAACACTTTTTAAAACCAGCTGGGGAATGCCTCTAATGGACGTCTCCGCTGCTGATCCTGCATGCAGCCCAGAACTGCAGTAACTCCTTTAGGCCAGCAGATGGCAACATCTGCCTGCCAAATAGGTTATTCCTGTAAGAAATACATTGGGAATATTCCCAAATATTTCTTATTGTATAATTAATAAAAAATACTAAAAAAAAAAACGGTTCCTGACTTTTTTAATTTTATTTTAATCACTTAGTAGTAAAGGGCTAAACAGATGCTTTTCTCACAATCCTCCCTGAAAACTGGATGACAGCCTAGGGCTACTCCCGGGTGATTGGAAGGACTGAGGCAAACCTGTGGGTCACACAAGGGCAACATGTGACTATGCAGATCTGTTTTCGGTTTATTCAAGGGTTATATTTTGCACTGTGGCCTCTGTAAATTAACCCCTTCACTGCGGAGCCATTTCACGGCTTAAAAAAAACCACATTTTTCTTTTTTGTATTATTATTGTTTTTATTTTTTTCTTTACTTTAACATGGTTATGTTTGGTATCATTGGAAAGGCCATGCTCTGCTCTTTCTAATGATACCAAACATGACCCTACTAGCTGAAAACAGTCAGGAGATATTGGGGTTCAAACGAACACTTATCTCCACCCCTATCTTTCCTTAGGAGTCAATGAGGACATTCCCCACACATCCTCAGCAGTGAAAGGGTTAATAGTCTGATTTATTGCGTATTTTATGGACCACTAATGATAACCCTCAATCTTTGATCTCTAAGTATTGTAAATTTCAATATAATTATACCAAATTTTTATTATTATCGTTATTATTTTTTACTTCTGGCTGAACCAGTTTCTTGAAGGTCCAAGGTAGTTTGGAAATCAAATAAACAAGCAAATAAATAAATCCCATCCAATACATCAATAAAGTGTAGGTGACTGGCTGATACAAACACCCCAGGCATTTGTCAGGTCAAGCACCTTCTTCTCCTGATTAATAACCACAGTATTGTACGTTAGTTAATGTTGTCATGGTTATTAATTGAAAAAAGAAAATCACGCATCTATGATTTATTTCTACATTATTATTTTTTTTTTACCTTCACAGAAAAAGGATTAACGTCACAATTAATTTAATTTCTTAAGGTTCTTTATTTCAGAAAAAATGTACAGTTCGAAAAAAGTGGGGAAAAAGTAAATTCAACAAAAAAGGCATTTTCTTCCAGAAATTATTATTATTATTATATTATTATTTTAATAAAAATTTAACATTGACATTATTATTATTTATAAAAAATTATAGAAAATGTGGTAATGCCTTTTTAAAGCTGATACAAGGTTATATTTAGATGTTAATTCTCAGCACAGAACTGGCCTGAATCTAGCAAGTCTATTCAAAGAAAGGTGAAACTCAGGAAATTGACTGGAAAAGTGAAAATTCTAGGTCAAAATAGCCAGACCAAAAAAATCCTCCCACGTATCTCACTTTCCAAAATCGGCTATTTGGTCTAGATCGTTCTCTTCTCCTACCAGTTCTCCTGGTTTTCACCTTTCTCTGAATAACCCTGTAGGTGTATGTGAAATTGCATTATATGTATTCAAGCATACATTTGTATCCTCAACCCCAACATAGATATTTGGCGGGCTCCCCAATTTCGTATGATAGCACATACTAAACCTGAACCCTTACAACTCAACATTTTCACTCCCAAGTAAGGACTAAATTACAATCTCCACGCTAAAATGGGGGCGGTAGGGAGAAAAAACTGCGCCCGCAGTTTTTCCCCTACCGCCCCCGTTTTAGCTTGGAATTCGAATGCAGGTGCTTAAAAAGCTGCCTGCATTGTTAGCCCGCGCTACGGCCCCGCAATGAGCACAGCTGCGAGCCGTCACTCAATTTAGTCCATAGGACTCCATTGAGCCAGACGCCGGTGGTCACATGACCTGCCGGATCTCGCCTCGCTCGTCAGCGTAGTGATACGCAGGGAGAGACTGGGGGGACTTTTTTCCCCAGTCTTTCCATGCTCCTGCCGGCCGGAGTGTAATGTGGCCCTAAATATTTGGAAAAAATTTTATCACATATATTTTGAACCAAGGAATCCGTAGCCAACTCTGAAATGTTGGTTAAAATAGCAATTTTGCACAGAGGTCGTTTCATGAGCTAATTAAAATATAAAAATACTATTAATCTGTTCATTTATAATTTTTCATACATTTCTTTACCCTTTACAAAAATATTACTGGGATGGAAGGTTCCAAACTCTAGTTGGTGTCCCCTAGTTCGCACAATTTCACACAGGGTCTGCATTATCAGCATACAGGCATAAATGGCCCCTGTGTCAAATACAGTAAAAGTGATGCAGATAGATGATAAAATGTTCAGATCTCCTGCTTATGGGGGTTTGTAGTGATCATAATGAGATTATTAGCAATGCAATACCTGTATGTGCTGCATAATGCCTTTGTATGGCAATTACAGCAACACCTTGTATCTGTATGTGCTGCATAATGCCTGTGTATGGCAATTACAGCAACACCTTGTATCTGTATGTGCTGCATAATGCCTGTGTATGGCAATTACAGCAACACCTTGTATCTGTATGTGCTGCATAATGCCTGTGTATGGCAATTACAGTAACACCTTGTATCTGTATGTGCTGCATAAGGCCTGTGTATGGCAATTACAGTGACACCTTGTATCTGTATGTGCCACATAATGCCTGTGTATGGAAACTACAGCAACACCTTGTATCTGTATGTGCTGCATAATGCCTGAGTATGGCAATTACAGCAACACCTTGCATCTGTACTGGACAGGGATTTACACTCATTATAACCCCTGAATCTTATCCCTGATCAGCAGTGAGTGACCCCAGAGCTCTCTGTATTCTGCCCTCTCAATGGCTGCTGTAATGCAGCAGTATAATTTGTTGAGCTTTTTGCTACAGTGAGGGTGGGAGCAGCTTCTTTATAGTAATACAGTGTGACAGGAGAGAGATCTCAATGTATTTTTTTCTCTCCAATGATGATACTAATCTTGCAGTAACAATTTATGCAAATTAGGTATTACATGCCAAATTTCTGTGTACTTCACTCAAAAAAACATGTATGTATGTATGTTATTGGTACCAAAATGGTTATGATGCTTCTACTGCTCAGGGACCTACCAGGAGCTGGAGCCCATGTTTCAGGAGATGACCAGTGGGGTATCTCAGGGGTCAGTACTTGGACCCAGTCTCTTTAATATTTTTATTAGTGATATTGCAGAAGGTATTAATGGAAAAGTATGTCTTTTTGCTGATGACACAAAGATTTGCAACAGGGTTGACGTTCCTGGAGGGATCAGCCAAATGACAAATGATTTAGGTAAACTAAAAAAATGGTGGGAGCTGTGGCAATTGAGTTTTAATGTGGATAAGTGCAAGATAATGCACCTGGGACGTAAAAACCCAAGGGCTGAATATAGAATATTTAATACATCTGAGGGTTGGGATTTAGGGGTTATTATTTCAGAGGATCTAAGGGTAAGTAGTCAATGTAATAGAGCAGCAGGAAATGCTGGCAGAATGCTTGGTTGTGTAGGGAGAGGTCAGGGCTGGATTAAGGGTATCATGGGCCTGGTGCTGAGGATTTTCTTAGGCCTTTTTATAGATACGCACCCCTATTATATACCTACACGTGCTCCTACCCACCCCTATTATATACCTACTCGTGCGCCTACCCACCCCTATTGTATAACTACAAGTGCGCCTACCCACCCCTATTGTATAACTACAAGTGCGCCTACCTACCCCTATTATATACCTACAAGTGTGCCTACCCACCCTTATTATATACCTACACGTGCGCCTACTATACACCTAAACACACACAAATCTAACCACTCCCATTCACCTAAACTCGCACACATTTGCTCCCATTCACCTAAACACGCACACATTCACCTAAACACACAAAAACCTTAATCACCCACAAAAACAGCCCTTCCCATAAACTTAAAAACACACACACACATCCACTCACATACACCTAAACTCACACACACACATCCACTCACATACACCTAAACTCACACACACACATCCACTCACATACACCTAAACACACACACACACACATCCACTCACATACACCTAAACACACACACACATCCACTCACATACACCTAAACACACACACATCCACTCACATACACCTAAACACACACACACATCCACTCACATACACCTAAGCACACACACACACATCCACTCACATACACCTAAACACACACACACACACACACATCCACTCACATACACCTAAACACACACACACATCCACTCACATACACCTAAACACACACACACACAAAACCACTCATATACACCTAAACACACACACACATCCACTCATATACACCTAAACACCACAAACACATCCACTCATATACACCTAAACACCACAAACACATCCACTCATATACACCTAAACACCAAACACATCCACTCATATACACCTAAACACACACACACATTCCTAAACACCACAAACATAATCATTCCCATAAACACACATTTACCCCATACACCTAAAGAAACACACACCTAAATCACTCCCAAAGCACACAACCATTCCCAATCCCATAAATCTAAAAAAAAACACACATTCACTCCTATGCACATACACAACACAACTATATTATATATAAACACATTCCCCCTCTCCTGCTTACCTTTTCTGCAGGGAGGGGGCTGATCCCTGGTGGTCCAGTGGCAAGGGAAGAAGGGGGGAGTGGGCCAGTGATACTGGACCCCTGGTGGTCAGAGTGGCTGTGCTTCAGCAGCTGGATGCTGACGCTCCTTGATGACACGTCAGCTGAGTGCCGGCACTCTCTGATGTGTCATCTGAGCGCCGGGACAACACTGACAGTCAGTCACAAGTGCTGGAGTCCAGCGTGGACGTGCTTTGCTGTCTGTGCTGGGTGCACAGACAGAAAAGCAGGCCCACAGCCACTCAGACCACCAGGGTTGAACCAGGAGGAAAGGAGCCCAGCCATATCGTTCTGCTTCGGGCCTCTAGAGGTGTGTGGAAGGCCTGCCGGCCAGCTGCTCTTCCTCTACGTGATCTTGGCTGTGGGCCTATTTTATGGAAGGGGCCTGGAGCGGCCGCTCCATCCGCCCCTATGCTAATCCGGCCCTGGGAGAGGTATTAGCAGTAGGAAAAGGGAAGTGCTCATGCCACTGTACAGAGCACTGGTGAGACCTCACTTGGAGTACTGTGTGCAGTACTGGAGACCGTATCTCCAGAAGGATATAGACCTCTTAGAGAGAGTTCAGAGAAGGGCTACTAAAATGGTGTACGGCTTGAAGGAGAAAAGTTACCAGGAAAGGCTTAAATGATCTTAACATGTACAGCTTGGAAAAAAGACGAGACAGAGGAGATATGATAGAAACATTTAAATACGTAAAGGGAATCCACAAGGTAGAGGAAGGGAGTATATTTAAAAGGAAACAAAGTAGCAAAACAAGAGGACATAGTCTTAGATTAGAGGGGCAAAGGTTTAAAGGTAACATCAGGAAGCATTATTTTACTGAGAGGGTGGTGGATACATGGAACAGTCTTCCAGTAGAAGTGGTAGAGGCCAAAACAGTAATTGAATTTAAGCAGGCATGGGATAGGCATAAGGCTATCCTAAACAAAAGATAAATCCAGGTAAAGTATCCATGTAATCGGGCAGACTAGATGGGCCGAAAGGTTCTTATCTGCCGACATTTTTCTATGTTTCTATGACGCATAACCTTGTAGACCCTCATTACACAGAGATACCAGGAGGGTGTAGTTCTCTGCATGGTGGGAGAAGGCACGGGGGAAAATCCGGATATGTGGTACAGAGCAGAGGTAATCCAGGGACGTGGTCAGATGATGCAGAAGTTGGGGCGGCAGAGCAGGATCCTACATGATTAAGCAGACAGAAGTCAAGTCTAGAAGAGCAAGTCCAAATGCAGGTAGGTACATACCAACACAATTTCGTGTAGTATGGAGAGAGAGTACGGAGTCCTGAGGGAGGCTGCAATGATTAGCAATAGAAGTGGGCATAGGTGGGTTTGTTGGTTAGTCCATAGACAGACAGCAGGTGGAAGACCAGGAGTGATGTTCTCTGCAGTCTATGGAACGACCAAGGCCTAGTAGAATAGCCAAAAAAAGAACAATTCCTGTGGCCAACTGAACAGAGAAGCTGGTTACAATGCTGGAGACTAGGGTTCAATACCAGGAAAGATGCGCAAAAAGGGTGTCCTCATCTGGGTATTTGCAGGGCTCGACGTGAATTATGACACTAAACTTCCATTGTGCCACTGCCCCATGCACATCTCCCATTGTACCTTTTATCTCCATTGGTCTTTTGTCCCATCCACCTCACCTCATTAAGTGTTTGCCCTATAATTTTTTACCCACATTGGTTCTCCATCCCATCCCTCTTGCACCATTGTTCCCTTTTCCAATCCATCTTTGACCCACTTCGGTCCCTCCCTCTTCTCATTATGTGTGTCCTATCTCTCTGATCCACATTGTGTCTCTGCCCCAACACTTTCATACCCTTCATGTTCTTGCCCTAGCCCTAATAACACACACATATCTTTGTCGTATTCCTTTGTATGTTGGAGGCAGTTGGTACCATGACCAATACATTTGTGGAAGGAATGGGCCTGGAGCTGCAGCTCCAATAACCCCTATATTCTTGCGGCCTGTGCCTGCACATGTTGCCTATGTGTCACAAATATTAATTATTACTTTAGCGCACAATGTGGCCATTTTAGCGAGTTGTCTGTCAGCTCATCACCACTCTCTATTCACTGAAAAGCCCCAAGCATGTGTCGGTGGCAATATCCACAGCCTCTCCTGGGGAATTAGATTGCATTTAATTAAATCTATCCAAGGATTTTTTTTTTTTAAGAAGCATTTATGAGAACACAAATAAATGTAATAATTGTGTATTTTCTTACAAGGATTCTTTCACAAAGACTGAATATTGCAAAGTTTACAGATGGTGTTTTTATGAGGGATTAATTATCCTGTAATGCTGCATCCCTTTCGGAAACATCTGGGAAAAAAAAAAAAGACATCCGGAGCACCTTTCGGAATACAAAACATTTTTATTTCCTCCCAGCACCTAGCGCGTACCTGCCGTGAATAAGTGATGGGCAGCATTGTACGAACAATAGGCTCTCAGAACGTGGGACCCGTGATATTTTTTTTATACCTCATTCTTTTCAGAAACGTTCCGCGCTATAATGATGAAAAACTATTTTATTAAAAAGGTAAAATGCAAAATCGGAAGAAAAATACATTAAGGAATAAAAAGAATAATAATAAAAAAAAACCACAAAAAAATATATTGAGGATGGAACCTGTGAATTAATTCCCGGGAGATCAGTCGCAGAGAATTCAGAGCATTCTAATTAAGATTTAGACTATCATGTCGTTAGAGAAAAAAAAATAGAAGTTTTAATCAAAGCAGTTTAATTATTAGAGAAATCAGGCGATGTATACATGTGTATCCGTTACCTGAAATTCAAAAGAACCTTCGATTATTAGAGGATGTATTTTGATTTTCCCCTTTCATAAAAAATGACTTTTCTTTCCTGATTTAAATCTCAGTTGTTTAACTTAATTATCTTTGCATTTTCAGAGGACAGACACATTATTGTAAACACATTCAGCAGGATGTTAACCCCATTTACCATCAATTTGGTTTCCATAAATCCACTGACAGTATCTGGAGCATTTATGGAAAGCAGATTACCATAATACATACATTGAACTTGTGCTGGAAATATCCAAAGCACATTTTCAAACTGTAAGCATTATTTGACAGACAGATGGTGCCATCTGCTGTTCAAATAGTGTCACTACGTCTCCATAGTCCAGTTTGGGATCGGATTTTATTCTAGAAGGAAAAAAATAGGAATCCTAGCTGTTTAAATTTTTTTGGCACCTTGGCATCACGCTCGAAGTGCAAAAATGTCTGGCTACATTGCGGAGCCTATTTGCATTGTAAAAAAAACATATCTTTCCTTTGCTCCAGTATTATCCCACATTAAGTATATTTGATATCAGGGCACCAGCTTGTCGAATATCTTGGAAGTGAAGGGGTTAATAGATTTAACAAAGCGTGAACCGTTGCTGTGGTCAGTGAATGACCCACTGCAATGATAAAAGGATCTCTATAAAAACCTCAAAGAAGGAGTTATACGGTCTTATGGGCTGCATGGAAAAAAAACACAACATGCCCTGTAGGCCTCATTTTTGCGATCCTTATTTTTCCTGGTTGACAGCAGGGAGAATGACTTTTTGTCACTGTTTTCAATGCTGAGGAGGGGGTTGAGATCCAGTTACAGACTAATAGAGGTAAAAACTAGTTATATACAATGGCTCTTCAAAGAATTATAGAGAATCATGATGCATTTGGCAGTGCACTTTGATCATCATGTTTGGTGAACCTATATGCACTGTAGAGATGTACATTAGTTTCAGAAAAATTCAGAATTTGGAACGAAATTTGATAATTTGTATTTAGGAAGTACTTCCAAATAACGAATCGATACGATATCGAAACAAAACCGTATATAACAAATTGATTTCGTTTTACACGGTGTCCTCACCATAAAAGCAAAATTTGAATAATTGATATCAACTATCGAATTTGAAATGAACTATCAAATGGATATCATCGAATTTGAAATTATCAAATGGATATCAACCCATCGAATTTGAAATTATCAAATGGATATCAACCATCGAATTTGAAATTAACTATCAAATTGATATCAACTATTGAATTTGAAATTAACTACCAAATGGATATCAACTATCGAATTTGAAATGAACAAATGGATATCAACTATCGAATTTGAAATTAACTACCAAATGGATATCAACTATCGAATTTGAAATGAACAAATGGATATCAACTATCGAATTTGAAATGAACAAATGGATATCAACTATCGAATTTGAAATTAACTATCAAATGGATATCAACTATCGAATTTGAAATCGATTTGAAATTTCAAATCAATCCGAAACTAAACGAAATACGAAACAAAATTAGTTACAAAATTACAAAAACGAAATTATTTAAAAACGAAACGAAACAAAACAAATTTTTCAGCCATGCACATCCCTAATATGCAGCCCACCTAAAAAGGCTCTTTTTCCTCCAAGTTGGATTGAACTGGTGACATTTTTAACACAATCTTTCATATCGATCGCAGTAGCTACAACCTGACCATTGGGATATAGAGTCTCAGGCACTTAACATTGCATTAAATTATGCAAACTCTGTAAAAGTGCATGAGGTTAAGGACAGAGAGGTCTACCATGGAAGCGAGGAACCTCGTCAGCATCCCTTCAGGGTGACTTATCTAATGACTGCGCACATAGATCCTGTAAAACACAGACATGCATGCTAAGCAGATAGTGGAAGCTAGAGGAAATTTATTCATGTTAAACTTGCAAACGTGTTCAATATATGTTCCTATGATGGGAAACGTGCAACGCAAGTCGGGAAAATCTATTGACCTCCATCAATGCTAATCTAGAATAAGCAAACAAGGTGATGATCTGCTGAATAAACCTGGACATGGAAGAGCACCCATTCCTCTCATCAATAGTCTTACTGATTGCTCTGATGCGGTTCAAAAGCGTCTTTCATTTCTCCAGCCCTTTCTTTCTCTCCACATACAGGTGTTCAGCATTTGAGCAAACACGGAATGAAAGGTCAATGAAATTTATATTACGCAACTTTAATAAGATGTAATTAGGTCTTGGGTTGCCAAGTTGTTTCTTAAACCACACAAAACATAAATCCTATTCGGAAATCCTAATTAGACGTATTTAGCAAACATCGAAACGCAATATACCGGTACATCACAGAATTAGAGTTGATCTTCTTGAAATGTCATTGCGTCCTTGGAGACCCAGTCTTTTCGGGAAATGTACAGGTTTTTATTGTGAACACTGGATGAAAATGGCTTATTGCAAAGATCTTTCTTTATTCTTACAGTTCAACAAAATATCATTACAGTATCTCCAGGAATGGTTAGACATGCTCCGTGACTTTGCCTCGAAGTGGAAGCTCTTTGGTGAATGCTATCAACAGGCATTTTGTGGTCCTACAAGAACAGGCCATTCCATTACTGTCTGATGTCAACCATGTGGGAAATAGCATGCGCTAAAAATCTTTGATTTCTACAGTACTGTGGAAGAAGTAGAGTTGCTGGCAGGGCTTTACTATGCATTGGTGTGGGTCCCACTAACCCAGGCGGCACTTAGTCCACCAATCTCCAAGGCAGCAACCAAGGCTGGCGTCATACTAGCTATGTGCGCCTGTACTGACGTGCTTACCGGCATCTGTCGCAGCGTTGTGATGCTGCAACGGGGCTGGTCACATGCTTGTGCACACTTGTGCACACTCACTAGATGCGCTTGCAACAAGCGTCCGTTATCCAAGCCTCTCCGTCAAAGCGCTAGGACCCGCGTTGACGGAGCTGCAAAGCGCAATTCTCCATAGGAGGATCGCTCTTTGCAGCACTGAGCGCACTGAGTGCGCCCAGCGAGGTGAGCCGACACTCTTACAGACGTTCCTTCCGCTCTTCAAAGACGCTCGTCTGACACCAGCCTTAGCGAACAGTCTTAGATTGCTGCTTTCCATGGCTTCATGTTGCCAGAGCTCCTCTCTGCACCCTTCTCTAGTCTCCATATTTCACTTAATTTTTTTACGCCTCTTCATCTCACCCACCTTAGGCTGACGTCAGACGAACGCAGTGATCACGTCCGTGCTGCTGCCCAGTTTAACGTCTGTCGTAGCATAGAATCATTATCAATAGAGACTCACACACAAAGTATGTGGCAACCGAAATGCACAAGCACCACGCATGTGGCAAATGGACGCAAGTTAGGCAACAACGTAAAACTGCTAGAATCTAGGTCATGCGCAGAATGCGCCATGTCCGCATAGCTTTCTGTGTGAGTGATATGTCAGACGCAGCGCATTTGCGACGTCCAGCACCTTGACGAACACAATGGCTTTTCATATCCTTTTCAAATTTTTATCATTTTTCATATTAATTTTGTTTCCCGTAATTCCATTTTTTTTCTACATCCGTCAACAAAAACGGACCGTGTGGCGTCTGCGGTATCTTCCGTCAGTACGTCCGTCCGTTGTGCACGCACGCAGAGTGCGCTCAGACTGCGTTCATCTGACATTAGCCTTATTTCCACTTTCACTCCTCTCAGTCCGTTCTTCTCTCAGTCTATTCTTCTCAGTCCTTCCGTCGATCCTTTTCATCTCCTCTAGTCTCCACCTACCACACCTCACTCCATATTTCGCACTTTCTCTCCATTTTCAATTGAATCTCCTGCTCCACCTTTCACTCCTTTTCTCCATCTTTCCCTCCACATTTCACACATTTTCTCTATCTTTCCTTCCTTCCCTCTATCTTTACTTCTTTCCACTTTTCCCTACATCTTTCACTCTTCTCCATCCTTCACTCAGTCTGTTTTTAACACATTTTCATCTTTCCCCAAGTCTCTCCAACTTTAATTGGTCCTTTCAATTTACTCTCCTTTTACGCTCTCTTTCCATATCTTCCCCATTCTCTCCATCTTTGCTTCTGCAGGTGTCAAGTTGAGCAGTGTTCTGTCCGAAGACATCGAGCTAAACCTTCTTGTCTCACAAACTTGGATACCATATTTATTTGATCTCAGATTTATTAAGACAAGCCAGATGAAATTTTTTAGCTCTCTAGGGGTAGATGGCGATGGATGAGAAACACATGCCTTGCTTCAGTAATAACTTTCAGACACAAAATGGTGAATGCTTCACTTCCTGTCAAGATTCTACCCAGCATTCTCTGATTAATGACAACTTCCTTCCTATACATTCATTAATATATATGAAATGGTTTAACAGCCGTACTACCACAAAAGGACACTAGATGGTGCTACACTCCACTATAACTAATGTACCGTACATTACAACTTACACAAATCTATCACTGATTCTTCTTATTAAAGCATAAACATTATGATAGACAGCACACTCCCCGTCTGACGTCACACGATGTCACTAGCAGAGTCTTCCATAGAAAACAACAGAGCAAGTTCGTTCACTGGTCTTAAGAACACTTTAACCTCATTCTGTTGAAAGGTCCTGACCTCGACCTTACGGACACGATTATCTTTGCTTGGGAGTACTTTGGTGATCAGACCTAAAGGCCACATGTTCCTTAGCGTCTGACAGTCTTTCATTAGCACAACGTCTCCAGGTTTAAGATTGGGCTTTCCAGTGTGCCACTTTCTCCTCACTTGTAGAGTAGATATACATTGTTCCTTCCACCGGCTCCAGAAGGTATTGGCAAGAACTTGTACCTGTCTCCATTGTCGCTTGTAAAGATCTTTCTCACAAAACTCTCCAGCTGGAGCACCGGCAAGATTAGTCTTTTGCGTGAGAAACATGGCAGGTGTGAGGATCACCGGGTCCTCAGAGTCACTTGAAATTGGTGTCAAAGGTCTGGCATTAATGATAGCTGTAACCTCTGCCATAAAGGTCACTAAACATTTGTGAGTAAGCCTTGCAGTTCCTACTTGCAGGAAGATAGAGTCAAGAATTCTGCGGGCTATGCCTATCATCCTCTCCCAGACACCTCCCATGTGAGAAGAGTGAGGTGGTTTGAAGATCCACGTGCAGTCTTGCTCACTCAAGTATTTTTGTACTGTAAGGACGTCCAAGTTAGAAGGAATTTGAAGTTCTCTTACTGCTCCCACAAAGTTTGAGCCCCTGTCAGAACGAATAAGTCTCACTGGACCCCTGATTGCTATAAGTTTTTGCGTCTGATAGTCCTCAGATGACAGAGGGACATATGGGCGTGGGATGTTAAGGTTAGATAAAACTGTCAGTGAGTCCTTCCACTCTGTCCATAGGTTCTTCTTGTCAGTGGGGAGAGGGTGGTCCCAATCTAACGACTCACAGGTCAAGTCTCTCAGTAGTGTCTTACCCTGGATAGTGATAGGTGTTGCAAAACCTAAAGGATCGTACAGGCTATTTATGGTAGACAGGACGCCTCTATGGGTAAAGGGTTTTTCCTCTGTGTTTACTTGAAAGGTAAAGGTGTCAGATTTTAAGTCCCATAGCAAACCAAGACTGCGTTGCATGGGAAGTGAGTCTGTGCCTAGATCTAAGTCCTTTAACTCGTTAGAACGATCTTCGACAGGAAAGGCCTCCAAGACTTCTCTACTGTTGGAAGCAATCTTGTGAAGTTTTAAGTTGGAACAGGCAAGCATTGCCTGAGTCCTTTTGAGGAGACTGATAGCGGCTTCATTTGTAGGCAGTGATTTCAAGCAGTCGTCTACGTAGAAATCTCTGTCTACAAATTGTCTGACATCTGACCCATACTCTGCCTCGCTTACTCTAGCAGAGTGTCTGAGGCCATATATAGCAACAGCAGGGGAAGGACTGTTGCCAAATATGTGTACCCTCAAACGGTATTCTGTGATGTCTCCAGAAGGGTTGTTGTCCTTGAACCAGAGAAATCTCAGAAAGTTACGGTGTTCTTCTTTAACAAGAAAGCAGTAGAACATTTGTTGTATGTCTGCCATGAACGCAACTGAATCTTTGCGAAAGCGAAGAAGCACCCCTAACAGTCTGTTGTTAAGGTCAGGGCCCGAGAGAAGGACATCATTTAGAGAGACACCCTCATGCTTGGCGCTAGAATCGAACACCACTCTAATCTGCCCTGGCTTCTTAGGGTGGTAAACCCCGAATATGGGTAAGTACCAGCATTCTTCTGTGTCTTTGAGGTCTGGGGTTATCTCAGCATGACCGTTCTGGAATATTTTCTCCATGAAGGAAAAGAAATGTTCACTCATCTCTGGTTTCCTTTGGAGATTGTGTCTTAGGGACGAGAGGCGTTTATGTGCTAGTTCTCGGTTGTTGGGCAAACGTCGTCTTTGAGGTCTAAAGGGAAGAGGTGCAACCCAGCTATTAGTCACATCTTTCTCTATACTCTTTTCGATAAGTTCTAAGAAGAGTCTATCCTCTATGGACATTGCTACCTGGTCATCTTCCTTTGTCCTCTTAAACACTGTGCTTCCTAAGTCATTTTGGTCATCGTCGTAGGTGTTGTTGTGTGGTAGCTCTTTTATGAGGATGTGATTCTGACAGGGTTGGAGAAGAGAAGGACGACCATTCTCGAAGGTACTAGTGAGCAGGTTATTAACAGATGCCGGTTTGTGAGCACCCCCTAGGCAAACATCACCTATAATGACCCACCCGAGGTCTAGTTTTTGGGCATATGGGGCGTTTTGGGAACCGTTTATCAGTTTTCTAACTTTATGGACTTGCAAGATATCTCTCCCAAGAAGTAAGATTATCTGAGCCTGATCGTCTAGTTCTGGTATGAGATGTGCTATGTGTTTTAAGTGAGTGTGGTGAGCTGCTGCGTCTGGTGTGGGAATCTCTGACCTGTTGTCTGGCATATGGTTGCACTCTATTATGGTCGGTAAGGGTAGGCATGTCTTACCATCCATAGATTCAATTTGTAGCCCGTCAGCTCTTCTCCCCGCCGTTTCCACTGTACCTGCACACGTTCTAAGGGAGTAAGGGCTGCTCGGGCTTTTAAGGTTTAGAATGTCAAAAAACACAGATCTCGCTAGTGACCTATTACTCTGATCATCCAAAATGATGTAGAGCTTGACCGCTTTGTCTCTGCGTCCTTTTGGGTAAACTCTCACAGGACAGATTTTGGAGCAGGATCTGCCGCCTGTAGTTCCTTTGCAGACTTCAGTACACTGTGAAGTGATTGCCATGGCGTCTGTACTAGAGTCTTTGGCTTCCCTGCCTTGCTCTGTGTCACCATGCACAGTTGGGAGGGTACTTGGAGTAGGCCTTGGGTGTAGAGCTGTGTTGTGCTCTGTGTTGCCACACTCTGTACACTTGACACTGACCTTGCAGTCCTTGGCGAAGTGCGTAGATGAAGAGCAGCACTTGAAACAAATGTTGTTCTCCTTGAGGAAAGCTTTGCGCTCCTGGATAGTCTTTGTCCTGAAGGCTCTGCATTTCTGTAGAGGATGTGGCATCTTATGTAGAGGGCAGAACTTTGTAGGGTCGCTGTCCCGATCCTCTAGTTGAGACTCTGTAAACTTTTGGAAGAAATGTTAGTTTTGTGCACGGCTACTGGAGCTCTGGGTTGTTTGGGACCAAAGGAAGTGGAATAAGACACTGGGAAAATGAAACTGGGATCATCTTTCATTCTTGCTTGTCTGTCTACAAAGTCTACAAACTCACTAAAGGGTGGAAAAGGCACATTGCGATCTCGTTTGTAGTTACAGCCATGAGTGATCCATCTTTCGTGTAACTCATAAGGAAGCTTTTGTGCTAAGGAGTGAATCCCTCTGGCAGAGTCAAGATAAGAAAGGCCAGGTAAGTCTCCTTCTGCTTTAGCCACTCGTAACTCCATACACAGATCACTGAATTCTCTGAGCCTTTGATAACCTCTGCTGGGCATTTTTGGGAAGTCTTCTATCCTTTTAAACAGTGTATTCTCTATAGCTTCTGGTGAACCATAACACCTATCCAGTCTGTCCCATATGTTTGTAAGGCCTATCTCAGGGTGATTTATATTAATGTCTCTGATCCTTATGGCCTGTTCAGCAGACTCATTGCCGAGCCACTTTACTAGGAGGTCTATCTGTTCCCTGCAGGATAGATCTAGACCATGAATAGCACTCTGGAAAGAGGATCGCCACGCCCTGTAGTGTTGAGGGCGATCACTAAATTTGACAAGACCTTGGGTAACTAACTCACGTTTCGCAAGGAATTTTGCAAAGTCTATAGTAGCCTGATTGTGATTGGAGTAGGTTGCTGGTGTATTTTGGTGCGGTGTATAGGCATACCTGATAGAAGTCTCCTCTTTAGGTGTGTTGGGCTCATACCTGCTTAAGATTGGCATTTCATACGGACTCGTTGCATACACCTTTGGAGTGAAGACAGGTGTTTGGTAGTTGTATGAAGGCTGGGTACCTTGTGGAATAGAAGGTCTGGTTGGGACGGGAAAGTCTGGCACCCTGTCGGACCTTTCTTGCTTGTCGCACTGGGTTCCGAGGTCGTCTCGTCTTTGCTTTATCTGTTGTGACTCACCGACGTCCTGTTTGGTTTCTTTTTGTGGGATGCTGCTTGGGTTATAGTGCTGGTGGACATATTCTGAGGTTCGTTGCGTTGCATCTTGACTGTCTTCCTCTAAACTCGGCATGCTTCTACATTCCTTTGACTCAATGTAGACAGCTGCTTCTAATGCTTCTGCTTCTGCAATGGCAACGGCAACATCTCGGTCTACTGCCAGCCTCTCCATGTTAGCTTCTAAGATAGATTGCTGTAATTTCAGGGACGTCTCCTGCTGAGCTAGCTCGGTCTTTGCCTTTTTCATCTGTAGCTCTTGGTCTGCGAATGCGACCCTGGCTCTTGCTGCTTCCGCTTTCGAACGGGCTATGGCTGCTGCATTTGCAACAAATGACTTGGATGAGCTTGCTTGTGATCTTGTTTTGATTGAAGATGTCTCACTGTGAGGCATGGCTGCGGGGAAGAAACTGTCTTGCTGTATAGAGACCGCTCGTGACGATGCTGCGCGCCTC
Organism: Leptobrachium leishanense; assembly: GCA_009667805.1. NCBI lineage: Eukaryota > Metazoa > Chordata > Amphibia > Anura > Megophryidae > Leptobrachium > Leptobrachium leishanense. The sequence goes on along the minus strand of CM019074.1, from coordinate 87,845,905 downwards.
TGTGTAGCTTGGCTGCTTGCTTCGCCTGCCGCAGGTATGTTTCTTTAAAGTTTCTGACTGTATGGATGCTGTGTAGCCCCGGGCTGTACAGACTTCGCAGTCAGCTTATCTTCCTCTCGGAGGTCGGCTCAAAAATTTCACTGTTCTGTCCGAAGACATCGAGCTAAACCTTCTTGTCTCACAAACTTGGATACCATATTTATTTGATCTCAGATTTATTAAGACAAGCCAGATGAAATTTTTTAGCTCTCTAGGGGTAGATGGCGATGGATGAGAAACACATGCCTTGCTTCAGTAATAACTTTCAGACACAAAATGGTGAATGCTTCACTTCCTGTCAAGATTCTACCCAGCATTCTCTGATTAATGACAACTTCCTTCCTATACATTCACTAATATATATGAAATGGTTTAACAGCCGTACTACCACAAAAGGACACTAGATGGTGCTACACTCCACTATAACTAATGTACCGTACATTACAACTTACACAAATCTATCACTGATTCTTCTTATTAAAGCATAAACATTATGATAGACAGCACAAGCAGGAACGCTTGGGAATGCAGTTCCTGCACTATTTTTTCATGAGGAATGGAGTTCCCTTTTGGCCTTTCAATCCGCAAAGCTTTTAGTGGGTTTCAAAATAAAATATTTATTAGAAATAGCATTAGGATTCCCTAAAACCCAACTTATCGTTATTTATAAACATTAATATCAAGTTCTGATTTCTAGCTTTCATGAACTCTTGGCACATTTTGATATTAATTTTTAGTAAGATGCATAAAACATATGATAAAATAGGAGTTTGTGATTTGTGACATTCCAAACATTGTATTTTAACTTACAGTATTTAATGCCGCCACTGTTACACTGCTCCACCTCCCAAGGCCATCGGGCTGTCACTAATGGTCTATCATTGCCATGGAAAGCCAGCTATGCATCAATATTTCATCTTACACTCACAAACTATTAAAAACCAACTTGTGTTAAAACAAGTCATACCAAATCATGAGTCACACCCAGCATGAAAAGCAACAACAGCTGGCACTATATTTCTTCAAATTGAACCGTTCGTTTCATACTAATATTTCTTTAATCGATATAAATGTGTTTTTATTTTGTTTAAATTATTTAGATTTTTAGCATTTTATTGATTGCTTGAAACATCACATCACAGGTAGCGGTTTGCCATTTCACATGCCACACAAGCCTCCTGAGTCCCTCTGTCGTAACTGAATTTAATAATAACACAGACAGAGCGGGGATTTCTTCCAATCTGTCCTTAAAATACCTTGATTCAGATGCAGGATGTTTTGTTTTAGTAGTTTAAGTGTTTGGTTTTATTTCTGTACTTTGTGTCTCCTATACTTAACATGGGGAGTGCAATCTATTTTTACCATCTCGATAAGTGAGGTATTCCAAGGTGCTGCCGCAATTTACTGTCGGGAGGCTAATTGTCAAATTTTACCACCTCTTAAAAGCTGGTTGCCATGTACTGGGATCACTGGGTAAAATATTAATAAACTATATTGCGCTATGGAGTCTGTTAGTGACATACAAGAGTGTGTGCCTGCCTGGTTAAATTATTCACCAGATGTGATTGGATGACAAATGGCTCTTTCAGATAACAGAGGGCATCAAAGTCCCCTTGAACTGAAGTGAGAAAGTCTTGTTCTGTGATCCGCGTTCACACCTCTGTAGAGGGGTGTGGCCGGGGAGGAAGGCAAGTTGCCACCTTCAGTGGAGCCAGGAGGCAAATCAAAGAAGCAGAGCATATCCTAAAATATTATTTATTTTGTGTAGGTATCTGGAAATGGACACACATTTTTGTTTAATTTAGTCTATGCAACGCTTAAAAGTGAAATGGGCTAGGAAGGGGGCGATCTTGGCCCCTCCTGCTGTGTCTCTAAATACCTGAGAGCCTGAAGAATTGTATAAAGTTCAGTTACTTGATGGGCCATGTGCTTACTTCTGGGGGTCCCATGCAAGTGGGAGTAACTGTTGTTTTCCAAACAGAGCCCCCCTGGGCAGAGATTCTAGCTTGGTTTGTAAGTATAGGGTTTCTGTTTTATCCTCCTTATTTTCTGTTTGTGGGTGTAAATAATCTTGTACTTTTTTTTAGTCCTGTATATGCACTGTGTCCAATTTTCTCATCATAAAATATATTCCTTTATTAAGCTCTGCCTTTGTATGATATAAGAATCGCGTTACTTGAGATATTTGTCACAGTAGCCTTGAGTTTCGGAATGATCTACTAAATTGGGTATGGTGGGGGTCGGTCTACTAAACGGATTTGTGGGTTTAATTGAACAGGGCTTTTCAGGTCACCTCTAGGGCTATTAGGCGAAGACCTGTGGTGGCAGCATTTAATTAAGGGAAGTGGGTCACGATAAGGGGGTCAGTTAGTCGTTATTTTGGGTCTAGCAAAGCGAATAGTGACTTTTAACCCTTCATCCATTTCGCCAAGTCAAGTGCCCTTCAGGAGCGAAGTCGCTACGTGACACTGGTGTTAAATGATTTTGCATCTCCAGAATCCTATAACACACTAATAACCCACCATTAAATCCCATACTCCCCTCTTATCCTGTGGCGAAAAGGGTGGCCTGATCTGCCGCTTCTTCTCGCCAGGAGCAGAGAGAGACTGAGAACAAATAGTTTCTAGCCTCCTTCCGCGATCACTCTGTGGCACGGTCTCATGACCCAGAAGTGCAAGCCTCCATGGAGTCCCATGGTTCTACTCATGGTGGTGCTGAAGCGCTACTGCAGGTATCAGGGAGGTTAGCGCTGCATTCTGGGGTGAAGTGCTGAGATAGCATCACTTTCCAGGGAAGGTGCTAACATGGAGATGGTAAGGGAAAATCTGCAAGCGCGCATTATCCTGCTTACCGTCTCCATGTAAGGGTCAACAATGGAATAGATCCGAAGGTCTTGTATGTTTCGTACTTACTGAAAGATATCAGTTGAGAAAACAACTTCATCACCTGTAGCCTCACATATCTATCATGGCTGCCGATTCAAAAGAAGGTGAAGAAAACCCCAAATAAGATGCAAATGTATCTCAAGAAGGGGGAAATTTCCTTCCTAATCCCATAATCAGATTTTTCCAACAATCATCGAGGTTTTATCACATATCCAGTGGTGTATTGTGTCTTTTTGGTCAAATGGCCAAAACCTCTCTAAACCTTTTTTAAATTCCCTTTGTGTTTGCTCTCTGGGTCTTCTTCCTCTGTCCCTCCTCCCTACCTTGTCCTGTGGACAGCCCTTTTCCTACTCTTTCCAACACTTTCTTCCTAGATACCGGGCCTGTCTTTCACTTACCATTACCTCTATATTTATTGCAATAAAAATCCATTTGGATATTCCTCTGCCCCCTGGGATCATACCCTCACTCCCCTGTTACCCCTCCTTTACAATATTCTTCCTACAAAAGTTTCTTACTGCCACCAGTTCTCTGCTTGGGTCAATGACAAACTGACCTTCGGATAAGCCTTTTTAAAAACGTTATGTGCAGTCATCAAGATCCGATTATTAATTAATCGAGCAACTCGGGTTGGTTTTAGGACAGCTGTAGAGGTCCAAACAATCAGTAGAGATGTTCCATTTGGAGATTTAATTAAAGGAGGAAACCACCATCTATCTACGGGCTTGGTCTAAATATGTCAAGAGTCAAAGACTAGTCCAGGTTCTTGTCAGAATGCATACAGTGGAAACGTATAACCTTCTCATGATGATGGCAGTCCTGAGTCCTGATTATGAGACCTCCCTTGCCATGTGATCGATGGGACGGTCGATCATATAGGCCATACTGTTGACGAGAAGTGGATTCGCCTCGACCGACCTGCCACCTAGAGTAAGCAACATTGGCTATCCAGATCTTTTGGACCTACCCTTCCAATGAGGCTCAGTAAATCTATTAACTGACTGAACATCAGGAGATATGTAGTTTCAAAACCTCTGGGGGGGGGCAAGGTTGCCGACCCCTGTTATAAGTGCTACACAAGAATATATTTCCAAAAGAGTTGCCCACCCACCTCCTGATTCAAAAACATTTGCTTAATAATGAGAACTCAAAAGAATGCTGCCATTTTGGGGGGTTTTATTTGGAAATTTTGTAAATATCAGAAGAGAAACAAGAAAAAAATACATGTTATGCAACAAAAAAAAACCATGGTTTACTTTATCCCTTTTGAAAGCCTCTAATTTTTTAGAATTTACAGAGCTTTTGGATTATTGAACTGTACGAATCCATTTTCATAACATAATTAAAAGGAAATCTGAACCAAACTATTATGATTATAGGATTATAGCATTGTGCAATATTAGGTTTCATCTCGGTGGAAGCAAACGTTTTAAGCAATCGTTTAGGTTTTTTTTTTCGTTATTTAAAAATATCTCTATATTCTACCTGATCAAAAATGGAGACACGCATAATTTTTACTAATTATATCTTTCACGGCACTGGTTTAATCACGTCATATTGACATGAATTGGGCCTGTTATTATCTGCACAGGAGACTAATCAACATTTTTATCCTGTTCTAAAATAGGCGATAATGAGAATAAGTGACTGGATTTCTGGATTTTCTGCTGCAGAAAATAATAGCAGAACCCCCTCCCCAAAAACCAAAAAAAACTCCCTAGCATATTAAGTGAATAAGAAGAAAATATCTTACAGAAAATCATTATATGAACCCATATGCATAAATAATATGGTAATGTGCAAAACTGATCGCCTGCATACTTTTGCTGGTAGGACATTATCACCCATCATCCACAGTCACCCACATCTCATCTGATCGCCTGCATACTTTTGCTGGTAGGACATTATCACCCATCATCCACAGTCACCCACATCTCATCTGATCGCCTGCATACTTTTGCTGGTAGGACATTATCACCCATCATCCACAGTCACCCACATCTCATCTGATCGCCTGCATACTTTTGCTGGTAGGACATTATCACCCATCATCCACAGTCACCCACATCTCATCTGATGGCCTGCATACTTTTGCTGGTAGGACATTATCACCCATCATCCACAGTCACCCACATCTCATCTGATGGCCTGCATACTTTTGCTGGTAGGACATTATCACCCATCATCCACAGTCACCCACATCTCATCTGATCGCCTGCATACTTTTGCTGGTAGGACATTATCACCCATCATCCACAGTCACCCACATCTCATCTGATCGCCTGCATACTTTTGCTGTAGGACATTATCACCCATCATCCACAGTCACCCACATCTCATCTGATCGCCTGCATACTTTTGCTGGTAGGACATTATCACCCATCATCCACAGTCACCCACATCTCATCTGATCGCCTGCATACTTTTGCTGGTAGGACATTATCACCCATCATCCACAGTCACCCACATCTCATCTGATGGCCTGCATACTTTTGCTGGTAGGACATTATCACCCATCATCCACAGTCACCCACATCTCATCTGATGGCCTGCATACTTTTGCTGGTAGGACATTATCACCCATCATCCACAGTCACCCACATCTCATCTGATCGCCTGCATACTTTTGCTGGTAGGACATTATCACCCATCATCCACAGTCACCCACATCTCATCTGATCGCCTGCATACTTTTGCTGGTAGGACATTATCACCCATCATCCACAGTCACCCACATCTCATCTGATCGCCTGCATACTTTTGCTGGTAGGACATTATCACCCATCATCCACAGTCACCCACATCTCATCTGATCGCCTGCATACTTTTGCTGGTAGGACATTATCACCCATCATCCACAGTCACCCACATCTCATCTGATCGCTGCATACTTTTGCTGGTAGGACATTATCACCCATCATCCACAGTCACCCACATCTCATCTGATCGCCTGCATACTTTTGCTGGTAGACATTATCACCCATCATCCACAGTCACCCACATCTCATCTGATCGCCTGCATACTTTTGCTGGTAAGACATTATCACCCATTATTCAGACACCCACATCTCATCTGATCACTGATCGCCTGCATATTGGTATTTTTATTTTTTTATTTTATTTTTGTTTTTCTCCACCATGTGCTTTGCTAATTAGCATGTGAATCTCCTGCCCTATTGACACAGCCCATCCAGCTTCAGGTGTTGACCTTTCAGGTGTTGACATTTTAACTGCCTGAATGCAATCAGCCCGCCCTATATAACTGCTATACCAGGCTCTTTGAGCCAGGCTCTAAGTGTCATTTGCAAGTGGCATTTTTAAGTGGACATCCAGAGTTGTTTCCTGGAGGAAGGAACTGCAAGGCCCACTTTTACTCTGGGTAAACGCACTTCTATATCATGCTTTCTCTCACGCTTCTACTCTTTACTTCTACTTTTCTCCTTAAATGGAACTCCTGCCCCTCTACCACCGACCCCTACACTATCTGCATCTCTCCCTCCCTCCTCTCGTCCCACATGATGGCCTCGCATGAGCTCCTTTGTTTCCTCAGAACATGGTCTCCCTCTAACTCTCGCGCTGCCAATCACTCCACTCCCACAAATCCCATTCCCACCTTCTCTTTCTCACCCTCCTGCTGCTACTCTCTTCAGGTGACATATCCCCTAACCCTGGCCCCACAACACATCCAATACTTCCCTCTCATCCTATCTCCATCGCACATAAATCACCTCCCTGCAAGCCCAGCAACCTCATCCCCATAATCCCTCAGCGCCTGTCCTCTCTCTCCTGCGCCCTCTGGAACGCTCGCTCTGTGTGCAACAAACTCACAGCAATCCATGACCTCTTCCTTTCAAACTCCTTCAACCTCCTAGCTTTAACTGAAACCTGGCTAACTCCCTCTGACACGGCCTCCGTTGCTGCTCTCTCACATGGCGGTCTACACTTGAGTCATACCCCCAGACCGGGTGAGAGAAATGGTGGCGGGGTCGGAATCCTGCTCTCTCCCACCTGCACCTACCAGCATCTCCCTCCACCCCCATCCCTCTCCTTCTCCTCCTTCGAGACACACTGCATCCGCCTGTTCTCTCCTCTGGCCCTCAGGGTAGCAGTCATCTACCGCCCACCGGGACCAACCTCCCAGTTCTTTGACCACTTTGCTACCTGGCTCTCTCACTTTCTGTCTTCTAATCTTCCATGCCTAGTTCTCGGGGACTTCAACATTCCCATTGACGATCCTTCCGCCCCTGCTGCCTCCAAACTTCTTTCACTCACGTCCTCCCTTGGACTCACACAATCCTCCCTCCTCCCTACCCACCGCGATGGTCACGCTATTGACCTTGTCTTTTCCAACCTCTGCTCCATTTCTGAGTTCAACTGTCGCCCTTTCCCCATCTCTGACCACCACCTTCTCTCTTTCAACCTATCTGGACTTCCTAAACACCCTGCTCCCCACCCCGCACACACACTCGCAGAAATCTACAGGCTGTGGACCCCCATCAATTCTCCAACCTACTTCACCACCTCCCTCATACCTCATCCTTCACCTGCCCTGATGCTGCCACTAATCACTACAACACTACGCTTATCTCTGCTCTAGACACTCTTGCTCCTCTTCGACTCTGTAAGGCCCCACGCCGCCAGCTTCAGCCCTGGCACACCCTCCAGACTCGCTACCTGCAAAGATGCTCCCGCACCGCAGAGCGTGCCTGGAGGAAATCCCGCTCTGAAGCTGATTTTGTTCACTTCAAGTTTATTCTCCCGTCATACACCTCTGCCCTCCACTTGGCCAAACAATCCTTCTTCTCATCTCTTATATCTACGCTGTCCTCCAACCCTAAACGGCTCTGGTCCACCTTCAACACCCTCCTCTACCCACCTGCACCTCCCCCCTCAGCTGCCTTCAGCGCTCAAGACCTGGCAGACTACTTCCTCAGTAAAACTTTAACTATCAGAAGCAACATCCCAACACAAGATAGTTATCTGCCACCTCCACTCCCACAGGTCCCATCTGCCACCCTCTGCCGCTTCCTCCCAACCACTGAGGAGGAAGTCAATTCCTTATTGTCCTCCTCACATCTCACCACGTGCCCGCTCGACCCCATTCCCTCACATCTAATTCCTCCCCTCTCCTCCTCCCTCACCCCTGCTCTCACACACATCTTCAACCTATCTCTCTCCACTGGCTCCTTTCCATCCGCCTTCAAACACGCGCTAGTTACCCCTTTACTAAAGAAACCATCCCTAGATCCCAACTCTCCATCCAACTACCGTCCTGTATCCCTGCTTCCCTTTACCTCTAAGCTCTTAGAAAAACTAGTCTTCAACCGCCTCTCCATCTTCCTGTCCTCCAATTCCCTACTTGACCCCCTGCAATCTGGCTTCCGTCCCCTACACTCAACTGAAACTGCCCTCACCAAAGTCACCAACGACCTCCTAACTGCTAAAAACACGGCCACTATTCTATTCTCATCCTGCTTGACCTCTCGGCTGCTTTTGACACTGTTGACCACCCCCTCCTTCTACTGACCCTCAACTCTCTGGGTCTCGGTGACACTGCACTTGCTTGGATTGACTCCTATTTATCCAACAGGTCCTTCTGTGTGTCCTTTGCTGGTAACTCCTCCTCCTCATTGCCTCTATCTGTTGGTGTACCTCAAGGCTCTGTCCTTGGTCCTCTGCTCTTTTCCATCTACACCTCCTCCCTGGGCAAAATCATCAACAGCTTTGGCTTTAATTACCACCTCTACGCTGATGACACTCAGATCTACCTCTCTACCCCTGATCTCTCTCCCCCTGTCCTTTCCAAAGTCAGTGACTGTTTATCTGGCATCTCCTCCTGGATGGCCTCCCACCACCTAAAGATCAACATGTCAAAGACTGAGCTCCTACTTATTCCTCCCTCTAATGCCGCCCCACCTCCTGACTTCTCGATCACGGTGGAGGGTATCACCATCTCCCCATCAAACCAAGTTCGCTGTCTTGGAGTTACACTTGACTCTGCTCTTTCCTTCATCCCCCACATCAAGTCTCTTTCCTCCTCCTGCCGATACCAACTGCGTAATATTTACAGAATTCGGCCATTTCTTACCGCTGTCGCCACAAAACAACTCATACACGCCCTGGTAATCTCCCGACTCGACTATTGCAATAATCTCTTATCTGGCCTCCCTCTGTCCCACCTCTCCCCCCTACAATCCATCCTGAACGCCTCCGCCAGGCTAATTCACCTCACCCGCCGCTCTGTCTCTGCCGCTCCCCTCTGCGAGTCCCTTCACTGGCTCCCCATCCACTGCAGAATTAAGTTCAAAATCCTTATCCTTACCTACAAAAGCCTCACTAACTCAGCTCCCCACTACCTGTCCTCACTAATCACCAAATACACCCCAGCCCGCTCCCTAAGGTCAAACAGTGACCTACGCCTAGCTTCTCCCCGCATCACCTCTTCCCATGATAGACTGCAGGATTTCTCACGCGCAGCCCCCACTCTCTGGAACGCTCTCCCTCGTACTGTCAGACTTCCCCTAACTTCTCTTCCTTCAAACGCTCCCTGAAAACATTCCTATTTAGGGAAGCCTACCACCCAACTCACTGACGCAACCATCAATCACTCTCACCTTACAGTCCTCTCCTCCTGTTTCCAACCTCAACCCTCCCAGATTGTGAGTTCCTACGGGAATAGGGCCCTCATCTCCTCCTGTACTGTTTGTCAAATGTTGTTCAATGTATTGTAACCCTGTCTATACTGTGCTTATTGTACAGCGCTGCGGAATATGCTGGCGCTTTATAAATAAAGAATAATAATAATAAAAACTAAACCCTATAAAAATCCCAAGTTATGCATCCGATCGTTAACCCTTTTGCTACCATGGTTGAGTTTACTCAATGTTGTTCAAAAGCTCCTGCGTGAGCTCAACATTGAGTATACTTAATCTGGTTGTATACTGGAGCAATGCAAATTAATTTAAATTTACTGTAAATGGGCTCCAGAATGTGCCCAAAAATTTCCGGCATCTTGGACATGTCATCCAAGGTGATGAAGCTATATGAACAGCTAGGGCTTCCGTTTTTTCCTTCAAGGAAATACATATTCCCTGCTGCATTACTATACATGTAGCGCTATTTGGGCACCGGGGGAACCCTCTGCCTATCAAATACTCTCACCGTCTCTAAAATGTATTTTATGAAGGGTACATTAATTTTAACAATGTGTACAAAGAAAAGTTGCTTTCCATGAACCCACTGGGTCCTGGCAGTGTTTTTTGGGAAACAATGTGGTAGTGAAGGGATTAAAGAATCCATTAAGTTCCATCCATTGAGTTTTAATGTGGATAAGTGCAAGATAATGCACCTGGGGCATAAAAACCCAAGGGCTGAATATAGAATATTTGATACAGTCCTAACCTCAACATCTGAGGGTTGGGATTTAGGGGTTATTAGTTCAGAGGATCTAAGGGTAAGTAGTCAATGTAATAGAGCAGCAGGAAATGCTAGCAGAATGCTTGGTTGTGTAGGGAGAGGTATTAGCAGTAGGAAAAGGGAAGTGCTCATGCCACTGTACAGAGCACTGGTGAGACCTCACTTGGAGTACTGTGTGCAGTACTGGAGACCGTATCTCCAGGAGGATATAGACATCTTAGAGAGAGTTCAGAGAAGGGCTACTAAAATGGTGTACGGCTTGAAGGAGAAAAGTTACCAGGAAAGGCTTAATGATCTTAACATGTACAGCTTGGAAAAAAGACGAGACAGAGGAGATATGATAGAAACATTTAAATACGTAAAGGGAATCCACAAGGTAGAGGAAGGGAGTATATTTAAAAGGAAACAAAGTAGCAAAACAAGAGGACATAGTCTTAGATTAGAGGGGCAAAGGTTTAAAAGTAACATCAGGAAGCATTATTTTACTGAGAGGGTGGTGGATACATGGAACAGCCTTCCAGTAGAAGTGGTAGAGGCCAAAACAGTAATTGAATTTAAGCAAGCATGGGATAGGCATAAGCTATCCTAAATAAAAGATAAATCCAGGTAAAGTATCCATGTAATTGGGCAGACTAGATGGGCCAAAAGGTTCTTATCTGCCCACATTTTCTATGTTTCTATAAAAGTAAAAAAATAAATAAAAAATAAATCACTTGCACCCGAAAAAAAACAAACCCAAAACATTTTAATGTTTATTTTAACAAAATATATATATATATATATATATATATATCTTACTAGGGTTGTGGTGAAGGGCAAAATTTGATGAAAAGCCTCCAGGCAATAACCAACAAGGTTTATTATTACAGAAGCCATTTGCACATCACAGCAATTCAAAGAACTGCATCAGAGAGCTCCTGCGCTACATTCCCCATATGCAGCAAGGAACTCTGGGTAAGACCTGCAAATGACGTCTGGCTCACTTTTTTGCATCCTGGGTCATATACAGTATATATAGAAATTTCTCCACATTTCTTAATCATTTCTTGATCTTTTCACTTAACCCAGATTTTGGGTATTAAATTCACAGGGCAGACCATGGGTATGAAGAAACTAATGGCAGTTTCAGCAATGTTAAAATATTCACTTGCATTTTGCACGGCATTTATTTGTTATTAGGACTTAAATAACTCTAAATAGGTTTTACTTATCTATCCATCACACTCCATTAATATTGAGCCATCACTGATCCTTTACATAAATCAGTTATGTACATAATTGTGTTTTTCAACATTAGGCATGGTGAGAAGAGTCACAGGGAGCCTGTGAAATAAAGCCTAATGAAAGAAAATATTATATTCAGTCTGCTTATTGAAATCAACATAATGTGGAAGGGCCCTTCTCTGACATCAGATTGTGTATTGTCACTGAACGATCGTAATATTTTTTTACACGTTCGGTTTCCGTTTGTCTTGGGCCTAGTCCTTATTGCCTCTATTATTTTATGTGTAATTTTATTTAATTCACAAATGTTGGTTTGTAAATAATATTTTAATAATTATTTAATGGTATTTAATAGTAAAAGAGGTAATAAAAATATAGATGGGGTCTTCCTATTTATCTTTTGGAGTACAGTATGTGCAACAGACCTGGCAGCACTAGGGGTTGTCGCAACTCTATGCAGGGTTCATATTGGATGCCATTCTTTACGCACTGCATGGCCACTCACAACAGTGCTACTTGACTTAAATCATCGAGTTGTACCGCTTAGTATTGGCTTTGCTATTCGTGTAAGGATTCATACAGAACCCAGGACATACTTGAAAATGTGAGAAATCTCAAAGTATCCTTCCTGGTAAAATACTTTTATAAATAAATACCGAATAATATATTGTCCCTTGTCATCTTTGGTTTCATGAATGTGGCAATGACTGTCTCCAATTTCTCCAGTGACTGCGTGGTACCAAGTCTTTATCCGGTGGGCAGCTTTGGGGATCAAAGAAATCAAATGCATGAAAATCCCTAAAACAGTGATGTCAAACTACGGTGGCCCCAGATTTTTCTCAACCACAACACCCATGCTGTAATGGGCGCTATGGCGCTTATCCCAGATCAGCGTTGTTTGGATCTTTATAAACAGATTTCTATAGTACGAAAAGCAATGAAAACTGCAATACCTTGTATCCCAAGCCAGGGAGGTAATACACGATTCAGAATACCACTCAACCCCAATTGGTTTTGGGACCAAGAGACTGTTGAGCGAAAACACAATAACTCTATTCACATTGATCTCTTGACTGGATACATGAGCATAATGTGGTACAAGACAGATACAATTAATCATATGTTTACAATCAGAGAGTGTGTTACAAGGTCTGTAATAGAGGCTTGTTCTTAAACAGGTTGTTTGTGGGGTTGGTGAGTTTTGCATCATGCAGGGCAGTCACACAATCAGAGAACATGTGATTAAGGCTGCAACCAGGATAAATACTCAACAAACAACTGGAGCGGTAAGTAGGTCTCTCGACCTGGCGGGCAGACACACAATCTGAAGCCTTGCGATTAGGATTGAAGCCAGATTGGGTGTTCAACAGAGACTTAAGGCGGCAGATAGGTTTCACAACGTGGTGGGCAGACCCCCAAACGATACGCAGAATATCGCACAGAACACACATACATGGGAATAAGCAAGAGAATCGTCGATAGGCAAACAAGGTCAAAACGTATGCAGGGTCCTTGTACAAGCAAGTCGGCAACTGGGTAAATCAAACACACTGATACTAGATACAGCAGGCAATGTGGGAAATATACTCCACGTCAGGGCGACGGGCAGATACTCGCTCCCTGCTTTTAAGACCAGCGGCTCCGCGTGACCACGCCAAGCCCCGCCCCCTCAGACGCAGATCGGCCATTATTTACTCCTGGCACCAAGCCAGCCACCGACGTCGCCGAGTGCCCAGACCCCCCAGACAGCACCGCGGGGCCCGAGGGCGTAACACATGCTTACCTGACCATCTATCCTATTCATAGATTTCTGGGAGTTGTAGGCCATCAACATTTGAGTATCAACAATACAAGTAAAAGGTGTAGCGCTTTCAATGTTCTATCTGTAGCGTGAAGACTTTCAATACCGTTCTCCAAATATACAGATCTTTTATAGTCCTGTAGCGCAGGCTACTTGAACGTGTGTGTATTGTGGTGTTTCGTACTATAACCCAGGCTTTGGACAGAGATATGCAGCCTGTCACAGCTGTGGGGGATTTTTCCCCCCTCCCTTTTCCCTTTCTCTTCACTGGCAAAGGAAGTTGTTTAAGACAGGAAGATGCAAAGGATTCTGGAACATGTTGTTTCAATTACAGAGGGCCTAATGCAATTTGTCAGGAAGAGAACTACACCTCCCAGCAGTGCCTAGGGGAAGGCGTTTTCCAAGAAGGGAGTGCACGTGCAGAGCAAAGAGAAGTGAGAGAGGGCGAGACTGTGGAGGTGGATGGTCCGGTGTTGCAGATTGTGCATGCAGCTGCCCTTGTGCGTTCAGCGAAGGATGGATCCAGCTGCCCTCACGTGTTGCCAGTACCAGTAGATTGTGAGTCTGGCTGTCCTTGTGCATCAAGTGAAGAAGGGGTCCGTCTGCCTTCGTGTGTGTTCCAGTGACAGAGGGAGCGACCAAGTACATTCAGTGGAGAAGAAATCCAGCTGTCCTCGTGCTTCCCGCGGAGAGGGATCCGGCTGTCCTTGATTGACTCCAGCGCTAAGAGATAGTGATTGAGCTACCGTCCAGTGAAGAAGGGGTGAGCGTATCAAACGGAGAGAGAGGTATTCAGCCATTCTGCTGATATTGCTAACTTTATTGTCTGGCCTAGTTCTACTGTTGCAGCTAAAAGGAGGATCGCTGCAGTTACAAATCTTGTTGTTTTGTGACACTTTGTGAAGATTTCTTTCTCACTTTGTGGAATACAAATATTGTTTCATGTTAAAGGTACCCAACAATATAAGTCAAGGGCCCCACCGCTGGCAGTCTTGAATGCTTGTGTAATATCCACTGGCCAGTGGTTAGACAGAAGGTACAAGGTTTAGATAGGTTAATGATATCGGTTACGTTGATTATTGTCGATAATCTAACTGCATTTTAGTATGGTAAAGATTGCTGTCTCGTTCATTCATCATTGTGTCGAATAGTGATGCTGAATTAACTCTTTCAATACTGTTATACTGTTGATTACTTTGTCGTACAAAGGGTTTGCTCGCTAGTCCTAATAAACCCCTTTTTATTTATTGGTATTACTTGGTGCCGAAGGTGGAGGTGGGTAATCACTGGAGTGAGACAGCAGGCCCGTCAAAATCAGCGGCTCTCGAGGGAGTGGCGCTACAGTCCCTTCTGTGGGTTCCTCTTCCTCCTCCAATTATCCTCAGAAAGAAAAGAAGGAACATCATAGTGCAACCAATAAGGATTATGGTGGCTTTTAAAGCTTGTTCTCTCTCATATTGAAAAGCCACCCCTGGCTCCAGTATGCACATCTCTGGGCTATTTGTCAGCCGCCCAATGGTCTCACTAGTACAGCACATCCCTCCCAACCTTAAATAAACAAGGTAGATACTATAGCAAAGACTGTGATTCTCAAGTGGATATATACCCAAAATAGGATACACTCCCGTGGTGTAGGACCTTCCTTAGATCCTGAGGCCATTTGAGTATGTCGTAGTTTGACATCCCTGCCCTAAGGGAATGTAGACCCTGTGTTTGTTACATAGTGTATGTGGCTGGGTGTTTTAAAACAGAAGTGGAGGACAGCAACAGGAGATAAGAGGATGGAAACAGGAAGGAGGTGGTTGACAGTTGCTTTAAACTCCTTAATAAACCATTTCACCAAAACCTTTATCTAGCTGGTGACTCCATTACTTTTGCACATCTACAAGGATGTTTCCAGTGTGTTTTTGAATCCATTTCACAAATGGGTTGCTTTGAAGGGAATAGGTCTTGTTACTTGGTGTACAAGAAACTGGCCTGGACTTGTGCTACTGTGCACGTACCAACCTACCAAAAGATAGTGTAGAGAGGTGTTGCCCTAACAGACAAAACCAGAACCCTACAAAACTAGGATAAAACATATACAAGTCCTTGCAATAGGTAGGTCAAAGCAAAAAGCCATAGTCAACACAAGTCAAGGTCAGAAAAGTAGAGAGACATTTTAACAGAACAATCTGTGAGATACATGGAGTCTAGACAAAAGCTGGGTCAGGAGCACACAAAGCAGGATAAATGATCTAGGTTGATAACTAAATGACAGAAATAAAATCAAGTGGAAACAAGAAAAGTCGGTCATGCTGGATGGGTCCTCTTAAAGAGTCAATTTTATTTGGAATACGGAGTACAAGAATTCATCGATTCGCCCATTTAACCGGCACGCTTTTCTGCTTTCCATTTGACCATTTTGGGGGCTCTTGGTGGCCAGGTCTTTGCTTTGTGGAACCTGGATTGGATCTTCAGCAACATATGACGCATGTCTGCTGTCACGTTTGAATGTCTGATTGTAAAGAAATAAAATCAAGATCCCACTTATGGTGGACCAGGCAAAAACCACAACAGGGCACAGGACTTGAGACACCAGTAAGTACTGTATATTTAGGGAACAACACTTTTATCCTTCTGGGGTGTCACGCCACGTGTCATTAGGTGGATGACACGGAGGCGTAGCTCAGATGACGCATGCGTAAATTTGTATAAATTTTAGAGCTGTAACAACGTACTGTGTCATCGACACAATCAGCAGTGAGAGAGATGATGCAAGGATGATTAGGGACCCATGTCAACGGCCAGGACTAATGCAATCTTGGAGCCTGGGGGACAGAAGTATTATAAGTGTTATATATTTGAGTATGTGGTACATGTACAGAAACCCCTACCTGATGATTCAAGAGTTTACTTGATTATTTGCTTGAAAACAAATTCCCCTTTTATGATACCCCAAGGTGAGTGAAATGAAATGAATTGAAATGGTATCTAGGCTGCAGTCACACTTAAACTATAGTCTCGATAGCTTTTATTTTGCTTTTTTTTCTCCATTTATTTATTTTACTAAACAAAAACGTTACCCAAAATGTTTTGTTTCACACTTTTGTTAAGGGGCCAATAAGAGTTCTGTTCATGAGAAAATCTTCCGACCAAACTGTTGTAACACCTTGCGTTTCTAAACCATAATTCATAATGTTTTTTATTTTCAATGTTAAGTATATTATTTCCCCCCGACAAAAAAAATACTATTTTCTTTTTAAAATCTCTTCAACCGCTGCATCGAGGGCTATAAAAATAAAATATAAAGTGAAATGATCGCGATCTATTTTTCTCCTCTCGGCTTTGTAATGTTATTCATAGCTTCGAGAGCATTATTGGGCTGCAGTGAATTAGGATTCCCAACTAATATTTCACTTTTCCACTCGTCTGTTAGGGAACACATATCTCGGCCTGCATCTCCGTTATCTGGTGTTTTCAAAGACAGCACCTTGAATGCTACAAGACTCTGCGACTGTTAAAGAATTGGAAGTCACCGGCGCTAAAGGAACTTCTCAATGTACTGCAGCTCAATCGATCCATTCGTTGTCAAGATTGACAAATAAAAGATGGCTCCATCCCGCTTTAGAAACACGTCAAGCAGTTCCGGAGTGTCGTTCTGCAAGATAGAAATGTACTTCAGAGAACGTGTGAGAGAATTGAGCTCCCTCTTCAAACAGCCAGTTATTTTCCACTTTTTTCAATATTCTCATAGAGATCCTGCCCTTCAGGCTCTCCTTGAGGCTTTGATTTGTGATTATTGCCATTTATTAATCAATTTACACATAGGAAAGGTTACAAAGAGCTAGGTAAATGCAGAAAAGGGTAAGAGAATTCTGCCTGAGGGTTTATCAGCAGTTACACAATGCAGAACAGAATTTCCATCATGCAATGATAGGTAGGTTCCACCACAACTCCAGTGACCACCTTATCCCAAGAGTGAAAGAAGAAGCAGACCAGGCCATCCAGTTTAGGATGTGGAGGGCCTAGTCCAGTTTTTTTGTTCTGTGGGTTTATAAGCATCGGCACCACCTTAATATAATGAGGTGCTCAATGAGCTTCAATCTAAAACCTGCATAGAATGAATGACGAGTGAACCACGGAGCGAACTAAGCTGATCTTTATAGAATATGATAGTCATGATGGGAATACAGGTTCATTTGTGAGCAAGGGTCTAGTCCTAATAAAATAAGTGCAGGAACGCTCCTAGGTTTCTGCTCCCCAATTAACGGTTTGCACGTCACACTTGACCTACCACCCCACGCTCAAGTTTGTTAAACATTAAATATAATGAGAAGCTGGGTTTAGGGAATCTGTTAATTACAATAATTAAAATATATTTCTGGTGACCCAATGAAAAATATGATTGAAACCTCATAAAAGATTTTCAGTGAGTGGACAAAAAGGGGACTCCATTACTCCAGAAAAAATGTCCCAAGAGTTCCTGTTCAATATGACTCCTTTTCGTGAACAATAAAAAGATGTGGAGAGGGTTGTGTATCAAAAAGAAAGAATCATGGCATATAAATTCAACCTGAAGTATTTTACCAGTTCGATTAGGACATTCAACACAAGTGGTTCCAATTAAATCAACCACAACTGCTTTATAGAACAAAAAAAACTGCATGATTGTCAAAAAGTACTTTGAATTCTTCTCTAATTTGCCGTTTTTTCTAGTACAGAAAGGCTATTTCTATCATGATCCGAGTGATCGAATTAACATATAAAATACTTAATGGGTCCCCAATAAACTTACCCGATGTGCCAATTCGGTTGACCGTGACTAATGGGAAGCAGATTTATTTTGATCGTTTATGTGATTTCCAGATAGATAAATTGCAATTAGTTTCTCTTCCTGGAAACTGCGATCAATATATTTGTTAATTCACCTAATAGTTATCGATTGAGCTTTTGAAGACAATGCTGTAGCTTCATGGGTCTGTCAAAGAGTCGGAATAGTACGAAAAGGCAACTGATCATCTGAGCATTCTAGAAAAATATCTATTTGTATGGTTAAAACCATATATATAGCATTATTGCAAACAGAGTCGCTAATGATATCACAATGGCTGAGCTATTTTTCGAGATACTTAGGGCAATATTACATTCCGATCAAGATCTCTACTCCAGCAGAGCAGAGAACCTTCTCTACGTCTCTATTAGAGGAATAGGTTGAAGGGGAAAATTATCTCCTCAAAGTAAGTGACGTACTAAATGACTTTTGGGATAGATCTGCACATTGTGTGTTCTCTGTCACAGGAACCCATGTCATTATACTGTTCTGTTCCAATTTCACTCATCCCTGCGTAGACTTCAGCCCTAGACTAAGATGAATTGCGATTGTAATGGACTTTGAACATGAAAGAAAAGAGCAACTTCGTCTATAGACGTATTGGCGACCTTTTAACGTATGATTTTAAAGGGATGAATTATTAGTAATCCCAAGACACAAAAATCATTTGCAACTCTTCTAACGAGGCACCGGTTCCTGATAAAAAATTTTTTATTGTCTACTTGCATTGAAGAAATATATTTTTGCAGGTTTGCATTTTAAAAAGGTAGTTGCTGGACATTGGTTTCAATTTGCAGCAATCAAAGAACATAGGAGAGTTTCTATTTTTAAATGTGATGAGACAGGGATTGATGTCATATGCAAATAGCCGAAAATGGATATTAAACTACAACCTCCTGTTGTGATGACCAAGTGTCTCTGTCCCTCCCATGTCTATTACCCCATCACACCCAATGGGAAGGAGGTTGCGTGGTACATTGGCATGTGCACCCCACACTTTATTAATATTTATTGAGATTTTAGAACACACAGAGAAAATAGTGTAAAAACGTAAATGCTCAGGTATTTCAATAACAGCACATTTAGCATGATAAAGAATGCACACAAGAATTTCTCCAATCCAGTGAGATTGTGAGATATGTCCTCCTATGGGGAGGAACAGGAGTCGGAGAAAACATTTTTAGGGAAGGGGTAGGCTGCTTCTAATTGGGTGGCATTCACTCATAAATCAGAAGGCCATGGAGTTGGTCACATTGGCAGGTTCACTCCAGGTCAAGCAGGACAGTCAGAGCTGTGTTAAACAGAGCATGGCTCACTCAAGGCAGGTCCTTTATACTACCACCCTCAGGAGCAGTAACAGGAAGGAATGGTAAATTTCAAATACCCATCACCTTCAAAACAAGAGTTTTTCTCTCCCACCAGTCAGCTTGTGTATAGCAGCAATAATGTAGACCAAGCCTCCTCGACCGTGGAGGCCAAACAAAGTAAGCCATCTCTCTGCACAAGTAGAAAGCTGAATGCAGCCTTCCGATTGTGTACCCCGTGGGAATGGAAGAGGATGGTAACTTATTTGAATCTCTATCTTGCAACCAGGACTAGAAATGGTAAGTCCGTGTAAATTGTGTCATCCATGGATTCAGAATATTCCCAGTAGGGACATTTTCCACAGTGTTCGGGAGCCTAATTTGAGTAGAGATATCTTGGGTCGTCAATGGGGCTTCAGTGGAGGCTGTCACCACTTTATGACCACCAGGCAGTAATAGAAGAAGAAGAGTGCTAGGCAAGTCGAAGACATGCAGAGAGAGGTCAGCATCACTTAGACTTTCATGAACACCTCTGATACAATTTTCCTTCAATAATGAGCCTTTAGGCTCATCATCGGGGCCCTCAACCTACCCCAACTTCATGTTGGCAACTTGCAATGAAGTCAGATGCACTTCCAGTCAAGATGACTGCCATTCCACCTAGTCCATCGGTCTCACTTCAGGGAGGAAACCTGAGACATGACTGCCAGAGGGTTGAATGTGAACACAGGACAGCTAGGGAAACCAAGGCAATCTATAAATTACCAGGTTAAAATATGGTTCAATGACTCACAAAGTGATAGATTGCAGGAGTTCTGCAGTAATGCCGCCGCTTGCTTAGGTATCCAGACACACCTCACACACATCTATTAACAGCCATATTCACTGGTCAGGTGTAGAAGCTGGGGGTTAACATCAAAATAGCTGCCCAGGCACAATTTAAACCCAGCAGCCAGTTTCCCTTTATGGGATATGGCCCCAGCTGTGATTTTATTGTTTACAGTGGCAGCTGGCTAACAAGAGCCGTCGTCCACCTCTTATCCCATGCGTCCCCAATGGACATACATGCCTTGATTCAGGGCGTTCATAATTTAATGCCTGAAATTCAGGCAAAATAAATCACTATTGCTATTCGGACGAAAGGAATCGAACACAGAACATACTTTATCTATAGAAATCACCGAAAAATAGCATATTTTATACAATAAAAAGCATTGAAATTGAAAAGACTTTCCTAAAGAATAAAAGATTAATTAGAAGTTAGAAAAGAAAATTGTATTTGAAAGGATGACAAATGTTAGAATGCCAAGGCCAGCTTAGAGGTGCTCAGAATTATAGATATTATTTTCCATAAAGTATTGTGTGCACGCAGAATAATTCGCTTTCAATATTGATAAAACTAATTAAGCTTCATCCTTTGTCTCATATGAATAAAGCTTCAATATGTATTTGTGTGTTTATTTCTACTTTTGGTTTATAGAACTGTGCATCACAGCTACATAATACGTAATGTCACATAACGCAGCGTGTCATGCTCTTAATCTCAATGTCTCCTTCCTGGTAAAATACTTTGCAAATAAATAATAAAATGTGACAAAAGGGACTTATAGTCTGAAAACAGCACTTCTTGATTCAATATTTTTTTTTGGGGGGGGGTTCCCATTCTTTGAGGTCTCTCCTCCCTCCCAAAGTGTGTTTATTTTAAAATTAATTTCCAGCATGAGCAATAAACGTACACACAGACTGAACTGCTCCTTACCCTCTGCGCCCCTAACCAAGCATCAAGGTATCCAGTGCGTCTTTTCTGGAAAAATAGGTGGGGGTACTCTCACGCCCGGGGATAAAACTGATTATTATGTCTATTTTCATGTACTAATAAACAATAGTTGTAGTTCACTTAAAGGAAGACACTATAAAAGGGAACCATATTTTGTAATACTGTGTTCCTTTAAATGAACTTTAACTATTGTTGTAACCCTATGGGGGTTATCCACTAAGTACCTCTGTTGCAAGAAAAGTCTGTATTGCAGTGCAGTTAACGTTTTTTTTTTTTTTGCAATGCTGGCACTGAGTGGATAATTCCCTAGCATTTGTGAGAACCACAGCAATGAAACTCAGTTTTGCTGAGTATGTATGAACTCCACAGCAATAAAACTCACAGTAATGCGTAGTGTGTATGAGCTCCACAGCAATAAAACTCACAGTAATGCGCAGTGTGTATGAGCTCCATAGCAATAAAACTCACAGAAATGCGCAGTGTATACATGAGCTTCACAGCAATAACACTCACTACCGCCTTACAGTGCCAGCTCCTCTGATCACACGCTTGCCTGACAATCCGCAGCTCTGGCAGATGTGTGTAAATATGCTGCACCCCCCTACCCATGCTGTTCAAAGTTTCAGTGGCTGCAGAGAGGGGGAGCAGCTCTCCCTTGTCACTTACTAGAGGAAGGGGGTTATCAGTCCCTTCATACACTCCTGACAATCGGAAGCGTTCAGGAGCAACATAAGCTGCTGAGCACTTCCGATTCTCTGCCTGCCACTGCAGGAGGAGGGAGGAGCATCATGCTCTCTCCTGTTAGTTCTGGCTGGTGGTGAGGTGCCGGTACTGAGTGGTGAGGTGCCGGTACGGAGTACCCCCTGAAAAAAAAGCCATAAAGGTATCCAGGAAAAAAAGTGTCATCTGCGCTCGTTTCTATGTGTTCCATGTACAACAAAAATGAGGTTTTTGTTTGTTTCAATGGCCATTGCAACGTAAGCCCACTCGCCACTTCAAGGCACCTCTTTAGAGTGGGTACCTAACAATTGTGACCAAAAGGCCGCTCTACTGAGCAGCTCCAAGCCCCTCCAGCTGCTTTTCAGCGAAGGAGAGGCAAAGATGGTGGCTTTTATTTATACACGCACCAAACACTTCCCATTTGGGATCAAAAACAAAAACATGGAAAGAGGAACAGCTGCAGAACGACGGACTGGTGTTACAAGCATGATATACATAAATACAGAAAAAATGGCGTCGCGCCCATACTCACTTATTTTCGGAGGGGCAGCAACTGCCAGGAGTAACAGCCCAGTCAATGCATAAAACATAACAAGGGAAAAAAGTGTCATCTGCGCTCGAGCGCAGATGACACTTTTTTTCCTTGTTATGTTTTATGCATTGACTGGACTGTTACTCCTGGCAGTTGCTGCCCCTCCGAAAATAAGTGAGTATGGGCGCGACGCCATTTTTTCTGTATTTATATAAAGGTATCCAGGATCCATCATGCAGTCCACTATTTTTGACCATATATTCTTGACCGCCATATCTTTGCAATTGTATTTTATGTCTGCCTTTATTTTAAATCTCCCTTCTTTTCTGTCAGAAAAAAACTTCTGTTCCTCCCCCCTTCATACATGGTAACACAATGTGCTTTTTCACATAACCTTTTTCACAGCACACACACACAGACTGAACTGCTCCTTGCCCTCTGCTGTCCCACCCAACCATCCTCATCCACTCTCCCACCTAGGGCAGGTCCCTAATTTTAGGTCTCCTTTCCAGCTGTCTCCACTTCTCCCTCTAATTACTCTCACTAAGCACAGGCTTCTGGTTCTTCCCATGCTGCCCTGCCAACCATCTTCACATTCCCTCTGCTCCCATCTATCTCCCCTACCCCAGTCCCTTAGATTGTAAGCTCACGGGATGTCTGACTGCACACTTGGTTAAGTGCTGTACTACCTGGACAGTTATCCTTCGACAGGGCTGGACCGAGACCTAAACTCAGCCCTGGACTTCATCAGACTGGCCCACTTTAAATATGCAAACACCCACAAAAATTGTATATAAACCAACTGGATCGCTCAACCAATCACTGTACAGATATCGAAATTGCTGCTGAGCGATTGGATAAAGCATCGCAGCTGCACTGAGGTTGCATGCGCCCCATATCTTAAGGTGAGGCGGGTGCACAGCGGGTCTCACCGGCACTGTGGCCCCAATCTGAGACTGTGGCAGACTGCGTTTTACAGATGGTGAGGATGTTCTCACCTCACCTATTAAGGGAAGTGCAAGCTTCATGGTGAACCAGCACTCAAACTGGCCCACTGAGCCATCGGCCCACCGGGTATCTCCCTGTAGTCTCTATGACCAGTACATGCCTGTCCTTCAGGCAGGGTCATCTCTTCATCATGTATTATGTGCGTCTCTTTGTGCTCTACTATTGTAAAGTGCTGCGGAATATGCTGGGGCTGTATAAATGCCTGCAACTATTTGAAATATCTATTTTCTGCTTTCTCTTCCCTTAAAATTACTATTATTATCTTTTTCAATTATCTTTTTTTAGTTTAGCTTTAAAGGGACAATCTACACATCCTGACTACTTTAGGCTAGGGTCAGACGAACGCATTTTTCGCGTCGTCCGTGAAAAAGTGCTTTCGAACGAATGGACGTATTTTTTCACGGAATACGCGATAGCGGTCATACGATGCACATTTTCGTCCGTGATTTTGTACGGATCATCAATAAACCACTTTTTTGCGTCTGGACGTTATGTTGGCCGGACATGAGCAGCGTCTGACGTCTCCTAATCACACACACATGCCGCTAGCGGATGCAGCGCACTCTGTACGTCAGTACTAGCGGTTTCACGTTCTCGAAAAAATGCGTTCGTTTGCCCCTTCGTGCGGCCATTCTTCGTTTGCTGCCTGGCATTGTACGTCATTTGCTGCTAGCACGGCCGTGATTAAGTGCGGCTAAACGCACGTTAATACTGCGCTCGTCTGACCCTAGCCCTAACGTTTCGTTTTATGACCGGGGAGTGTGCCCAATAGGTTCACTTCAGGTAGGAAGGGGAGATCCTTTTTCAAAACTTCATTAATTAAAAAATTGGGGACCAAATCGCCTGCAATGATGAGCAGTCCCCCCAGATATGGAGCACTGGACTGGGGTGGGAGGTGAATCGCCAACAAACATCACTGACATTGCTGTTAAAGTGTTGTTCCCTCCTGGGTATCAAATACCATACCATACAATATCAATTCCATTTCTTTTTTTTTGTATAATGTAGAACTATAGTAACAATTGAATATGTGTAAGAAAAAGGTGCTTCAACCGATAATATATTATGATGACACGAAAAACTGCTTAAAAGGTATGCTGCCTAAACAGAACTTCTAAGTGAACAAAACCTACAAAATCAAGAGACACTATGGATGCAGTGGAAAACAAAACAACGTTCCAATGGCGCAATAAAACCAATAGTGATCTAAAGTGTGCGCATGCAAGTGCTCCAGTGTCATACAGAAAGTAAAAAAATACTTCTATTGCTTAGGGTTCGTCCTCCTTCACAGTTCGGAGGGCCTCAAACATAAAAACGCGCAAAAACATTATAGTTTAGTAGAAAATTTGTTACACAACTGAAGAATTACTAATGATTTCACACTCACATTCTAAGGAGCCTTAAAGAATGCCTGCTCTGGTTTAACAGCATCTTGTCAAAATAGAGAGTGACAGTTCCCTTCTTTCTCTGGAATCACTGTCACCGATGACCTCAAAGACAAAGAGACGGGACTCCCATAGTGCAAAGGGTCCTCATGTATATCATAACATGTATGAAAGAGGTAAACCACTTACCTTTATTGGAGTCTCAGCAATATAGGCTCATAGGTCTTCACGGTGATACTTTTGATGGTCAGTATTCAGCCTCTCAATGGTGGTCCCAATTACAGTTGCAAGAAAAAGTATGTGAACCCTTTGGGAGTACGTGGAGTTTTGCATGAATTGGTCATAAAATGTGCTCTGATCTTCATCTAAGTCACAACAATTTGAAAAACACAGTCTGCTTAAAATAAAACACAAACATTATCAGGGTTATCCAAAGAGATTCGAAAAGTCACCGCACGTTCGGTGACTTTTCGTTCAATTCGGTTCCTTTTGCCGATTGCATTTCGGTGACCCTGCGGTGTATTCAGCAAACACCACAGGGCCCCCGAATTGCAGGGAAAAGCTGCCGACAACCTGACGAAAACTAACCGAATGCAAGCTGAAAACAAGCAAAAACATCTGGATTAACCTTCGAAAAAGCCGAACAGGAGCCGAATCACACAGAGCCGAAGCAGCTGTGACGTAGAGGAGGCAGTGAATAAATTAGAAAAACCATTTGTATGAATCTGGGAAAATGAAACGCTGTTTGCAAAGAAACTACTGAGCGAAAATGTCTGAAATTTTCACAGGAGGTCCAGGGAATGATAATAAAGAGGGCTGTTACAAAAAAAATAAGCAAACTAAAAAAAAAAAATCGGACTTTTTAAAAAAAAAAAAAAAATCTGAAAAATGCTTAAAGTATCCTAAAAAATCTATGAATAAAGAGACTTTTTGCTGCAGAATTTTATAATGAACGGTTTATTAGATATTGAATTAAAACTGGAATATTTTTAACATTGAAGTCTATGGGATTCTCCTGAATAAATTTGCCGAATTAAACCACCGAATGGCAGGGCATTAGGGGAACCTTTCACTGCTGGTTTGTGTTCTCTGAATAGCCGAAGCATTGCTTCTCTATGGGGATTTCTCTGCCCTCGAACAGGAACCGAACAGGCACCGTATGTGCAGGCAATTCGCCAGGATTTGGCGAATTGCCTGCTCTCTGGATAGCCGAATGGTCAGGAAAGGTAACCGAACGCTGATTTTCAGCGTTCGGTTACCTTTCTCAAGCAATTCGGATCTCTTTGGATAACCCTGTATATGTTTTCATGTGTTTATTGAACATAGCATGTAAACATTCACAGTGCATGGTGGAAAAAGTATGTGAACCCCTAGCCTAATGACTTCTCCAAGAGCTAATTGGAGCCAGGAGTGAGCCAACCTTGAGTCCAATCAGTGTGATATTATTGGATGTTTTGCTGAAAGCTGTCCTGCCCTTTTAAAACACACACCAGTTTTGGGTTTACTGGTTTCAAGAAGCACTGCCTGATGTGAACCATGCCTCGCAGAAAAGAGATCTCAGAAGACCTACGATCAAGAATTGTTGACTTGCATGAAGCTGGAAAGGGTTACAAAAGTATCTCCAAAAGCCTTGATGTTCATGTGTCCACGGTAAGACAGACTGTCTACAAATGGAGAAAGTTCAGCACTGTTGCTACTCTCCCTAGGCGTGGTCGTCCTGTAAAGATGACTGCAAGAGCACAGCGCAGAATGCTTAATGAGGTAAAGAAGAATCCTAGAGTGTCAGCTAAAGACTTACAGAAATCTCTGGCACATGCTAACATTTTTGTTGACACATCTACAATAAGGAAAACATAAACAAGAATGGAGTACATGGGAGGACACCACGGAGGAAGCCATTGCTGTCCAAAAAGAATATTGCAGCACGTTTGAAGTTTGCAAAAGAGCACCTGGATGTTCCACAGCACTACTGGCAAAATATTCTGTGGACAGATGAAACCAAAATGGAGTTGTTTGGAAAAAACACACAACACTAACAGGATTATTCAGAGAGCGTGAAAAGCAGGAGAATGACTGGAGAATGAAAAATTCTAGGTCAAAATAGCCGATTTGGAAAGAGAGATGAAAGGAAGAATTTTTCTGGTCTGGCTATTTTGACCTAGAATTTTTCATTCTCCAGTCATTCTCCAATCATTCTCCTGCTTTTCACGCTCTCTGAATAACCCTGTATGTGTGGAGAAAAAAAGGCACAGCACACCAACATCAAAACCTCATCTCCACTGTAAAACATGGCGGAGGGAGCATCATGGTTTGGGGCTGCTTTGCTGCCTCAGGGCCTGGAAGGATTGTTGTCATTGATGGAAAAATGAATTCCAGAGTTTATCAAGACATTTTGCAGGAAAACGTAAGACCATCTGTCCGCCAACTGAAGCTCCGCAGAGGATGGGTGATGCAACAGGACAATGACCCAAAGCATACAAGTAATTCAACAAAAGAACGGCTTCAACAAAACAAAATACGACTTCTGGAGTGGCACAGTCAGAGTCCTGACCTCAACCCGATTGATGACCTTAAGAGAGCGATTCACACCAGACATCCCAAGAATATTGCTACACTGAAACAGTTTTGTGACGAGGAGTGGTCCAAAATTACTCCAGATCGTTGTGCAGGTCTGATCTGCAACTACAGGAAACGTTTGGTTGAGGTTATTGCTGCCAAAGGAGGGTCAACCAGTTATTAAGTCCAAAGGTTCACATACTTTTTCCACCCTGCACTGTGAATGTTTACATTTTCTGTTCAATAAAAGCATGAAAACATAGGTTTGTGTTGTATTATTTTAAGCATATTGTGTTTTTCAAATTGTTGTGACTTAGATGAAGATCAGAGCACATTTTATGACCAATTCATGCAAAACTCCACGTAATCCCAAAGGGTTCACATACTTTTTCTTGCAACTGTAGTATAAAGGCGATGGAGATGGTATAGCAAGGGATGGTACAGAACAGCTATGCAGGGATCTGCTGACATACGGACAGGTGCTCACTGCAGATATAATTGCAGGGTCTGTGGATAAGTCAGAGGCCTCACTGGAGAGCTTAGTCCAGCAGCAGAATCCTTTGGCGCTCCTGTGGATGTGACGTGCTTACTGTAACCTACTGGTGTCATGTGAACACAGGGAGGCTGAATGCTCAAGTGATGTGAGTGCATGGGGAATCAATGGATGCAGGAACTGTCCAGAGAGTCCTAATGTATAACTATATACTGATCAGCCACAGCATTGAAACCACTGACTGTTGAAGTGACCAACATGGATTACTTCACATTGGCCCCTGTAATGGGGTGGGATATATAAGATATCAAGTGAATAGTTACTTCTTGAATTTCATATGTTGGGAGTGGGAAAAATGGTCAAGAATAAAGCTCTGAGTGACTTTGACAAGGACCAAAGAGTCAGAGCATCTCCAAAACAGCAAGTCTTGTGGGGTGTTCCCAGTTTGCAGTGGCAAGTACCTGCCAAAAATGATGCAAATAAGGACAACTGGTGAACTGGAGTCCGAGTCACTGATGGATCTGGGAGCAAAGGCTAACCTATCTGGTCCGATCACACAGAAGAGCTACTGTACTTCAGATTGCTGAAAAACCTAAATGGTGACATGACAGAAACAAGTGTCAGAACAAATGTGCCAGCTACCTAGAGCTTATTACAGGCCACATACACCTTTTCATAGTAAGGATTTCCCTGATGTCAGTGGTCTCTTTCAGTAGGATAATGCACCCTGCCTCACTGCTAAAATTGCTCAGGGATGGCTTGAGAACAATTTCAAGGTGTTGCATTCAAATTCCCCAGATCTCAATCCGATTGAGCATCTGCTAGAACAATAAATCCGATCCATGGAGACCCCACCTCATAATTTACTGGACTTTAAAGGATCTGCTGCTAATGTCTTGGTGCCAGATACCACAGGACACGTGCAGAGATCTTTTGGAGTCCATACCTCGACACATCAGAACTGTTTTGGCAGCACAAGGGGGACCTACAAGATATTGGGCAGATGGTTTTAATGCTGTGACTGATCAGTGTATGTTCAATAACATTTTTCTTGTATACCGATGGAAACGTCATACACGGCAAAACTAAAACCTTGAGGTAATGTTACACAATACTTGAATACTTGAGTGAGTTTCACTCACTTTCTAAAGATACAACTGCCCTTTTCAACAACTTTCCAAAGAGATTCCAATGGATATTTCATTTTCTACCCAACATAAACAAGCTATGCAGCTGGTTTATCTTGTAAAAAATACCCACTGCCAGGTACCATCAGCACTATTTTACTAGAAATATACAATCAGCCCTACTACCTACACTACTATGCACTCAATCCTAATGATATGTTTCATATGTTTTATTTCATGCTGTTCTGAAATGACTATAATTTTACCCAGACGTTTGCTGCTTTCGGGAAAAAAAAAAAGGTAAGTCAGGCATGCGAGATAATGTTAAGTCTAAATATTTCAATGCCGAATTGATGCCCTTTGAGGTATTTCCAAAATAACACTAGAACCACGGGAAGAGTTATTGTTATTTGATTTTCTGCTTCACCATGTTAAGTGCTCTACAAGCAGCTGGCTGCGTTTTGTTATGTTAGGTAAGCGTAATTAGCAACTGCGCGCGCCGACCAGATGGGTCGCCCCATTGTGCAGGAGACACAAATTACTGCTCAACCATTGAAAATATAATTTGCTATTGTGTCGAGCTCAGAAATTACCTTTTATGTTAATTCTGGATTTGCCCTATATTTCAATAAAACAAAACGTTAGCTGGATTTCAAGCAGACCTTTCACCTGAAGGTGTGTCGGAACATTCGTGAATGAGATGTGATGCATTTTCTGTATTTGCATGCCAGAACATTTGTGACGGAAATTATGTAATCGTTCTGCAACCCTATAACCAAATCTGGTTTTCCAACTGGTCCAGGAAGAAGGAAGAAGGTACAATATTGGAATAAGTAACCGGAGAACATTAAGGTGTATACGTATCTGGTCAGCGCGAATTGAATCGCTCGGGATTCAGATGGCTTCCATAAAGGACATCATCCATATGGAAACATATGAGAAGCAGGACAAAATA
Organism: Leptobrachium leishanense; assembly: GCA_009667805.1. Taxonomy (NCBI): domain Eukaryota; kingdom Metazoa; phylum Chordata; class Amphibia; order Anura; family Megophryidae; genus Leptobrachium; species Leptobrachium leishanense. Next base: position 87,815,870 of record CM019074.1, on the reverse strand, counting down.
CAACATATAATGGTATAGTAAGTCACATACAATATATTGATGCTAAGTTACATACGATTTATCCACTCACAAATCTGGAGCCCTATCACTGGCTCTGAGTGGATGAGCGCATCCGTGTATATTTCGGAACTCTTCTCAGGTAACCCATACCTGATCAGAAAAGATATCTCACCACGGCAATAATATTACCATTTTCCCTTTTGTGTTAACCAGAGAAAATTAGCCAAAATAAATTATGCATTGGCCACTGAGGCGGATGATATCTTTGAATAATTCTGTAGGTTGACTTGTGGGTCCCCACTTAGGTGTCATGGCAGTTCAGCTTTACGACCGAATTAGGTCGATATGAGCATCACACATGGAATTTAGAGTTCTTGGGCCTATAATATGGAACTGTAGGGTTTCACTTATTAAAGCTATAATAATTACAGTATATAAATTAGGAAGACACTTGATTTAATATGCTTATATGGATGTGTTAGGAAAAAAAGAGGATGGGGATGGATGATAGGGGTTAACACATCCCTTCTCTTCAGTAGGTTGAATCAGCCTTTTGGATTAAACTGTGGAGGCCAGAAATGGGAAGAACACTCGGGTCACCATGATTATGTTAATTACACGACTGGTCATGGGATCCTACATTGTCTCTTTAACTTGATGTAGGGAAAACTAAAAAAAACTCTAAAATGATAGGTTAAACATCTGAACCGGTTACCTTTTAATACGGTTGTTCCTCTTCTTTTTCTTTGTATTCGGTCAATAACTTGTGCCGATTTAATCAGTTTCTCGTACGCCTATCCACTCACATTTTGTGGAGACAAGGCTGTGGAGCACAGAGTAATGATACTGACACCTCCTGTTATCTAAGCGTTCTCTTCTGCCTTTTTAATCTACTGATTCCCCAAGATGACATAGTTAAAGGGATACTACAGAGTGAAAATAGGAAGGGTTTGGAAACAGCGGGTTATACATTAACTCCTCCTGACTCCCTCCTCCTAGTTATATCCCTTTAATCCCCATAAAAACTGAGCTAAATCCGGTGCTGTCTCGCTCTGATCTCTGCAGGATATGACATGTTTCCAGCTCAGTATGCCACAAGCCAGCAGAGGGCCTGGGCTCTCCAGGCAATCCAGTGGATCTCAGAGAAGGAAGGCTTTATTATTATTATCCTTTATTTATAAAGCGACATCATATTCCGCAGCGCTGTACAATGGGCACAATATACTTACAATGAGGGAGTGCAGACATGAAACATACTAAAAACACATAAGGGAGAGACGGCCCTGCCCATAGGATAATTGCCCTTATAAAGCACTTTATACAAGTGCTCAGCCAGACATCCTGTGAGCTTACAGTCTAAAGGACAGGGGTAAGTGAAACAAAAGGGAAGGAGAGGAGTGTGGATCTGGTGGCCAGAGAGGAAATAGCAAGGATTGTGTGGGAGTGACCAGGAGCTTGGAGGAGTTGATTAGGCAAGGAAAGGTTGATTAGACAAATGTGGCAGCAGCTGGAAGGGAAGCAGTGAGTTTGGGCCCAGGACTGGGTTAGAGGGTGGATGGGGCGGCTGGGAGGGAATGCAGAGTGAAGATGCAGAGTCGTGGTAATGGCTGTGTGTGTGCTGAGCTGTAGGAAGTGAGAGACAAAGCTTTAGGAGAGGGCTTTGATACCATTGGGTAATGCTGATTACCAAAGGTCTCCAAATGCAAGAAACATGAGCTGAGGACTAATCCCCTTCACTTAGATGGCTGAATCAGCCATCAGAGCTCACTCTCAGAGGGGGAGAGGGAGCATGGAGTTTACAGTAAAGTGACTACTCAGATAAGTTTCAGTGGTCACCAGGTCTGCTCTTTGGTGCGGCTAGCAGGGCATATGCCCTGGGCCCCAAACTTTGGGGGGGCCCTGCAACATTGCTCACACCCTCCTTGTGATAAAAAGTATCAGAGACCTCCCCACTCTGGGGGAGAGGGGTATATGGAGAGGTGTTAATCACTTGGCGGTGGATGACACGCTGAATGCATTCCCCGCTTTCCCACTCAGAGCATTGTTATAGCCCCACAGCTCAGCAACAATCTGGCACTGACCACAGTGTTCTCCTGGTGAGGGCTGACATCTTGGATGTTAGCCCTGCCTCTGGGACCTCTCTCCTACCACCAATGCCTTTGCGCATGGGTGCGATAACTTCAGATAACTGTCATCGGACAGGTCAGAGCCTGGCCTTTCTAATGATACCAAACAGGACAATGTAAAATAAAAATATATATATATTTTTTTAAAAATATTTATTTTGTTACAAAGCAATGTCATTGTCCATGTGTCACAGATAAAATGAGCAATACCACTGCCATTACTCACCTTCTCATTTCTCATGCTGCGAGCAAGTTCAGAGGTTTATACATAGTAGACATGTGCATTCGTTTTAGTACTAAAACGATTTAGTCCGAATTTTGGGATAATTTAGTTTTAGTATGACTCAAGAGATACGAAACTGCTCAGTACAAAAAACGAAAGAAACTAAAATGAAATGCACTACATTTTAGTTTCAGTCCTTTTTGTGATATTACATTAATGAGTGAAGGAGACCAGCAATGAAGAGCGCAGCATCGCAAAGCTACAGAAAAGGTTTGTATGCGTAATCCTTCCCAACCCCTACCCAAAAATCTGACAGTGATAGAGCTCCAGAATACTCACTCGCAGCACAGCCAGCCAGCACAGGAGAGGAAACCTTTACTTAACCCTTGCATGTCTATGAGGCAGACATGATGATAAAAGCAGCTGGAGAAGGAAAACATTCAAATAAATCACACTGAAAGCTAATGACAGGGAGGGCTGGATAGTAAAAACCTTTATAACTAACAGCGCTGGGAGAAGAGAGGGACTTTATAAAATGTGTGTTATCTCCCCTCCCGCTCTGCATAATAGGGGCTTAGGTCTGATACATTTTACATTATCCAGGAGCACTATCCCCCGATCCTCATCTATAATACACATTTTATATAAAGTTCCTCTCCTCTCCCAGTGCTGCTTGTTATAAAGGTTTTTTTACGTCTGATACATTTAGTATCCAGCTCTCACAGTTACTCTGTCATTATGAGCCTTCAGTGTGATTTATTTGAATGTTTTCCCTGGATTTAAAGTGCTATATTTTATAAAAAAAAAAACTGCACCAGCCATCTCTTCTCTGAGCTTTCAGACCGATTTACGTTAATATTTTCCCTCTCCCCTGCTTTTATATTCCTGTCCAAGTAAAAGTTCCCTCTCCTGTGCTGAAGGTTCTGCACCCTCCACATGCCAATGCAGTAGGATGGTCTATACAGAGAGGGGCATTAATTAATGCAGGAGGATGTTATATACATTATACAGAGAAAGGTATAAATTGAGGAGGATGTTCTATACAGAGAGGGACATTAATTCAGGAGGATGTTCTATACATTACACAGAGAGGAGCCTTTTTTAAAGCCCTTTAGTGGCTGTGAGCGCTGAGATCGTCTGCTTGTTATTTTATCTCTCAGTACATTGTATCAGGCTCAGCTGTTACAGTAACTGACTGTAACAGCGCTCAGTTTCAGTAAAACAAGGAAATAATATTGTTCTAACCGTTAACCTCTTATATATAAAAATATTATTTACTAGTTTTACTGAAACGATGAGCGCTGTGATGAGCAGCAGTCAGTTACTGTAACAGCTTTGCCTGACACATTGTGCTGAGAGTGAGAGATACTGTAACAAGTAGCAATCTCAGCCCTCTGAGGAGCCACTACAATAGTAATTGTATCCACTGGTTTTCAGATGAGTGAAATTTTCATACTAAAGAACTGAAAACGAATTTCTTACAAAACTAAATAAATTGCATTTTAGGACTAATCCATTAGTTCAAAACTAAATTTTGTGCTGTGCACATGTCTAATACATAGTCATATTCTTCATAAAACATAATGCGCCAAAATACATGCGAAAAATTTGTTTTTTTCCTGCTTTAGTTAAAATTGCATACGTTCTCAGAAAAATACAGTAACAGGTTCCCATTTTAATTTTTTTTTAATCATACAAAAAGGTTTGTATGATAAAATGTGTTAAAAATATTTCTTCTTGCCTTGGTCCCCTTAAATGATAGAGGTGGCCCTTGTGGTCACAGTGTGCGGAGTGTCCCTTTAATGTGATACTTTGTTACCACTGAGCTCAGCTTCAGCCTTGATCTACTAACAGGTTCTCTACTTTGTCGCATTTGAGATCCCCAATGAACCGTACCTTATTATATGTTGATTTATCACTTTATTTCCTTGCTTCCGCCTTTATGGTATTTTCTGCAAATATTTTTATTACACATCTAGGCAATTTTGTAGAGCTATTTATACCCATGCATTGATGTATACAGGCATGCTCACAGTGTCTCTTGATAACCAGAGGTTGTGGAAGGTGCACTTTCTATACAGTGACGCTCTCCGATATTATCACTTTCGATCCTCGGCTTTGTTAATGAAATTGCTCATTTGGGAAGATATAATGCATTCTTTTTGCAGTATGAGAAATTATCACCAACCCTACGGGGAATTTGTCAGGAGCATGTCATGTTTAAATGTCGTACTTAATGCAATAATTCACCGTAAAGCCCGATATTCCCTCACTGCTTTCCCTTTGTTTTAAATTGAGAAAGAAGACCTTTGACTTACCTTGCAGTATGCATATTGTATGTGACACAGCCATATTTAGCACAGGGGAGAAGAAATGTATTTGAGTTAAAATATATCATAGTTTCAGTAAAAAAAATAAATAATAAAAATAAAAAAAATATTAAAAATACTATATGGAATTATATTTTATTATAATAAATATAATAATATTATATATGTTTAAGTATATTTGGGATCAGAAATCCATCAGTTATATTTTTCATTTATATATTTTCCAAGAATAATACTTATTATTCGAGTAAGTATAATAATATATATCCTGAAATCATTGGAAGCATGAGCAACGTCTTCATTAATTCAATTTCTTTTGCTCTTTTATTCAGTCATAGCAGATCAATGTTTCAGCCCTCGATGGGACTTTTTACAAGACTTAATAGTTCTTATCTTGTTCTTTAATTCATTCATAGCAGGTCAACGTTTTCGTCCATGATGGAACGTTTTATCTGCACATAAAAAGATTTAATCTTGCTTTTTTATTCAGTCGTAGCAGGTCAATGTTTTAGCCACCGATGGGACTTTTTACAAGACAGTAGGGGTTGTTCAAAGAGTGCTAAATTTGCCACCGAATTGCACCGAACGGTGAATTTTACCGTACGGTGCAATGTTGTGGCAGTTCACAAATATTGGCAAATTGCCAGCTGTGACGTAAGTCGCTTTGGACTTGAGGTTCATGGGCATGGAGGCATATTTGTAGGGTACAGGCCCCATAACCTATATTAGTTCAGTGGCCTGTCCGGTGCAGAATGTTTGTGTAATCTGTGATTAGACAGACAATAGCATTCTTGCATATTGTCTGGTCCATGCGAATCTTGTTATCTGTTGAGAGGATTAAGATCCCAGTTTACCCTGGTCTCAGGAATGTGTTGATGTCTGGTTATATTTAAATAGTTTGTAAATCTGCCATGTCAGGCAAACACGGTCCCATTATCGGATTCCTATTACAACGACTTATATAATTAAGGTGTGGTAAATTGTTAATTTATGTAACTTCATGCGGTTATTTTATGTATTCAGGCATTCTGATACGCAGCCTGTGATTTCATGACAACATATTGTTTCAGGTCTGGACATGTCTGGTTCAATTGAGGCTGGGGGAGGGGGTGCCAGAGTGTAATTCTTTATGGTCTCTAGCCCCTCCTGGAACTGTATATATGCAATAAAGGTGTTCAGTCTGTCCCATTCCCACCCTGAACGACCCCAGATCTACAGACTCTTCTTAGTTCTGGGGGATGCTAGCAAGGTGGCTGTGGCTAAGGACTGAAGAAAGGCATGAATCACCGAAAATCAGAGCATTTCTCTGACACTTCAGTGCAGTTCGGCGCTCTCTGAATTCTGTGAATAGATTTAACATTACTTCTATATGGGGACAATTTTGCTGCTGGTGATGATCGCTGAAGTGCACCGTATTTTGCCATCAATTCGCCAGTATTTGGTGAATTTACATCTTTCTGAGCAGACGAACTGCCACGAAATTGCACCGAATGGTGAAATCCACCGTTCTCTGCAATTCAGTTGGAAGGTCGTCGCTTATTGAATAACCCAGTAACACAACATTCAAAGCACTACATCCAAACATACCACAAAACTTTTAAAAACACCTATCCTAGATTTTACTGAATACATATTGCACAAGCCTGCCACAACATATACTGTATATACAGTTGTGTTCAAAATTATTCAACCCCCACTGAAATTGAGTGTTTTGGCCAGTTTGACATTGATTTTGATCATTCAGTCATCTTGCTTACAATTAAATCAAAGAGGCACGTGTAGGTCAGACAAATATAACATAACATTTATAATGAAATAACCACAAATGTCTTTTCTGTGCTCACATCATTATCAGTTTTATTCAACCCCCAAGTGACATTCAATCTTAGTACTTAGTACAACATCCTTTTACAGTTATAACAGCTTTTAAACGTGAAACATAGCTTGACACAAGTGTCTTGCAGCGATCTATGGGTATCTTCGCCCATTCGTCATGGGCAAAAGCCTCCAGTTCAGTCACATTCTTAGGCTTGCGCACTGCAACTGCTTTCTTTAAGTCCCACCAGAGGTTCTCAATCGGATTTAAGTCAGGTGACTGCGATGGCCACTCCAAAATGTTCCAGCCTTTAATCTGCAACCATGCTCTAGTGGACTTGGAGGTATGCTTGGGATCATTGTCCTGTTGAAAGGTCCAACATCTCCCAAGCCTCAGGTTTGTGACGGACTGCATCACATTGTCATCCAATATCTCCTGGTACTGAAGAGAATTCATGGTACCTTGCACACGCTGAAGCTTCCCTGTACCTGCAGAAGCAAAACAGCCCCAAAGCATGATTGACCCCCCGCCATGCTTCACAGTAGGCAAGGGTTCTTTTCTTCATAGGCCTTGTTCTTCCTCCTCCAAACATAGCGTTGATCCATGGGCCCAAACAGTTCTAATTTTGTTTCATCAGTCCACAAAACACTATCCCAAAACTTCTGTGGTTTCCACATGACTTTTGGCATACTGCAGTCGACTCTTCTTATTCTTTGGAGACAGCAAGGGGGTGCGCCTGGGAGTTCTGGCATGGAGGCCTTCATTACGCAGTGTGCGCCGTATTGTCTGAGCTGAAACTTCAGTACCCACATCTGACAAATCTTTTCTCAGTTCCTCAGCAGTCACACGGGACTTTTCTCCACTCTACGCTTCAGGTAGCGCACAGCAGTCGAAGTCAGCATCTTCTTTCTGCCACGACCAGGTAGCGTTTCAACAGTGTCCTTTGCCTTGAATTTGCGAATGATGCTTCCTATGGTCTCTCTTGGTATGTTTAACATCTTTGCAATCTTCTTATAGCCATTGCCCTTCCTGTGAAGAGTAATCACCTCTTCTCTTGTCTTCCTGGACCATTCTCTTGACTTCACCATGTTTGTAACCACACCAGTAAATGTCTAGAAGGAGCTGAGTATCACAGTCATTTTAAAGCTGCCTAATTGGTGCTTATTATGCTTTATTGCTGCTTCCGTGACATCCACAGGTGTTTTCAATACCTGATGAAAAACACTTGAATGAACCTCTGTTCTTCAGAGTGGTAGTCTTTAAGGGGTTGAATAATTGTGTCAATGAAGAATTCACAAAAGAAACATTTACTACTGTATTACAAAACCAATTGATGTCATTTTAGTTGCATATGGTTCTTTAAAAAGTCCTTGTAGGATTTCATTCTGAATACAATTACAAATGTACACTAAATTCCTTAAAACCCTTTACAGCATTGGGGGTTGAATAATTTTGAACACAACTGTATATATAGAATATATGACTGCATTGTTTAGCTATTTATAGCGTATAGTGTTGAGTAGTGAGCACACATCTTGAGAAGGGCTGAAATGTTGATTATGCTTCCATGTACGTTGGGAAAATGAAATTAAAGCATCTGAAGCTTTAGGGTGTGTTTCTTTTTCCATGTATTCATAGCAAAGGCAGCACCACATAATTTAACCCCTTCAATACCATGATCGTGTATACGCGATCATCAGCAGCAGACACTGTAGTCCAAAATGGTGTAAACACGATCTGGGACTATGCTGTATCATTGCAAATGAAATTCATTTGATGAAATCTAATTTCATTAGCATTTGGGCTCCAGTACATGTCCTAAAGTTTTAGCAATGTGGTTACGATGCCAGTGCTGTTAACACTTTTTATAACCATCTGGGAATGTGTCTGACCGACATTTCCCCAGTTGGTCCTGCATAGAGACCTGAACTGCAGTAACTCCTTTTGACCAACAGATGGTGACATCTGCCTGTAAAATAGTTATTATAATATGGAATACATTGGGAATATTCCCAAATATTTCTTACTGTATAAGTAATTAAAAATGATTACAGAAAGAATGTTTTTTTTGGGGATTATCACTTGACAGTGGGGTACCTCAGTGGTCAGTACTTGGACCTATTCTCTTTAATATTTTTATTAGTGATATTGCAGAAGGTATTAATGGAAAAGTATGTCTTTTTGCTGATGACACAAAGATTTGCAACAGGGTTTGACGTTCCTGGAGGGATCAGCCAAATGACAAATGATTTAGGTAAACTAAAAAAAATGGTGGGAGCTGTGGCAATTGAGTTTTTAACGTGGATAAGTGCAAGATAATGCACCTGGGACGTAAAAACCCAAGGCTGAATATAGAATATTTGATACAGTCCTAACCTCAACATCTAAGGAAAGGGATTTAGGGGTTATTATTTCAGAGGATCTAAGGGTAAGTAGTCAATGTAATACAGCAGCAGGAAATGCTGGCAGAATGCTTGGTTGTGTAGGGAGAGGTATTAGCAGTAGGAAAAGGGAAGTGCTCATGCCACTGTACAGAGCACTGGTGAGACCTCACTTGGAGTACTGTGTGCAGTACTGGAGACCGTATCCCAGAAGGATATAGACATCTTAGAGAGAGTTCAGAGAAGGGCTACTAAAATGGTGTACGGCTTGAAGGAGAAAAGTTACCAGGAAAGGCTTAATGATCTTAACATGTACAGCTTGGAAAAAAGACGAGACAGAGGAGATATGATAGAAACATTTAAATACGTAAAGGGAATCCACAAGGTAGGGGGGTTTTAGAGCATGTTAAATGATTTTGCATTTGCAGAATCCTTTAGCACCAGCTTTCAGGAGTTGTTAAAATTCTTCATTTTGTGTCTGTCATGTTTCCACCGGTTTCAGCCCTGCCCCCTGGTGGTGGGAGCAATCCAGGCCAGCTTTTCCCTGTCTGGGTCTAGCTATTCCACCCTGTGGCACTCCTGGGTTTTGCTGTGCTGTTCAGGTCTGGGATCACATGTCCTAATTGCCCAGACCTGTTCTCTACTGTACAGAGCACTGGTGAGACCTCACTTGGAGTACTGTGTGCAGTACTGGAGACCGTATCTCCAGAAGGATATAGACATCTTAGAGAGAGTTCAGAGAAGGGCTACTAAAATGGTGTACGGCTTGAAGGAGAAACGTTACCAGGAAAGGCTTAATGATCTTAACATGTACAGCTTGGAAAAAAGACGAGACAGAGGAGATATGATAGAAACCTTTAAATACGTAAAGGGAATCCACAAGGTAGAGGAAGGGAGTATATTTAAAAGGAAACAAAATAGCAAAACAAGAGGACATAGTCTTAGATTAGAGGGGCAAAGGTTTAAAAGTAACATCAGGAAGCATTATTTTACTGAGAGGGTGGTGGATACATGGAACAGTCTTCCAGTAGAAGTGGTAGAGGCCAAAACAGTAATTGAATTTAAGCAGGCATGGGATAGGCATAAGGCTATCCTAAACAAAAGATAAATCCAGGTAAAGTATCCATGTAATTGGGCAGACTAGATGGGCCGAAAGGTTCTTATCTGCCGAAATTTTTCTATGTTTCTATGAGTTAAAGACCCTGAGGCAGAGTGCAAAGCTCTGGTTACTTCAAATATGAATATATAGCTTTTATAATAAAGTTAATTATTTTTATTTATTGATTGATTGATTTACAAATAATGTGTGTTGAAATATAGGACATACTTGAAAACGAGAGAAATCTCAATGTATCCTTCCTGGATAAATACTTTCTAAAAAAAAATAATAATAATAATTATATATCTAAAACATATATGTAGGTCTATAGGTACATCTCTAGGTAATGGTAAAGGGAAATTGATTTGTTTCCAGTTTGCAGACCAGTGTCAGGGATTAAAAAAAAATAAAACAAATAGACGAGGTGGATTTTGCCAGCCAAAACGATTTTTTTTTTGCAGAGCAATAAAAAGTTAATCAAATATAATTTGCAGAGTCTCCACTCTCATGAAATGAAAGCATTTGGTTACTTTTCTGAAATTATAGTTTATTGTATGAAATAAAACACCATTAGTCTCCGTACGCGTGGCCGTATAATCCCGGCTTTGCCGTCCGTCTGTTTTAGTCCCATGCGCCTTTGCAGATCATTTTCTCTGCAGATACCTGGTTATCTAGAGCCTGGGTGATTATGGGCTAACATATCTCTTTTTTCTTGGAAAAAATAATAGATTGTTCTTACAAGAATTGCTCCGAGCTATTCAATAACACCGTTCTAAAAATGTCAGCAAAGTCCCGTCATTCCATCAAATGAAAAATCTATTTGGGTTCAATGCAAATTGAGAATGCCGTATACGATCTTTGGAGACATTGGTTAAATTATGTTTGCAATGAGAAATTGATCCTTTCCTTTCGATATACCTGTCTGGAAATTCAGTACATGAGATTCACCACGGATCAGCTTGCTGTTGCCTTTTAAGAATTCAGAAAAAGTAGTTGAGTGCTGAGTCCTTTTCCATTTTCTTCTACTAAAAAGAGGGATTCTGAGCATCTGTCATTTATCTTAAAAGCGACACTCCAAGCACCCTGACCACATAAACCAATACGGCTGGGGCCACATGGACATAGAGGAGAATGGAAAGAACATCCATGAGAATGGACATTCTGTCCGTGCACACCATTTGTGCGCACAGCTCGACAAAGCGTGAGCCTCCTATGGAAACCTCCACGTCTGTTCCAAGTGCATCCTTTGTAACCCCCATCCCAGCATCCATCGTACGGTTTTGATGGATCACCTGGGAGGACCACACGATAGAACACATGTTACGACAGATGTGGATTTTACCTCCCTGTTACGACGGACGTCAGACGGGTCTACAAAGTGCAAGTGTCCATAGGAGGCTCACGCTTTGCGGAGCTGTATGCAAAAATGCACACAGCGAGGTGGCCACAAGGATGACTGATATAAAAGAATGACTATTCTCAAGGACGTGCTTTCTGTACTCCTGTACGTCCATGTGGCCTTAAAGCGGTCAGGCTGGTTGGAGTGCCCCTCTTTCCTCTAGTCCCAAATGCACAAAATGGTTACCACTTTCATCAACTATTCAGCTGTCAGTTGACGTAAATTATCACAGCCGACGCTTCCTTGCTCACTTTCAACGGGAATCTTGTTACTCCAGCAGACCCAAAATTACCGGTCCTTTACACCCCAACTGGATCATTGTTGCCATATGAAATTGGAATCATCATTACATATCTTACTATGTGCAAAATATTTCTCTTTCTTGCATAATTGTGTGGTTGCTCTTAGAAGAAAATTATCCTTACGGTAAAAACACATGTGCAAGTGCCAAATTCGCAGCTAAAAGTAAACTATTTGCATATAGAGATAATCCACAATCAAAAATGCATATAAGAATAACAATGAGTGATAAAACACTCAAGGGACGTACAGATAATTATCATGATCAAGATGTGAACGTGTACTTCACAATAAAATGCATACAATATCGTTTGTGGATTGTGTTCCTATTAGAGTGACGCATAAAAATGTCTAAAATCATCCAAAAGTGCTCATTGTGCCCAAGATTATTCTAGATGGAAAGAATACTTATATTGTTCCACTGGTATAGTTGCTATGGATTCCTCAGGTTCTGCTACAGCCTCAAATGAAACAAAGAGAAAACTACATAGTGCAATATTGTCCGTCCAGAAAAGTCATCTTGCACTTCAAATATAGAAATAACACCTGCATTTTATAGAGACTCAAAATCCTGGCTCTAGTCTATGTGCATTTGGCCAAATACAGGGTGCCCTAGCCCTTTTTCGGGATTGGTGTTCAGAACATGGAACATAAAGGGAACAATATCCACATAGCGTAATGTGTTCGGAGTATGCATATTAAAATTGTAAGTATTATGCTCACCGTAGTTGGAGCCTTCTGTTTCTATGGCTCACGGTTTATCGCATTTGTGCTGTTTCCGGGTCAGCGTTTAACCCGGCGCTGTATCTCCACCATGTGTTGTTCCGTCCTCTGGTCCAAGTGGTTCTCCTGAGGTCACCTTGGATGTCCTGGATCTGATCCTGGCTCTGGGCTTGCACTCTGCGCCGGTTCTGCCCTGCTCACAACCTGAAAGGACAAGAATTATTGTGCATTTCCTATACTTCTTTGATGTACAGTCCTTGCTGAAAGAGCTGAATGAACCATTCATAACTCTTAAAAAGAGGTTGAGGCTTTCTTAATCTAAGTGGGAGGAAATGGTATAGCTTGTGGCCAGGAAACCTGCAACTTGTCAGCCAGATACTATTAACCATAGTATTACCATTGCACTCCACTTCTATGGCTGTGGCCACACAGGGTCACTAATTGCATCCGTTGTCACCTTTGTCCCAGCGCCTGTTGTAGTGTTTCAATGGATCGGCTGAGAGGACCACATGATGTAACATGCATACTTTTATTGCACATTACAGACGTGGATTTTACCTCTGTGACAAACGGCTATGATGGACGTCAGATGGGACTACGCAGTTTAAGCCTATAAAGGAAGCTTGTGCTTTGTAGAGCTTTGCCCGCATATGTGTGCACAGTGAGGTGACCACATTGGGGTCCGTGCGTAAAGAAAGTCTTTCCGCACTCCTGTACGTTCGTGTGGCCCCACAATGGTCAAAAATATACATTCCATGTTTTACTCGCCTGAATTTGGATCCACTTGTTTGACTTCGCATGGAGAAATTTCACTCAGCAATTTTAGGGTTAACAGATTGAGGTGCACCTACCACAATTCTGCAAATGAGGAAAAAATCCTTAAAAAAAATAACATAAAATTATGCATTTTGCCAACAGCTTCACCAACAAACAATCTGCAAAGTGCTCTGCCAAAGTTATGAAGTCAAAGTTCCTGGTCAGCAAACATACCAGGACAATCACCAAGAGTTTCTTTTCAAACAGCTGGTGCATTCAACAGAGGCAACGCACAGACCGGTAACAGAACAGAAGCAATGAAAATGAGAGGCACTCAAAGTTCCACCGATGAACAGTTTATTGGCAACGTGTTGGCCATTCGACCTTCACGAATAGCATGATTAAAGTCCTCTGACCAAACTGTTGCTACTTTTTTTCTCCAATAAACCATCCTCCGGTGCAACATTGAGTACCTCTTGGATTTATTTCTGTAGTAACATGTCAGACACACATACGATAGAAAGCACAAAATACCAAACAGAAAACGTTAGTCTTCAATGGACCACATCGAGGGAATCTCGACTGCATCTTGGCCTCTGTCCAAGGTGCTGATGCTGAACATGGTCTTAGAGCGAAGAAGCCATAATGAGTCCCTGAGGGTCAGATTTCGATCTTGAGAAACCGGATTACCGCATGTTCAACCGTTGCAGGAAACCCATTGCATGTGCTCCCCCGAGGATAGGCATAACACCACTGTATCCAAAACAACTCATCATAAACCGTGGTTAAAGTAAGGTCTCCAGACTGATTAGCAGAATGTCTCTTCATCACAATGCATCTGCAACAGCTCTAAACACTCATATTTCATGGATCTCCATTAACAATGGAATTTTGACTTGTTCATATCTTTCTTATAACCTATTTCTAATGCTATTATAAGGGTAATTCCTGGTTTTATCTCACTGTAAGTGAATCCCCACCCGTACGATCTCTTGGAATGATTTCCCTATGATGCTACAACAGGATGACACTCCTGCATAATGCGCTCTCAGGAGGACTCCCTCTATGATGCTCTGCCACAGTGGACAGCAACCTTGGCCCTCCATATCTTTTGGAACTACATTTCACACGAGGCTCGGCCAATCTAATGACTACTAGGGATGAGCCGAACACCCCTGTTTTTGGTTCACATTCAAACGCTAATAATTTCAAAAGTTCGAGTTCGGACGCAAACCGGATCCGAACTCAATGCCAGTCAATGGGACTCGAACGTTCGATTTTTAGAGTGCCCTCCAAGAGGGTATATATGCTAGATATTTGCCATAAAAGGTGTATGGGGGTCCGGGTAGTGCCCTGGGGGACAGGAAACAAGGACAAAAAGTTAAAAAAAATAAATTTTTAAAGGGACAGTGAGTTTTCCATGAAATGAGGGTTAAAAATAAAAACAAAAAATTCCTTCAAATATCGTGCCTAGGAGGTCCCCATAACCTTCCCGTGAAGTGGCCGGATTTGTAGGATGTATAGAAACATTTAAAAACAAAAAAATGACATTTCAAATTACGGTAAATGGTTTTCCTTTAATCTATCCATAAACAACTGCTTGGGGCGGCAGTCTGTATGAAAAGAGGAGACGTTTTAGTATACGCAGAAGAAGTTTAGTGATTTTTTTTGGCTAAATTATGGCGAAACTTATGCAGGCTTTGGATGAAAGTAACAATAGGTGCTTTAAAATTGGGCCTGTAGTGTCGGCAACAGTGCCGTCACACCGTAACCCCTCTGTGGTATTGTGGAAGAGTTTACGGTTGGACCCTGCGGTCAAATATTAAAATGATATGAATCTGGTACAGGCGTCAGAGCACCCAAATATTTTGCCTTTGGTGGCAGCAAGTGCCTTCACACCGTAACCCCTCTGTGGTATTGTGGAAGAATGCAGTGGTGGACCCTGCGGTCCATTATTAAAATTATATGAATCTGTGCAATCTCCTCGGCAACTCTACTCATGCAGAATGTAACTTCTGCCATAGTGCACAACGTTAGGCTGAAAAAAGACGTACGTCCATCAGGTTCAGCCTTTCACACATTACCTACTGCGGTTATCCTTGCCCAGAGTGGGGTCTCCCTCCTAATGATGCCTTATGAAACTGCCTAATTGGCCTAATGGATGCACCAGCCCTGCCCATGATGCTGTATCATACTTTATTTTCTAATGGTCCAGAAAATAGATTCTTCCCTTTTTTAGCTGTAGAAATGGATGAGAAGTTTGCTATGTAAAGACTTTGGACATGGATAAGTTCCTGTGGAAAAAGGAAATACTTCAGCCACGATCCTTTCCTTCCGTTCTTAGCTCATGTATATGTTTTTTTTCAGGTCGTTTATGGTCACGCATCCCTCCTCATGTTCTAGTGACCATGGCAAAGTTCTAGAGATGCTGAATTAATGATGTTTGTTATGTTTTCTTGCTGTGTTTGGTTCAGCTATAAACCAGGGTGAAGCGATCCTATAATATTTCACGCGCTGACCTTTGCTGTAGACAGGACAGAATGATTTTCAGTCAATGGTCTCTTGGCTTGATTTAGAAGCCCATTTTAAAGTGTAAAAGGCCAGCATTTTGCGGCAGCTCATTATTCCTCTATTCCGGACTCTTTTGATAGATAACAAATGTGACCTTTCCCTGCATAAAGAGGTGTCTCAATGAGGTAAAAGTTTGGCCTGAGTGACAATTACAATGTGTTTATGTAATTCTACTTCAAACAAGCAACATGTGGCCACAAATTTATTACCTTTTCGGGCCCATCTTATTATTTTAAATGAAGATCCACATTCACTAAAAAGCGAATTCTGTGGAGTTAATAGATGACACTCAAAATTTGGGCAAAATAGTTGAGAAATAAAAACACCTCAAAATAATGTTGTCAAAGACTGTATTAAGAGAAAATAACAAGTTATGTTAAGCAGTCCCATTTCTATCAAATACTGTTTAACCGCTTTGTGAGGGAGGGTCTTCAACAGTAACATCCTCCTCATCACACTACCATGTGATCGGTATGACAGCCAATCACATCAACCATGTGGCCATGTTAATGTGGGTTGGCCATAAAACCTGGTACACATTGGAGGAACTTGGATGTATGTAAGTGTTACCCTCTTGGCCGATGATGTACCATCACAATCACTCTTCCTAGAGTCCATGTACTCAAAGTCCAAAGTGACTACGGTCACAACCGGTATGAGGAGAAACACCGGGATTTAAATTTATTGGGCACTTCTCATTGGCTGGCATCATAACGCCGCACCTTTGCCGCCCGCATGTCACTCCCTGGCGCCCAGATGAGCCGGCAATAAAAACTGGCTGTGGCAAGCTTCCAGCGAGGAAGACGCTGCCGGCTGCCAGTGTAGCACAGAGCCCCCAACGTGACACTATTGCAGTAAAAGAATTCAGGGAATTGTAGGCATAAACATCTGGGGGCCCGGGAGTTTGACAGCCACGCCCTAGGGGTAATTCACAAAGCTTTGAATTTGCCACCGTATTGCACCAAACTGAATTTCACTGTATCTGCCATTTCGGGGGCTATTTGTATATTCACTAAGCTGTATTTTCACCAAATACAGGCAAATTGTCAGCGATATACAGTGCATTTTACTGCAATTCAATGCAATTTAGCGGCACTGAAATTGTCCCATAGAGAGTCAATGATTTGTCTATTCAGGGAACGCCGAATTGCACAGAAACAACCTGATTTATGATTTCAATTCCACAACTTTAAACAGAAAACTCTAATAGTTTTTAATGTAATAAATGCAATATCTTTCAATGTTTTTTTTGAAGACTATTATTTTTATTGTATAATTTGTATTATAAAATATTACTTTGTATTTTTAATAGACCCCCTTTTTTTTTTTAACAGAGCTTTTTATTATTTTTTAGGAGGACTTTTTTATGATTTGGGCACACTTTTATTGATTTACCGTCCTATTAGGAGAATAGGAGACGCTCTATTTTTTTTCATTATTAATTTTTTTTCGTTTCCTGGAAATAGCCGAGGCCAATTTGGTGCTTTTCCCCAATGTCTGATAACCTCTCCGGCAACTCCATTTTCAGCGCAATATGTTTGAACATTCGGTGAACACAATCGCCAGATTGTGGCAAAATGCGCAGAAATGAAAAGCACCGAAATAGAACTCAATTTCGGTGTTTTGTTAATTATCCTACTAGTGTCTTCTGGGGTGGTGTTATAGACACGTTTCTTAATTACAGAATGAATGTTGCTGGTAATCGGCTTTTCTATAGGAGTTCTTGCCGAAAAGAAACCCCAAAAGGTGTAATGCGAGCCCTAGTTTCCAGTTGGAGGACACGTGGAACGTGTCAAGAAGAGTCTACCCCGAGAAAGCCGCATTCAGCAGTCGTAAACAAGAGTGTGGGCAACGTCTGACAGATCTAACTAAACAAAACTCACATGCGGAATTTATTGCCCATCGGGGATATCTTAGCAACTGCTCCCGAGTCGGTTAGCGCTCTTTCATCCGGCATTTTTTATAGTGCATTTTATCATAATTAGTTGCTCGATACAACATGTTTAAGAACTCGATCTGGTGGACGGAGATTACTATTTATGAGTGGTTTAATAAATATCCAGTTGAATGGGATACGGAGCTTTATTAAAGCGTGAAGCGAGTCCTGCTGTCATAATCACACTGCTCCGTGTATTATTCCAGGATAATTGTCTTCCATAAAAAAGGCCATCGCGGCTCCATTTTACGCAACATAAATGGCATCAATCAAGCTTAATGCAGTCAGGTCCATTACGCCATATTTCATTGCTGCGTGAATGCGCCGAATGACAATACTAAAAAAGTAATTGTTAAAATCACAACTAATTACAATTGCAGAAACAAGCTGACTGCTGGGCTGCAGGAGGAAGGCAAGTAATGCAGGGAGGCGTTGGATATTGATGGATGATGCCGGTCCATGACAGGAGATTCCAGGGGCAATGCTGCACAAAGCAGAATGATGCCAGACAATGTTGCCGAAGGATACTGGCCAAAGCTGTACAATGCTGTACGATTGTAGGATGATGCCAGACAATGCTGAGAGATACTGAATAATGATGGATGGTGCCAGTCATGGCAGGAGATGCCAGATAATGCTCGAAGCTGGACAATGCAGAACATTGCAGTACGATTGCAAGATGATGCCAAGCAATGCTAGAAGACATTGGATAATAATGAATGATGCCGGTCCATGGCAGGAGATGACAGGTAATGCAGAATGATGCTGGTCAAAGCTGAACAATGCTGCACAACACAGAACATTGCAGTATGATTACAGGATGATGCCAGACAATGATGGGGGACAATTGAAAATGACTGAGGATGCTGGTCCGTGACTGAAGATGCCAGGAAAAGCTGGGCAATGCCAATCGATCCTGGCCAAAGCTGGACTATGCCACACAATGCAGTATGATTGCAAAATGATGTCTGATAATGCTGGGCATACTGGATAATTATGGATGCCAAGTGACATTGGGCAATGCTGAACGATGCTGGCCAGAGCTGAATATTGCTGCAAAATGCAGAACAATGTAGGACGATGCCAGACAATTTGCTCTATTCCATAGTTGGTGCTGATGTTGCGTCTTGATACGTAAGCGTTCGTAGAAGTAAGTTTAACGTCTGACATCGGTATCCCATAGTTGACGCTACACTCAGGCAAAATCAGTGATAGCTTTGTAGCTTGAGCGAGCTTCCTGTACGTTGTGTCTCCTATCCATAACCATTGAAATGCAATCCATTTTTACCGTGTCAATAAGTGAGGTATTACAAAGAGCTGGCGCAAATTACAGTCAGAACACTGTCACGCTGACCCTGGGCTTTAGCTGCTGTCTGAATAGGTTGATACAGCTGTAGCGCTCACTCCCGGAGGAGCCGCTGAATTTAACCTCGGGTTAGTCTCACCGCACTAGGAAATAATTATACACCAGCACTGTTGTGGATTTTATAGATTATATACTTTACTGATCCCAATAAAGTGGCATATATAATGTAAACACGGGATATGAACCACAGTACTTCGTAATGCGGCAAAAAACCGCGGCGGCAAAAAGGAAAGTTTAACCCCTTCGTTTCTGGAATGTATGTCCCGCGAAAGTAATGTCTCAAAAAGGTGTGTGTGTGTGAACTCAGGTACCCGGGTACTATATTCAACTGGCCAGTGAATGGAATGAGCATATCTTCGACTAGTCACGTTGAGGCCCTGTAGATTTAAACAATAATGCAGCGTGCTTCGTTAAACTTAAGACTGGGGCCTGGAAGGCCTCTCACCCATCCGTTAGACAATCTGTTCTGCTGCCCGATCAAGGATGTCTCTTCGCTGGATTACACTGGAACTCTGTGCTACTGGATCTGCTTCTCCTGCTTGTCTGATCTCCGCGACGGGAACTACGGCCTACCGCCTGCACTCCCAGTGGATCATCGCGGTCTCCTTACTCGGGGTCCAAACCGGAACTCTGTCTCTGTGCAAAACCTCTCAGCAATCTATAGATAGGTCTCCGCCAAGTCACTGTCTCTGATCAGCAGCATCCGCTAGGCCGCGTCTGCTCTCCGGCCTGGTCTCGATCCCTGACAGTCTCACGTGTGTCTTCTACCTTTTGTCGCTCGGCTCACACTGGCTCTCCTTCGCGAGAGGCTGCGGATGTCCTTCTCTCTCTCCCACCCACTTCCTGTCTCTCTTCCAAAGCACGATGGAATTTGTAGTTCCGTTTGTGTCCAGTATAGTTCATATCGCGCCTGTCTCCCTCTGGTGGCCAAACCAAGTAAATGCAGCAACATATCTTAAAACAGCGCTACACAGCATATATAGAAAATACAGATTCCAGACAGGAAATAACAGGACTGTAAACACGAAGAGCAGAATGGCACAGAAGAATCTAAAGGAATCCCTAAACACTGAGATAAGAGCCTTAAATGGTCTTCTGCTGAAGAGAGGTCTTTGTACTGGCCTCTATGCTTGTAGATCTGCACAACATATTCTACAATGCTAATAAAAACTAATAGTACTAGATACATACACAGAACATAAACAAAGGCTAGAATGGTCAGGACTAGAGCGAAAGGATACAGAACCAGGAAGGAACAACAGACTAGCAGAGGTAGGCAACAGATCAATAATAAACAGAGCACTGGGAGCAGACAGATAGAGTGGTCAATAAAAGCCAAAATCAATAAACCAGAAAATACCAGAATACAAATGTAGGAATGCGGCGATACAGAAACTGGAACTCACAGGACCAGGTTATCAGAACTTATGCCAGATCAATGAGCCTCTGTGCTGCTGGTGTTTATAGAAACATAGAAACATATAAAATGTCGGCAGATAAGAACCTTTCGGCCCATCTAGTCTGCCCAATTACATGGATACTTTACCTGGATTTATCTTTTGTTTAGGATAGCCTTATGCCTATCCCATGCCTGCTTAAAATCAATTACTGTTTTGGCCTCTACCACTTCAACTGGAAGGCTGTTCCATGTATCCACCACCCTCTCAGTAAAATAATGCTTCCTGATGTTACTTTTAAACCTTTGCCTCTCTAATCTAAGACTATGTCCTCTTGTTTTGCTACTTTGTTTCCTTTTAAATATACTCCCTTCCTCTAACTTGTGGATTCCCTTTACGTATTTAAATGTTGCTATCATATCTCCTCTGTCTCGTCTTTTTTCCAAGCTGTACATGTACATCTTAAGATCATTAAGCCTTTCCTGGTAACTTTTCTCCTTCAAGCCGTACACCATTTTAGTAGCCCTTCTCTGAACTCTCTCTAAAATGTCTATATCCTTCTGGAGATATGGTCTCCAGTACTGCACACAGTACTCCAAGTGAGGTCTCACCAGTGCTCTGTACAGTAGAGAACAGGTCTGGGCAATTAGAACATGTGATCCCAGACCTGAACAGCACAGCAAAACCCAGGAGTGCCACAGGGTGGAATAGCTAGACCCAGACAGGGAAAAGCTGGCCTGGATCGCTCCCACCACCAGGGGGCATGGCTGAAACCGGTGGAAACATGACAGACACAAAATGAAGAATTTTAACAACTCCTGAAAGCTGGTGCTAAAGGATTCTGCAAATGCTAAATCATTTAACATGCTCTAAAACCCCCCTAAAAATTCCATGCTCCCCTCTCATCCCACCGTGAAAAGGGTGGCCCAATCCGCTGCTTCTTCACCCCATTACCAGAGCGAGACTGGGAACAAATAGGCCCTAGTCTCCCTCCACGATCAATCCGTGATTTTGTGAGAACGAGATTGCGCAGAGCACAAGGCTCCATGGAGACCTATGGACTCCACGAACGGATACCCGCGGTGACTAGGAAACCCTAATCTGTTAGAGTTTAGAGTGATGTTCCAGAGCGAGGTGCTGAGATAGCACCTTCCCCAGAATAGGACTTTAACATGGAGACGTGATTCAGGTCATGCAGACCCAGCACTGTCACCAAAAGGGATGTTTCATGCGTGGCTTGTGAAGCAGCCCATGTCAGCTGTACTGCCCAGCAGCCGACCAGGGCTGCTTATACTGGTGTATGGGTTTCAAAAGACCTAACTTTATCCATTCAAACTTCGCAAGTGCCACTAAACAGGTGCTTGCATCAGTACATTTTCCCTCAGTCCTCCCAAAAAATTGGTGACAGCCTTTTGCTGTTGGGTGATCGGGAGGTCTGAGGAAATATTGTGTGATATGAGTCCAGACCGTAGATAAAAGTAAGTGGGAGGGATGCACTCCTAAAAGGATATAGAACAAAGAAGTCACTTGACTGGGTGATCATCGGACCCAGAGGATACCCGGGTTCCCAACATACATACATGTGTAGCGCTCACTCCCAGAGGAGCCGCTGAATTTAACCTCGGATCAGTCTCCCCGCACTAGGGAATAAATATACACCAGCACTGTTGTGGATTTTATAAATTATATAGTTTACTGGTCTCAAATAAACTGGCATATATAAAGCAGCACGGTATACATATATATTTACAAGAATTCGTAATACGAGAAACGCGCAGCGGAAAAGAAAAAAAAGGAATTTTAACCCCTTCGTTGGCGGAGTGTGAGTCCCGTACAGGTTGTGTCCCAAGAAGGTGTGCGTGTATGTGTGTGTTGGTACCCGGGTACTAGATTCAACTGGCCAGTGAATGATTTCAATGCGTCTTCGACTAGTCACGTTGTGGCCCTGTAGATTTAGACAAACTGCAGCGTGCTTTATTACTGTACTGTGGCCTGGAAGGCCTCTCACCCATCTGCCAGATACTCTGCACTCTGCTCGACCCAGGACGTCTCTCCGCTTGATTTGGCTGGGACTCTGTGCCACCGGATCCGCTTGTCTTGCTTGTCTGTCTCTGCCACAAGATGCTCAGTTCACCGCCTGCACTCCCATTAGATCATCGCGGTCTCCTAACTCGGGGTCCAATCTGCAGCTCTGTATCTGTGTAAAACCTCTCAGCGGTGGATTACTAGGTCTCTGGCAAGTCACTGAAACTGATCTCCAGCGTCCGCAAGGCAGCACCTGCGCTCCGACTGGGTCACAATCGCTCCTTGTCTCACGTGCGTCTTGCTCTGTTCACCCCCTTGGCGCGCACTGGCTCTCCTCTGCATGAGGCTGCGGATGTCCTCTCCTCCTTCCCCACCCACTTCCTGTCTCTGCCCCAGAGCATGCTGGAAAACGTAGTCCCAATGTCCAGTATAGTTTACATGCGCTTGTCTCCCTCTGGTGGCCAAAACGGAACATTACAGCAACAGGGTTTTAAAACAGCGCTACACATGCAACAGTGAATAAGGTCCAGGCACTCCAAATTATTCAGATAGTGTAGGTTTATTAAAAAATCATCAACATTTCAGCCATGAACTGGCCTTTCTCAGGGGCTTGAGAAAGGCCAGTTTATTCGGCGCAAGGTCTTGTTACCAGTGGGGTACCTCAGGGGTCAGTACTTGGACCCATTCTCTTTAATATTTTTATTAGTGATATTGCAGAAGTTATTAATGGAAAAGTATGTCTTTTTGCGGATGACACAAAGATTTGCAACAGGGTTGACGCAGTGGCGTAGCGTGGGGGGGCGGGGGCCGTGGCCCCGGGCGCAGTTTTGTTAGGGGCGCATTTGCGCCCCTAAAACTGGCCCGGGGGTTGAGGGGACGCAGATGCCGGGCAGCGCGGGAGCGCCTGCCCGGTCTTTAACAGTCCGTCCTGTTAGGTGATGCGGCTGCGCGGCGTGCGCAGCCGGTCACGTGGTCCGGCTAATCAGGTGGTACGGAGTCTCTGTACCACCTGATTGGCCGGACCACGTGACCGGCTGCGCGGCATCACCTAAAGGACGGACTGTTAAAGACCGGGCAGGCGCTCCCGCGCTGCCCGGCATCTGCGTCCCGGTCCCCTCAACCCCACCGAGCTGGGGCCTGGGGCAATATCCAGGTAAGGGCTGGGGGCCAATCCATGAGCTGGGGGGCAAATCCATGAGCTGGGGGGCAAATCCATGAGCTGGGGGCAAATCATGAGCTGGGGGCAAATCATGAGATGGGGCAATCCATGAGTGAGCTGGGGGGCAAATCCATGAGTGAGCTGGGGGGCAAATCCATGAGTGAGCTGGGGGCAAATCCATGAGCTTGGGGCAATCCATGAGCTGGGGGGCAAATCCATGAGTGAGCTGGGGGGCAAGTCCATGAGATGGGTGCAAATCCATGAGTGAGCTGGGGGGCAAATCCATGAGCTTGGGGAAATCCATGAGCTGGGGGCAAATCCATGAGTGAGCTGGGGGGCAAGTCCATGAGATGGGTGCAAATCCATGAGTGAGCTGGGGGGCAAATCCATGAGCTGGGGGCAAATCCATGAGATGGGGGCAAATCCATGAGATGGGGGCAAATCCATGAGATGGGGCAATCCATGAGTGAGCTGGGGGGCAAATCCATGTGAGAGCTGAGGCAAATCCATGTGAGAGCTGGGGCAAATCTATGAGCTGGGGGCAAATCCATGAGTGAGCTGGGGGGCAAATCCATGAGTGAGCTGGGGGGCAAATCCATGAGCTGGGGTCAAATCCATGAGCTGGGGTCAAATCCATGAGCTGGGGGCAAATCCATGAGCTGGGGGCAAATCCATGAGCTGGGGGCAAATCCATAGCTGGGGGCAAATCCATGAGCTGGGGGCAAATCCATGAGCTGGGGGGCAAATCCATGAGATGGGGGCAAATCCATGAGATGGGGGCAAATCCATGAGATGGGGCAAATCCATGAGTGAGCTGGGGGGCAAATCCATGTGAGAGCTGAGGCAATCCATGTGAGAGCTGGGGCAAATCCATGAGTGAGCTGGGGGCAAATCCATGAGCTGGGGGCAAATCCATGAGATGGGGCAAATCCATGAGATGGGGCAAATCCATGAGTGAGCTGGGGGGCAAATCCATGTGAGAGCTGAGGCAAATCCATGTGAGAGCTGGGGCAAATCTATGAGCTGGGGGCAATCCATGAGTGAGCTTGGGGGGCAAATCCATGAGTGAGCTGGGGGGCAATCCATGAGCTGGGGTCAAATCCATGAGCTGGGGTCAAATCCATGAGCTGGGGGGCAAATCCATGAGCTGGGGCAAATCCATGAGCTGGGGGCAAATCCATGAGCTGGGGGCAAATCCATGAGCTGGGGGGCAAATCCATGAGCTGGGGGCAAATCCATGTGAGAGCTGGGGGGCAAATCCATGAGCTGGGGGCAAATCCATGTGTGAGCTGGGGGCAAATCCATGTGTGAGCTGGGGGCAAATCCATGTGTGAGCTGGGGCAATATCGATAACGTCCACAGGTTGGGGGGGGCGCACAATTCTTTGCTGGCCCCGGGCGCTGACAACCCACGCTACGCCACTGGGTTGACGTTCCTGGAGGGATCAGCCAAATGACAAATGATTTAGGTAAACTAAAAAAATGGTGGGAGCTGTGGCAATTGAGTTTTAATGTGCTAAGTGCAAGATAATGCACCTGGGACGTAAAAACCCAAGGGCTGAATATAGAATATTTGATACAGTCCTAACCTCAACATCTGAGGAAAGGGATTTAGGGGTTATATTATTCAGAGGATCTAAAGGTAAGTAGTCAATGTATAGAGCAGCAGGAAATGCTGGCAGAATGCTTGGTTGTTTAGGGAGAGGTATTAGCAGTAGGAAAAGGGAAGTGCTCATGCCACTGTACAGAGCACTGGTGAGACCTCACTTGGAGTACTGTGTGCAGTACTGGAGACCGTATCTCCAGAAGGATATAGACATCTTAGAGAGAGTTCAGAGAAGGGCTACTAAAATGGTGTACGGCTTGAAGGAGAAAAGTTACCAGGAAAGGCTTAATGATCTTAACATGTACAGCTTGGAAAAAAGACGAGACAGAGGAGATATGATAGAAACATTTAAATACGTAAAGGTAATCCACAGGGTAGAGGAAGGGAGTATATTTAAAAGGAAACAAAGTAGCAAAACAAGAGGACATAGTCTTAGATTAGAGGGGCAAAGGTTTAAAAGTAACATCAGAAAGCATTATTTTACTGAGCGGGTGGTGGATACATGGAACAGCCTTCCAGTAGAAGTGGTAGAGGCCAAAACAGTAATTGAATTTAAGCAAGCATGGGATAGGCATAAGGCTATCCTAAACAAAAGATAAATCCAGGTTAAGTATCCATGTAATTGGACAGACTAGATGGGCCGAAAGGTTCTTATCTGCCGACATTTTTCTATGTTTCTATGTTATGGATGAAACATTGCTCGCTTTCTAATAAACCTATGCTATCTGAAGCCTATATGGAACACCTTGACATTCATTCTTGTTCTAGAAGGCCAGACCATGTGACTCGATAGATCTATAATCCTTCAGCTGGTTTACTTTAGTAAATTAGTCAGTAATTCTCCACCATATTTCTACTTTAGCATTAAAATATCACGGTCCTGAAGTTCTGTCCTGAGGATCAGGGCAGAAGTAGGCCTCGTATTCCCATAATGCCATTAGTCTAAAACGAACCTCCTTCAGACCTTCACGAAAATGTGTAAATGCACGGTTTTCATTCTTTTTACGATACGTTTCAAACAATCTCTACTTCATTAACACATTTTAATACTAACAGCAGAGCGTGCATTCTTTGCTAAACCACGCGCGCGCATATCGGAATTCAATATACAGTGGAATTTCCTCGGCGTAGATCACAGCTCCGGGAGGTCAGTAGCCAATAATGTAACAAGAATATCCCAGGAGAAATTAAGCAGGAGGCCGCCTTGTTCCCATTAGTGGACGTACAGTACAAAAAAAAGCATTATTAACCGGTCCCAGGTATTGGCAGGGCCTGAAGATGAGTAATGTAAGCTGCTTTTACCTGATCCCATACCTTATTACTGGAAAACAAAAAGGGGAGAACTAGCAAAACGCCATCCTATTGCAGGTTGTGTTCCATTTTAACCATTAGTTTGCTGTATGGACAATGGCACAGGTTTGCACTCCACCAGGAGTTATGTGGTTAATGTACCTGACTGAAGAACGACTGTTTTACTGATAACTATGCAAATAGACATTTTTTAAAATGACTCAATGCAGCACCCCCACAATAGTGAATGGACGGCTGGATTCACACTCCTCATACCAAGTAAACTTTTGCAGCTCATGGATTAAACCAACAATGATAAAAATAATATATTTACACATATTTTTTATTTCAGGAATTGAAATTGCATTTAATGAATGGTTCGGTCTATGAGTTTATTAAGTTGATATACCAGTAGCATCTTGTCAGGAACTTACCAGGAGCTGGAGCCCAGGGTGCAGGAGATTGAGCACACCCTTGCAGAACCTCACTATACAGAGTGACCAGGAGGGTGCTAGGGTCTGCGTCGTGGGAGTAGGCATGGGGGCAGGGCTGGATATGCGGTACATAGCAGGGGCAATCCAGGAACGTAGCAAAAGGGTGCAGAGGTCGGAACCGGCAGAACAGGATCATAAATGGTAAAACAGGCAGTGGTCAAGTACCAAAGAGTAAAACCAAAGGCAGGTAAGTCACTACACACTCAGTGTACACGGATAACTGAGGCCTGAGGGAATCTGGATTAATTAGGCAGGGAAGTGCCATCAGGTGAGTTTGTTAATCACCCATTCACTGTAGGTGTAAGACCAGTAGGGGTGAACCCAGCATAGATTCACCACATCTATAGAGAAATGCAGTAATCGGAGACATCCAGTGGCAGACTGGATAGCAAACCAGGCTAACAAGTCAGAGATCATGGGTTCAAGTCCAAGAGGAGTCCCTAAAAGGATGGCTGTCTGCAGCGTTTGGTGTGGACCATAACAAATCCATTACTAGTTGCATTAAAGTGACATGAGTTACCATTGCAGCTGAAAAATTGAGCAGCGGATGAATTTTGTGGGTTTCAGTTGAGATTTAGTATTTTCCACCAGTCACTCAGTAAACTGGTATTAATTTTATTCCCTCTCCTACTACCTGAAAACAACAGCAAAAACTCCTAACTCCTGAGGATCATGGAGTATAAGGATCACTATTGAGTATGCAGTGTACTGTAAGTGCCATTGTATGCTTTAGAATTGAAAAGTAGATAATTACACGGTGACAAAACTAAAAAAAAAAAAAAAGAGAAAAGGAAAAAAAATTCATCCTTTACATGCTTGGTACCATTAGATAGACAGGTCCCTGACCTTTCTATGGGTACCAGATTTGACCTTGTAGGACATACAGACATGGAGAATGAGGGGTCCAAATGACATGCCATTATCCGTAGAGTAGAATTCAGTGGCATTGCGCTTACATTTTTGATGAAGCAGTGCATAATTACAACTGTTTTACCACAATATTTTCTATTTTATTTTTACATTCTACATGGCTATGTTTGGTATTATTGGACTCTGAGCTTTCCAATGGCACTTTACTTGACCTTCTGGAGGGTATAGAAGTAGAGATAAAGGGGTCCAAAGAATAAGGGGGGCTCCACTGCTAAATTTTCTTCTGCTGAGCTGTAGGTAAGAAGGCTTTCCAACATCATGACGTCAGCCTACTGGGAGGATTTTCCTGGCCCAGCCAGAGTCCTTGCAGGCCTAGCGTGGAGAGGAGAATGACCTAACTCATCGTGAAGCAATGGTAAGGTGAGTGGCTACGGTGCTATGACCCACGCGTCATCCAAATCATATTGGGATTTCCAATGGTTGGGACGCATTGTTTGCAGCAAAAGGTTGACTTTAAAATCCTTTAGAAAGTCCTTTTGATAAAACAATGAAATGCTTAATCATATAAAAAGGGCTCTACCCGGATACGACTCTTGCTTCTGCATGTGGACCCTTTTGTATATTTATGTAAGAAAATGGGGAACCCTCTTTATTGTAATGCTCCCCTCGTCATCAGTATCATGAAGGAGTACTGATTCTGGGCCAATCTCACCCTCACGTTGAAGCTCCTTGCATGGTTAAAACCAAAGCAGGAATGCATTTATTTACAGTTTACAATTGGAAAAACACACACAAGAGGATTGTACAGAAAACAATGGAAAACACA
Organism: Leptobrachium leishanense; assembly: GCA_009667805.1. Classification (NCBI taxonomy): domain Eukaryota; kingdom Metazoa; phylum Chordata; class Amphibia; order Anura; family Megophryidae; genus Leptobrachium; species Leptobrachium leishanense. Next base: position 87,787,178 of record CM019074.1, on the reverse strand, counting down.
CCCCAGCACTTCCTTGCCGTAGGGCCTTCCAATAGCCTCCCCCTCCCACACACAAAGACCGAAATAACAGGGGCAGGAAGAACTAGTTTAAGCCAGTTCCTGCGTAGTGGTGTTGAAGGAAGCAGGGAAAGACAAAGGAATCCATTATTTACAGATACACATAGGGAAAAACAGCACAGTATAAACCACATGACACTCTACAATGAATACATTAAGGAATAGGGCACAGAAAACGCAAACACCCTACACTGAGAACTGCAGGCACAGAGACACTCCAACAAAGGACAGGGCTGGGAACCAATATAAAACACCAGGCCCGCAAATACTTAACGCATCTATTGGTCCATGTACCCCAAGACCAAAGTGACTACCGTCAGAGGGAGTAGTACTTTATTTCCCAAAAGGGAGCAGAGCTGAACTGTACAAAATCAAATTAACATGGAAGCTCACATTAAAGTTTCCATGGCAGCTTTCAAGGACAGGGAGGCAGGGAACCCACATCTCTTTCCTAGCGAGTATTAACATTAAGGAGAAGAACAATAGCAAAGTTCTGCAAGTGGCGTTTGGTCACAAGTTGGCGGAGTCATGTTTAAAATCATGGTTTACAGTCCTGGAGGTCTTCTGAGAATACTGGGATGTCTGAGGCTAGCCACGACGAGGCCGGAATGAAGTGGCTGTGGAGATCAACACCTTTATAACATTTGGTCCTTTGTTGAAAACTCAATTTTGCGGAGGATTACTTCCAGCTGAGTTTCTTTCAAATGTTTAGCTATTTTCAAAGTTTTTAAACTTGGTACTTTCTGAAACAAATGTACAACAGCATACACCGCACACAAAAGGCAGCAAAAAGGAACATGCTGTTTACAAATTCCAACACCTTGATTCCTCTATAAAAAGCTGTGAAAGACTAAAAGATGTCGAAAAATAGAAATCTATTCGAAGAAAATCAGATTTTATTATAAAAACATTAAACAATCGTCTTCCATGTTTTCATCTCTTTGATTGTTACGGAGACTTTCCATTCACATTGAAACAAAATGCACGTTTCTAACTTCCAAAGAACGTTGGCTAATGAAATGTGTTAGGAGGAATCTAGGTCACATGAGCTGACAACTATGTGACAACGTGAAATGGTGTCCATATGCCACCCTGGTATATTCACTCCAGAGAGAAACCATTTGCAGGGATTTCGCTTATTTAGTTGACAACCAGAAGCCCACACGCTCGCTACTTCATGTAAAATGCAGCAGGTCACAAACATATTGCTGTCAACTCCTTCCTGCAAACAAATGTCTGCGGGAGAGCGATTCAGGGCCGATGGCATCTTCTGTGTAATGTTTAAATCTGAGATAACAATTAAAATGATGAACATTCGCAGAAGGTGGGGATTTTATCGAGGGTCACAGGGGAACGGCTGTTCTGGTGCTTTCAGGAGTACTCTATTCCCAACAGCTGCCCAGAATAGTTTGAGTTTGTGCGTAGGATGAATTCATGTGTTTTTAAAAGCTTCTCTGGTCACCGTGGCTAAAGTCTTCATTTAAATGCTTCTCCTAGGGTGGTCGCGGGAGTGCAGCTGAGAGTACAAGAGGCACGTTTAAGCACAGATGCAGATAGAGGGGTAAATTAACTAAGCAGTTGTTTCTGAATTAGAGCAGCCACCCCCAGGCTACAGATTGCCCCAAGTAGGCTGGGGCATCGATGACCGGCCAGCAAGGCCATTGGCTGACTGTGCAAATGCCTGACACACGAGATGGCCAGCATCCGGGTCACCCCCCACCCACTGAAATCCTCACCATATGTGTGAGGACGTCAGTAGGCCAGTTAAGGGGATCCAAATGATCTCCCGATCCGTGGCCGCTAGAGGGTCATGTTTTATATCATTGGAAAGGCCTGATCATGGCCTTTCCAATTATACAAAACATGACTAGGTGTGGTATAAAACAAAATTTAATAATTTTTTTTATTTTTAAAAAAAAAATATTTGTCGGGGGGGGGGGGTTAATAAAATAGACCTAAACTGGGATTTAAACATGATGAGCATAAAACGGCCAAAATTAGCTCAGCGCACAGAGGTGAAATGGCTCAGCAGTGATGGTGTTAAAAAGCAAAACCATGTAAAAATTGGGTATTTCTAATCTCAGGACAAAATTTCAAAACTATTTAGCCGGGGTCTTTTTTGGCAGTTGTAGATTTTGGGGATTAAATTTAGAAAAAAGTGTATTTTTCCATCATATTTCATATTTTTTTTTATAGTAAATTAGAAGACATGATGGAAATAATGGTATCTTTAGAAAGCCCATTTAATGGCGGGAAAAACGGTATATAATATGTGTAGGTTCCGTAACCGAGTAAAAAGGAAAATAAGACCTAAACACAAACAGCGCAGAAACCTAAAAACAGCAGGGGACACTTTCAGACAGACTTTCGTAAAACCGCCCGGTCACTAAGGGGTTAACATTGCACCCATAAAAATATTATAGAAAATAATAATTACTATTAAATTTTAATTGTTCTATCTGTATTATACTTTTTATATTCAGAATATTCCAAGTTATCCCTTAGTAGCTATTCTAACGGAATATTCTGTTATCTGGGATTTAATCATCACAAATCAACTATTACATCGGCGATACGGTTCTTGTATATCTCCCGTTATATCCAGAATATTCCGTTTTTTTCAAGGTGTCCGATGTAACTATAAAACTATATCTGTGTACCCCCAAGTGACTTAGATATTTTTTTCATCCACTTTAACAAAGTAGGTCAACCATCCACAGATTGGTGGCTTCAGCGACGGAATGTATCTCTGACTGAAATATAAAAGAGGCAATTATGTTTCAAGATGATAAGGAAGCCGGCTGCTCCGCATCCTATCTTTCCCGCTGGGACAATGGGTTTCGCTATCTACTAGAAGTTAGCCGCCGAGACGTCCGAACAAAGAGCATTTAAGAGATGGATTGGGCCAAGATGAACAGGTGAACATGTTATCTAAAATACGTAACCTATGGAAGGAGAATTTACTAGAACAAGTAATCACAGTAGGTTTCCAATAAAAGTCTTAATTTTCTTACATCGGGATTTATATACAGGCATATGGATAAGACAATATATTGGGAGTTCTAAACTGCATGATAATTGGGGTAGGAAAGTTTGAGCACTCCTAATTTGGGATTCTAGAAGCTTAATGACTCCGAAATATACATTTTTGGAGCCTTCTGGTTATCATTGCTATATTGCTACCTGTTGCTCCTGCTCTGTTCCCCCACTCCTCCGGCACTGCAGCAGCATGTTCCTCAGGACCACTGAGGGACACACTGGGGCACTCTGTACAGCACCAGGGAGGGACATGCTGCAGAATGCCACCGCAGAACACATCGGCAGTGCTAAGTATGTCCCATGCCTGGCATCGTACAGCATATCCCTCTTGGCCCGTTCCACATCCACCCTTCACTCCAACCTCAAGCCAGGATCCAAAGATCTGGAAATCCCAAAATCCAAATTGCACGTTTTCCTGAGCATTTTAGGTTAGGGGTGCTCAACCTATAGTATAGCCTGAAGAATGGTTTTATATGGGGTTTAGTATATAGCCTGATCAAAATGGGATTATAAAGGTTTTAAATACAGCATGAAAAAAGGGGTATTCTATATACAGTCTGATAAACGGGGTATTATATAGGGTTTTATATGCAACAGTGGAGGCTCGTCCATAGGGTCAGATAGGTCAGCACCCTACCATTTATGATAAAAAAAAATAAACTATCAGGGTTATTCAGATCAAGGTGAAAACCAGTAGAATGGCAGGAGAAGAAAACAATCTAGACCAAATAGCCGATTTGGAAAGTGAGATAAATGGATGAATTTTTCTGGTTTGGCTATTTTGACCTAGAATTTTCACTTGTCCAGTCATTCTCCTGGTTTTCAACTCTCTCTGAATAACCCTGTATATCATTTTTTCTGGGTTTTTTGTTTCATTTAACATGTGACAGATTGCTTAATGGGACAGAACACATTTTTATCAGACTCCTTGTCTCCACAACTGTTGCAAGGCAGAGTTAAAAAAAATGGTAATCTGATTCATTTGTCTTTGATGCTTACCAGATATCTGGCAAGGCCCCTGTGGGAGGTCCTAAGAATCAAAGACCACAATAGATATACAGCCCGATGAATGGGATCATATAGAGTTTTATACACAGTATGATAAATAGGGTAGCGTATAAGGTTTTGATGAATGTGGTTTTATATCGGATTTAATATACATCCTGAAAATGGGGTATTATATAGGGTTTACTATAGTGCATGATAAAATGGATATTACACAGTTTTATACACAGACTGATAAACAGGGTATAGGGTTTTATATACAGTATGATAAACGGGATATTATATAGGACTTTAGATACAGAATGATAAATGGGGTAGTATATGGGTTATATATAAAGCATGATAACCAGAGCATTATATAGGGTTTTATATGTAGGATGATAAATGGAATATTATAAGGTTAATATGCAACAAATAAAAAGGTGCATTATATAGGGTCCATATATAGTCTGTTGAACATGGATTTATACAGGGTTTAAATTTACAGAGAGGAACAATTTGAGTTTTTTTATACAGAATGAAAAAATAGGGTAATATAAATAGCCTGATAAACCGGGTATTGTATAGGGTTTAATATGCAGTGGAGGCTCATTCATTGCGCTTGTTGGGACAGCGCCCTACCATTAATTTTTGCAATACAAAAATACAATACAAAATATATATAGCCTGATGACTTTGGCTTTTATATGGGTTTAATACAAGGCCTGATGAAAGGGGCATTATAAAGGTTTTATATATAGCCTGAAAATGTAAGTTTCATGTAGGGTTTACTATACTGTATGATAAACTGGATATTTTACACATTTTCATACACATAGGGTTTGCTATACAGCATGATATATGGGATCTTATATAGGGTTTGCTATACGGCATGATACATGGGATTGTTAGGTCTCGGCCCTGCCCCCTGGTGGTGGGAGCAGGGATTTGCCAGTTGTTGGCTTTCAATCTCTGCAGACCGTCTCCACTGGGATAATGGTCTGCAGTCACATGATCTGCTCATTCCTATATATAGGGCCTACCATGCATTCATGTGTATGACGTCTTGCTCTAGTTTCTGGTTTATTCTCTTGTCTGTCCCCTGAAGTTTATCTGCATTGTTGAGATTATCATGAATGACCTGGCTTGGCTTCTGGAACCTCTTCTGTATGTATTTTGTCTGAAGATTTCTCTCTTGTTTTCCATTCACAGGCATTTGGCCACGAAGCCATTTGGTGTGAGTGATACTCAGGCCTTTGTTTGGAACTCCCTGGCTGGGAGTGTTAGGATCATCAGTGTGCTGCATTCATCGTATTTTTACGTACTAAGTTCTGCCCTGCAGTGTACTGCATTCCTTGTGTTTTCAAGCACCAAGTTCTGTCTTGCACTGTGTTGCATTCCTTGTGTTTTCAAGTATCAAGTTCTGTCCTGCAGTGTGCTGCATTCATTGTGTTTCCAAGTACTGAGTAGGGATGAGCTGTTCGGTTCGATTTGTTCAGAGTTCGCATCGAACATCGGCCGTTCGCCGAACATTTCCGCGTGTTCGCCGCATGTTCGCCTACAATGCACCACAATGGACCACAATGCACTTTTCCACTGGCCTGAAGCTTGTAATTGGCTACAGCCTTGCACCTGACCACAGGTCAGGTGCAAGACCATGCCAATCACGGCTCACAGAGGGGAAATTTTGCCCAATCATGGGCTCACAGAGCTAAGTCCCGCAGCACACTATATAAGGCGTTCCTCACAGCCCCAGAGGAGATTGTTCTGTTGGGGGGGTCTCACTTCTACAAGATATCTGGGAATTGTTGTAATCTGTGTGTTCTCACTGCCAGCAGCTATTGGGGGTCTCACCTCTACAATATATCTGGGAATAGTAATCTGTGTCTTGTCACTGCCACCCATCAGGGGGTCTCACGGATTTATAGGTGGTTTCTGGGAATTGTAATCTGTGTTTTTTTCACTGTTGCCAGCTATCAGGGGGTCTCACAGACTTGTAGCAGATTTCTGCTTATTTTAATCTGTGTCTTGTCACTGGCTGCCAGCTATCAGGGTGTCTCACTGAGTTATACCAGAGTTCTGGAAATCTTTAATCTAGTGTAGCGCTCACTCCCGGAGGAGCCGCTGAAAATGAACCACGGGTCAGTCTCCCCGCACTAGGGAATAAATATACTCCAGCACCGTTGTGGATTTTATAAATTATATAGTTTACTGAAGTAAAAGGCATATAATGAGACACGGTGTTCGTAGATATATTTACAGTATTTCGTATCGCGGTAAACACGCAGCGGAAAAAGAAATGCGAGACTTCGTATTTCTGAAAAGTGCGCGACCGAGCAGAAAAATACAATGCTTCGTAATTACGAGAAACGCGCAGCGGAAAACAAAATAAGATGCGAATCTTTGCCCCTTTTTCGGACACTAGGGAGTGAGTCCCGAACAGGTTAAGTCCCGAACTGTGAGTGTATGTGTGTGTTATGGTACCCGGGTACTATTCAACTGGCCAGTGAATCTCTTAAACGATGTCTTCGACTAGTCAAGTTGGGGCCCTGTGGGTTTCAGAAATAAACAACAGCGTGCTTTCTTGAGCTTTGTAAAACACGGCCTTGGAGGCCTCTCACCCATCCGTTCGATCACCAAGGCTCCGCTGACCCAGGACGTCTCTCCGCTTGTTTCCTCGCTGGGATACCGGCTACTGGATCGGTGGTCAGGCTTTCTGTGCTCCGGCTCGGACTTGTCCAGCTACCGCCTGCTCTCCCATCCAATGGACTTGCGGTACTCCTTACTCGAGGTCCTCAGCTTGTCTGGATAGCAGCTTGGGTGATGTCTGTCGATAAGTAAGGCTCCTTCTGGCAAGGCAGGATAACCCCACTAAGATCCTGATAGGCCACACTTGCGCTCCGGCCTAATTACGGTTCCGCTCTGCAGCACTGTGTCCTCTCTCATGCACTCCCTGGCACGCTCTGCCGCGCTCTCCACGAGGCTCAGGATGTGCAGCGTCTGTGTCCCACCCACTTCCTGTCTGTTTGCCAAGCATGCCGGGAAACGTAGTCCCAATGTTCAGTGTCTCTGATCGCGCTTGTCTCCCCCCGGTGGCCAAAAATAGGTACTGCCACAGTAAGATTTTAAACACAGCGCTACACTCTCCCCCTCCTAGAACTCTTGGGTCTCTCCAAGGAGGTACAACAGTTACATTTACATTTCGATACAATTAGATAACATATACAGGGTTGGCAGCAAACATACAGTGGGTTAGATACACTTCTTCAAGTTGACTCCTGTTTTGTGCTACCTCAGCTAACATAGCAGACACTTCGGGCAACCTCTGCACTGTGGTGATGGCCTCTTCAGTGCTATGTCCTGGTGAGTCGTAGGTGAGCCGCTGGGGCGGTCGAACAGAGCGTTTTGGTTCTGGCTCAATCAGTTCCTCTTCAGGTGGAAGTACTATAGGTGCTGGCTCAGTCCTTCTTTCTACCACTGGAGCAGACGTTTCTTCAGAGTATGATCCATCCAGTGAAGGCATAGAACTATAATCATAAGATTCAGCTTCAGGAGCTACAGGAACTCCAGCAGTCTCAGGGACTTCCAACTGAAATTCAAGAGCTTCAGGGATTTCAACAGTCTCAGGGACTTCTAACCGAACTTCAGGAGCTTCAGGCCTCAAATTACTCTCCCATCGTTCAGGAACTGAGATAATCTCTTCAGGCTCCGGTGAACGCATCCAGTCCAGACAGAAACTCTCTTCCTCACTGTCCCTTTCGCTCTCTTCGACAACCCGGGTCTGCTGAGACCGAGTAACAGGAGGCAAACGTGGAGCAGGCGGATTTGGCAGAGGAAGTTCGTCCCCAACTGTTATCCTCACAGCCTCTCTCAAAGGTAACAAATGATTCCGGTGCCAGTTCTTAAGAGGCCCAGCCTTTCCATCCGGCCGGATTTGATACACCGGCAGACCAGGCAGTTGCTTGCAGACAATGTAGACTTGAGAACTCCATCTATCTGCCAACTTGTGTCTCGCAGCAGCACCCAAGTTCTTCAACAAAACCCTATCACCGGGTTGTAGATCTTGTATCCGAACTTTCAAGTCATAATTCTTTTTGTTCCTTTGCTCCCTGTTTCCTGAGGTCAAACGGGCCTGTTCAAACGCAGAAGCCAGGTTCTTCCGAAGTCTATCCACGTAGTTTCTATGGGAAGCTACCGACGTCTGGTCTAGAGATAACCCAAACGCCAAATCAACCGGCAGTCGGGCTTCTCTTCCGAACATAAGACGGTACGGTGAGTATCCAGTGGCATCACTCTCCGTACTGTTATATGCATGCACCAGAGTAGCTATGTGACGACTCCAACTCTGCTTCTCTATGTTTGACAAAGTCCCCAGCATATTCAGCAGCGTGCGATTAAACCTTTCAGGCTGAGCATCACCTTGAGGGTGATATGGTGTAGTTTGGGTCTTTTGGATTCCCAACAGTTCCAACAATTGCCCAACAAGTCGGCTTTCAAAGTCTCTACCCTGATCAGAGTGTATTCTCCTTGGCAGGCCGTAGTGAACAAAGAACTTTTCCATCAGAACCTTGGCTACTGTCGGAGCGCGTTGATCTTTCGTGGAAAAGGCTTGGGCGTAACGAGTGAAATGATCAGTCACTATTAGAATATTCCCTTGCCCACTAGCATCCGGCTCTAAGCACAGGAAGTCAATGCACACCAAATCCATGGGTCCCTGACTCTGTAGATGGCTCATTGGAGCGGTTCGGGTCGGTAGAGTCTTCCTCTGAATACACCTCAGACAGGAATGGCAGTAACTTTCCACTTCAGCTCTCATGCTAGGCCAATAGAATCTGTCTCGCACCAACTTAAAAGTTCTTTCAGCACCCAAATGTCCACGCTCATCATGTAACGATCGCAGCACACTCTCTCTATGCTTAGTGGGAAGGAATAGCTGTTGAGTCTCTTCAGCATTGGTTGTGGGGCCCCTTCGGTAGACCACCCCATCCAACATCTTCAACCGTTCCAACTCTTTGTAGACCAATCTGGCTCCATCTGGGGAATTGGTCAGCAGAATTTCCCGCTGGTTCGCCATTAAGGCCTTTATGGTCAATGCAATTAAAGGGTCTCTGGCCTGATCCGCTTTCAGGTCCTGTTTTGAAAAGGTGGGTAGACTTTCATCCCTCAATTGTGTAGGGTTGCAGTAGAACTCAGGAACAGCCGCAGCCATGACTCCTATGGCCTCTGCTTCAATCCCTCCCTTGACCCGGCGCTCTGCTCCTTGACACAAAGCTTGCACCCCATCTGGAGTCAACTGAGTCCATTCTGTAGTGTAGGGTCTTCTCAATAAAGCATCAGCATCTCGATTATTCACCCCAGGGCGATACTTCAGGCTGAACCGAAACCCTGACAGAGCGGCCAACCACCGATGTCCCGTTGCGTCCAGTTTCGCAGTAGTAAGAACGTAGGTAAGAGGATTGTTATCAGTTTTTATCACAAACTCAGCTCCATACAGATAGTCTTTTAACTTGTCCACCACTGCCCACTTTAAGGCTAGGAACTCCAACTTGTGGGTAGGATAGTTCTTTTCCGAAAGTGTAAGGCTCCGACTCACGTACGCTACAGGCCTCAGCAATCCACCATACTCCTGATACAGGACTCCTCCTAGCCCTTCTCTGCTGGCATCCACATTTAACTCATACGGCTTGTGAGGGTCCGCGTAGGCCAAGACAGGAGCTTGAGTTAGACTCTCTTTTAGCTTCAAGAAAGCACCTTCACACTGACTAGTCCATTCGCCCTGTATGGACTCTCGAGCTTTCCTTGGTCCTGGAGCTGACGGGTTTCGGTCAGAGGCCTTGCAGCCTTCTTCGGTGTTTTCCTTCTGTAGGAGCTTGTTCAGTGGTTGAGCTATTTTTGCGAATCCTCCTACAAATCTTAGATAATATGAACAGAACCCCAAGAAAGATCTAAGTTCAGTGACGGTTCTGGGTCTGGGCCAAGAAGCTACGGCCTCCAACTTCCGAGGATCTGTCGAAACACCTACTGCTGAGACCACATGTCCCAGATACGTAACAGACGGTAGGCAGAATTGGCATTTCTCCAGAGACAGTTTCAATCCCTCTTCATGGAGCCTCTTCAAAACCTTCTCCAAACGTTGCTCATGCTCTTCCAGAGTCTTCCCAAACACGATTATGTCATCCAGGTACACTAATACTTCGATCAGATTCATGTCCCCGACTGTCTTCTCCATTAACCGTTGGAACGTGGCTGGAGCCCCCGTAAGGCCTTGAGGCATTCTGTTAAATTCAAAGAACCCCAGTGGACAGATGAACGCAGTTTTCTCTTTGTCTTCGGGATGAATTGGTATCTGGTGATACCCGCTTCGCAGGTCTAGTACTCTAAACCATTTTGCTCCAGACAAACACTGTAAGGCATCTTCTATCCGAGGAGTAGCATATTGGTCTGGGATGGTTCTCCGGTTCAACGTACGGTAGTCTATGCATAGGCGGACAGAACCGTTCTTCTTCCGGACCATCACTATTGGAGATGCGTATGGACTCCTGGACTCTTGGATCACCTTGGTTCTTTGCAATTCATTTAGCTGTTCTCGCAGATCATCCAAGTCTCCCAGCGGAACTCGCCTTGACCTTTCACGAAACGGCTTGTCCTCTTGTAATCGAATGCGGTGTTCAGTACTTTTAGCTAGGCCTACGTCGAACTCATCTTTCGAGAACAATTCTCTCCACTTTAGAACTTGAGACTGAAGACGTTTCTTCCACTCGGATGAAATGGGAGCGTCCTTGGGGTAGAATCTTTCATCTGGAATCTCTTTATCCACTCCCCCTCCTAAATCGGTGGAGAGGGGCGTAGCGGACTCTACTTGCCCGATAGGCATTCGTGCTTTAAAGACTACTGGAGAATCAGACACATTGCACACGCTGACTGAGACTCTTCCTCGTGTTCTTTTCAGAGCTTTAGTGGAGATTATTTCAGGGATTACTTCGACTCTGGCTTCACTCCCATGATTAAAATCGGTTTCCAGCACCACATAGGGACCTGGTTGCGACCCGTTCAACTTGACTGAAGCCCGGAAACTTGCTACTTCTCCTGCTTGCAGAACCTTCTCTGTTCCTTCTAATCTCCATAGGCGCCCCACTTCGGCAGGTGCCTTCTGTTCTTCGACCATCCTCTGATAGACCGGACGTAACATTGGGTGTACTCCTTGGGTAGAACCTTCTTCCAATACGATAGGTGTCAGGAGACGCCGCACCAAATCAGTATTCGTCCCCACTATCATGGAACTTCTGCTTGCACCTGAGGGTCGAGGACACACAATGGCCAATGCATCACAACCTCCGGACTGTCCGATGACTTCGGATCCGATCTCCAGTTTCACCTGTAGATACCCGTCATAGGGGAGTTTCTCAGTTCCGATACCCCAGATTTCCAGGTCCTTCAATTTCTGTAAAGGAATGTGCTTCAAATGTTTCTCATAGAAGTCTCGGTAGATCAATGTCACTTGAGCCCCTGAATCCAACAGGGCTTTAGTGTAGACTCCCTCTACTTGGATTGGCACAATAGGAGAAGGACCTATCAGTTGGTCAGGAAACTTGGTGGCGGTATCAGGACACTTAGACCCAGTTTGCTGTACCCTGGCCTTTTTCTTGGCCCGTGTAGGTTTTGGGTGTGCATTGCTTCCCCATGACGTAGGTCCGGATGCTAAGGGAGTGACTCTTTCAGTCCTGGCAGGCTCAGCAGTTGGCCGGACTTTGGGCCCTCTCGCCCTCTTAGTCCTGGCTTGATTTTTGGAGCGGGGTTCAACCTTCGGGCACTTAGTTTGCTCCTTCACTTGTGCCCTCTGGCGTTTCCCGCCGGTAAGGTGGATAATAGTCCTTCTAAAGCTTTTAACAACTCATCAACTCTATTCTTCTCAGGCTTTCGGTCTTTGCATTGTGCGCGGAAGTGGCCCATTTCTCCACAACCGAAACATCTCTTCTTAGAAAGTGGAGACGCAGTCGCCTGTTGTGATTCAGTTAAAGGACCTTGGCTAGACGCCACAGCAACTCCGGTTGTCTGCATGCCTGTAAGGAACTTCTGCATCTCTGCCTGCATCTCTGTCACCTTCATCAACACTCGGCACAGTTCCGCGTGCGCCTGCTGCAATTCAGCTTGAGCTTCCTGTACTTTCTTAACAGTTTTGTACAACTCACCACGTTCAGAGAGGTGTAATTCTTTGGCAGCCCTCTCTGTGGATTTAAAAGCGATCAGGTGCTCTTGCTCGTCCACGTCGGATCCGTAAGTATCCAGCGAGTCGCTTTCAGGCTGCAGACCGTCGTTATGCCTTACAGGTTGTGCGTAAGCTCTTTCCCCTCGCCTGAAGGATTTTTCCTCCAGCAAAGCCTCCTCCTCTCTGACAGCTCGGATCAGTTCCAGGTACTTCAGTTCTTGATTACCTGCTCTGCTTCTCAGCTGCAGCATCACTGGATCTAGAGGTTGAGAGCCCCTCAGGATCTGTTTTATTCGGATCTTATCCACTTCGGCCGGCTCGGCCCCTTTCTTGAGGAGTATCTGGTGCAGAATCTTATCTAGGCGCCTCATGTATTCGGTCATTCTCTCACCTTTCCGCTGATAGGTGTGTTCATACTGATATACAAGCTCTGCGGCCTTTTCTGTTCGCCCAAAAACTTCCTCCAAAACGTTTAAATAATCTAAAGCAGTACAGTCTTTTCTACTCAGTTTTAGGTTTCTCACCGCTTCTGACGCAGGTCCCTTTAAACTCTCGGTGATCCTTTGCTTTTTCTGAGCTTCAGGGACGTCCCACTCATCCAGAGCCTGCATCGCCTGTTCCACCCATTCCTCAAAGGTTTCTTCTCCCGCCGGAGTTGGTACGTTTCCTATAAAATTTCTCAACCGTCGATAACCGAAGTTAGTGTGCGGAGGGCTTGTTCTCTGACACTTAGCCAGCAAATCTCCAATAGCCACTATGAATTCAGGCCCGATCATGGCCAACGGACTGGGCGCGGGAACACTTGCGGATTCGCCACGTGGCGCACTTGGCTGAATCAGTTGGACTTCCACCTCATCGGTCAGCTTCATGCTCGCGCCCTGAAAACACACTGGAACACCCTTTCTCCATTCAAAAAGAACATACGTGTGAGAGGTATCTGTGTTCTTTTTAATGTCCAGAATTAACCCCCGATGGTCTGGTGTCAGCGCGGCCACGGCCTGGCGAATCTGATCTTTGGCCCAAGGGTCTGCGGGAATATCCATGACTATACAACATTCTAACTGACTACTGTGCTCCTCACACCATTCGGCAACAGTTTCTGGATCCATATTTAACCCTTTAGATGCGGTTTTTCCAGAGACTGGATCCCGGACGAGCCCCCACGTGTAGCGCTCACTCCCGGAGGAGCCGCTGAAAATGAACCACGGGTCAGTCTCCCCGCACTAGGGAAGAAATATACTCCAGCACCGTTGTGGATTTTACAAATTATATAGTTTACTGAAGTAAAAGGCATATAATGAGACACGGTGTTCGTAGATATATTTACAGTATTTCGTATCGCGGTAAACGCGCAGCGGAAAAAGAAATGCGAGACTTCGTATTTCTGAAAAATGCGCGACCGAGCAGAAAAATACAATGCTTCGTAATTACGAGAAACGCGCAGCGGAAAACAAAATAAGATGCGAATCTTTGCCCCTTTTTCGGACACTAGGGAGTGAGTCCCGAACAGGTTAAGTCCCGAACTGTGAGTGTATGTGTGTGTTATGGTACCCGGGTACTATTCAACTGGCCAGTGAATCTCTTAAACGATGTCTTCGACTAGTCAAGTTGAGGCCCTGTGGGTTTCAGAAATAAACAACAGCGTGCTTTCTTGAGCTTTGTAAAACACGGCCTTGGAGGCCTCTCACCCATCCGTTCGATCACCAAGGCTCCGCTGACCCAGGACGTCTCTCCGCTTGTTTCCTCGCTGGGATACTGGCTACTGGATCGGTGGTCAGGCTTTCTGTGCTCCGGCCCGGACTTGTCCAGCTACCGCCTGCTCTCCCATCCAATGGACTTGCGGTACTCCTTACTCGAGGTCCTCAGCTTGTCTGGATAGCAGCTTGGGTGATGTCTGTCGATAAGTAAGGCTCCTTCTGGCAAGGCAGGATAACCCCACTAAGATCCTGATAGGCCACACTTGCGCTCCGGCCTAATTACGGTTCCGCTCTGCAGCACTGTGTCCTCTCTCATGCACTCCCTGGCGCGCTCTGCCGCGCTCTCCACGAGGCTCAGGATGTACAGCGTCTGTGTCCCACCCACTTCCTGTCTGTTTGCCAAGCATGCTGGGAAACGTAGTCCCAATGTTCAGTGTCTCTGATCGCGCTGGTCTCCCCCGGTGGCCAAAAATAGGTACTGCCACAGTAAGATTTTAAACACAGCGCTACACTAGATAACACAGTTGAATCAGACTTCTGCATATCTCCAATTTTTATAACAGAGTTGAATTAGAGTTCTGTATATCTTTAATCTATATATCACTCACCATGTCAGAAAGACCAAAAAGGACAGGCAGACGCTCCCAGACACAGATAAGAGGGCAAGCAGCCTCTGTGTCGGGAGGCTGTGCCTCTGGTCGTGATGGACGTGGTGCATCCTCTGCAGGGGCACACTTGTCCATTCTAACTGGTACTGGCTGACTTCTTAAGCAGCAGCAACATACAGAGGATTTGGTGGATTGGTTAACCAGGCCATCCTCATCCTCCGAGTCCTCTGCCAGCCAGGCTTGTAGTGCTTTACAGTCCACCTCAGCTGCCAAAACGTCTAATGCAGCCTCCATGTCCACAGCTACTCCTGCCGTAGCCTCGCTACCACACACGGAGGAGTCAGCTGAATTGTTTGACTACAATAACAGTGACATGCTGCTTGAGGATGCGCAGCAACTACAGTGCTCTTCTTCAATCTCTGAGTTTGAGGAAGGGAGTATAATCAACCTAGAGGAAGGGGGTGCCAGTTACACACAAATAACTGGCACTCATGTTCCCCGAGCAGCTGCAGCATATTGCGAGGTTGGTTCCAGTGACGATGAGATAGGGGGATGATGACGATGAGGTCACTGACTCCATCTGGGTGCCTGATTGAACAGAGGAGTCAAGTGAGGAGGAGGAGGAGGAGGAGGCACAACAAACACGAGGCACAATGTCCTGTATGACCAACCTTAGCCAGTCCAAGGCATCAGAAGTCACAGCTGCTCAGGTGCAGATCGCTGTTGTCTCAGAGCACACATCCAGGAACTCTGCTGTCTGGGAGTTCTTTAAGAAATGTGCAGCAGACCGCACCGTTGCTATTTGGAATCTATGTCAGATGAGGATCAAGCGTGGGAAAGACATCCCACACTTGGGTACCACGTGCTTGAGGCGACATATGACCACCTGCCACACATCCCGTTTGCACAACACTTTGCATAGGTCCTCCTCCTCCTCATCTGTCTCTACCCCCACTATATGTCCTGCTATGTCATTGTCTACAACCTTCACTGACAGGGATGATGCTACAGTAATGGGTGTACCAGGTCCTTCCTCACAATGTGACAGCATCCCATCAGCTGAAGATTTACCCAGTCAGATTCCGTTGCCCCAGCGTAAGAAAAAATATAGTCCCAACCAACTCAAAGCACAGCGTCTAAATGCCAGCTTAGCAAAATTACTCGCATTACAGCTGCTGCCTTTCCAGCTGGTGGACTCTGCTTCCTTCTGTGAATTTGCTGAATGTGCTGTACCAAAGTGGCAGGTTCCAAAATGCCATTTCTTTTCACGGAAGGCCATTCCAGCACTATACCAACACGTGGAACACAATGTTATGGAGTCATAGGGAAAGGCAGTAAGCAGCAAGGTGCACATGACTTTAGACACGTGGTCCAGCAAGCATGGACAGGGCCGTTCCATTTCCTTCACGGCACACTGGGTAACTCTGATTGCAGCTGGGAGGGATCCAGGACGGGGCACTGTGCTGGAGCTTGTTCATCCACCATGCCTCCAGAAAGCTGCTTGTATGAGGTCTGTCTGCTCCACCACCTCCTCCTCCTTCTCGGTCTCTGGCGAAGTGGCAGTTAAACCGACGTGTGGCAGGGGCTACGCAATGGCTCAAGCAAAAAGATGCCATACTGTGCTTGAGCTTGTTTGTTTAGGGGACAGAAGCCACACCGGGCCATAAATTCTGTCAGCTCTGCAGGGGCAGGTGCAGAGATGGTTAACACCACACCAGCTTCAGCTGGGAATGGTCATCTGTGATATTGGCAGCAACCTTCTCTCCGCCCCCTGCCTGGGTAAATTGACGCATGTACCATGTCTAGCACACGTCCTAAATCTGGTCGTACAGCTTTTCCTAACCAGGTACCCAGGGCTGGCACAGCTTCTCAGCCAGGCCAAAAAAGTCAGCAGCCACTTCAGATGGTCATTCCCAGCAAGTGTTCGCCTGGCAGAAATTCAAAGAGAATTCCACCTTCCCACAAACTGTCTGATCTGTGACACGCTCACCAGGTGGAACTCGACATTAGCAATGCTGCAGTGTCTGCACAAGCAGCAGAGGGCCATCGATGAGTACCTGTGTGAGTATGGCACAAGGACAGGTTCAGGTCAACTTGGTCCCCCCCCGCAGTGGCTGATGATCAAGGTTGCATGCACTGTACTGTCACCATTTGAGGAGGCAACGAGGATGGTGAGCAGGGACAGTGCCTGCATCAGTGACACAATTCCTTTAGTGTTCCTGCTGGAGTACACTCTGCGGGGAATAATAGATGTGGCACTAGAGGCAGAGCAGAGGGAGGAAGAGGAGGCCTTCCCTAGCTCTCAAGGCCCCAGTCTTTACGCAGACAGCATTCCTGCAGGTCCTCAGATCAGACAGGAGGATGAGGAGGAGAAGGAATATTTAACCCTTTCGCTGCTGAGGCATTTCCCGCCTCTGTGCTGAGCTCATTTTTACCGATTTTGCTCATCATGTTTAAACGTGTTTTGAAGGCTTATTTTAGTATATGACCCAGACATATTATATATCGTTCTTTCCGTCAGACTCGGCAGATTCATAATATGTCATTATTATATGTATACATCATGACCTGTCTGTATATTATAACAAAGAATGCAATAAAATATGAATTTTCAATAATTTACAACGTGTAAAGTGTTTTTTTTCACATTTTAATATGCGAGCAATTGCGGTTATATTTTGTATAGGGTGCGCTTGTTAAAAAAATTAGAGATGGGGTCTCGTTACATTTTTTTTGGGGAAAATTACGCGATTTTTAACAAACGTACCGCATACAAAAATCGTTAGTGCAGCATCATTGTTCACATTATAATTGAAATGGGAACAATATTGCTGCATTAACGAACCAAAAAAAAAGAAAAAAAAATCTTTTTTTTTTTAAATTATTTTTTTATTTTTATTTTATATTTTTTTTTAAAAACTTTTTTCATAGTCAAGTTTGGTATTGTTGGAACGGCCATGCTCTGGTCGATCCAACAATACCAAACATTAACCCCTAACTGCCACGGATCGGGAGATAGGGGGTTCCAATGAACCTCCTATCTCCACCATTGGTGGCAGTTAGGGGTTAACTCCAGGACTGGCGTCATCGTGCTATGCACGATGACGCCAGTCCTCAGGGGCCATTCCCGGAAGCTTGGCCAACATCCAAGATGTCGGCCAGCTCCGGGAAAGGATCACGAACCGGCGCTTTTCGGTGCCGATTCGTGATCCAGCCCCCATGGGGTTAATTCCAGGTACCGTTAGGAAGGGCAGGCTGTGCCCTTCCAAACGGTGCCTGGATTAACCCCCGCAACGCCGGCGATTGGGAGGGAGAGAGGTCCAAAGGACCTCCCCCCTCCCTTTCAGGCGCCTCCTCCGCACATGCGGGGGGGCGCCTGAATTAGGTGTCATCGCGCCGCCGCGATGACACCTAATTAGGCCGGCGGCGGTTCCGGGTGCTGGGCTGACATCGAGGATGTCAGCCCGCACCGGGGGGCCCAGCTATTGGCCGGAACCCGGCCGAACGCTGGCCCCAAAGGGAGGATGCGCTGAGTGCGTCCACCGCAGGGAACATTACCTGCGGGTGGACGCGCTGAGCGCGTCCTCCACAGCGAAGGGGTTAAGTAGTGGGGGCATTGAAGGTGGGGATTCTTCAAGGGAATTTTGTGTGCCTAGAAACCCAAGGACTAGTACGTGGCTGGGAGTAGGAAGTGCACGATGGGGTCATCCTCATTGACCAGGAAGACTCAGAAGCTAATGCCACCTCCAACCTACGCTGCATGGGCTCCCTTATCCTGCAAAGCTTGCTAAAGGACCCCAGGATTCGTGCTATCAAGGAGAGGGATCATTACTGGTTGGCAAGCCTTCTTGATCCACGATACAAGGATAAAGTTGCAGAGCTCATCCTGCCCGCACAGAGGGAGGACAGGATGAAACAACTTGAGTACGCTCTAAGGCTAGCGTCAGACGAAAGCATTTTTCCCCCGCGAACGTGAAAAAGTGCGTCCGAACGCAATGACCTATTTTTTTACGGAATGCGCAAAAACGGTCAGACGACGTGCATTGTCGGTCGTGATTTTGTACGGATCGTCAATAAAACTCTTTTTGCGTCTGGACGTTATGTAGGCTGGACATTAGCAGTGTCTGACATCTCCTAATCTCGCACACACGCCGCTATGCTGCAGCTGCGCACTCAGTACGTCAGTACTAGCGGTTCAGCGTTCTCAAAAAAATGCGTTCAAAATCCACTTGCGTTGCACGGACGGACTTTTGTGCGGCCGTACATCGTATATTGGCCGTCATTGCCCGTCATCTGCTGCTAGTGCGGCCATAATTATGTGCGCCAGAACGCACATTAAAAGTGCGCTGGTCTGACCCCAGCCTAAAGAGACACTTGCGTAACACCTTTCCAAGCACTGGTAGGTTACCAAGTGGTGACACAGGTGCTTCTGAGGCTGCGGATGATCAGAGGAAGAGCGGTAAAGGCCGGGCCGTTTGACTGATGCCTTTTTAATTTTTTTTAGTCCACAACACCCAGGGACGTCAAATGTAGGCACCCATTGCCAGCGTCTTCACCATATGGTGCAGGACTACCTAGGGGCAAGGGCAGACCTGGATACCTTTCCAGCAGATGATGATGATCCACTGGCTTACTGGGTGTTGAGATTGGAGCACTGGCCAGAACTTAGCCAATATGCTATGCAGCTACTAGGTTGCCCTTCATCCAGCGTGATTTCTTAAAGGACGTTCAGTGCCGCTGGAGGTTTTGTCACAAACAAAAGAGTGCGTCTGTCCACCGACTCTGTAGACCGGCTGACATTTATAAAAATGAATCAGTCCTGGATCAGCAGCTATCAATCCCCTGATGCTGATGTAACTGAATAGATTGGGGATCTCTTCTGCATTCCCAAAACCTCCACCACTGCACTCTTCCACAATACCACAAAGGGGTTACGGTGTGAAGGCACTTGCTGCCACCAAAGGCACAATATTTGGGTGCACTGACGCCTGGACCAGATTCATATTATTTTAATATTGGACCGCAGAGTCCAACCCTGCACTCTTCCACAATACCACAGAGGGGTTACTACAAATCCGCCACTTCACGGGCAGGTTATGGGGACCTCCTAAGCACGATATTTGAAGGACTTTTTTGTTTTTATTCTTATCCTTTATTTCATGGAAAACTCACTGTTCCTTTAAAAACTTTTTTTAACTTTTGTCCTTGTTTACTGTCCCCCAGGGCACTACCTGGACCCCCATACACCTTTTATAGCAAATATTTTGCATATATGCCCTCTTGGAGGGCACTCTAAAATTCGAACTTTCGAGTCCCATTGACTTGCATTGAGTTTGGTTCGAGTTCGAACTCAAACTTTTGAAATTGTTAGAGTTCGAATGCGAACCGAACATGGGGTGTATGGCTCATCACTAGTACTGAGTTCTGTCCTGCAGTGTGCTGAATTCATTGTGTTTTCAAGTACCGAGTTTTACTTTGCAGTATGCTACATTCTTCCTGTTTTCAGTATAGAGTTCTGCCCTGCAGTGTGCTGCATTCATTGTCTACCAAGTCCCGTGATCTGTCTGTAGCTGAGAAATTATACCCAGTGCAGGGCTTCCTCGTGTGTCTGTATCCTGCACTATCTTCCTTGTTTCCAAGTGCTGCAAGTGTGTGCTGGAGTCAGCAAACAAACCAAATACCTGCCCTAAAGGCTTCCCATCAGTCACCCTATAGGGGGCCTACCGCTACAGGGATCTTATATAGGGTTTTCTATACGGCATGATAAGTGGGGAATTTATAAAAAGAAAATACACAATATACATATACTTTACTTTTTATTAATGTTCACAGCTAGCCACTGATACAATCAACAAGTCAAGTTATTTTATAGTTTTTACATTCAAACCCATCTCTAAATCTGTATCTATTTGATTACTACATTCCGCTTTGGACTTTTCACGGTGTAATACAGAGGCACTTCTTTTGTAAATGCAATGTGTATTTCAGAAAATAAATAGTAATTTTTTTTCACTTGAAAGTAGTTTCGTGACAGAGAAGCTGTGATCTGAATCAGCAGGCAGGAGGTGAAATCAGAAGGTGGGTGGTATATATTAAATGTATTTTAGCATGTTGTTGAGGGCACCGTGGAACACCGCCTTATGTAGCGTGACATATTGCTTCTCATGAATGCCAATCCACATTCTGTGTTTATAGCGGTGGATTTCTTGGAATAAAATTCCCTTTGAATTTTAGTTTTTGTATTCCGTGGCGAATCCTGATATCTATTTTGTCAACTGACACTTTTGTCAGCAGAAACCACCAGGAGCTTCAGCTAAGCTCTATCCAACTAAATGATATCGTACAAACGAATAAAAAATGTGAAAAGGAAATACAAAGATTTTAAGAACTTCAGGATTTCTTACAGAAGAACATAAACATATGATAGACACGCACACAAACGATAGATAGCTATGCATACATTACTTGCACATTATATATGTATATATGTGCCCAGAGCCTTTTCCATGTCCTATTTCTAATGGGCCACACTAGTCACTGTGACCAATAAATGTCATTTCAATAGTCCTAGTCAACTGAGTGCTCCCACCCCTTTCCCAAATCGGGGCTGATTCAGCTTTCAGAGTGCAATATTTTAGCTCCACCCAGAAGCTCAGATCATGGCTTCATAGATTGAGAGCCAGAACCATTTATGGGAAGCAGCTCCCAACAATGGCTGTCAATGCACTCGCAAGGACAACCAATGGATTGACTAGACGCTCACTCAACTGTCCATCCCCCACCTATAGACATGTGACGGCAGCAGCTCATGGAAGCAAGTCACATCCAGACTTGCACTGGAATTAAAAGGTAGTTTTAAAACTTTCTTATGATGTTAACGGTCAAAAGTAGATGCATTTAACCCCTTTATTCATCCTCTGGTTTTAACCATAGAGTATCCCTTTTAAGAATATGCACATGAATTAGATATTCAAAGGGGAAGGAGTTTTTAATATGATGATTTTTTCTTATTTTTTTATTTTCCACTAGTTGTAAAGCCTGCCCAGAGGGCAGTCTATTGTGGATATACTGCCCCTGCTCATGGATATACTGCCCCAGCACGTGGATACTGCCCCAGCACGTGGATACTGCCCCCGCACGTGGATACTGCCCCAGCCTGCCCAGAGGGCAGTCTATTGTGGGTATACAGCCCCAGCTCGTGGATACTGCCCCAGCACGTGGATATTGCCCCAGCATGTGGATACTGCCCAGCATGTGGATACTGCCCCAGCACATGGATATTTGCCCCCAGCACATGGATATTGCCCCAGCACATGGATTTGCCCCCAGCTCATGGATTTGCCCCCAGCTCATGGATTTGCCCAGCACATGGATTTGCCCCAGCACATGGATTTGCCCAGCTCATGGAGTTGCCCAGCTCATGGATTTGCCCAGCTCATGGATTTGCCCAGCACATGGATTTGCCCCAGCTCATGATTTGCCCAGCACAATGATTTGCCCCAGCTCATGGATTTGCCCCCAGCTCATGGAGTTGCCCAGCTCATGGATTTGCCCAGCACATGGATTTGCCCCAGCTCATGGATTTGCCCAGCACATGGATTTGCCCCAGCTCATGGATTTGCCAGCACATGGATTTGCCCCCAGCTCATGGATTTGCCCCAGCTCATGGAGTTGCCAGCTCATGGATTTGCCCAGCACATGGATTTGCCCCAGCTCATGGATTTGCCCAGCACATGGATTTGCCCCAGCTCATGGAGTTGCCCAGCTCATGGATTTGCCCAGCACATGGATTTGCCCCAGCTCATGGAGTGCCCAGCTCATGGATTTGCCCAGCACATGGATTTGCCCCCAGCTCATGGATTTGCCCAGCTCATGGAGTTGCCCAGCTCATGGATTTGCCCAGCACATGGATTTGCCCCAGCTCATGGAGTTGCCCAGCTCATGGATTTGCCCAGCACATGGATTTGCCCCCAGCTCGTGGATTTGCCCAGCACGTGGATTTGCCCCAGCTCGTGGATTTGCCCCCAGGTCGTGGATATGGTCCCCCAGCTCGTGGATATGGACCCCCCCAGCTCGTGGATATTGACCCCCCCCCCCAGCGCTCTACTTACCTGTCGAGCGCCGCCAGGGAAGTGAAGATTTCCCCGCTTCCGGTCTTTGAAGGACCCAAGCTGCGGTCACGTGACCGGGCTTGGGTCCTTCAAAGCGGAAGCGAGGGAACTTTCCCTTCGCCGCTCAGGGACCCGTTAGATGCACACAGCAGCCGGGTAGAGGCTGCGCTCGCAGCCCTTACCCGGCTGCCGCGCGCATCCAACCCCCGAGCGGCGGAGGAAACTTTCCCTTCGCCGCTCTGGGGTTGGATGCGCGCAGCAGCCGGGTAGAGGCTGCGAGCGCAGCCTCTACCCGGCTGCTGTGTGCATGTGTAACCGCCGCGCGAGCGGCGGCAGCCGGCTCGTGCCGCGGTGGTGCATGCGCGCGAACCACCGCCGCTGGTTGCGCGCGCATGCGCAGTAAGGCTTTGGCGACGGACAGCCAAAGCCTTACTCTTTTATTATATAGATACCCTTAAAACATAGTACATGTATAATATGTTTTCAATGTTGGTGCACAAGTCAACGACCTGTAGCCACTGGTTCTGCCACGGTGTCTATCCTCTAACCTTCTACAGCTGGGAATAATTCAAATATATGCCGAACAGGTTATCTGCTCAAAATTAGGAAAAAAGAAAATACTCATTACATCCGGATCCAGGCACACATTTTGGGAGGTGGATAGCTGTATACAACACCCAGAAACACACTAATTGACATACACAACTGTATACAAACACCTGTACACACATTCATACTCATACACACAAATAGACACATGTACATACATAGCTGTACACACCAGATACTTACACATAGAGATATACACACATAGGCTTGGACATGCATTATACCCACCAGAGGTGTATAGATTGGGTGTATCCAGGAAATAGCCTTGTCAAGTCATCAACACCAGAGAATAGTCACAATGAAGTTAACCCCTCCACCACTGAGCCATTTCACTTCTCATGTGCGGAGCCAATTTTGACCATATTTTTGATATTTAAACCATATTTGAAGTCAAGCTTTAATGTAGACCCCAGACTAAGCATTTTTTTTCCAGGGGACTCAGCAGATTCAAACAATGTCATTACTATGTGTGTATGTCATATCAGAATCTGATGTCAAATTGAAAATTTATATTCAGACTTCAAATCAATTTCACTATGTAAATTTATTTTCCCCCATGGTATCATCCAAATTCATGGTTATATATTTTACAGGGTACCCTTATTTAAAAAATAAACAGAAATGGAGAACCGGTTACTGTATTTTGTAACTAAAATATATATTTTTATGTTTGTAGATTATACATGGTCATGATTGGTACCATTGGAAAGGCCACACTCTGACCTTTCCAATGACACCTCATTTGACCATGTAGGGTGTATGAACCAGAGATACAGGAATTCAGTGGTCCAAAAGGTCCCCTGGATGTCCTACAATGAAATTGCAGTTGGGGGGTTGCCCCCTGTGTCCCCACTCTGGATCCTCCAGGACTCCACCACTGCTGCCAATGGACCATACCTGTACATGTTCTGTAACATTGTTTCAGACAAATTTCAGCCTTACATGTAATAAACATTATCAAATAATGTACTTATATAACAGTCATCTGTAAGAGCTTTCACTTTCAATTGCAGCCATTAGGTGCCTGATGGTTTGAGCCATATTTATTTTCCCAGGGCTCAGGAAATGATTCCGTAATGTGAGTTTAATGTGACACAAGTGGAGCATCCTCAAAACTAAAGCCGTTTTTCTCTAATGTAGAGCTTGCTCGGTAAGTAGAGTCAAATTATTGAATTCTAAGTAGGAAATATGATGGTTTTCTAGCTTATTAAATGATAATCAAAACAAAGAAAGCAAAAGATAAAGTGTGGGAATTGGGCATACATTGGTGATACAGTAAGGCAGTAAAGGAGATGGGCTCTGTCCCAATCTTACTGTTAGGTTAAGGGCTGGGGCCATTATACAAAATGGCTCAAGCAGTCAATTTACAGCTGGTATTCCTATTCCGACATTGCTGATGCAATTAAATGATTAAATATTTGATCTACTTTTCAGTATATGTTGTCCTGAGGAAAGCTCCGGTTAGGAGCTGAAACATTGAAATTTATGCAATAATAAAGTAAGTGTCTGAAAACAGTCCCGGAGTGCCGCTACAATTCTTTGAATTTGTGATATATGTTACGGTTAAAGCCCGAAGTGCGGTTAATCCTAGGATTACCCGGGTAATCCTGACATTACCCAAAACCGCTGGGTAAAGCTGCAAAAAATGAAAATTTAGGACTTTACCCGAGTAATTTTAGGACTAACCAACTGCCCTTGGGTAACAGTCTGAAAGAGTTGAAAAATTCACACTTTACCCGGGTAATCTGAGGACTATCCACAGTTTCACTTGGGTAATCTGAGGACTATCCACAGCTTCACCTGGGTAAACTGAGGACTATCCACAGCTTCACCTGGGTAATCTGAGGACTATCCACAGCTTCACCTGGGTAATCTGAGGACTATCCACAGTTTCACTTGGGTAATCTGAGGACTATCCACAGCTTCACCTGGGTAATCTGAGGACTATCCACAGTTTCACTTGGGTAATCTGAGGACTATCCACAGCTTCACCTGGGTAAACTGAGGACTATCCACAGCTTCACCCGGGTAATCTGAGGACTATCCACAGCTTCACCTGGGTAAACTGAGGACTATCCACAGCTTCACCTGGGTAAACTGAGGACTATCCACAGCTTCACCTGGGTAAACTGAGGACTATCCACAGCTTCACCCGGGTAATCTGAGGTATTATTTATGGATATTATCAATGAAAATGGCAAAAAGACAAACCTTAAAATGTATTGCGGATATAATGAATATACAGAGTTAAAGGATATGTTTCTTATATGAATGTTAAAGACTTACATGATCTTTATTATGTGTTATATGTGCTTATATATTATTCATAAAACATAATATCCATCAGGTTACTCTTTTTATAATATCTTTATCTTCATAAATTAATTTTCAGACAATTAATGCACAGAGTTACACGACAGTTATTTATTGTGGTTTGTGACTGTGGATACAATTTCATTAAAAATAACAAAAAACACAATTTTGTTATGGGTCAGATAACAGTTTGCAGCTTTACCCGGGTAATCAGTCAAGTGTAACCTGCTGAAAACCCAAGAAAAGCGGAGAACCCAGAGGCATTTGGATACTTTGCAGATTACCCGGATAAAGTCCGATGTTTCGTTGCAAATCACACTTTATCCAGCAACACTAGGGTAATGTGCCAATACCCAGTTAAAACAGTGCAGAAAACCAGAGTACCCAGAGGCCTCTGGATAATTTGCAGATTACCCAGGTAAAGTCCGAAATTAAATTTCACTTCTGACTTTTGCTAATGACGCCTGGGTAATGTCAGGATTACCCGGGTAATCCTAGGATTAACCGCACTTCGGGCTTCACCCGTAACATATATCTCAAAAATCCAGGGATGCTTTCACAGGCTGCATAAATAAAAACACAGCTTTATTTTATCATAAGTTTTAGCGCTATGCTGAGCCTTTTTGAGGTTGGAAAAGGCTTGAGAAAGCCTGAGCATGGAGCCGAAACATCGATTTTTTTTTTAATATGAGAGAATAAAATCGTGCATTTATTTAGCCAGAGCCTATGAGTGCATCCCTGATGTATATATAAACCTTGAAAATATTGATATGATCTTAATCACATATCCTAGTAATAAACACATTTCAATGACGTGAAAGACAGCTACGCGTCAATATAAAAATAACAGAAACAGAGATTTTGTGTTTATTGCCATGGTGATTATTTTGGAATCCAATTTGCTAATTCAGCTTCTGATTTACCTCAGTGTTTGGGGTTATTTAGATGCAATAAATACACAGCTGCTGGAGTTTTCCTTTTTTCCCTTTCAATTTGGATGAAGGTCTCCTGAGTTTATTCAGTAAATATAAAATCCCAAACCAGAAAGAGCGATAGCTGAGCGGAGAATCATTTCCGCATCAACTATGTTTGTGGATTGACTTTTTTTGCTGTAATTTGAGAATTTTGCATTAAATTCCCTTTGACTTTAACAAATTTTATGGGCTATTTTAGTATAATTAAAAATGTATGTCCAGAAGAACTGACCAAAGACATTATTCCATGTATAGCTCCTTCGCTACCAAGATTGAGTAAGCTTGATCCTCAAAAGCACCTGCTGGTGACCCAATATCGAATATATCCATTTTGGTCTAATTCTGGAGCAATGTAAATGATTATTTATTGCAAAGAAAATTCATTAGCAAATGGGCTTCAGAATGTGCCTCCAAAGTTTTAGCACCTCGGGCATGACAGCCGAGGTGCCAAAACTGCTCGAGTTCCTTTTTTTTCTGCTCAAAATAATCTTTAAATATACACAGGACAAAGGTCACCCATTTAGGCTAGGGTCAGACGAAAGCATTTTTCCCCGTGAACGTGAAAAAGTGCGTCCGAACGCATTGACGTATTTTTTCACGGAATGCGCAAAAACGGTCAGACGACGCGCATTTTCGGGCGTGATTTTGTACGGATCGTCACTAAAACTCTTTTTGCGTCTGGACGTTATGTAGGCTGGACATTAGCAGTGTCTGACATCTCCTAATCACGCACACACGCCGCTATGCCGCAGCTGCGCACTCAGTACGTCAGTACTAGCGGTTCAGCGTTCTCAAAAAAATGCGTACATCGTATATTGGCCGACATTGCCCGTCATCTGCTGCTAGTGCGGCCGTAATTATGTGCGCCAGAACGCACGTTAAAAGTGCGATGGTCTGACCCCAGCCTTAGACTGGACGAAAGGAAATATAGCCTAAAGCATTGGAAGGGTTATTTTACGGTTTGAACAATAAAGCTGTGGAATTCTCTGACCCAACCACCTCAACAGGCAGAGACTGTACAGACTTTTAAACAATGACTGGATGACTTCCTGCAGCCACAGAATATTAAGGGTTATAATAGTTAATATGTGGGTAAAGACTTCTTGATCCAAAGAGAAATCTGACGCCATCTGGGGTCAAGAAGGAATTTTTTCCCAGTCTGTGGCATATTGGCCAATGCTTCAGACTGGCTTTTTTTGCCTTCTTTTGGATCAACCGCAGTAGGTAATGTGTGAAAGGCTGAACCTGATGGACGATGTCTTTTTCAGCCTATGTAACTATGGATTCCACGCTGTACTATAGAGCTGTAGTAGCGATTTATGTCCATCTGCATGTCAAATAGGTCATGTGGTTTGAAAATGTGCTTTTGAAATCTCGAAGCACATTTTCAATATAAAACTACTGCAAACGTCTTTTCCATAAACCACTGGGTCCCGCCAGTGGGTTTCATGGAAAATAACTTGGTACTGCAGGCGTTAACGTTAGTCCATTAAAAGCATTACAGCTTGAAATGCGCAAGATCTATATAGATTATAAGATTGCATCCTGTAAAATATTTACGGTGTTGCTCGAGCTCTTCCTAGTAGCCTCGGGTGGGTTGTAAATATATGAAACACCTGTAATCTTTATTGAAAGTCTTAAAACATCTCCCTATCTGTTTTTAAATCTTACTTACACAACTCCTCTGCTCTTCCTCAGGGATGTATTAAAAGTTGCAGACCGAGCTATATGTTCTACGCTCGGAGGGACAGCTCTGTTGATAAGCTACAGCTTTGTAGATTGGGGGAAGGCAGTCGTAATTGTGGCAGAAGGTCATAAGTAATTTGTCTATCTCTATGGTTAGCCACCGTCTACGGGTTTAATAAATATTAATAGTTCATTGTGGTGGTGGTAAGCTGTGATATCAGCTTTACGGGTAAAAGAAATCTATCTGGAAACAATAAAATGCCTTCATTTTTGAGCATAAGGGCAAGTGCACTGATGCCGAACTACTTGTTCTTACAGCTGACAACACAGACAATAAATTGGTCTGCAGCCGTAGAGGATCGCCTCTGCTTTCTAAACAAGGTCCATCCGTCATGTTTTAGTTTATAGTTACCTTTTTATTCTTTTTGAGGTGCACAGAGACACGTTTACAAATACTTGCTACTTTTGATATTCCGCTCGCCCAACCAAATTCATCGCTTTACTCCAAATTCTTTATTATTCATTTGATGTGCCCCTCCTGCCCGGTGACCTACATTGTTACGGAACGAAAGAAAACGCACGGTATCCGCCTGCAAAACAAATTGATTCGGTTATTTCTCTCCCGGTAAAGACGTATTGACTTTTCATTTATCTGTTGCACCGTGCAACATGAAATTATTAGACTTTGCTTAAAAAAAGAGAGATTGAACCAGGGACAACTTTCATAAGGGTTGAGCTGCATACTGGCCAGAATATTAGGATGGAGGACCTTGTAATAAAACATATGGGCTTTTAAAGTTTTGGGTTGGTGAGAAATTGGTCAATCAGGTATCAACCTTAAAGGGATACTCTATTAAAAATAGAGCTCTGTTTTTTTTGCAGTTAAGTAATTGGTCAGAGGCTGCCGACAGCCTCTGCCCAATTATTTTTTTCATTTTTTTCTCCTTTAGGGAATTTTACTCACTTTTTGCAACTTGCTGTGCGCAGCTCCTCCTCTTCAGCTTCATTGACTGCTCAACCCGGAAGTCCCTGAAGCTTTTCTACGCAACTTGTACTATACACAAACTTATTTACTTATTTATATTTATTTATTTATTTATTTATAAAGGATAAATTGCGCGCCACTACGGGATGTGAGCACTTTACATGTACAAGTTCTGTAGTGCCCGCACAGAATGATGGATCGGAGTTGCACATGTGCACAGATCCAATCCATTGGCTGTCGCCGGATTGTCGGCTAGACTGGTTCTGGGTGTCATTGGGTCCTGGGGCTGTTTGATGCTCTACTCCATGCTTAATGCACACTCTATGATGGGCTCTCAATGATGCTGTGACTGGGGTGTTGCCTACGTTCAAATGAGGAGCTGCAGGTGTTGGCTGGTGGAGGTCTTCTCTTTTGAGTGGCCTCATTTGTACCTCACCTCGGATCCCCATGTTCTGCCTATGTCATTAGTTCCTGTCCTCCCCCAAACCGTAAATCTCACACACCATTAAATTCTTGAACATCGAGGGTTAGGGAATAGAATGACTTGTCAGACTCCCCAGAAAAAGGGGTGGACTGACCAGTTGGTCCGATCGGACCTCGGCCGAGGGCCCAGGCCTTGCCTGCTGGTAGTCTGCCTGCCATCACCCTGGTGCAGCTCACGGGCCGGCGCTCCTGCTAGGAAACCCTGAGTTTCCCCACTCCGACGGCTGCTGTCAATGGGATTCCTTCATCATGCTGCGCTCTTGCTCTGGGCGCAGTGTGATCATGAACGACGTCGGGTTGTGGTGGCTGTCCAATAGAGAGTGAGAGGAGCGGAGATAACCCCGCCCCTTCAGATTGGACAGCCACCGCGCACCAGAAATTAAGAGCATCATGCATGAGAATGCAAACGAGGTAGTGGGGGCCCTGGGGGTTATTAATTCATACTGGGGGCCCTGTGGGTTATTAATTCATACTGGGGGGCCCTGGGGGTTATTTATACATGGGCCCTGGGGGTTATTAATTCATACTGGGGGCCCTGGGGGTTATTAATTCATACTGGGGGCCCTGGGGGTTATTTATACATGGGCCCTGGGGGTATTAATTTATACATGGGCCTGGGGGTTATTAATTCATACTGGGGGCCCTGGGGGTTATTTATACATGGGCCCTGGGGTTATTAATTCATACTGGGGGCCCTGGGGGTTATTAATTCATACTGGGGGGCCCTGGGGGTTATTTATACATGGGCCCTGGGGGTTATTAATTTATACATGGGCCCTGGGGGTTATTAATTCATACTGGGGGCCCTGGGGGTTATTTATACATGGGCCCTGGGGGTTATTAATTCATACTGGGGGGCCCTGGGGGTTATTAATTTATACATGGGGGCCCTGGGGGTTATTAATTTATACATGGGCCCTGGGGGTTATTAATTTATACATGGGCCCTGGGGGTTATTAATTCATACTGGGGGCCCTGGGGGTTATTAATTCATACTGGGGGCCCTGGGGGTTATTAATATATACATGGGCCCTGGGGGTTATTAATTTACACACGGGGGCGTGACTGAGGGTTATTATTAATTTATACATGGGGGCCTGACTGAGTGTTATTATTAATTCATACTGGGGGGCCCTGGTGGTTATTAATTTATACATGGGCCCTGGGGGTTATTAATTCATACTGGGGGCCCTGGTGGTTATTAATTTATACATGGCCCTGGGGGTTATTAATTTATACATGGGGGCCCTGGGGGTTATTAATTTATACATGGGGGCCCTGGGGGTTATTAATTTATACATGGGGGCCTGGGGGTTATTAATTTATACATGGGCCCTGGGGGTTATTAATTCATACTGGGGGCCCTGGGGGTTATTAATTCATACTGGGGGCCCTGGGGGTTATTAATATATACATGGGCCCTGGGGGTTATTAATTTACACATGGGGGCATGACTGAGGGTTATTATTAATTTATACATGGGGGCCTGACTGAGTGTTATTATTAATTCATACTGGGGGGCCCTGGGGGTTATTAATTTATACATGGGGGCCCTGGGGGTTATTAATTTATACATGGGGGCCCTGGGGGTTATTAATTTATACATGGGCCCTGGGGGTTATTAATTCATACTGGGGGCCCTGGGGGTTATTAATATATACATGGGCCCTGGGGGTTATTAATTCATACTGGGGGGCCCTGGTGGTTATTAATTTATACATGGGCCCTGGGGGTTATTAATTTATACATGGGCCCTGGGGGTTATTAATTCATACTGGGGGCCCTGGGGGTTATTAATATATACATGGGCCCTGGGGGTTATTAATTCATACTGGGGGGCCCTGGTGGTTATTAATTTATACATGGCCCTGGGGGTTATTAATTTATACATGGGGGCCTGACTGAGTGTTATTATTAATTTATACATGGGGGCCTAAGTGTTATTCATTTCTACATGTATAGAATATTATTTATGGGGGGACCTTAGGTTTATTATATATGGGGGGATTTGGAGTATTATATATGGGGTGGCCTGGAGCTGTTTATATATATATATATATATAGAGAGAGAAGAGATGTAATCATAAATAAATGGCATGGCTGCATTAAGCTCTCGAACAGGGTCCTCTCTCCTGCTGTTCTGTGTGTATGTATATATGTTCGGTCTCTCACATTGTACAGCGCTACGGAACTTGTTGGCTCTTTATAAATGTTTGTAACTGTAACTAATTGAATTTTTTTAGATTAATGATATGGCGATTGCCTGCCTTATGTGAAGAGTTGGGTCATGGATGGAGTAGGGGGGGGGGCTTGCCTTATTTGGTCCGGGGGCCCCGAGTCTTGTCAGTCCGCCCCTGCCCAGAAACCACAGTTTCACACCTACTAAACAACAATGCCAATCCCAGGTACCCCGAGTTCAAAGTGACTCGTCACATTATATATATATATATATATATATATATATATTGCAATATAGTGCATGCTGTAATCTGTGATGGTGTGTACATTCCCTATAACCTTTTTAGAGCGGGATATGATGTTTAGCTACAGGGGAGTGTTTTTTTCTTAGTGAAGTCCAGGAGTTTGTTTAGGTAAAACTCCTAGACTGGTCAGCTGAAAATCACTGCCTGAGCCGCGTTCAATACCTCAGCCGCTGCAAGTGCTAAATTAGCAACTTGCCATTGAACGCCGTTCAACCGCTCAGCAGTGCTAACCTAGCACTTGCAGCGACCCGAGGAGATGCTGCGTGTAAGCTGAGTGTGACGTTTTAAAGATGGCCGCCGCATGAAGCAAGTAACAATGCCGTACAGCAAGATGGCCGCCGCCTCGAAGCAAGTAATAATTCCGTACAGCAATGTTAATTTTGAGGTTTTTGTTCACCAAAGCACAAAATATTTATTTATTATTTCCCCCTGCACATAGACATATATTACAGCTCAATTTATATATTGTTTCAGAAGTAAACATAACGTTTATTCATTAAAAACTATCATTTGTGGTGTGTGCATACCAAACGGAATTGTGCTGACTGCTTTTCTTTATCATATTTTGTCCGAGTGATCCGAAAAACAATCTGCATTTTTCATTAAGAAATCGTCGGCCATTTTGGATTCAAAGTTCGCATCCAAAGGGTTCAACGACACTGCTGCAGCAAACTGAATTGCTGCGCTGCAGCAGGTCAGCAGCTGCTGAGGTATTAAACGGGCCTCTGCTCTTCAGTCTGAGAGAGGTGCCTGTGTGGAGAGGAAGCAGCCTGTTTGGCTCTAAGCAGGAAGTTTGGCTGGAAGATGGCTGAATGTTGAAAACTCTGACGCTTCTAAGGTTGGTGAAGCCCAGCAGCGTAGCGTGGTTGTCAGAGCCCGGGGCAAGGCGAGAATTGTGCGCCCCCCCAACCTGTGGACACTGTAACACACCCTGATTCCCTTCTACCAGTAGAGTATTGACCCCCTTACCCCACAAACACATGTAGTGTATATTAACAAAATACTGATATAATAAAAAAATGAAACACACATGCCCCCCACGCTATACCACTGCTACCAGTCACCCTGTCCCAGTATACCCTAGCATAGTTCCAATCTCACACTATACCCAGTCACTCTCTCCCAGTACCCCCCAGTCACTCTCTCTCCAAGTACCCCCAGACACACTTTCTCCCAGTACCCCAGTCACTCCCTCATTACCCCCACTTTCTCTC
Source organism: Leptobrachium leishanense (assembly GCA_009667805.1). Classification (NCBI taxonomy): domain Eukaryota; kingdom Metazoa; phylum Chordata; class Amphibia; order Anura; family Megophryidae; genus Leptobrachium; species Leptobrachium leishanense. Next base: position 87,753,729 of record CM019074.1, on the reverse strand, counting down.
AGTACCCCCAGTCACTGTCTCTCTCCAAGTACCCCGTCAATCTTTCTCTTCCAGTATTCCCCAGTCACTCTCCCTGCATCCCAGTGTCTTTCTCTCTCCAAGTACGTCCAGTCACTCTTTCTCTCTCCAAGTACCCCCACTTTCTCCCAGTAACCCCAGTCACTCTTTCTCTCTCTATCCAAGTACCCCCAGTCACTCTCTCCCAGTATCCACAGTCATTCTCTCCCTGAACCTCCAGTCACCCTCTCCCCGTATCCCCTCACTGTGTGTCGGTCACGCTGCTCTGGTGTCACAGTGTCGCCTCCATTCCTGGAGTTGCTGGTGGCCCAGGGGGAGCTGTGTAGGGGCTTAGTGGAGACCGGATTTTTAATATGCTGCAGGGCAGGCGCCTCCCTCCCTCCTTTCTGTTCAGTGGCTGCAGGGCTGCCAGCAGCGGGGGGCTGGCACAGGGCTTCAAAGGGGGCTGCCAATCATAGAACAGGGTGTTCCGTCGAATAATGCTACACTGCTTCATGTGATTTATGTCAGCATTGAGGAGTCAGTACAGAACCAGAATTTTCTGTTCTGATCCTCCCTTCCGGACGCTGAGTGCTAAGTCACCGCCAGCACCGCAAAACTGGCGGCTGCCCGTGCAAGGGCCTCTCACGAACACCAGTGTCCGTGAGCAAACACCTTGCTGATCCCTGCTGAAAAATATTAGTGGTTCAAATTTCTTTTGAAATTTTGCGCCCCCTAAGAAAATTGCGCCGGGCGACCGCCCCCGAGGCCCCCCCCATGCTATGCCACTGGTGAAGCCTGTGTTTTGTTTAGTTTAAAACTATGATGGTAAGGTATCATTTTGTTAGTCAGAGCTCAAAGGAGCTAGGATTTTGTTTGTAGGGATGTGTTCGCTTTATTTTGTATGCTGATACTGCTGCCTGCTGAAGCGGTCAATACAATAAAGTACAGAACTTGTTTATGCAACCCTAGAGGACTGTGTTTTATTAAGGACATAATACCCAAGACAGGTACAAGGTGTACAACACACACATATATATATGTTGCTGTTGCAGTAGCGGAACGCCTTCTATGCACCTTAGGCCAAGGGCACAATGGGGGCTAAAAATGGGAGTCTGTCCATTGTTAAATACTTAAACTACAAATGCAAAGAATTGGCACGTAGCCTCCAAAGATGTATGTATGCCGACCCGAGATAGCGCACATCTCATATTTATACATGTTCCTGCCGTGCCCCAGTTCGTTTATGGAACATTTACAGCCTCTACTATTTCTGCATCTCGGAAGAGAAAGGCTTTTACAAAAAGTGAAGCAAAAACTTTCCCCTTGATCTAGAAAAGAAAGAAAGAGAAAAAAAAAAAAGCTGCGTAACTATAAAAAAATATATATTCTTCCAGGTTTGTCGGATTTTTTTTATTGCTGAGAGCTAAGGAGCGTAATAGGTGAGTGTAAAATGTTTTATTTGTTTTCAGTTCTGTATGTGTACATAATGTTCTGTAGATGAAATTACCTTGACATAAAGTGCTCTATAAATAAGTATGATTATTTCTACAATAATTACATTGCAGTGTGCAGCTCCTGAGTAGAGGAAAGAAGCATTGTCATTAAGGCATCTGCACAGGTCCTTGAAACACTAGCTCTTCTGTATATGGGTCTAAGTCTGCTTTAAAATTTCAATGAAATGAATTCTTAACAAGCTTAATGGAACTAACATTAAAAAGGGACACCTTAATCTTGCTAGCCTATCATAAAAATATATTTTTAAAGACCCATTAAAAATCATAATAAACATTAAATGCAAATAGGAAAATCGATTTTTTTTCTGTGACGATTCCTATTAAATACTACAACTTATTCACATTTTTCTTTCTCTTCACAATGTTTGCTTTGCACGTCTTCCAAATCGTGACACAAAGTAAATCGGGGGATGGATTCCTTAGCAGACATGCAAACCCCAACTTTTCTGTTGCCACGTTGTATTGTTTTATTTTTTTTAGAAGAACTAAAGCAGATTTCCTAACATTGCATTTCTTAAGGGGTTATTCATATCATGCCGGTGTTGCACTAACGGCAAACACCAAGATTTGGCGAAAGTAAAATATAAGAGCAACAGGGGAAGCTTCTCATTAAAAGATTCACTTTTATGACTTTCTTATAGAGACGCATCTATGGAGGCACTGATAAACTAGAACAACAGTGCTGTTAAGAATTGCTTCCAACAAGGATGTGCCTAAAAACCAACAAAAAAAAGTATTCGGAATACAGGAGATTTCTTTTGGGGATTCATACCAGTGACGCGCGGTGAGGTCAGTGGCTGGTGATGCACTGGCTAGTATCAGAGCCAGATATACACCGGGTTACACAGTCGCAATTAACGCTTTTGATTATCGTTCTATAGGAAAATAGAGTTTCACTATTTATAAAGTTTGCATTTTTTACAGCTAATAGCATGCACTTACAATACTGACTAATAGAGGGCGCTATTACAACTCTTACTGTAAAAAATGTTTGCATACAGGTTTTAATCTTGTAAGAGCATGCACTTACAATACTAATAGAGGGCGCTATTACACACATGCTGATTGCTGAGCTCTGCCTGCCCCCCCCCACAACTGACGAGGACAGTCACATCCAAATCAATCAATCCATGGGGAGCTCTGTCTCCCATGGGGGGCGTTTTTTTTTTTAAAAAAGAAGTGCTTGAGTCCAATGGAGATTTCCCATTGGCTCAAGCTTTCAATTGCTCTCATTGCTTCTGGAGGCACAAAAGAGCGTAGAACCAGCTTGTGCTTCGCAATTACTGTAGCATTCAACTGCGCAAATTGCGTAGGCTAGGCTGGCTCAGTGCTGCCCCTGCTTTGTAGTGAATCACACACACACAGCAGCTGAAAGTGCAGGAGAAAAAAAGCAGAGGACAGAGAGAAGAAGCAAGCACAGCGAGCGAGCGTGGAGCAGGTGTGTATGAGAACTTTTTTCAATAAATAAAACAGCACAATGACCACATTAATTTACTGGAATGGCTCTGCCTCCCCTGCCACCCCTAACTGCACATCCCTGATTCATACCCAACCACTGTGCCACTAGGATCCCCTCTATTCTTACTTTTATGAATTTCCTCTGTTTGCTGGTACTATAAATCTGGGTGTTTTTTGCCAGTGTTTGCAACACCAGCAAACAATGGTGGTTTGTGAATAACCCCTATAGCAGCGATGGCGAACCTATGGCCACACATGTGCCACAGCTGACACGAGGGGCCCTTTTTCCTGGCAAGAGAGCCAAAAGTTCGCCATCACCAGGGCTTTTTTTCTGCCGGTACGCACCTACTGGGTGGGCAGACGCTCCTCTGCTAGGATGTGGAGGACCTCTGAAGCCAATTTGAGACGTTCCACTGATCGGTGCCAGGAGGACAACTCCTGCGGTGGTCTGACATCTTGGATTTCAGCCCCACCTGCCGCACCTGTCTCCACCAATTGATGTCATGGGTGTGATGATGTCAGATGTGAGACTCCCCTGCCCCCACCCCAGAGACAAAATTCTATCTCAATTCAAACATATTCCACTCGAAGCAACTGTGGATCATTTTACGAGTATAGCTGAAGAAGTGTACAAGTAAAGTTCATCAAACACTCGATTTAATTTAAACTTTTGGTCTTATTTGAATTACTGTATGCATAAACTGGAAACCCGTCAAACGCCGTCTCCAAGGGTCTGCAAAAAATAAAAAATAACTACAGAGATATTCGCATTTCATATATTTCAAGTGTTGTATCGTCATGTTTCCCAATCTTCAGGAGAAAATGGAGTTCTCGTGATACATCCATCAGGGAAATGATTTTGCGGCATGAAACTTTAGCATTTTATGTGATTAATTGTCCATCAGTTTAAGTGCCCGTGATTTCAGCTTTGAAAAATGACAAGGATGAAAGAACTGTGTGTAAGCTCGCAACGCGTAAATGAACAAGCTGTAAAAATTAGCTTAAAAGTAATGAATGCCAAGAACACAAATTTTTCACGGAAAAAAAAACAACCTCTCGATTAAGTTTAATAAATGCGCTGCTGTCACATTATTACTGAGAAACCAACTCATACCTATTATTTCAAGAGGATTATTAAAGAATGGAGCAGTGCTAGATTTGGAAATTTAATTATCTTGGAAACACAGTTTAGATAGGACATGATTCTGTAGACCATCCCTTGATTAGAAAAGCTCTTCTTAAAAGAATTACGACGTGCTTAGTTGGTAATCTAAAGATATAAAAAATATTAATAACAATTATGTGAGGTTCCACATTTTTTTCATTTTGCAAACAAACATAAACAAGGTGCCTACAGGATGAAAATTTAATTTTAAGCAGGTTTAACATTAAACTCGTTCTGAAAATAATTGTCCCTTAAAATTTTGAGCATGATTCCCACCCCTTAGCCAGCATATTAGAGGTCACATTATTCTTACACATATCTGCATTAGCAGATCTGGATTAATTTAGGAGCTGTTGGAGCTTCAGCTCCAATCCAACCACCCGAAACAGACCTCAACAGGGCTGGACTGGGACAAAAAAAAATCAGCCCTGGACTTCATCCAGACTGGCCCACTTTATTTATGCAAACATGCACAAAAATAGTATATGAGTCAACCAAATCACTCACATATATTGGAGTTGCTGAACAGTGATTGTGTAGAGCAACACAGCAGCAGGGAGGTTGAGTGAGCACCATGTCTTAAGGTGAGGCGGATGCCCAGTGGGACTCCCCAGCACGATGGCCCAATATGAGACTGTGTCAGACTGTTCTGTTTTACAGATGGTGAGGAAATTCTTACCTCACCCATTAAGGGCAGTGCGAGCCACGCAGTGAACCAGCATGCCCACTGAGCCATTGGCCCACTGGGAATCTCCCTGTAGTCCCTATGGCCAGTACATGCATGGACCCCAACAGAGGAAGACCAGTCACACAAGCCTCGGCATGTGAAGGAGCTTTATGTCTTGAAGCAGCAATGTTTCAATTATGAAACAGGACCTTTCTCAAGCAGAAGCAGTAGTAGTAAAAACAGTCGTGTGTCAGGTCCATAACGTTCCTATTTCTCCAAATAAAGCTCCTTTGTATGCAGGGTCTTGTGTGCGACTGGTCTTCTACCTTTGTTGGCAATGGCATCTACTACTAGGCTGGCCTCCCTGGGACGTTGAAACCCTAGCTTGGGGCACTGCATATAAGAAGGTTCTCCTGTATGTGTCTTTGGACCCAAAATTTACCCTATTATAGGCAATTCGGACTGTGAGTTAGAAGTGATGAGGCAGTGACATAATTAGGGTTGGTGTGAGGAATCGAACACGGAACAATAGGGTTTTCAAGACGAAGAAAAATGAGGGAAGATGAGAGTAGTCTGCCGACACACAACTGGAGCGAGAGAGAAGGGATAGAGGGATAGAGGGACAGAGAAAGGTTTGATAGGAATTGGACATAGACACAATTGAGAGAGAGGTGACGATGCAGAAGAAAATTGGGTGTGAATTATAGGTTTTCCTACTTGCTAGATTAATGCTTTAAGGCTAGGGTCAGACGAAAGCATTTTTCCCCGCGAACGTGAAAAAGTGCGTCCGAACGCATTGACGTATTTTTTCACGGAATGCGCAAAAACGGTCAGACGATGCGCATTTTCGGGCGTAATTTTGTACGGATCGTCAATAAAACTCTTTTTGCGTTTGGACGTTATGTAGGCTGGACATTAGCAGTGTCTGACATCTCCTAATCTCGCAAACACGCCGCTATGCCGCAGCTGCGCACTCAGTACGTCAGTACTAGCGGTTCAGCGTTCTCAAAAAAATGCGTTCAAATTCCACTTGCGTTGCACGGCCGGACTTTTGTGCGGCCGTACATCGTATATTGGCTGTCATTGCCCGTCATCTGCTGCTAGTGCGGCCGTAATTATGTGCGCCAGAACGCACGTTAAAAGTGCGCTGGTCTGACCCCAGCCTTAATGGTAGAAATGATTTGTAACTAGCAAATTAGAATATCATAAATCTGCAGAGAGATCTGTGAGATATAAAACAATATTTTACCGAAATCCAGCAGACTATGCACATTTGCATCAAACAATTAAAATTAAAAAGTGTATGTTTATTTTTTTTTATCTGATTTCTAAATTTTATTTTTCTTCCAATTTTTGTGGTATACTGATCATTAATAAAGCATGTTTTGATTTTTGTATAGTAGTGGGCGATCCTGGTTGGAGGAGAGAACATGCAGTTGAACATATGCAGAATGAAATAATTAAATACATGAGTGCACGCAGAAAGGCTTCTGTATCACTGCACTTAAAACAAAGAGATTGTTATAAAACAATAAGGAAGGGAGCAGAGATTTGCATATTTTAAAGCCAGCTCGTAAATTGAGCCTTCTAATTAGCCCTTACAGATAATCACCAATTAAATACATGTGTTTTTAACAACTTTCAAACACAAAATAGGAAATAGCTAGTGAAGCTTGTATCTGATGGGGACATGGCTTGGAGTCCCATGTTAAAGGCGGCAGACTGGGATAACATAGATGAACTATTAATAATGGGAATTGTGTTATGCTAGCTTCATTTGGAAACATAACTAAATACATCTATATTATCACATAGAAAGACATGGAAATTCCATAAATCTCCATGATTGTATTCCTTTGACCTTCTCTTACTACTCTGTAACCTAAAATGTAATGGTGTTTGCTGCTATTAAATCTATTTGACATAACCTTACCTGCTCCACCACAGAGTAACCTGACCTTACCAATAAACACTTCCTGTTGTATCTGACCTTTTGAATTCACCTTTATTCACTTTCAATGTTTAGGGGTACAGATCCTTAGATTTAGCCTGGGAAAAACAGAATACCCTAGATGATGGTCACCAACCATGGCACTACAAGACCTTTCAATAGATAATCTTCCATGAAAAAAAAAGTACTCAAAAGATTGAGTGAGTTTCATGAGAACTGTAGTTCCAAAACATTTGAAGGGCCAGGATTGCTGACCCCTGCCCTAGATGTTTTGGAAGTACATATTGTCAGAGACAGGGGCTATGTCCTGGGATCACCTGGTAAAATAATAATAGACTGTACAGTGCTACAGAATCTTTTGATGATATACAAGTTTCTGTAAACGTGTGTGCATGCCTGACTTAACTTATTGACATTCTAAGCATAGGTGATTGGAATTTGAAAAACAACTTTTGCTATCAAGGAACATCAAATGGAAATGCCCTTGCCCATTGATAACAAGGAGATGGCTGATAGCAGCTAGCAGGGATAAGGAGAGAAAACCACACCTTCATTAGTCAGAGTGGAACCAGACTTACATTAATTAAAACCAAGAAGCAGCTCTTTGTTCTTAGAGCTGTACCCTAAAAACAGGAGTTATATTCCCAGACATGCATATGGATGGTTCATGATATATATTTTTGCATTGCCAAGAATTTATCCTACAGAATGATATCCAACAAGACTAGTCTGGATCGTAATGTTCGAGGAATGGAACCAAGCTCATTCTTAATTAATAAACCTATCATGTGGCAGGTCTACTGAATGGGGAAGATATAACCGATTCAAAAATGTATAAAACATGATTATTGCATGTAGGTATCTGGAGATAGATGCACATTTTATTAATTTACTTTATACAGTGGCTAAAATGTGATATGGGAGGTCAAGGGGGTGGTTTGGACACTTTTTATGTGTCCATGAAATCAGAGCCAGGAGAGCTGTATAAATTATGGCTACACAATGTACCATGTGCTTTACTTTGTGTGTCAATCCAGTTGAAAGTACCTGCCGTTTTTCCACTAGAGCCACCTGAAACAGATTCATCAATTCGGTCGGTGTAACTATTAATTGTACTTTCTGTACTTTATGTGCACGGTGACCATTTTTCTTTTCATAATAAATATTCCTTTATTAAAGTCTGCCTTTATCTGATTATAAGAATCACATTTCCCAAGATACATTTGTCCTAATAACCTAGGGGCCTTGTGAGTTTCAAGAAAATTAAATTGGGTTTGGTATGGCCAGTTTACTTAACTGTGTTTGGTGGGGTTAATCCAGGACATACTTGAAAACGAGAGAAATCTTAATGTATCCTTCCTGGTAAAATACTTTATGAAAAACTAAAATAAATAATTGAACAGGGTGTTTCAGGTCTTCTCCGTTTCATATTTGGCGAATGTCCTGTGATGGCAGCAGTTAACTAAGGGAATTGGGTGTCGATAAGGGGGTCAGTTACTCATTATTTGGGTTTAGCGCAGACAAAAAGTGATTTTTAACCCTTTACCCACTTATCCGAGTCACGTGATCATCTGGAGTGAGGGTATCTACGCGAAACATATCCAACTAGGTGAGTATCATGTAGTAGACATCTGGAATGTCAATGGTTAACCATAAACTGGCCTCCAGCTCAGCCAGGCCCAGTGATTAGACTCTCCTGGGCTTTGCCATAGATAGGTAAGGGAAGCTCCCACAAAGGCATTACCTGGGTGAAGACCAGGAATTAATCCATTGCTAGAAAGTAAAGGTTGCACAGAACTCTTCCCATTCATATATTCTAATGAAATGACAGATGTATTCATTGTTTTCTACCATTGTGATCCTTGAACTGACTTTTCCGGCACTGAAGCAGGATGGGGTCGTGTCTAAATAGCCTTCAGAATTCACAGAAGAGAAATTTTTCATTAGCATGTTTGGACAGGAGATATAAAATGATTGCTGCATTTCATTCCAATAGGAAGGTCACAGAGCAAAACCTGCTCAGATTGCCGTTTCTCAGCCTCCTTCATCATGTCATTTTTACCTTTGCTTAGAGAGGATGACCTCATGCAAAAATATGAAATTCTCCAGCAATCGTTTTAAAGGTAAGACGATATGTAACGTGGCTCTTGCATCCATGGTAAAAGCTTTTAAGCTTGTTTATTTGGCGCCTTAGATCTGTCAATTTACTCAGTTGCTGTCAGTAGGGATCCCTTTAATAAACTAAAACAAGACTGCTTCCTTCTAGACTGACTCTTCAGCCCGGTCCAATAACATCACATGTTCCTCATGTAATCCTAAAGAAAAGCTTCAGATTCCATATTTCTATGTCCACATTACGCATCCATCCTGACACGCCAAAAATATTCCTCGAAGTTGGAAAGGTTCAAAAGTTTCACACAGTTTCGATTTTACCTTTTTTTTATCTGCACTGATCACGGGTGTTTTGATGCACCAAAATGATGCGGCCCAATGAGATTTAGTCTTTAGCTATATATGTCCAGGGTGTCATTCTCTTAGTGCCCTGTCATGGTTACTTCTTACCCGAGAACATATTCCTGGTTGTATCCTGCTTTCCAATTTACTGATTCCTGGCTTGTTTCTTGACCTTCCTGATATCTGTATTCCTGTGGACTTGGTTGTATGACTATCCTCCTCGTGTAGGAGTTCTGGCTTGTCTGACTCTGATATTCTCTATATACTCTATTGGTTGGCCTATACTTAGTTCTATATTCCTGCCATTCTAAGAACTGGCAGCAAGGTTGTTACCTTTCACTAAAGATGAAACTCCGGAGAATTGGCGGAAGTGAAAATTCTAGGTCAAAATAGCCAAACCAACAAAATTCTTCCATTTATCTCACTTTCCAAATCGGCCATTTGGTCTAGACTGTTCTATTTTCCTGACAATTCTCCCAAATTTCACCTTTAGTGAATAGACCCGATAGTTTCTGTGTGTTAGGGTCTTCTCAACCTGGTTACGGTGACCAGAACAATAGCCCAAAGGAAACTTATCACTCCACCCTCAGAAAGACCACGGACAACAAATCCCCTAGAATATGGAAATATTTATGTAAGAAACTCTTGACCATTCACCAAGGATTTTTTGTCTGTCATTGTGATGTTCACAATAATAATGGGTTATTGCTAGACATGTGCACAGCACAAAATTTCGTTTTGAACTAATGGATTAGTACTAAAATGCAATTTATTTAGTTGCTTAAGAAATTCGTTTTCAGTTCTTTAGTATGAAAATTAATTTCATCCGAAAACCAGTGGATACAATTACTATTGTAGTGGTGGCTGCTGAGAGGGCTGAGATCGCTGCTCGTTACAGTATCTCTCACTCTCAGTACAATGTGGGCCATGTTACATAGTTGGTGCTAACTTAACCAGAGCTGTTATAAACTTCCCAGAGCCATTATAGCCTATGGAGGTTTTCAGTTTACAACAGCTCTGGTTAAGTTAGCACCAACATTGTAATAATGCACCGTGTCAGGCAAAGCTGTTACAGTAACTGACTACTGCTCATCACAGCGCTCAGAGTTTCAGTAAAACTAATAAATAATATTTTTATATATAAGAGGTTATAACAATATTATTTCATTGTTTTACTGAAACTCTGAGCGCTGTTACAGTCATTTACTGTAACAGCTGAGACTGATACATTGTAATGAAAGATAATATAACAAGCAGCCGATCTCAGCGCTCACAGCCACTGGATTTAAAGGGCTAAATAAAAGGCTCCTCTCTGTATAATGTTTAGAACATCCTCCTGCATTAAGTAATACCCCTCTCTGTATAATGTAGATAATATCCTCCTGCATTCATTAATACCCCTCTCTGTATAATGTAGATAATATCCTCCTGCATTCATTAATACCCCTCTCTGTATAATGTATAGAACATCCTCCTGAATTAATTAATACCCTATCTGTATAATGTATAGAACATCCTCCTGCATTAATTAATACCCCTCTCTATATAATGTATACAACATCCACCTTCATAAATGAATACCCCTCTCTGTATAATGTATAGAACATCCTCCTGAATTAATTAATGCCCCTCTCTGTATAGAACATCCTACTGCATTGGCATGTGCAGGGTGCAGAACTTCGGATGTTGCACTCTTCATTGCTGGTCTCCTTCACTCATCAATGTATTATCACAAAAAGGACTGAAACTAAAATGTAGTGCATTTTATTTTAGTTTCTTTCGTTTTTTGTACTGAGCAGTTTCGTTTCTCTTGAGTCATATGAAAACTAAATTATCCCAAAATTCGGACTAAATCGTTTTAGTACTAAAACGAATGCACATGTCTAGTTATTGCAGTGTTCACATTATAATGAAAAAAATAGAAATTAAATATATGGAGGTAGCTTGCCTGCAAAGTGACAAGGAATTATGACTAGTGGACCTGATCAGTCCATTTCGCTTTTCCCTTATGAGAACTAGAGCATATTTACCTTACATAAGTCAATCAATATTTCTAGCTATATGCAGTGTTTCCTGATGGAGTGTGACAAGAAGGAAATGTCACAGCTAAAGATCAGCCATCATTAAAAATGAAAAGATATTTCCTTTACAAACAGAACAACTGGATACATAAGATTTAATTACCTTTCAAGTATCACAGTGAGGACATCAACAAGACCCATCAAATAAATGCAGAATTGTCAGGGACCATCTCTAGAAATGTACATTCTCTGTCTCAGAAATCATTCCAAAATGTCAATTTCAGATGTGGTCCTTGACTTTGAAAGAAATCAGAAAAAAATATACTGGTATATACACCAAACAGTGAACTGTGATATGTTTTCAATAAAGACCCCGGAAGCAGCATTGGTCTAGACCAGTGTTTCCCAAACCTGTCCTCAGGACCCTCTGACACGCCACTTTTTCTAGATACCTTAAGCACAGCACAGGTGATATGATTTGCTGCGCAGTGATTGGAGGACTCAGTCTGCATTTCCTCAAGGTGATCTGCAAAATCTGGCCTGGTTGAGGGTCTCGAGGACAGGTTTGGGAAACACTTGTCTAGACTGTGTCCTCCTAATTGGCTTGGGGCAGGAATGTTCTGGATGGTGCTGCACTCATTGATCTGTCTGTCACGGAGTATGTATCTGAATGTTGGCAGATAGCATTCTGAGCGAATTAAGAAGATTGGTCAAGCACCAACCACACATGGGTCAGTTGGGGACCTGATCTTCCCAGGTGGCTCTTCATCAAACCATACTGGGCATTTGCATCAAGTTTCCCAATGACTGTTCGAAGTTGATAGAATTTGAAACTCAGATGACTTGAAGATTGCTCTTCCCTTCCAGTTTTTTTCAGTCATTTTGAATGCTACGAAAAAATAACTTGTTTTAGGCTAGGGTCAGACGAACGCAGTGCGACCGCGCATGCAGCCGTACTTTATCACGGCCGTAGTAGCAGCAAATGACGGCCAATGACGGGCAATATACGAAGTAAGGCCGCACGAAAGTGCGGCCACGCAACGCAAGCGGCAAACAAACACATTTTTTTGAGAACGTGATACCGCTAGTACTGACGCACAGAGTGCGCTGCATCCGCTAGTGGCGTGTGTGCGTGATTAGGAGACGTCAGACGCTGCTAATGTCCGGCCTACATAACGTCCAGACGCAAAAAGGGTTTTATTGATGATCCGTACGAAATCACAGACAAAAATGCGCATCGTATGACCACTATCGCGTATTCCGTGAAAAAATACATCCATTCGTTCGAACGCACTTTTTCACAGACAACGCGAAAAATACGATCGTCTGACCCTAGCCTTAGCTGTGACATTACCTTGTAGACAGAGTTTGCTCTATTTTTGTTGAGGTAAAACTAAAACATGAGACCCCTCTTAGGTAAATATAGGCAGAAAATTTACACGCATTAAAAAAAATAAATAAGGCTTACATAACTCTTGCTATACAGTAAATATATGAATGTGGGAATGTATTGACATTTCACAGTAATTCCTCCATGGGAGGCCCCTGTTTGAGTGAGCTCTTAAGCGCCTGCCTATTCTACCTAATTATAGAGCTGCCTCTGTTTATAGACTTATGACTTTTACTTACCCGTAAAGTCTCATGGGGTAAGCAGAGGGTTTAAATATTAGAATGGTTATGCTGAAGGAGGGGATTTGCCCCTTAAATTACCTTTATTTAAAATTTGTAAAGTACAAAAGGAAAAAAATAAAACCATTACATGCCAAGAAAGGACAAATTAAATATATAGTCTGCTTGATTCAGGAATCTAAAGATTAAATCGAAGATTTGAGGACATTCGAACAGCAATCCGATTTATGCCGAATTTTCCCCCTACACCCCCCCCCCACCTCCATGTGCTCAATTAATTCTATTTTAAAATTACGGGGCTAAAATTCCAGGCTTTCTCTGCTGTAGATTTAATCTTATTGCTTTCTCCTTCCTTGATAATTTAGTTTTTCGATTTCTTTTTTTTTTCTGTACTGCAGTACTACAGGGAGACATTAAACCGTGATGATACAAATCTTTTAAAGAATATTATACGAGAGCTTGAAACGGAAAAATGGGACTATTTATTAATGCGGAATGCTATCGAGGGTTAAACATTTCTAACAGGTTCTGCTGATATTTATGTTAGCATAATTATTATTATTTTTTTATTTTAATCTTAGCGATTTTTTTCCCGTTATAGTTTCAGGCTTCATCCCCACAACGTGGGTTTGAATAATAAGCGTTTTCTACGCTGATGAGACGAAAGAGACATTTCTCTTTTCTTGGAATAATTAGGAGTATTAATTGTAACAACCTTTTCATTTTTCAGTAGAATCAGCTGTTTTCAACCTTTGGGAGATGCAATGTTTAGATGCTACAGGCAATGGAACATTTCCTACGGGCTGGCTGAGCATCGCGACAAATATAGTTACAATGACAAATATCTGCAAAGGACAGCACTGTAACGGAGTGCCGCTGTTGCTCTATGGCAGTGATGCTGATTCTAAATGGCATTCTTCAAAAGATACATGCGCGACAATCTACATAATATCGCTGTTTTACATGTTATACAACTGTCGTTGTCTTTAGTCCGTTTGATAGGCGTGATCTGCAACATTTCAGATAAAATAAATGGTATGATTTCTAACCATTTCTTTGTATTTCTCCGTTTATCCATTTGTATATATAAATTTATAATTTTACCAGGAAGGTTGCTTTGCGATTTATCTCGTTAGTCTTACAGAGATACAAAGTAATAAATGCAAGATATTAAAAAAACAGCTCAAATATACAAGTTAAACAGAAAATAAATATATACACTATCAGGGTTATTCAAGGAGATTCGAAAAGTCACCGCACGTTCGGTGACTTTTCGTTCTCTTCAATTCGGTTCCTTTTGCCGATCCCATTTCGGTGACCCTGCGGAGTATTCAGCAAGCACCACAGGGTCCCCGAATTGCAGGGAAAAGCTGCCGCAAACCTGACAAAAAACGAACCGCAAAACCCAGCGAATGCACGCCGAAAAGCCACAAAAACATCTGGATTAACCTGCCGAAAACCACGGAAAAACCCGAGCAGGAGCCACGAAGCAGCCGGAAAAAGCCGACACCGCAGACAGAGTGAAGTGAATAAATTAGAATAACTACTGAGCGAAAATGTCTGAAATTTACATATGAGGTCCAGGGAATGATAATAAAGAGGGCTGTTACAGAAAAAAGAAGTAAAATTAAATATAAATATAAATATATATATATATATATATATATATATATATGACTTTTAAAAAAAAAATAAACAATTCTGAAAAATCCTTAAAATATCCAAAAAAATCTATAAATAAATAAACTCTTTACTGCAGAATTTTATAATGAACGGTTTATTAGATATTGAATTAAAACGGGAATATTTTTAACATTGAAGCCTATGGGATTCTCCTGAATAAATTTGCCGAATTAAACCACCGAATGGCAGGGCATTTCGGGAACCTTTCTCTGCTGGTTTGTGTTCTCTGAATAGCCGAAGCAGTGCTTTTCATGGGGATTTCACTGCCCTCGAACAGGCACCGTATGTTCAGGCAATTAACCAGGATTTGGCGAATTGCCTGCTCTCTGGATAGCCGAATGGCCAAGAAAGGTAACCGAACGCTGATTTTCAGCGTTCGGTTACCTTTCTCAAGCAATTCGGATCTCTTTGAATAACCCTGTATGTTACATGTTTACAGGTGCATTCCATATTGAGGTATGTTAATAGGGACCTCTTGAGTGACTTTAGACTGGGGGAAGATTTGATGGCGTCTGGGAGGTTATTCCATAATTGCGGTGCTCTGTAGGAAAAAGAGGATTGAGCCACTTTCTTTTTGTATTGTGGTATTTCAAGGTGCTGGTCCTGGATCGGAGGTTATAGGATGAGGGAACTGCTAGGGGAAGCAGCCTATGCAGGTAGGGTGGTAGCTTCCCAGAAAAGCTCTTAAACACCAGGTTGGAAAGGTGAAGGGTGCATCTGGATTCTAGTGATGGGCAGTTTAGTTCTTTTAACATGTCACAATGGTGGGTCATGTAGTTACATTGTGATGCAAAGCGGCAGAAGGAGTTATACAATGTAGTAAGTTTCTGGAGGTGTGTTTGCGGGGTAGCTGCATACACTACATCTCCGTAATCAATAGCCAGCATAAGCATTTGTTGTACAATCTGCTTTCTTACCGCGGGGCTCAGGCAGGATTTGTTTCTGTACAGGGCACCTTAGTTTGGGGTAAAGTTTAGATGAAAGTTTTTCGATGTGGGGCCAAAGGATAGATTTGGGTCTAACCATATACCTAGATATTTGAGAGAAGTGACTGTGGTCAGCGTGCCATTTGATTTTGTCCTGACACATAGATGGGGAGTTTGCAATTTGTGTAGTTTAGGTACTTTTCCAAAGAGCATCGTAACAGTTTTGTCAGTTTTCAAAAAAAGTTTGTCATCTCTGATCCACTTTTCTACCTCTGTGAATTGTTCTTGCAGTACTGCCTCCAGCTGTGGGAGAGTTGATTTGCTGGTATAGATATATATATATATATATATATATGTATCACACACACACACACACCTCGATCCCCGCACACCCTGTACGCAAAATGCTTGCTGCGATGCTGGAACTTGGTAAATTACATATAGAATTTCGATGTTCCGCTTGTTGTAGAGAAAAAAAAAAAAAAAAAATAATATGCGTCAACGTTTCAGTCCTGCCAGACTTTTCTCAAGGCAAGTCCTTGAAGCATATTAATTTTTTTTTTCCTGATATCTACAGCAAGTCTCTGTGTGGCCGAACATTTAAATTATATATACATTTTTGGTATCTGTGCACCTATCTGGAGGTGACGGAGCACCGCAGTTGGTTACGACGGACACCGTCCATTCTCTTGTCACTCTTTTCCTGCGTGAAGTCTCCTGTGGCTGTGTTAGCCAAAGAGGCGGCATCACATTGACATGGAGCTCGTTTAGCTTTTAAGTGGGGCTTTAGTGAACCTCTGATTTTATGCTTACGAGCCTAAATCGTGCATGGGGATCGGAAAAATGTTCCGCATGGAGAGAGACAGCTGCAAGGCTCCTAGCCATTGTGGCAAAATGGGAAGAGTGATGGTGAGAAACAAAGCACAGGTTGAGGTTAGTTTAAAAGGATTTAGCAATAACAAAGAACAACCAGGGGTGCTGAGGTCCAAAAAATAATACCAAGTTGTGGCCAAAGGATTGATTCACAGGTCTTCTGGTTTATAAAAACTTACAATTATATGTATAATATATTTAAATGTTATATAATATTTAAATGAATATGCAACGAAAGCTTCCATCATCTTTGTTTGTTCCCTCATCCTCCTAGGCACCCTTGCCAACACTATACATGGCCTCTGTGCCTGTTGGAGAAGTGTAGATGCTGGCTTCCTGACATGGGACAGCAGACTAATGTGGTACAGCCAACTCTGACAATGGGCACACAAGGGTTAATTTCGTTAAATATATTGTTATCTTAAAACTGATTGTATTTTAGGAGTTTAGTTTGTGTAAGTAATCTAATGCAGACCTATTGTTCTTGCTGTCTGTGTTTTTGTTTGTACTTAGATTGATGTGATGTTGTTTACTTGCGAACAGGATCCAAACTCAATGCAAGTCAATGGGACTCGAACGTTCCTTTTTTTAGATTGCCCTGCAAGAGGGCATATATGCAACATATTTGCCATAAAATGTGTATGGGGGTCCGGGTAGTGCCCTGGGGGACAGGAAACAAGGAAAAAAAGTTTTAAAAAAAGACATTTTTAAAGGAACAGTGATTTTTTCCATGAAATAAAGGTTAAGAATAAAAACAAAAAATTCCTTCAAATATCGTGCCTAGGAGGTCCCCATAACCTGCCAGTGAAGTGGCGGATTTGTCAGATGTATAGAAACATTTAAAAATAAAAAAATGACATTTCAAATGACGGTAAAGGTTTTTCCTTTAATCTATTCATAAACAACTGCTTGGGGCGGCAGCCTGTATGAAAAGAGGAGACGTTTTAGGACACGCAGAACAAGTTTAGTGAATTTTTGGGCTAAATTATGGTGAAACTTAGGCAGGCTTTGGATGAAATTAACAACAGGTGCATTAAAATTGGACCTTTGGTGCCAGCTAGTGCCTTCACACCATAAACCCTCTGAGGTATTGTGGAAGAGTGCAGTGGTGGAGGTTTTGTGAATGCAGAAGAGATCCTCGATCTATTCAGTTACATCAGCATCAGGGGAGTGATAGCTGCTGATCCAGGACTGATTCACTTTTATAAATGTCAGCCGGTCTACAGTGTCGGTGGACAGACGCACTCTTTAGTCTGTGAGAAAACCTCCAGCGGCACTGAACATCCTTTCAGAAAGCACGCTGGATGAATGGCAACCTAGTAGCTCCATAGCATATTGGCTAAGTTCTAGCCAGTGATCCAATCTCAACACCCAGTAAGCCAGTGGATCATCTGCTGTAAAGGTATCCAGGTCTGCCCTTGCCCCTAGATAGTCCTGCACCATATGGTGAAGATGTTGGCAATGGGTGCCTACATTTAACGTCCCTGGGCATCGTGGACTAAAAAAATTGGAAAAGGCATCAGTCAAGCGGCCCCCTTCACCGCTCTTCCTCTGATAAACAGCAGCCTCAGAACCACCTGTGTCATCAGTTGGTAACCTACCAGTGTCTGGAAAGGTGTTACACAAGTGTAACTTTAGAGTGTCCTCAAGTTGTTTCATCCTGTGCTCCCTCTGTGAGGGCAGGATGAGCTCTGCAACCTTACCCTTGTATCGTGGATCCTTGATAGCACGAATCCTGGCGTCCTTTATCAGGCTTTGCTGGATAAGGGAGCCTATGCAGCGTAGGTTGGAGGTGGCATTAGCTTCAGAGTGTTCTTGGTCGCTGTGGATGACCCCATTGTCTACTACCTCCTCCCAGCCACGTACTAGTCCTTGGGTTTCTGAGGATACAAAACCCTCCCTTAAGGAATCCCCACCTTCAATGTCCCCACTACTTAAATATTCCTCCTCATCCTCCTCCCGTCTGATCGGAGGACCCACAGGAATGCTGTCTGTGTAAAGACTGGGGCCTTGAGAGCTAGGGAAGTCCCCTTCCTCCCGCTGCTCTGCCTCTAGTGCCACATCTATAATTCCCCGCGGAGTGAGCTCCAGCAAGAACACTAAAGGAATTGTGTCACTGATGCATGCACTGTCCCTGCTCACCATCCGCATTGCCTCCTCAAATGGTGACAGTACAGTGCATGCATGCTTGATCATCAGCCACTACGGGGGGAAAAAAAAGAAAAAAAAACAGTTGACCTGAACCTGTCTTTGTGCCATACTCACACAAGTACTCATTGATGGCCCTCTGCTGCTTGTGCAGGCACTGCAGCATTGCCAATGTCGAGTTCCACCTGGTGGGCATGTCACAGATCAAGCGGTTTGTGGGAAGGTGGAATTCTCTTTGAATTTCTGCCAGGTGAACACTTGCTGGGAATGACCATCTGAAGTGGCTGCAGACTTTTCTGGTCTGGCTGAGAAGCTCTGCCAGCTCTGGGTACCTGGTTAGGAAACGCTGTACCACCAGATTTAGGACGTGTGCTAGGCACGGTACATGCATCAACTTACCGAGGCGTAGGGCGGAGAGAAGGTTGCTGCCATTATCACAGACGACCATTCCCAGCTCAAGCTGGCGTGTTGTTAACCATCTCTGTGCCTGCCCCTGCAGAGCTGACAGAGTTTCTGGCCCAGTGTGGCTCCTGTCCCCTAAACAAACCAGCTCAAGCACAGTATGGCATCTTTTTGCTTGAGCCATTGCGTAGCCCCTGCCACACGTCGGTTTAACTGCCACTTCGCCAGAGACATTGAAGGAGGAGGAAGAAGAGGAAGAGGTGGTGGAGCAGACAGACCTCATATAAGCAGCTTTCTGGAGGCGTGGTGGATGAGCAAGCTTCAGCACAGAGCCCCATCCTGGATCCCTCCCAGTTGCAAGCAGAATTACCCAATGTGCCGTGAAGGAAATGTAATGGGCCCTGTCCATGCTTGCTGGACCACGTGTCTAAAGTAATGTGCACCTTGCTGCTGACTGCCTTTCCCAATGACTCCATAACATTGTCTTCCACGTGCTGGTATAGTGCTGGAATGGCCTTCCGTGAAAAGAAATGGCGTTTTGGAACCTACCAGTGTGGTACAGCACATTCGGCAAATTCACGGAAGGAAGCAGACACCACCAGCTGGAAAGGCAGCAGCTGTAATGTGAGTAATTTTGCCAAGCTGGCATTTAGACGTTGTGCATGTGGATGGTTGGGACAATATTTTTTCTTCTGCTGCAGCAGCTGGGGCAACGAAATCTGACTGCATAAATCTGCAGCTGAAGGGATGCTGGCAGATTCAGAGGAAGGACGTGGTACACCCATTACTGTAGTATCATCCCGGTCAGTGGAGGTTGTAGGCAATGACATGGCAGGACATATAGTGGGGGTAGAGACAGATGAAGAGGAGGACCTATGCAAAGTGTTGTGCCAACGGCATGAGTGGTAGGTGGTCATATGTCGCCTCAAGCACGTGGTACCCAAGTGTCTGATGTCTTTCCCACACTTGTTCCTCTTCCGACATAGCTTACAAATAGCAATGCTGCAGTCTGCTGCACATGTCGTGAAGAACTCCAAGACAGCAGAGATCCTGGACGTGTGCTGCAAGACAACAGCGCTCTGCACCTGAGCAGCTTTGATATCTGATGCCTTGGACTAGCTACGGTTGCTCATAGAGGACGTTGTGCCTCGTTTTTGTTGTGCCTCCTCCTCCCTTGATTCCTCTGTTCGATCAGGCACCCAGGTGGAGTCAGTGACCTAATCATCGTCATCACCCCCTATCTCATCACTGGAGCCAACTTGGCAGTGTGCCGCAGCTGCTGGGGGAACATGAGTGCCAGTTCTTTGTGTGTCACTGGCACCCCCTCCCTCTAGGCTGATTATACTCCCTTTCTCAACCTCAGAGTTTGAATCAGAGCACTGGAGTTGCTGCCCATCCTCAAGCAGCATGTCACTGTCACTGTAGTCAAACAATTCAGCTGACTCCTCAGTGTATGATAGTGAGGCTACGGCAGGAGTAGCTGTGGACATGGAGGCTGAATTAGATGTTTTGGCAGCTGAGGTGGACTGTAAACCACTACAAGCCCAGCTGGCAGAGGACTCGGAGGATGAGGATGGCCAGGTTATCCAATCCTGCAAATCCTCTGTATGTTGCTGCTGCTTAAGACGGCCAGCACCAGTTAGAAACAAGGACAAGAGTGCCTCTGCAGAGGATGCACCACGTCCACGACGACCAGGGGCACAGCCTTCCGACACAGAGGCTTCTTGCCCTCTTATCTGTGTCTGGGAGCGTCTGCCTGTCCTTTTTGGTCTTTCTGACATGGTGAGTGATATATAGATTAAAGATATACTGATTTTCCGGAACAATGCTATATGTCAGTGATACACCCAGATTCTACTCTTAATAGATAAACAGATAAACTCTGATTAAACTGTGTTATTGTATGGTATCTAGAATTAGATTAAAGATATACTGATTTTCCAGAACAATGCTATAAATCAGTGATACAGCCTGATAGCCTGGTAGCAACTGGCAGTGCCTACACACAGATTACAATTCCCAGATATCTGCTAGACGTCTGTGAGACCCCAATAGCTGGCAGTGAGAAGACACAGATTACAATTCCCAGATAATTATCTGCTAGAAGAAAGTGAGACCCCAATAGCTGGCTGTGAGAAGACACAGATTACAATTCACAGAAATCTGCTAGACATCTGTGAGACACACTGAAAGACCAATCTCCTCTCACTCCTGCAAAAAAAACAGGTGCTGGGGCTGCGGGGAAGCCTTAAATAGTGTGCTGTGGGATTTAGCTCTGTGAGCCCATGATTTGGCAAAATTTGCCCAAACAGGACTCTGAGCCCTGATTGGCATAGTCTTGCAGTTGACCTGTGGTCAGGTGCAAGGCTGTAGTCAATTATACGAGCTTCAGGCCAGTGGAAAAGTGCATTGTGGGCGAACACGCGGAAATGTTCGATGTTCGCCGAACGGCCAATGTTCGAATCGAACTCATGTTCGGATCGAACCGCCAGCCCATCCCTAGTCATAACCACCACCCCCTGTTTCGTATATAAACTGGTCTCCATCTCACATTTAAAGATATTATTCTTCCCTGCATTAGGTCTTGTCTGGTGTTTGGGGAGAGATGAATTACATAGGCTGAAAAAAGACATGCGTCCATCGGGTTTAGCCTTTCACACATTACATACTGCTGTTGATCCAAAAGAAGGCAAAAACCTCAGTCTGAAGCACTCGCCAAGATTTAACACACTGGGAAAAAATTCCTTCTTGATCCCCAGAATGCCGTCACATTTCTCCTTGGATCAAGAAGCTTCTATCCACATATTAAATATTATAACCCTTTATATAATGTTTTGCAGGAAGCAATCGGGTTGTTGTTTAAAAGTCTATACAGTCTCTGACCCAACCACCTCAACAGGCAGAGAATTCAACAGCTTTATTGTTCTCACTGTAAAATAACCCTTCCTATGCTTTTGGCTGAATTTTCTTTCGTCCAGTCTAAATGGGTGTATAGAATTATACAGCAAAGGGTTGAGAGAGAAGAAAATGTGCTGTGGATCCCCTTGTCTGAAGAGACAGGACGGATACTGTAACAGGTTTGGTTTTGGTCCGCAAATTGTAAACCAGTAAACCCCAGTTGCCATTACAGCATATACCTCTCAACTTATTATGTAATATCTATCATCTACTTCTCTGTCATATTGTTTCTTCTCTACATCTGTTAATTTAATTATCTCAGGAAAGGTTCTTTGTGAATCATTCTACTGCATCTCTGAGGTCATTATGATACATAATATCTATTTATACCAAAGTTCTCTGTGTGTTACACAGCATTGCTCATATAATAGAAAGTGGCCTTCATGTCCTATTGTTCCTTTTAGCTTCCCGTGGCTTTCTGTTTTTTGTCATACAACTTCAGAGAAGAAGAATCTGAACCAACTCCCCCTCACCAAGTGACAGCAGATCACAATGACATGTTAGATACAAGTGAATGCAATGATCATCCCATACTGCTCTCTCATGCATTCCACCCATTTCTTCTAGTATTCATTGAAGTGCTAGACTCAGGTGATCAGAAAAATATATAATTTTTTTTATACCATCTCGGTTTAAGGTTCATGGAGACTAGCTCCTCTCTGGCACATCTCACTTCCATAATTCATGGCATGGTGTAGAATATGTGTGTGTTGCAAGTATACATACAGTCAGGTCCAGAAATATTGGGACATCGACACAATTCTAACATCTTTGGCTCTATACACCACCACAATGGATTTGGAATGAAAGTTTGATTTAGGATTATTATTCTGTCCCATTACTTTTGGTCCCTTAACAAGTGGGAGGCACATCTGCAAACTGCTGTAAGTCCTACACCGTTCACCTGAGTTGGATGTACATACCCTCAAATTAAAGCTGACAGTCTGCAGTTAAAGCACATGGTGTTTATTTCATTCCAACTCCATTGTGGTGGTGTATAGAGCCAAAGATGTTAGAATTGTGTCGATGTTCCAATATTTCTGGAACTGACTGCAAATGGGTAGGGCAGAATGTTTGGAAACCTATGAATGCAGGGACAGGAAGGAGGAGGACAGAAAAAGGAAGTAGGAGGATGGAAACAGGAAGTTGGAGATTACATTTAACCACTTCAATGCGGAGGACGCGCTCAGCGCGTCCTCCGCATTACTGCTGGTATGCGGAGGACGCGCTGAGCGCGTCCTCCCATTGGGGTCAGCGTTCGGCCGGGTTCCGGCCGATCGCTGGCCCCCCCGGTGCGGGCTGACATCCTCGATGTCAGACCGGCATCCGGAACCGCAGCCGCTGAAATTAGGTGTCATCGCGGCAGCGCGATGACACCTAATTCAGGCGCCCCCCGCATCTGTGGAGGAGGCGCCTGAAAGGGAGGGGGGGAGGTCCTTCGGACCTCTCTCCCTCCCGATCGGCGGCGTTGCGGGGGTTAACCCAGGCACCATTTGGAAGGGCACAGCCTACCCTTCCAAATGGTGCCTGGCATTAACCCCTGGGGAGCTGGATCGCGAATCGGCGCTGAAAAGCGCCGGTCGCGATCCTTTCCCGGAGCTGGCCGACATCTTGGATGTCGGCCAAGCCCCCGGGAACTCCCCCTGAGGACTGGCGTCATCGTGCGTAGCACGATGACGCCAGTCCTTGAGTTAACCCCTAACTGCCACCAACGGTGGAGATAGGGAGTTCCAATGAACTCCCTATCTCCCGATCCGTGGCAGCTAGGGGTTAATGTTTGGTATGGTTGGATCGGCCAGAGCATGGCCGTTCCAACGATACCAAACACGAATGTGAAAAAAGTTTTTTAAAAAAATGAAAATGAAAATTAAAAATAAATATATTTAAAAATAAAATTATAAAAAAAAAAAAACAAAAAAAAAACATTTTTTTTTCTTTTTTTTGGTTCGTTAATGCAGCAATATTGTTCCCATTTCAATTATAATGTGAACAATGATGCTGCACTAACGATTTTTGTATGCGGTGCGTTTGTTAAAAATCGCGTAATTTTCCCCCCAAAAAAATGTAACGAGACCCCATCTCTAATTTTTTTAACGAGCGCACCCCATACAAAATATAACCGCAATTGCTCGCATGTTAAAATGTGAAAAAAAACACTTTACACGTTGTAAATTCTTGAAAATACATATTTTATTGCATTTTTTGTTATAATATACAGACATGACATGACGTATACATATAATAATGACATATTATGAATCTACCGAGTCTGACGGAAAGAACGATATATAATATGTCTGGGTAATATACTAAAATAAGCCTTCAAAACACGTTTAAACATGATGCGCAAAACCGGTAAAAATGACCTCAGCACAGAGGTGTGAAAAGCCTCAGCAGCGAAAGGGTTAATATAGACAATGCCTGTTCATTTATCATCATCATAATAAATCAATACATCGCAAAATTTATATGGTGACTCCTTTATTACTTGTGCACATCTACCCATGGTTTCATCAGACCATCATCTTGGTAAATTTCACCCTCCTCTGGAGTCTTTGGGGTTTTTTCACCAACCACCATAACGATGCTAAACTTCTGAATTTTCCAAAATAAAATTAAAACTGCTCCAGGACTCGGGACGTGGCCGGCAACAGAAGGAAGCAGACGTGTCTGGACAGAGCTCCTCGACCTGGTGCCTTGTTAGGGGCTATCTGGATGTTTTTCTCCATCCTTCCCCTAGTATTAGAGTCCCTCTGATGCTGATCATCTGGTGTACACTGTCTGGAGGCCATTTAGTACCCCCTCCAGACCAGAGACTCAGGATCCAGCTGTTGATTCCCAGTGGGTACATTTCCTTTTCGGCCATCTTGCAGCCTACCTCGAGGCATGGAGCCCTGCCTGGCGGCCTTGCTTATCTTTTGGAGCCTGTCTGAGGCCCCGATATGGGCTGAGGCGACAGAGGGCCCCCGTCTCTCAGCCGTTCGAGAGGTCACTGCTGTGCAGGCAGTCACGGGACTCTGGAGCTGATCAAGGGGTGCCACCACCCCCCTCCACGGCTGTTGATACTATGCTGGCGGCCCTGGATTCCTGTTAGGGTGCTCGCAAGGGGCGATTGGTGCCACTGGATGAATGCGTTTCTGGTGGGACAGGATGCGGGAGACCCACGGGAGTGGATGACCGCGGCTGCCTTGATCCCAGACTCTGTTACAGGCCTGAAGCTTTCTGACACCAAGGGAGAGTGCCTTGCCTCATAGACCTCCCTGGAAGAACCGCAGATGCTGCATCCCGAGACCACAGGGGTGACCCTGGGCTCAGAAGCGGGCGTTGTGTTGGCCGTGAATGGTTTTTAGTGCAGCTCCCACTTTCTGTATCAAAATGAAAAACAGGTGGCTGAAAAAATCCAAATGCTCAACTCGTGGCTAGTTTGAAGATCCTTGTGTCATGACCTAAATGAATAGGAGCCCATACATAATTATAATCAGGGCCAATCAAAACACACAGGCAGAAAGAGACACGGCCCGTAGAACATGTTCTACTAATAATTTCAGAAATCTTAATTGATCAGATATATTTGATAATAAATATATCATCCATTTAGTGAATACCTGGTACCCTGGTTTGACCCTTTTACAAGTTGGGGAAGACAGGAGGTTAATACAGAAAGCATTGAAAGGCACAAACGTGTGTTCTCTTTTTGTGCAGATTTTTTTTTTATTATTAAATTCGCCAAGTCTAAAGGGATAAGAACACACATACATTGTTGCTATGGTAAGCACAGTTTTATATTAAACAGAAAGAGATAAAGTCACATAAAATCCCACATGTAAAACCAGGCCTGCAGGCAGCATTAATTCATGTAGTGGCCTTTACGAAAACCACAATTCTTTCTTTCTGGGTTTTTCCACAGCGTTTATATGATTTTGGGAACTTTTAAGGATTTATACTGCTTTAAAATTGTTCAATTTGCTACTCCGGGTCTGCAATATTCAGAGGAACTCTATATATATCCCTAAAGGAAACGCATCAAACACATTAATCCCTTCACAACGTTACAGATACAAGTACTTATACAGCGCCAACAGATTCCGTAGCGCTTCACAATGGGGAAGCACAAACAGGTGACATAATAAATCATAAGGAACATACGGTCCTGCCCGTAGGATAATTGTCCTGCTAATGCAACACTTTATACAAGTGCTCAGCCAGACATCATGTGAGTTTACAATCTAAGGGACTAAGGCAAGTGAAACCAAAGGGAGCAGGGGGAGTGTAGAGATAATTACCAGGGAGAGTATAGCAGACACTGCATGAAGATAGACCAAGAGCTTGGGCATGATGAGGTTAAACCGAGAGAGAAGGGAAGTAGCTGTAAAAAGTGCAAAAATTACCTTAAATTTGGAGGGGGTCGCGTTATATTTGAGACATCTGCATCGTGTGTAAAAAAAATAATAATAATAAAAAAAAACTTGCCTTGCTCTGGATCTCAAGTCTTCTGGAAGTTCTGGTAGTCTCGCTGAAGTGAATGCGGGCTCCCTAATGCCCGCAAACACTTCAGGAACTCCCAGATTCGTGAGAGGTGGGATTCATCACGGCGAGAGGACACGTTCTGTTTAGGCCAATCATTAACCTCACTTGCCTCCACCGGCCATCTAAATCGCTAGTAAAGAAGACGGGTGTCCAGTGGCTTCATACTTAATAACAACTGCAATCGTTCTAGAGCAGAACATCCTGGCCTGAGGGTTAGCCTGACTGTGTTAAGAGAACCTGGAAGGATTTTCATTGTTTACCGGTACAGTAAAAGTTTTTCCTCGCGTTATATTCGAGTCTTGAGCATTCTTTCATTTCCATAATAAATCTCTATCCATCGCGTTATATTCGGGTCGCTCTATACTCGAGTATCTACAGTACTGCAGAGCTATTGCACCTGCAGCAATGTACCTTAGTAAACGTACCTCAATTTTTGGAATACCCCATGTGATTGGGATTAAGAGATTTAGAGATAATATAGACAAAATACAACAATTATTTTTTGGAGTTATTGATTTAAAGCGTTTTTTTTTCTTCTAATCTAGCCACCATGGCCATTAAATGTAATTCAACTCTTTGTGCAGAAAGGGAGAGTCTTCCCACCTAGAGAGTGGTTAATCAATTTCCATCTATTGGTTTAGCGGGATTTACGTCAGGATTGAATGCACAGCTGCATACTCCTGATCAACCAATGGCTCTCTCTACGTTTATATTGAAATCTGTTGGATTAACTGGACACTGGAGGGAACGTCAAGCCACCTCTGTGCTTCTGCTTTGAGTCTTTGAGTGCTGGTGTTCCGTCGAAACCCTATTGCCTCGTCACTGTGGCCGAGCCTCCCACCACTAGGTGGGAGGTCTGTCAGTTGCAGATACCCACCATTGAGACGTCATCCTGCGGCTGTGCCCGTCATGTGACCAGCTCAGAGGCAGGTCGTGATGACGTCGTCCTGCATGTCGGGGTTATAGAGTTTCCATGAAGCCCTGGATCCAGAGCATCACCAAGGGAATCTCGCTCTGGTTAAAAGGTGAGTGTTACTGCACACTTTAGGATTAAAAGGAGAGGGGTGGTATTGAGGGGTCTAGAGGGGATAATATTTAACCCCTGCCTTACTGCCTCTGTTTTAAGACCAGAATTCCCATTTAAATAATTTGGGTATAGGGTATATCCCTAGAGGCATAGTGACCTTAGCTTATACCATTTTCACTCGTCTCTGTCGCGCAAGGCTTGTGGCATGGATGCGCAAGCCTCCATGGAGTCCAATGAACTCCAGGAGGAGATACTTGCAGTGGTGATGAAGCACGACCACAAGTATCACTGTGGGGTTGCTGTTTTCCAGGGCAAAGTGTTGAGGCGGCACCTGCCCCTGAATCTAAAATGGGGATGCTACGGGGGAACCAGCAGGCGCAGGTTTTCCTCATTAGCGTCCCCATTTCAGCTTTATGTAATTTGGACTTGACACAAAGAATACGGACTGTTCAGAGAAAACGATATAAGTGCACCATAACAAATTAGTCGACAAGGCTTTGTTTCAGAATAAAAAAACACTGAATTTGTGACAATCCTTGAAAATGCATTTTTTTTCCCCAAGTAATACAAATTCCCTTCCTGCTTTGCCTTTCCATAGACATATAATATAAGTGACATACCCAAACATGCACACGCACATTATTCGTCTATGTGTAGGTGTGTGTGTATTGCTGGTATTGCACTTTTTTTGAAGAAACTATGCTTGCCAAACAGTACTTGCTGGTCTCTCTATCTCTAATTGCTTCCATAGGGAATATTGTCATTTTCAATCAAAGAAACACACTTTGCTTACTATGGAGTAAGTTCCAACCAATAATCTCCAGTGCTCTTGCGTCTGCTCTCTAATTTCCCTCACCAAGTGCAAAACGCCGAGATACTGTGACAAACAGAGGAAAGATGAGAGGGCATGTTCTGTTCCAGATTATTATCAAATGACTGACGGCATATTAACGTAAGATTGATTTGTAAACATTATTATCCTTTAGTTATATAGTGCCACAGATGCTTTACAAGACCACCGTACAAAGGGTTGATACCTTAGAACACGACTTGATACAGGGGGGCCCTGTTCCCAAGGGAACTTCCAACCTATGAGAATTTTACACGTATTGGGAGGTAGGCACATAGAAACATAGAAACATAGAAAAATAGAAAAATGTCGGCAGATAAGAACCTTTCGGCCCATCTAGTCTGCCCAATTACATGGATACTTTACCTGGATTTATCTTTTGTTTAGGATAGCCTTATGCCTATCCCATGCCTGCTTGAATTCAATTACTGTTTTGGCTTCTACCACTTCAACTGGAAGACTGTTCCATGTATCCACAACCCTCTCAGTAAAATAATGCTTTCTGATGTTACTTTTAAACCTTTGCCCCTCTAATCTAAGACTATGTCCTCTTGTTTTGCTACTTTGTTTCCTTTTAAATATACTCCCTTCCTCTACCTTGTGGATTCCCTTTACGTATTTAAATGTTTCTATCATATCTGCTCTGTCTCGTCTTTTTTCCAAGCTGTACATGTTAAGAACATTAAGCCTTTCCTGGTAACTTTTCTCCTTCAAGCCGTACACCATTTTAGTAGCCCTTCTCTGAACTCTCTCTAAGATGTCTATATCCTTCTGGAGATACGGTCTCCAGTACTGCACACAGTACTCCAAGTGAGGTCTCACCAGTGCTCTGTACAGTGGCATGAGCACTTCCCTTTTCCTACTGCTAATACCTCTCCCTACACAACCAAGTATTCTGCCAGCATTTCCTGCTGCTCTATTACATTGACTACTTACCTTTAGATCCTCTGCAATAATAACCCCTAAATCCCAACCCTCAGATGTTGAGGTTAGGACTGTATCAAATATTCTATATTCAGCCCTTGGGTTTTTACGTCCCAGGTGCATTATCTTGCACTTATCCACGTTAAAACTCAATTGCCACAGTTCCGACCATTTTTTTAGTTTACCTAAATCATTTGTCATTTGGCTGATCCCTCCAGGAACGTCAACCCTGTTGCAAATCTTTGTGTCATCAGCAAAAAGACATACTTTTCCATTAATACCTTCTGCAATATCACGAATAAAAATATTAAATAGAATGGGTCCAAGTACTGACCCCTGAGGTACCCCACTTGTAACAAGACCTTGCGCCGAATAAACTCCATTTACCACAACCCTCTGTTGCCTGTCACTCAGCCACTGCCTAATCCATTCAACAATATTGGAATCCAAGCTCAAAGATTGCAATTTATTGATAAGCCTTCTATGCGGAACAGTATCAAAAGCCTTACTGAAATCTAAATAAGCAATGTCTACTGCACCACCTGTGTCTATTATTTTTGTTACCCAATCAAAAAAATCAATAAGATTAGTTTGGCATGATCTCCCTGAGGTAAACCCATGTTGTTTCTGATCCTGTAATCTATGTGTTTTTAGATGGTCAACAATCCTTTCCTTTAACATGGTTTCCATTAATTTCCCCACTACTGACGTAAGACTAACTGGCCTATAGTTCCCAGATTCCTCCCTACTACCCTTCTTGTGAATGGGCACAACATTTGCTAATTTCCAGTCTTCTGGGACGACTCCCGTTAGCAAGGATTGGTTAAATAAATCTGTTAACGGTTTTGCTATTACATCACTGAGCTCTTTTAATAATTTAGGGTGGATCCCATCAGGCCCCATTGACTTATTTGTCTTTACTTTAGACAGCTGCTGTAGAACCTCCTCCTCTGTAAACTGATATGTAATTGTCTCGTTAGTGTTTCCTCCTAACTGAGGTCCCTTTCCTTCCTTTTCTTCTGCAAAGACTGAACAAAAATATTCATTGAGGCAGTCAGCGAGACTTTTATCCTCTTCTACATACCTTCCTTCCTTTGTATTTAATCTAACTAATCCTTGTTTTACTTTTCTTTTCTCGTTTATGTATCTAAAAAATGTTTTGTCCCCCTTTTTTACTGACTGAGCTATTTTCTCTTCTGCGTGTACTTTGGAAGCTCTTATAAATTGCTTTGCCTCTTTCTGCCTAATCTTATAGGTTTGCCTATCTTCTTCACTCTGAGTTGTTTTATAATTATTGAATGCTGTCTTTTTGTTCTTCACTATTTTGGCCACTTCTGCAGAGTACCACAGTGGTTTCTTCCCTTTTTTGTTTTTGCTAACAAGTCGAATGCAATTGCCTGTGGCCTTCAATAATGCTTCCTTTAAATAATCCCATTTCTCCTGGACTCCCTTTAAACTCCTCCAGTCTGATAATGACTCCTTCACACAAAATCTCATTTTAGAAAAATCTGTTTTTTTAAAGTCTAAAACTTTTGTTTTTGTGTGGTGCGGCTCCATCCCTGTCCGAATATTAAACCATACTGACTGGTGATCACTAGATCCCAAATTTTCACCTACAACAACGTCCGATACCAAACCTCCATTTGTGAGTATTAAATCCAATATGGCCTCTTTACGGGTCGGCTCCTCAACTACTTGTGTTAGAGATAATCCCAGTAGGGAGTTTAGAATATTTGTACTCCTGGTGCACCCAGCTGTTTTGGTTTTCCAGTTCACATCAGGAAGATTAAAGTCCCCCATGATAATAACTTCCCCCTTCATTGCCATTTTGGCTATTTCCTCAAGCAGCAGATTATCTAGCTCTTCTACTTGTCCAGGGGGTCTATAGATCACACCTACACGAGCTACTGTATGATTGCCAAATGTTAACGTAACCCAAACTGACTCTATGTTCACCTCGCTCACTTTTATTTGGTTTGTTTTTATGTTGTTTTTCACATACAGGGCCACTCCTCCTCCTTTCCTACTTTCTCTGTCTTTTCTATATAAAGAGTACCCCGGTATTATGTCCCAGTTATTTTTCTCACTGAATCATGTCTCAGTAACCGCCACTAAATCTACTTTTTCAGCTGCAATCATTGCCTCCAGTTCATTGATTTTATTGACTAAACTGCAAGCATTTATAGACACGACTCTGAGCTTGTCATTTTTTTCCCCGCATGTTGCTTGCACCCTCCGATTTAGTTTTGGGGGACAATCAGGCAGATTGTTTTTTACCCTTTTGTCCCCCCCTCCTAGTTTAAATATTTCTTTGCGAAACCTTTGAACTTCTCACTGAGAACATATGTTCCTCTATGAGTAAGATGCAAACCATCTTTTTTATACAGTTACTTTCTGCTCCAATTAGAGCTATCATGGGACACAAAGCCAAATCCTTGCTCTCGACACCATTCCTGAAGCCACAAATTAAATTCCCTATTGCGCATCTGCCTATCCTGAATGTTATGCACAGGCAAAACTTCAGAGAATGACACAGTGGATGCAATCTGCTGTATTTCACCTCCAAGAACACAAAAATCTTCCTTAATCTCAGAAACCTCATTGCTAGCCAAGTCATTTGTCCCTAGATGGACTAGAACATCCACTTCCCCTTGCTGCTTTGCTTGTTTGACAATATTGAGAATACGTCTCTTGTCTCTACGAGCAGTAGCCCCAGGAAGACATCTCACCAAACCACTACTCTCCAGCTCAACACCTCTTATGATAGAATCACCCAGCAACAATTGCCTTCTATCATGTCCCACCTTTTCCTTATTGTTCTTTGTTGCAGTCCTGCATACCTTAGGCATAGGGGATGGTGGTTCCTCAACTATGGTGTCTGAGCCTACTTCCGTCTCACCACTACACTCTGAAAGTGCCCCAAAAGAATTAAGAAGAGCCACAGACTGTGGGACATGCCTTCTATCCACAACTCTAAGTCTACCAGATCCTACTGTAGTCCATCTGCCACTCCTAGGAGGCCTCTGTGGCAGTGGCTTTGTAACAGTCATAGCCATAGCCTGAGTTTGTGTAACAGATAATCTACAAATCTCAGACTTCAAACAGGCAATTTCCTGCTGCAATAAAGAGAGCTGCCTACATATCAGGCACACTCCAAACCTCCAAAAATTGGATCTAAAAACAAATGCATGACAGCTCTTACACTGGACCAAGCCTGCCATTATAAAAGAATGGATTTAAACCAACAAATCTTACCTTTTTGTAGGTTTTCTACCTCCTGTCTAACCTCAGACTACCTCCAGAAGATCTCTAAGTTGCTCCTTTGAAAGACTTCACTTAGAAGGCTTCCCAAGCTCATTAGACCAAGCTAATATTCCACAAGCTTTATATAATCACCTAAGAACACCTCCCCCAGCAAGGTGTGGACAAGTTTAACAACCTTTGCAAATAGCACGCAATTGATTCCAATTGTATGCTAATCAGTAAGAGGAATGAGTCACCAGCCTAACCTAATTTACACACCAGACCTAACTTAAAACCTTAAGATGAATAGAAAAGATCTGTTTGAAACAAAAATCAAAATCACTCACCAGAAGATCTCTAAGTGCTCACTTTGAAGACTTCACTTAGAAGGCTTCCTGTGCTCCCTCTGTGCGGGCAGGATGAGCTCTGCAACTTTACCCTTGTATCATGGATCAAGAAGGGTTGCCAAACAGTAATGATCCCTCTCCTTGATAGCACGAATCCTGGGGTCCTTTAGCAGGCTTTGCATAATAAGGGAGCCCATGCAGCGTAGGTTGGAGGTGGCATTAGCTTCCGAGTCTTCCTGCTCAATGAGGAGGATGACCCCATCGTCCCAGCCACATACTACACTCTGAAAGTGCCTCAAAAGAATTAAGAAGAGCCACAGACTGTGGGACATGCCTTCTATCCACAACTCTAAGTCTACCAGATCCTACAGTAGTCCATCTGCCACTCCTAGGAGGCCTCTGTGGCAGTGGCTTTGTAACAGTCATAGCCATAACCTGAGTTTGTGTAACAGATAATTTACAAATCTCAGACTTCAAACAGGCAATTTCCTGCTGCAATAAAGAGAGCTGCCTACATATCAGGCACACTCCAAACCTCCAAAAATTGGATCTAAAAACAAATGCATGACAGCTCTTACACTGGACCAAGCCTGCCATTATAAAAGAATGGATTTAAACCAACAAATCTTACCTTTTTGTAGGTTTTCTACCTCCTGTCTAACCTCAGACTACCTCCAGAGTATCTCCAGAAGATCTCCTCTAAGTGCTCACTTTGAAGACTTCACTTAGAAGGCTTCCCAAGCTCAAATTAGACCAAGCTAATATTCCACAAGCTTTATATAAATCACCTAAGAACACCTCCCCCAGCAAGGAGTGGACAGGTTTAACCACTTAAGCAAATAGCACGCAATTGATTCCAATTGTATGCTAATCAGTAAGAGGAATGAGTCACCAGCCTAACCTAATTTACACACCAGACCTAACTTAAAACCTTAAGATGAATAGAAAAGATCTGTTTGAAACAAAAATCAAAATCACTCACCAGAAGATCTCCTCTAAGTGCTCACTTTGAAGACTTCACATCCATATTGTTAGTTGTCTTGAGTCTTGACCAAGGATACTTGCTGGTGGGGTCTTCGGAGTCGGCTTTCCATGATTGTAGAGCAGCGTACATGGTGGCAAGGTTGAGCCTGGTTCTAAAGTCGAGACTTGCTCCTCCACAGTTGTAGAGGAGGGATGTGCTGGACGTGCATTCTAATCGGGATTTGAACTTGCTTCACTACAGCTGAAGAGCAGAGACATTACCACTACACTAGGCAGCCGACAATGGCCACCACTCTACATATGGTGCTAATGTAGTGCCTTGATTTGCAATCGTTAACGCTATCATTATTAAGTTTAACTTCTAGCATCTATTTTCAGAACTTAAAGCTAAACTGGTGTGGAAAAAGGTTTGCACCTCGCAGCTTTGGCAAGCTTACAGTACTTTACGTCTCATACCTAACATGGGGAGTGCAATAATTTTTTAGGATTTCGACAAGGTGTTGGTAAGGTGACATGCAGTTTACCGTCACGACGCGAAATTAAAAATATTAAACACTACCAAAAAGCTGGGGTAAAACGATTCTGCAAATGCAAAATAATTTAACATGTTCTAAACCCCCCCTAAAAATCCCATACTCACCTCTCATCCCATGGCGAAAAGGGTGGCCTTATCCCCTGCTTCTTCTTGCCAGGAGCAGAGTGAGACTGGGAACAGATCGTTCCTAGTCTCCCACCACGACCTCACGAGAGTGAGGTTGCTCCGAGCTAGTGACCCAGAAGCGAAAGCCTCCATGGAGTCCTATGGACGTCAAGAGCCAAGAATCACGGTGGCGTGGAAGTGTTAGTTTAGGTAATAAGGTTAGTGAGGTTAGTGCTGCTTTCCGGGTGAGGTGCCGAGATAGCCGTATATCAGAATTCATTTTGTTTAATGCAAGTGAAATTGATTTGCATATGGTGTCCAGTGTGCAGCACCACTGCTGGTATTGGTCAGTAGCCAAAAAACATTCCATCTTGAGGTGCTGATGCAATGACTCAGCTGGAATGGAGCCATTGATGGTGAGCTGCAAAAGGCATGTGCACCAATTTTCCAATTTGCAACACCCCACCAATGGTTAGTGGTGACCTTGCTCTCAATTGATTAACGTTTACACTACAATATTGGCTAGAGAAAATGTGGCGAGAACAGCGCTTCCTTCACATGAAGATATTGTAATTTCTTTACCCTCTGTTTTTCAATTGTCTTCATTCCTCAAAGGAAACACAAAGGCAAACACATAGTGCAACCAATTTGGGCAATAATTAAGAGTGAAGAAAGTACAAACTCATGTTTGGTGGTGTCACAAATCGGACACCAGATGTGACTGCAGCCGGCAAAGCTATAAGGGTACCGGATCCCTTCTCAGAGGTCCGACGTCTGTAGCGTTCCTCTGCACAGATGATCACCGGGACCAGAGTTTAAGACGTTTAAAAGTAATTTATTAAAATGCAATACAAAATAAAATACAGCCGAGACGCGTTTCGCGATAAAAAGCTTCCTCTGTCGGTGTATATGACTATTACACTATAATATCCCTTTAACGAAGGACTAAATCTATTCAACCTGAGTGTTTTCTCACATAAGTGTGGTTTTCACCCAATCAATTATTTGTAGCTTTGCAGAATTCACTTTTTAGGACACAAAGTTCTGCTAATTGCATCAAATCAACCTCTGACCAATCATAAACCAGTGTAAGGCTTGGGTAAACAGCGAATGAGCAACATACCAACACGCAGTCTTGTCGAACACATTGCGTGAGAAACAGATTTAGTTTGTACGTCTTTTCTGACCTATTTTGCGGTTTGAAATTTAGTCCGTTTTAATTTGCTGAGCTCATCAGTAAAAGTGTAATCTATTTATTTCTCCCTTCTCGAAAATAATAACTCTTTAACAGTGACAATGAAACATGGTCTAAAGTTCCGAGGGAACTAAGGAAACACCAACATAATTTACTGTGGGTAAAGCTGGGAAATCTCTATCAAGCCCTCTTGAGCGTTGAAAGTGGAAAGAGAATCTGGGTGATATTTATCATCATTATAAACTTCATCTCGGCTCCCGGATTCTCAGAGTGGCTTTGTCTCCTGCAGAGAGAGGTGACAGTCCTTCTTCATTCTCATCAGTGCTTTCCCATTACGAGAGAGAGCAGCGATCACACAGATACCATTTGTCTATATTTCTCAGTGATAAACACACTGGTAAATAGCTCATTGTTTGCAGCCAACATAAAACTTGCTTTGCCATAAAACTTCAACTTTTGTTCTGTCTTCATTTGTGCTCCTTGCAGATTAATCCAAATACGCATTACTGTTCTGCTCATTGCTTTGTACTCTCTTAAGAAACCGATTCCAATGTGTCGTGCATATCACTATGCTAAACTGTAGCAACTGTGAACATATTTGATATTAATAATATTCGATGGTGGATCCACCAGGGCAAGTGCACCCATTGGACTGGTAGGACCGCCCCGCTACTGGCTTATCACCTTGGAATAGGGAACGGTCATGTGAGACACAGAGTGGACAATAGCAGGAAGGAGTCGAGACCTGGGAAAACCAAGCGAGAACTGCCAAAAATACACGGGTGTAGTGTGTTTATCTGTCTGTCTAGCAGGGTCATGCCGTCAGGGTAGGAAGGTGAGGCAGAGCCTCACCTGCCACTAAGCATTGAGATAATACAATAAAATAAAATCACCTGATCCAAGCTCTTCCGCCGTCGGCTCCGTCCTCGGCGCACATTCTCTTTACAGCCTACGCAATTTGCGTAGCAGACAGTATGCTTCCCCACTAGGCAAATCACATAAGCTGCTTAGAGAAGTCTGCAGCTGCATCTGTTCAAATAGGAACAGACACACGCTGCCTACTTTCTGAACACTGCTCGTCAGAGAGGCACTGACAGAACAGTGGAATAGCTTGGACCAATGGGAAATCACCATTGGTCCAAACCATTCAAAAAACCTCCTGCATTGGAGGCTGGCCTCTGACAGGAAGGAGCCCAGGCAGCGCCCTCTAGTGGTGGATACAGAGTAAGACAGAAACAGGCACAGAAAACGTTTTTCTATCATATTTTAGATTGTATTCGCCTATTTAAACCTGTGGAATTGAAACCCCAAAATCAGGTTATTTTGCCATAATTTCAGTGCAATTTGGTGGTCTGTATAGACAAATAGTTCTCCATGGGAGGATTTTGGTGCTGCCGAATCGCATCAAATTGTCGATTCATCTGTATTTGGCGAATTGACAGCTTTGGGAATACACGAATTGCCCTGAAATTGCAGATACAGTGAAATTCAATTTGGTGGCAAATTCGGGTGTTAATGAATAACAGTCTTAGTTTAAAAAAAACAGCATTAAAGGGTTGGACTATTTTTTCTTGTTCTCATGAAGACTCAATAGCAATGTTTAGCAGGGCATTAAAGAGTTAATCTGGATATTCATATAATTTGCATTATCTGGGTCAGTCACTGACAAATACTCAACATCAATCTATCATTTGTGTCTTGACAGCTGCGGATAGTGTGGAGTCACGATTCAAATGTTTTCTTCGGTACTTCTATTTTGACCTCTATCACCCATTTGCAAGACTGTCAGGCACCATGGATTTCCAATAACACATGGAATCTGTACTACTGAATAAAATAGTGATATTACCCTTAGAGGTAGCTCCTGATCGGCTAAATCCTTAGACAAAGCTCAATAAGGCCGCGTTGGTTATGAAAATTTTGAGAAGACTCACACAACTCCTTCGGCAGAAGTAAATATGTGACTACACAGGTGTATTTGTGTGGAATGTCATTCCGCATAAGAATGCAGTGGTGTACTTGCATGGAGTGTTTATGTATGTTCGAGCAGTGTTTAAAATTCTGTAGACGGTCTCAAAATTCATTGATGCTGGTAGATCTAGAATCGTGATAAACGTTCGTCCAAAGAATTCACGGCACAAATATATTGTTAGAATACTTTACTCATTATAATGCAACAACTATTGTTTATGTGAGTTATGTACAGTATATACTGTTTAGACTGTAGATAGCGTTGTTTACAGTGTTTACTGTTCAGCAGCACTCTATGGTATGTTCTGAATAGTTTCTGTGGTGTTGTTCCACAAGATTAAACTGAGCTTCAGGGTAAACTGCTGCCACGCTCTAAAGAAGATAAGACTGAACACTTTAATTTACCAATACGTATGCAATATCTGTTAAAGGGACACTACCATGTACATAAGCTGTAACTAGATTACTTGTGCAACACAAAAAATTACAAATAATCACTAGAGAAGTGTGAAGTTGCTCCTGAAAATGTGAAGGATTCCTTTCGCAGAAATACAGTTAGGTCCATATATATTTGGACACCAGCACAGTTTTAGATTGTCAGGTATTTACCGAAACATATTCAAGCTATAGTTATATAATTGATATGGGCTGAAAGTGC
Organism: Leptobrachium leishanense; assembly: GCA_009667805.1. Taxonomy (NCBI): domain Eukaryota; kingdom Metazoa; phylum Chordata; class Amphibia; order Anura; family Megophryidae; genus Leptobrachium; species Leptobrachium leishanense. The sequence continues at coordinate 87,715,514 of CM019074.1, read as the reverse complement.
ACACTCTCAAGTTTAATTTGAGGGTATGTACATCCAAATTGGAGGAAGGGTTTAGGAATTAGAGCTCTTAAGAGAAGCCATTCCCCCTTTTTCAAGGGACCAAAAGTAATTGGACAATTGGATCAAAAGCGGTTTCATGACCAGGTGTGGGCTACTCCATCAGTTAAGCAGGTAAAGGGTCTGGAGTTGATTCTAAGTGTGGTAATTGCATTTGGAATCTATTGCTGTGAACCTACATCATGCGTTCAAAGGAACTGTCCATGCAAGTGAAACAGGCCATTGTAAGGCTTCAAGAACAAAAATCCATCAAGAGAGAAAGCTGCAGCCAAATCAACAGTTTGGTACATTCTGAGGAAAGAAGAATGCACTGGTGAGCTCCGCAACATAAACAGGTCTGGACATCCATTGAAGACAACAGTGGTGGATGATCACAGGAGCCGCTCTGTGGCAATGAAAAACCCATCCCCAACATCCAGACAAGTGCCCAGGAGTTGGGCATATCATTGTCAAAGTCTACAATCAAGAGAGGACTTCACGAGAGCAAATGCAGAGGGTTCACCACAAGGTGCAAACCATTCATAAGACTGATTAATAGAAAAGCCAGAATAGACGTGGCACAAAAAAATCTAAAAAAGCCAGACCAGTTCTGGAAAAGCAATCTTTGGACGAATGAAACCGAGATTAATCTGTACCAGAATGACAGGAAGAAAAGAGTGTGGAGAAGCCTTGGGACAGCTCGTGATCCAAAGCACACAATATCATCTGTAAATTATGATTGAGGCAGTGTGATGGCATGGGAATGCATGGCTTCCAGTGGCACTGGGTCATTGGTGTTTATTTATGATGTGACAGAAGACAGAAGCAACCAGATGAATTCAGCAGTGTTTAGAGATATACTGTCAGCTCAGATTCAGCCAAATGCAGCAAAGTTGATTGGACGTCATTTCACAGTACAGATGGACAAGGATCCAAAACACACTGCAAAAGCAACCGAGGTGTTTTTCAAAGGAAAATAAGTGGAGTCAATCACCTGATCTCAACCCAATTGAGCAGCATTTCACTTGCTGAAGGCAAAACTAAAGGCAGAAAGACCCACAAAGAACAACTATAGACAGCTGCAGTTCGAGCCTGGCAAAGCATCAGAAAGGAGGAAACCAAGTCTTTGGTTATGTCCATGGGTTCCAGACTTCAGGCAGTCATTGCCAGTAAAGGATTCTCAAAAAAATATTAAACAGTACATTTTATTCATGATTATATTCATTTCTCTAATTACAGTTGAGCCCTTGAAAATGGGAGGGACTGTATAAAAAAATGATTGCAATTCCAAAAATTTGTACTTGATTTTTATGTTCAAACCCTTAAATTAAAGCTGAAAGTCTACACTTCAAATTAATTTGGATTGCTTTGTTTTAATTTTATTCTGGTGGCATACAGAGCCAAAAGAATGAAAATTTTGCCTGTGTCCAAATCTATATGGTCCCAACAAACACACACTTTTCGGTACATTCCCGCACATTTAGATACACATGAATATTTAGTTGTGCACACACTGATAATTAGATATATACTCAACCACGCGCATGGATATTTAAATACATATACACATACATATTTAGATACAGTATACCCACAGACACACATGGATGTTTAGATGCATACAGACACAAACACATGGATATTAGATGCTTACAGTGTATTCACAGGCACACATGGATATTTAGATACATACACACACAGATATTAGATGCATACAGTATACCCACAGACACACATAGATATTTAGATGCATACAGACACACACACATGGATATTAGATGCATATACACACAGGCACACATAGATATTAGATGCATACAGTATACCCACAGACACACATAGATATTTAGATGCATACAGTATACCCACAGACACACATAGATATTTAGATGGATACAGACACACACACATGGATATTAGATGCATATTCACACAGGCACACATAGATATTAGATGCATATTCACACAGGTACACATAGATATTAGATGCATATTCACACAGGCACACATAGATATTAGATGCATATTCACACAGGCACACATAGATATTAGATGCATATTCACACAGGCACACATAGATATTAGATGCATATTCACACAGGTACACATAGATATTAGATGCATATTCACACAGGTACACATAGATATTAGATGCATATTCACACAGGCACACATAGATATTAGATGCATATACACACAGGCACACATGGATATTAGATACTTCCAGTATACCCTCTGGCACACATGGATATTTATCTGCATACACAAACACATGGATATTAGATGCATATACCCACACGCACACATGGATATTTAGATACATATATATACACATTTCAGCACCAATACGTTGCTCGTACCGAGTTCATGGTCTTGAATTAGTTGGTCAGTACACTTTGTATAAGGTAGGTTTGTGGTGTGGTTAGTGCAGCCCAGCCAATAGGTTGCTTAAACATCTGTGTCTATAGAGTGAACTCAAAGCGCAGCTTATCCAAAATATGAGTTTCTACAAAGAGGTCACAAGAAACAGAGCCCAAGCGGAACAAAGAACCTCTTAACTTTGATCTAAATCGTGACGTATGCCTGGCTCGGGACTCTGGTTATGAAATTCTGGTTCAGGATGAGATTGCGTCTTACCAATAGAGCCTTACAAAACGAAAAACGGGAATACTGGCAGCAACACTGCTGTATAACGCTTACACCCCTAGATCATTTAATTTAACACAAATTATAACAAAGTACTGGTTTCAGCAAAGAATGTTAGAGTAGGTACAAATAACACCATAATTGAGTCACTTTATAAATCTACTTCGGGAAGATATTAAGAGCGGTAGCCTGTAATCAGTTTCCCCGTGTACCATGGAAGCAACAAGATAATGTTTTCCCCTCTTGTAAACGGTAAATATAAAGCACATGATAGCAATCTTAATACAGTACACATGGTCTACAATGAATCCAGGAGCTGCTGTCCGTTTTATTACCCGAGGACAAGCAGAGGCCTCTTATTCTCTTTTTCTAACACTCTCAGTGGATGTTTCAGAATTAGGTTATTGTTCTCGAACTTTGCTCATGAGCTTCAGTTTCACTTGACTCTTGGATCAGACCTCAAACAAACAGCATCTCCCCAATTTTAGACCCAAATATTGGTGTGTTGGAAGGACTATCTAGACTCCAAGAGAGATATGGCACAACGAAAGATATCAGGCATATGTGGGCTACAACCAGTCAATTTCAACGGGTGACATTCTAAAACAGAAAAACAAAGCTGACGCTCAGCTGCCAGGGCTCCCTTGTCCCACCACACTTATTGTCACAGACAGCAAATAGACTAAAGTTTTTGGGGAAAGACCCCTTTTCTCAGCCTACACTTATTCTGGTTTCAAGCTATCAACACTTGGTGCCGCAGGGTTGACTATGCTGCCCTGGCGGCGTGTGGGCCTAAAAGCTGCATGGTGGCATAACACGTCCCATGGCTTTCTAGCACTCATATGGCCCAATTCCCTTCCATGATTGATGTCTCTGGTTGCGGAAGACTGGGTTCAGGCAGTCTCCCTGCAACCAATGTCGTTGATCGGTTGCAGGGAGGGGATGTGGGACATAGTAGTGACAGAAAGGCACAGGACATGCTATGCCGTAATGAGAGTTTAAGCCCATCTGCCTCTCGACTGGCCCCTGGCACTAATGGGTTAAACACTATGACAATCTAGGCTTGAAATAGAGAGAATAAACTTTGGGGTTATTGTTCATCTCCTCAGCACCCCCTTCCCGTTTTAACCCTTAAGATCATTTTAAAACATACTTTCTTGCCAGTACAGTGCCAGCTGGCCAACCCTCCCGATGTGACATGCTGCTCCAACGAGCATCAAGCCAATCCAGTGGCTAGGAGTGAGGAACATTAGACAAAAATTGGTTCCTGCTTCCTCGTCTTGATGCCAGGAGCTCAGGTCAGCTCTTGCTGATCCGAGCTTCTGGCCAGAACTAAGCCCCTGCATTCTGAAGGTTGATTCAGCCCTCCAAGAGCACCCTGGATAGTTGAGATGGACACTGGAGCTCAGGGCATTGTAAACACTCAATGAGTGGAGTTTCAATTTAAGAAAAATATACCATATTTCAGAAGGAGAATCTTTGCAAAATTTCTTAACACAAGAAAATAAAAATAGAAAAATCTATGCTGACCTCATGGAGCAGAAGACGGTGCGAACCCTGCCTCCTCTTGCCTCAAGCAGAGTGACAATTGCAACAAATAGCTCCCAGTGTCCTTCTGATGGACCTACATTGTTTATACGCTTTCTGTGGTCTCTATGAAGTACTATGGACTCCAGGAGAGTGGTTGAATACCAGTAGTGGTAGGGGTTAATGGTTACTGTGTGAGTAATAGAGCCAGTAATAAGGGCCTGCTAATGGATAACAGCTTCATCCATTAGTGACATCCTTATGCAGCTCACCCAGAAAAAGGCCCAGGGTTGAAATTACCTGTATTTGGAATATGTTGAGCATAGAGCTGACGGCATAGTGTTAAGGTCTCTCATGCAAACAGCATATCATGGATTATCATACAACCTATTTTATTGTGTTATCATGAATTCCCAGTCAGAGTGTAATCCATGATCACTTCACTCTCCGTCTCGTTAATCTCCCAAATGGCATTTAAACAGTTAAATGAGAGTTTTACTATGCCAAAAATCTAATCTTTTCCTTAAATGAATACTAGACAATGAAAAATCGCTCAATGTGCTCACCGGACCCACAGTGAAAGAACACTTAGTGATGCTACGCCGCTCCAGACGCTACGTCTCTATGCTGCTTTTTTGACGATTACTCTAAACGCCAGCCAACACAACAGGCAAAGCTTGCTGCTGTGTCAAATTTCAATTAATAATGATCAAGCCTTGCTTTTAAATCGCACTTGCCTAATCAGCTCTAGGTTTGGAGCCTTCAGAGATTGATCCAAAAAAAAAAAAAAAAGACAAAATGGCCATTTTGAGGCATTTTCCAATTGTGCCCACCAAAAGGAAAAAAGAAAAATCCTTGATCTCAAATCTCACCTTGGATCAACAGGCAACACATCATATTTGAATTCTTATAACAATAACATTTAAAGAGGAAATGTATGCAGGCTTTCTCAATCCCTTCACTACCAAGGGGATTTACAGATTTTCCAGAAAACCACTTTCAGACACCAGTTGTTTTTTTGGGAAATTTTTTTTTTTTTTAATAAATGATACAGTAAGAAATATTTGGGAATATTCCCAAAGTATTCCTTACTGAGCTAACCTATTTGGCTGGGAAATGTCGCCATCTTCTGTCCTAAATAAATTACTGCAGTTTTGGGCTACATGCAGGATCAACCGAGGGGATGTCAGTCACATTCCCAGCTGGTTTTAAAAAGAACTAGAACCACGGGCATCATGTCCAAGGTGCTTAAATTTTAGGGGCACATTCTGGAGCCCAAATTCAAAGGACTTTCATTTACAATAAGCGAATATCTTTGCATTGCTCCAATGGAACACCATATCGAATATACACAATATCAGGACACCAGAAGGTGACTTGCAGATCACAAATAGACAATTTGAGTAGTGAAGGGGTTAAAGGCATCATTTCACTGGATAAAAGAACATCTCTAGGAGGAGAATTCTATATATTTTTTTGCTCTTACCGAGGATGCACTGTGAACGAATTGAGAAATACGGGGCTGGAACTGTACACAGAACAAGGATACTGGAAAAATTACAAAAAAAACAGCAAGAACACTGGGGAATCAATAAAACCAGTGTCTAGATGGGCTTAACCCCACTATATAACAAACAAAAAAATAAGGGTAGAAACTGGCAACTTCTGTATAATCTTTATTGGACATGTGCATTATACCCAAACCACAAACATATAAAACCACATACATACTAAAATGAATCCTACTTAAAAAGGATAGGGTACCATGCCGTGATATGGGAAATCAATAATTAATAATGCTAGTCAGTAACAATACACGTTCCCATATATTTCGCATTCAATGCCACCTCAAGAAGGATAGTAAGGAGTAAATAATTGTAACCCTGATCAATAAACCACAGAGTGGATATAATAGCCAAAATAAATCACCAGGGAGATTCCAAAAAGCCCCTCAGAGGGCACTAAGACCCAAGAAGAGAAATATCAAGATCAATAGCAAAAGCTGCATCTCTTGATAAAGCTGCAGTTGGCAAGCTGCGAAACGCGTTGAGATGGGAGGCTTTTAACAGTTTTCTTTTGTGTATATACTTACCTGCTGGTTTAAAGCACCTTTTGCTCCTAATCTATGAGGGCGTTGTTTTGGAAATTGTAATTATGTATGGCTGATGGCTTGACATTTCTCTCCTTGGGTCTTAGCATTGGACCTCGGGCTTGTCATTCTTTTAGAGGGAGGTCCTCAAGCTAAAACGCCTACACCTGGGCATGACTGGAGGAGCAAGACAAACCAAGAATGGAGTAACAGACAACGCAAGGTCTGAACCTTGAGACAGCAATAACAGCTGGCATGGAGCACTTTCCAGGAAAAGTGCTGCTGGAAAGGCAGAATGTTGATACACAAGCTTGGGTCTTTCTTCAGCGCTGCCGAGTTCCTAGACAATACAGTAGGTCATAATTAATGCCATGAAAACTGGATTGTAAACGCATTTCTCTACTTCAAGTAATGTCTTGCAATATTTCCCCAACCTTTCTTTTTCATGTGAAGAACTAAAAGCATCAAGTGAGGGGGTGACCGCAGTCTGAAATTAACAATGTGTAACATAGACCATTCAACATTTTCAGATAGCATGAAGACAACTGCAATCAAACCCACGAGGGCCATCCATGACATTGATCGCTAACGGATGTTTTTGCTAGGTGTTGACACATTTTAAGAGGTGTGCCTTGGCTTAAATCAACATTCAATGTCAATCAGGGAATCACTGCCACACAACACAACTAATAGTTATTGACCGCCCGGTTATGGATCCAGTGGTTATAAAGTGGATTGTTGTAAAAGTAGGTGGTTAAGATTGGAATACGACGATTTAGAGAAGATACTGACGAAGACGACAGGCAATAGGATGAAGCCGATTGAGCAGAGTGCTGTAAAAATTATATTTTTGAAGCTAATGGTTAATAATTTGATTTATTTAGAGCCGGTAATGCTTTTTCTGTTTGTGATATATCTGATCACTGTCAGTCTATTGGCTATTGAGCTATTAATTACAACACTGATGGCTGAACTGTTGATAAATTTGTTGATCGCAATGCTAAATATAGAAGTCTTCTTTTCAAGCTTTAACATCCCTGGCGGTCTAATTTCTTCAAATTGTTTGTGTCTAAAAGCGTCCAATTTTTTTTCGACAGGAAACGTGTTGTTTTATATAGTAAGCCTGTAATAATTAGGAATAGCTCACTGAAATCTGTGCAAATAAGATCTTCAAACCATATATCTATCCAGTGAAGTCAAGTCTTAGAATGTGTATGGTCTGTTAATGAGCAATTCATGCTGTAAGATATAAATCTTTTTTACAGTTTGCCAATTTGCTGCCTGGTCCCACCCCCCTGCATCATGTGACTCGCAGGGAGCCTTACCCGGTAGCAAGTCGCCTCGATCACACTGCGGGGGACAGCGAGGGAGCGCAGGAGGAGGTGAGTATGCAGCCCGAGTGTGGCTCGGGGTTGCCGTTCGCGGTAGTGAAATTTAACCCTGAGTCACACTCGGGAATACCACCAGGGAGGTTAATGGTTTCCAGAGACAAACATCTGTCGGAATATAAAGATGTGAATATGCGTTCAAAATAAAGAATTGTTTTTGTATTGTCAGAGGGAAAGCGCTGAGGCAGCGCTATAATTAATTAGACAGTTGCCTATGTTCTTGCTTTCAGTGAGGCCTCGAATTCGGTGTGGATTATCAGTATGTTCCTTTTATTCATGTGCATAGTTACACAATGTGAACTTCCAAGATAGTCAAGTATATTCTTAATTTTAATTTACTGGGTGAATTTCTACATTTTTTGACAGATACAGGTTAACAATGATGACATTGAGTAACTTGGTTCCGAAGGGAATTTAGAATCGTTAAGGGATTGTGAAATAGAATCGTACATATTGTCACCTGTCTTGCCAAAGGACACTTGCTGGAGAGGTGTTCTGACCAGGATCAAAGTCTTGCTTCTCCATTGAAAGCGAACCTACTTCTTCACGATTGTAAAACAGAGACAGTGTAATGGTTATTGTAAATTATTCACACTGAATAGGTCTTCCATTTTGTAACAGCTAAGATAATTTGTTTCATAACCGTTGAATTGCAGATACAAAACCAGATGTTAAACGCTTCCTTGTTTTAAATGTCAGTTTCCCCATTTCTGATATCAAAATTATCTTGAGGCAGGACACATGTTTGCCTATGATGTAATCTCAAACCTGTCCAGGTTTGAGAAATGCATTAGTGACTGGTAGTTGTCTGCCTCAGAAGCATCAGACTTTGGCTATAATTAATAACAGATGCGGTTATTAAAACTACATATGGCGGGAGCTCGAGTCATTCAGACTGAGGTTCTCCTGTGAAACTGACGCATTGTTCAGGGTCCATCGATGCCCGTCTGAGACTTTCTGCCTGACGCAATGGGACCGCCCAGTTGTGCCAGCGAGATGTTGTCTACAACTCAAACGGTGATGCTTTGTACTCGATTATTTTATTCATAATAAATTGCTTGATTCATTCTATTTCACTGTTATTTTATATACCTTTCAGCTGTGTGATTTATTCTTAGCATCCAAAGTACTGAGCAAAACAGATAGTACGCACGACAGACAATAATATGTGTTAAGTAGGTATTGCTAGATGTCTTGCCCAATAACTTTGTTGAATAGGTATTCTGACTGGGATTCTAACCTGTGTCTCCACTGTTGTAGAGCAGAAACAATTACATTGCCAATATGCCACGCAGTTTATAATATCTGGTGGGTTAGTAAATATCGTTAGGTGCCTTGCCCACGGACACTTGCTGGACAGGTGATCTGAATGGAAGTCAAACCTGTCTCTCCACAACTGGAAAGTAGTGCTGTCACTTTACTTTGCCCAGCTGATAGCTGTGTGTATATAGGGTGAACTACAGCTAATCCCAATGCCAGGATGAACTACAGCTAATCCCAGAAATTACAGACTTCAATGTGGTTCCCATACTAGAGAAATGTGCATTAGATTTTAAAGAAAGGCAGTTGAATTTAGCCTTTAACGTAAGCTAAAGACCCATGTTTTCCTTGCTGGCAGTGGAGTTAATTTAACTATTACTTAAATCTCCCATGTCTAATTTCCTCCACAGATCTGATGATTATAGAGTTGATAGAGATAAAGCTGAGGTTTATTAACTTTACAACTGGAAAGCTCACATCTAGTAAGTTAGAATGCTTATTGAATGTACAGATATGAAACGGATGGTCCTAATTACGGTGTTTAAAGCACTGGTGGTTTTGAATCCAATCATTAATGCAAAGCTCTTCCTTATATATACAATGTGTTTAAAACTGAAAGCTAATGATGAAACCGATGGTTTTTAGCTTATGGTTACAGAGCTAAATTATTATTTACAAATAAACTGAACACTAATCCTACTTATTTTACTGTAAATAACTGATTGATGTTGTATTATTATCGCCCTTGAAAAAGTATAGAGATAGACAAAACGCGTCAGGCTTTACCTTCAATTGTTTTTAATAAAAATCCTTTATTATTAAAATTGATTTTATTTTATTTATTCCTGAATGCGGAGAAAATACCAGAGCTCCACATTGATTGGATCCTCTTACATATATATTGGTGTACCTACAGATACTGAAGCCTTTGTGTTTTTCAACTTATGTACAAAACTTCAGTATGAAAGAAAAAAATCCTGTTTCCATTTAGCACAGGAAAACAAATGTGGCTTTGCATTCTCTATCATTAAGGGGTTAAGGCAGGCAATCGGCTGATCATTGATGCTATATAAATGGGGCATATCCTTTGAGCTCCACTTCTTCCTGTACTGCTGACATATCTTTCCGTTTTCACTTTTTGTCTCCAGTACATCCCTGTTTACGAAATGCAAACCAGGAAGTTAAATTGTGAACAAGAAAAATGAATGCAGGTAGAAAAATAATGGGAGCCTTGCCCACAGGAATTTACAATCTAGTGGGACATTGTTAGTTGACAAACTTGATAAAGAGTTGATAGTTCAAAGGTCATATTGGGTGGTGTTGAGGGATGGACAACAATGTAATCCAAGCTCAAGCCTTATCCTGTCATGAATAAATGTTTTTTTTTTTTTTTGTCTTTTAAATTCCTCCTTAGTCTGAAAACAACATTTGCAGCATTTTGCAATCCTAGAAATATAAATAAATTTTCCACTGGACTACGAAGGGATTTTCAATCTCCGTGACTATTTTATTTGATAATTAAAATATTTAATTGTCAAATGTACACCTATAAATGATCTACTAAAAATCTGATAGGCTCGACAATGACATTTTGCTGTACAAGTTAAAATATTTAAAAAAATATTTTAAATATTCTACATATGGAGTAATCATGCAATCTCGGCTCTGAAATTTCCATGTTATAGGAGCTGCAGTCCAGTCAATGCTCTGAAGTGTTTTGGCCACCTTCTCTCCTCTAGAGTTTAATAGCACGTTTCTGGATTTAATGCGTTTTCAAGATGATCTGTCCGGTATGAGCTTAATTAACTGACTCTCTAAGGGAAAATTCTAAATTATTTGAAAATAAGGAAGCCGTTTCAGCAATGTCATTATCATTAGATGTAAATAACAAGTGAGGTTTCTTTGAATCAATAATATTCATTTAATTAGAAGAAGTGATTCTAACAGTGCGCACATCGAACTGCCATTTCCCTCTGGGGCCTGCCGTACAAGAGACATTGGAAATATAGATGTTAGTGTTTTGCAAAACAGAGGTTTTCACTCTGCTATGGGTTTGGAGTAACTTAGGACAGTATCTTAATTATTTACTACACTTCATAAAATATTAAAAAGACCAACAACAAAAAATGCTGAAAGGAATAAAGGAATTAAGGACTCGAGTAGTAGATTAAAATTCATTGTGTGGAGCCTGGAGTGGGCCCCTAGTCTCCTTGTGGGTTTGTATGAGTTTAGGCCCTTATGTTGTTATGGAATCCTTTTTATACCATTGTGTTGTTACAACTTGATAAAGATCTGAGATTGAAATGTTCATCGTTTTACCCAATAAACCTACAGAGATTTTAACTGGAGGAGAGCTGGACAGGTCTGGAATGACTATGTGGGAATATAGGGCAAATATCCATTGGGTTGCGATGGTTCTAAGCAGTGGAAACCCCAAATTCTGCCCATTGACAACTCAAACCCTTTCCATGGCTGTCCACATCCATACTTTATGCCTGCCACTTTGGCTCATCCTCTTCCTGCTACTGTTTGTGCCTTTTTCAAGAACAGTTTTCAGTCCAGTTCATCCCTGCACTTGGACCTTGTACTTGAATTGTCCTGTGTAGGTGTATGGGATTTTGAGCACATACAAATATTTTCCTTTCCATATTTTATTTGAGGGCATTCATTAAAACTTTGAGTTGTTTTATTTGTTGGATACCTGAGGTTTATTTACAGTTTTTGATGCCACCATCTATGGCAGTAATCATTTGAACATTTCAGATGTTCCTGAACTACAAATACCCATGATTTTCTGGTCATCTGCTGCATTGAAAGATTTCTGGGAATAGTAGGCAGTCAATGTCTGGCGGCCCAACGTGTGAGATCTGTCCTGATCTGTGGCATTTCCCACTTAGACTGTAAAAAGAGGATGGAGAAAACCCAGTCCAAGAAAGTAGGAAAGATCTTGCTCTGTGAATGTCGATTTTAAGAACTATGAATGTCAACAGAGAAGATGTGAGACTGAAAGCAGAGGGACTTGCCCAGGTGATGTTTAAATGCATGGTGAGCTTTAATGGTCATTGGCCAAGGTCAGGTTTGGAACATTAGAGGGTCTTTTTCAATTAACCCATGCATGATGGCACTAAAACATCACTGACCAAAAAGTTAGGTATAACGCTTAAGAGTACACCCAGAAGATTTATAATTCTGCTACAACTCCAGGGGCACTATCAGCTGCCATGAGCTAAAACTGGGATGCTAAGGGAAAAATTTGTCATTGTTTGATAACTTTCCCTTAGTGTCCCGGTTTCCCCAGAAGATAGTGTTGCAGGTACGGAGTCCAGCAGCCTGTCCTTTAGCGATTGCTAAGCTTGCGGAAGCTGGGGGCAGCGCTACAGCGCCGTCCCCAGCATCCCCTCCATAAGACTCCATGGAGGATCGTGCTGCCGGGTCACATGACCGGCAGGATCTTGCCTCTTACGAGATCCTGCTGGTCAGCAGAGTGATCGCGGAGAGAGACCGGGGACTTTCTTCTTTCAGTCTCCCTCTGTTCCCGGTGGCCAGAAGCAATGGATCGGGCCGCTGTTCTCGCCGCCCGATAAGAAGTGAGTATTTGTTTTTTGGGTGGGTTTGGGCTGCAGGTAATGAATTTTGGAGCAGTGGAATCCGTTACCTACACCTCTGAACTGGTGGTAACTTTTTCAGTTAGCACCAGTTCTTAGTAACTAGCGTTAGGACCAAGTGATCCTAATGCTAGTTAACCTGTGCTTTCACTTTGTGCTCCTCATATTAGGTATAGGGAGCGATAAATACAGTAAACTTGCGCTACAAATCGCTAATTAACAAGCGTTAATGTTTTTTTTAACCCGTTAGTGATTCAAAGGCGATCTGGCTGCAGCGCTATGACCTCCTTTCAGCTAGCTCTAACGCTGAAGCTAGTGGTAGCTTGAAGGAGAGGAGAGAGACCCAGGATCGGTGCTCCAAGAGTTCCAGTAGGCCAACTCCAAAATTAGACTTCAAGGATAATAACAAATACTGGCATTTCAATAGCAGCTTTAATTAAAAGGAACGTTGGTGGCAAAGCTTCGACCAACAAATATGGCCTGTGTCGAGGGTTTACAGAGGCCACATTCATTGGCCGAAATCTTGCCACGAAGGTTCATTCAATAAAAGCTGCTCTTTTCCTTGACCAAGTGGAGTGCTGGTAGGGCCGCCATCAGCCCATGATATGTTCAGGGGCCAGTGGCTCCTGGGGGGCCTTGACCCAGGCCAAGCCAGACCCAATGTAAGGGTGGCACAGATGTAAGGGTACCTTCATACCCCCTAGGACTGGCCCACCAAGATACCAACAAATTTCCCAGGGGAGGGGAGTTTCTGGGGCTGGTAAAAACAATGACTCGTCAGTGAGGGAGCGACTAGAATGGCTTGCACCAGGTAGAGATGCAGGCCAAATGCTCTCCCACCAAGGAAAGCTTTTAATTCCTTTGCTGGACCACCAGGGATTTATCCCACCCCCTGCAACATAAGGTAAGCAGGAGGAGGCAAAAGGTTTTATTTTTTTAATTAGTTCACTGGATTGGGCAGCTGAGGCAACAGGTGTCCCAACCAGTGGTTCAGTAAGTTTCCACATATTTCTGGTGGCAGCATTCCGTATTGCCCTTGCGGAATAAAACACTAAGCACTAAACACAAAATGTCTAAGCACACTAAACAATGGGAGGGAAGGGCAAGCAGAATGTCCCTCCTGGGAGACACGAGTCGGCCCCTAAATATGTCAATCTGGAAGACTCTACATTGGTAGGAATTCCCCGTTACCGGTTTATTGGATAAAAGCAGCATTGTTCCAGCCCTCACAGGGACTTTCTTCAATTATGTTTTACAGTAGCTGGAAAAATGAATCTTGCTTGAATAAAATCACCGGCTGGGGCCGAAATGATGCTGCCTTCATTCAATAAATCCGAAAATGGGAACCTCTTGAGTGCTGTGTATATTTTTCTGGATCGACTACAACAGCACTGATCCAGATGGTGGTGCCTTGTTAATCAAGGGGTCAATAGGAATTTCAAATGATCGACTTGAATGTGTGCAGTCGGCTTGTATGTATTGTTAAGTGTCTTGTCCATGCCATGGACAATTGCTGGAGAGATGCTCTGACCAGGATTCAAACCAGCAACACCACAATTGTAACGCAGTGGTGTTACCACTACTCTACCCAGACGATATTGTAAGGTAAGGTAACCATAAATTACAGTAGTTTGCCAATTGTAATGCAGAGCTGTAATTATGCCCTTTTATTATGAACACTGCATCGTTTTAGTGCTGCTTGAATGGTGGCAGACTTGTAAAACTTGTTTTTTAAAGCAAAGATTTGAAAGCTTACGAAAGTTAAGCGCCCGTGTTTTTATTTGACCAGAAATATTTATGGTGCTCGCACTGCCAACCGCTACAATTAGTCTTGATTATATAAAAATCAAACGTTCAGATGTTCGCCCCCACAAAACTATTAGCTGGCTTTCTTTTTTTTTCCGAAAGGGCAGCGTAATGATTTAATTATGTGACTTCTTCAAGCTTGAATTCTTTGATTTAAATTACGGATGTCTAGAGAAATGTAAAATGAATGCAGATCTCCGAATGCAAAGGAAGCGTAATACGAAATCCCAGCAGTAACTTATACCAAGAAACAAGAGTGCTCAATTCTGGTTAACACTGCCTGACCCTTGTAACTTCTGTTTTCTGCAATGCCACAGGCCATCTCATGACGGGATAAATTGATTGGCGGCCAAAAGCCCCTCCTGCATACTATTATATATTTAATCTGGTTATTATTCCTGTTATTAGTAGTAGGAGTGATGTTCTTAAAAACCCAAACACGGATCACTCAAAAATGGACAGAAACCGCGCAACTTACATTCTTCAGAATCTTGAAGGCACTTCTATTTGATCAAGCTTTAACATCCATACCAGGAACAAGAACAGCCAAACACTCGAGGAGAGGAAACTTCATGACACCACTTCATTCACAATGTTTCAGCTCCCAACCAGAGCCTTTCCCAAGTGAAGTGACTTGAGAACAGTCTCTCGTTGGGAGCCAAAACATTGTGAGTGATGTGGCACTGAATTCCCTTGGGGAAGGCTCTGATTGCGACATGAAACATAGTGGGTGATGTGGTGCCCTTAGGCTAGGGTCAGACTAATGCATTTTTCGCGTTGTCCGTGAAAAAGTGCGTTCGAACGAATGGACGTCTTTTTTTCACGGAATACGCGATAGCGGTCATACGATGCGCATTTTCGTCTGTGATTTTGTACGGATCATCAATAAAACACTTTTTGCGTCTGGACGTTATGTTGGCCGGACATTAGCAGCGTCTGACCTCTCCTAATCACGCACACATGCCACTAGCGGACGCAGCGCACTCTGTACGTCAGTACTAGCGGTTTGACGTTCTCGAAAAAATGCGTTCGTTTGCCACTTGCGTTGCGCGGCTGCACTTTCGTGCGGCCGTTCTTCGTATGCTGCCCCGCATTGGACGTCATTTGCTGCTAGCACGGCCGCGATTAAGTGCGGCTAAACGCACGTTAATACTGCGCTCGTCTGACCCTAGCCTTAATAGAAAGCTCCCTGATGTTTCCTCTGCTTGAGTACCATGTTACTTTGTTGTTTTGACCTGAAACATGGGAAAATTTGGCCATTTCTCGACCTTGTGGAACCCGGCATTGGGATTCCTATAAGGTGTGGCCTTTTTTTTTTTCTAGAAATATTACTTACCATTCATACAAGTGCCCAGGCCCAGACTACTCTTTGGCTAAAAAGGGCAGATTACCTGAGGGCTGCAATGGCCTTAGAATGTATACATAATGAATCTATTGCTCCCCTAAAGGATTGCTGTTCAGGCTGGATCAATGGAACAACAGATCAATCCAACTGACCCTTTGTTGCCTACCTGCTTCAATAAGGATGGTTGCTTTTCTTGTACTAATCACACATGCACAAACAGGTCAACCTTTGCAATAACCCGTCAATGTCCATCCATGCCATGGTCAACTGAAAGGCCCAGTCCAGTCCTGAAAATAACGGTTTATGAAGATACTTGTACAAACTGCTAAACCCTTTAATACCATGCGTTAATGTGATCTTCAAAAGCGTCATCACGTGCCCGAGATCTGGTTAACTCGATCTGGACTCGTTCTTCATATTTGCATAACAATTTATTTTATTGTATATGAGCTTCAGAATGTGTCCCTAATCGTACGATATAGAAGACATATAAGCCAATATAAAGCGAGCATTTATATTTGCCATTAGTCCGTTACTGTATCAGCAGGACCATGGTATACCTGTAGTGATGATAGGAGGAGTGATAGAGATGTGTGTGTGTGTAGGTATGTGTTTGTGACGTTTATAGGATTAAGGGCTTCTACCAGGGATTTCATGGAAAACCACCTGGTGGTGAAAAGGTTCAGGCTCAGAACATTCCATATTTCAGATTCTTCCAGATTCTCAAAACCAGGAGAATCCAAGGTTTTAGAGGAAGGAGACCATGGAGGGTGAGCCACGATTCCCTTCCTGCTGCAGATGTGGCACGATGTACCTGACCCCAACGTGTACATCGAGACGCATGTCACAACACAAGCTGGAGCTGTCCATAGGCTCCCAACGTGTTGCGTTCAGCTGAAGTGCAGCGTGGTTTCCATGTGGCAGCACCTATCTGGAGCGCCCTTAATCTGGAAATACTAAAATCCGGATGGCTCCCAAAATTCAGGTTTTCGCAGTCTTACGGATTTTAGAATTCCGGATAAGGGGAGCTCAACAGTTTTTTCATTTTGAGCACTGATCTTCCTTCTGATGCTCGACAGCACCAAACTGGCCTTTGACAGCTGCCAACTGACATTGCACATTATTGCTTTCCTTATTTCCTGTAATTATTGTCTAGTTCTTCGCATTATAGATTATTTGAAGAAGAAAGACAGATCCTAACAGATAATAGATGTGCTCGCAATCACAGTGTGTCCGTTACTATGTTTATATCATTAAAGTGCAGTTTAATTTCACCACCTTCACTCAATAAGTACAGTGACTTACACAACTGTAAATGTACCCTTTGGTAAGTCTGGGCGCTTAATCATTGATATTATATATTTGTACATACCTGCAATTAGATTTTATCATGGTGGAGGCACGTAATAGCTTTCCTTTGTTATAGAAGAGTCACGACGATAATATGTACAAACAAACTTCAAGAAAATAATTAGTAGATCCCTCTGCGTCCTGGGAATGAATTCCAAGGAATCCCAAAGAGATTTTCAA
Source organism: Leptobrachium leishanense (assembly GCA_009667805.1). NCBI lineage: Eukaryota > Metazoa > Chordata > Amphibia > Anura > Megophryidae > Leptobrachium > Leptobrachium leishanense. The sequence goes on along the minus strand of CM019074.1, from coordinate 87,698,282 downwards.
TTAATTTTAAAAAAATTGATTCTGATATTAACCCTTTCGCTGCTGAGGCATTTCCCGCCTCTGTGCTGAGGTCATTTTTACCGGTTTTGCTCATCATGTTTAAACGTGTTTTGAAGGCTTATTTTAGTATATGACCCAGACATATTATATATCGTTCTTTTCATCAGACTCGGCAGATTCATAATATGTCATTATTATATGTATACGTCATGACCTGTCTGTATATTATAACAAAAAATGCAATAAAATATGAATTTTCAATAATTTACAATGTGTAAAGTGTTTTCTTTCTCATTTTAACATGCGAGCAATTGCGGTTATATTTTGTATGGGGTGCGCTTGTTAAAAAAATTAGAGATGGGGTCTCGTTACATTTTTTTTTGGGGAAAACTGCGCGATTTTTAACAAACACACCGCATACAAAAATCGTTAGTGCAGCATCATTGTTCACATAATTGAAATGGGAACAATATTGCTGCATTAACGAACCAAAAAAAAGAAAAAAAAACGTGTTTATTTTTTTTTATTATTTTTTTTAAATATTTTTTTATTTTTATTTATTTTTTACAAACTTTTTTCATAGTCATGTTTGGTATTGTTGGAACGGCCATGCTCTGGCCGATCCAACAATATCAAACATTAACCCCTAACTGCCACGGATCGGGAGATAGGGGGTTCTAATGAACCCCCTATCTCCACCATTGGTGGCAGTTAGGGGTTAATTCCAGGACTGGCGTCATCGTGCTATGCACGATGACGCCAGTCCTCAAGGGGCATTCCCGGAAGCTTGGCCGATATCCAAGATGTCGGCCAGCTCCGGGAAAGGATCACGAACCGGCGCTTTTCGGCGCCGATTCGTGATCCAGCCCCCATGGGGTTAATTCCAGGTACCGTTAGGAAGGGCAGGCTGTACCCTTCCAAACGGTGCCTGGATTAACCCCCTGCATGCCGGCGATCGGGAGGGAGAGAGGTCCGAAGGACCTCCCCCCCTACCTTTCAAGCGCCTCCTCCGCACATGCGGGAGGGCGCCTGAATTAGATGTCATCGCGCCACCGCGATGACATCTAATTAGGCGGTCGGCGGTTCCGGGTGCTGGGCTGACATCGAGGATGTCAGCCCACACCGGGGGGCACAGCGATCGGCCGGAACCCGGCCGATCGCTAGCCCCAAAGGAAGGACGCGCTCAGCGCATCCTCCGCAAGGAACGCTACCTGCGGGTGGACGCGCTGAGCGCGTCCTCCACAGCGAAGGGGTTAATTTACACCTGTGCTGGTATAAATGGTTGTTTAAAGACTACACAGTGTTACACAGAATGACGAAAAATAAAAGAAAAACTAACTTTAAACAAGTTTCACGGGCAGTGCCAAACCTTATTGTCCATTCAAAATGTATCTTAAATTTGTGGTTGTGCAACATTTCTATAGAAAATGCATATTGTAGTACACTTACAGGGTTATTCAAAGAGAATCAAAAAGCCAACGCACGTTAGGTGACATTTCGTTCAATTCGGTGCGATTTAGCGATCGCATTTCGGCGACCCTGCGGTGTATTCAGCAAGCGTCGTAATGCAGGGAAAAGCCGGCGCAAAACCGACGAACACGCACCGCAAAACCCGGCGAACGCTCACTGAAACCCGCAAAAACATCTGGATTAACCCTGCCGAGCACGCCGGAGAAACCCGAGCAGGAGCCGATCACAGCGCAGAGCAGCCGCTGGAAAAAGCCGACACCGCAGACAAATGGAGTGGGGGAAAAAAAAACGCACGCTTGAATGTTTGAAAAGTAAAACGCTGTTTGCAAAGAAACTACTGAGCGAAAATTTCTGAAATTTACATATAAAGATCCAATGAATGATAATAAAAAGGGCCGTTACAGAATAAAGAAAAAACGTTAAAAAAAGTAAGATAAACGAAAAAAAGTTTTCAAAAAAAAATCCCAAAAAATGCTTAGAAGATCTAAAAAAAATCTAAAAATAAGAGACTTTTTACTGCAGATTATTATAATAAACGGTTTATTAGATATTGAATTAAAACGGGAATATTTTTAACATTGTAGCCTATGGGATTCGCCTGAATAAACCTGTCGAATGAAGCAACCGAGTGGCAGGGCATTTTGTCAACTTTTCACTGCTGGCTTTTGTTCTCTGAATAGACGAAGCTATGGGGATTTCACTGCCCTCGAACAGGCACCGTATGTGCAGGCATTTCGCCAACTTTTGACGAACTGCCTGCTCTCTGAATAGCCATATGGCCAGGAAAGGTAGCGTACGCTGAATTTCAGCTTTCGGTTACCTTTCGCCAACAATTCGGAGCTCTTTGAATAACCCTGATAGTATTTGGTGATGTTATGGCACATTCAATGCTGTAACTGTTTGTCGCAGTCAGAATACTACACGGATAGAGCACTGAATTATTTTCTAGGTACAGTGAATGGTTTCAGGGCATTTCTCCATTTCAGTTTCACTCTCTCAATTTGAAAAGGACGCTTATACATTTCACTCGGGGCCCTGTAGCATAAAACCAGTTTTACTCATGCGTTGCTTGGTTTGTACAAGATTAGCATTATGACTAAATATTTTTCTACGGGATTTGCATTTCTTCCTTCTACAGGCAATATTGGAGAACACAAGTACTAGTTCCTCCAGAGATCCATGCCCGGCCCTTTTGACACCAAGCCCCATTTCGCCTAATCTTTTTGTGTCTTCTCTTTTTCCATTGCAGACGGAGCAATTACTAGCCTCTCGCTAGTGGATAAATGGTATACGAGCTGCTCTTCATTGTTGGCTCATTATTAGTGGTTCTATTATGATCGAGCCGCTGTATTAACAGCCTGAGTCGAAGTATTACTGCAGATTATTATAATAAACGGTTTATTACATATATAAAGTTACCAGGAAAGGCTTAATGATCTTAACATGTATAGCTTGGAAACAAGACGAGACAGAGGAGATATGATAGAAACATTTAAATACGTAAAGGGAATCCACAAGGTAGAGGAAGGGAGTATATTTAAAAGGAAACAAAATAGCAAAACAAGAGGACATAGTCTTAGATTAGAGGGGCAAAGGTTTAAAAGTAACATCAGGAAGCATTATTTTACTGAGAGGGTGGTGGATACATGGAACAGTCCTCCAGTAGAAGTGGTAGAGGCCAAAACAGTAATTGAATTTAAGCAAGCATGGGATAGGCATAAGGCTATCCTAAACAAAAGATAAATCCAGGTAAAGTATCCGTGTAATTGGGCAGACTAGATGGGCCGAAAGGTTCTTATCTGCCAACATTTTTCGATGTTTCGATGTTTCTATTTAGGAACTACTGATCAATACTGGCAGCAGTGCCACCACTGGTATCAAGGGGAAGAATATCCCAAGTAAGTGGTTATACCGAGAGAGTTGTCATTTAGTCGGCATAGTGCTGGATCTACCGATTGTGGAGTACGTAGACGTTGTGGCAGGCTTATGTAATATATGATCATTTCTTGTAACTAAACCACCTCAATTTAGTACCTAGGTTACCTGTTTTTACGCTTTAAGATGTTTTTTTGGGTTGGGTGCACTGAATTGGTGTCAGTAGCACTGTTGTGAGATATCCATGTTCCGGTTGAGTGTAGCCCTTCTGTTGTGTATCTTGTAGTTGGAGGCCTGACCACCTTCCAGGTATGCAGCTCAACCTTCCATATGGTTTATAGGCTCTCCATTCCAGGGCTTATCTAAACCTTGCACGCTGTAGAGAGTGAGTTATCTTGTACGTTCAGCCTGCCATGATGGGGTACATTGACGTTGTGGCAGGCTTATGCAATGTGTGATCACATCTTGTAATTTAACCCCCCCATCTATTTGTGACCGGTTAGATGTTTTAAAAGGTATCAATGGGTTCAGTGAAAATATTTCCTCTCTAACCCAAGGCTGTCAATCTCATGCCCCCCCCCAGATATTGAGATCTATTTATTTCAGAGGATCTAAGGGTAAGTAGTCAATGTAATAGAGCAGCAGGAAATGCTGGCAGAATGCTTGGTTGTGTAGGGAGAGGTATTAGCAGTAGGAAAAGGGAAGTGCTCATGCCACTGTACAGAGCACTGGTGAGACCTCACTTGGAGTACTGTGTGCAGTACTGGAGACCGTATCTCCAGAAGGATATAGACATCTTAGAGAGAGTTCAGAGAAGGGCTACTAAAATGGTGTACGGCTTGAAGGAGAAAAGTTACCAGGAAAGGCTTAATGATCTTAACATGTACAGCTTGGAAACAAGACGAGACAGAGGAGATATGATAGAAACATTTAAATACGTAAAGGGAATCCACAAGGTAGAGGAAGGGAGTATATTTAAAAGGAAACAAAGTAGCAAAACAAGAGGACATAGTCTTAGATTAGAGGGGCAAAGGTTTAAAAGTAACATCAGGAAGCATTATTTTACTGAGAGGGTGGTGGATACATGGAACAGTCTTCCAGTAGAAGTGGTAGAGGCTAAAACAGTAATTGAATTTAAGCAGGCATGGGATAGGCATAAGGCTATCCTAAACAAAAGATAAATCCAGGTAAAGTATCCATGTAAATGGGCAGACTAGATGGGCCGAAAGGTTCTTATCTGCCGACATCTTTCTATGTTTCTATCTACTATTCCCAGAATTCTGTGTAATAGATGACCAGGGAATCTTGGGAGTAGTAGTTCAGAAATATCTGGGGGGCAGGTTTAGTTAGTACTCTTACAGAAGAGTACAAACAAAATGTGTCCGGTTTGCCAGTGGGCAGTCTGTTAAGACTTCTTTGGGCATTATTATTCTGTCCCATCGAATGTGTGGTAGGAGAGCTTGGGGGGGGGCAATCAAACCTGCTTTTTTGGGAAACCCTAGTGAAACCTTCTTCAAAATGTGATTAAACCACTAGATTTATGTTCTTGCACCCCCTGACCACACCAGCATCAAAGAAAACACCCTAACCCATACATTACGCCTGACTTTCCATTTCTAAACATATCTGACGAACGGGGAAAAATATGTGAAACAAAATATTCTGGTTTTCTCCATGCTTTAATGAATAACCCAATTAGTATTATTTGAAGCCTTTGCTGTTGTGTTTTATTTAGCGTTATCAGTGAGACATCAAGAGATTATATAACACTTCTTATTATAATTTAAATTCAGCTCAGCAACAGGAGATTTGACTTTTCCAACATTAATAATAAAACCTCGTATGTATGTTCTTCTAATTATCTTGAATTTTTTTTTCTGAAACTTCGTTTGTACAAAGATAACTTTTTTTATGAACCGGTAGCTCGAAGCGAATCAGAAGTAGAACGACTATCCAGCTACTAATTTATCTCTCCATCGCACTTTTAATTTCAGATTAACAACGCCTAATATTTCCCTCAAATGAAGCAATACAATGGAAAATACAAACATTGTTTTATGGTCTAACAGATCAAAACTGCATAATTAGAAAGAGAAAAAGGAAATAAAAACTCATTTGGAGGTGGATTTTTTAAATAAATGTATCTAGAATTATTTACTGCGAGTACAAAATTAAACAAATGTCAGTCAAGGGAGTCATGAATGAACAGAATTGGAAACTCTGAAATAAATGGGAAATTATTTAAAATAAAATCATTAAAACACAACTATTGTATTCATATTTATTTTTAAAATGATTAATTGTATTACTTTATTACTTATTTATTATTTATTTTATTTCAGTAGAATTGATGCCCAGGGTGACTCTGAACCAAAGGCCTTCGGAATGTTTTTAAAAAAAGCAGAATTCTTCAGAATTTGTGTTCAAAACACAAGCTTCGTCCCCAAAATATGAAAATGATTCATTCTATACATTATATATATATAGCATCTTTAATAGAACATGAATAATAAAAACGGCTGCACATACTGTATAAATAACTTCTCAGTGCTTCCTATTTATGCGCTAAAACCAAAGAAGTTTCATAGAAATTACGAGTTACGATTTAATTAAACTCTTCAATACCAAGATTGATTATACTCTACCTTCATGCACCTGCTGGTTCCGTAGTATGGAATGCCAAAACAATTTGAACAGTTGCAATGCGGTGTCAAACTCATTCAGCATGGAGCCACAGTTGCAGTAACACTTTTTGACCAGTAGATGGCAACAAATACAAAATTGGAAATGGAATGGATCGTTACGTTACCGACTTTAGAGTAATATGGAATAAGCAATCATTCATATTCTGGATATTTATAGTCAACAGATTTTTAGGTTTGTTACTCCATGTTTCGCTTTCTTTTAAGGAAAGATTTAGAGATATACAGGGAATATTCCTTTTTAATTTCCATGCATTTTTACAGCTAATATTTTGAATTATTTGTGCATTTATATTTCATTTTAGACCTCCACAATGCCATTTAGAAGTCTTGTTTTTAGTTAAATAATCTTATGATAAAGTATGTCAGCCTGTGTTAAAAATCAGATTTCTCTCTTATTGTCCAGCCCAAATTCTCTAAGCCAGACATATTTAGGGATTCTGAATGTTGACAGCAAATGGAGGTGTAAGAATGTGTAGAACTGTACAGGGCAAGGAATAAATAACAGGGGTTAACAAGAGACAAGATGCCCAGCAGCAACACAGAGAGCCCTGAACTAGGATGAGGTCCTTGTAATGGCCTCGAACACAGACTGGTAATATGCTGTTGGGTAATACACCAAGACAAGAGAACAGGACACAAGTAATAAATGACATAGAACATAAACAGGGATAATCAAGAGAGTAGTCAGGGAAAGTAGAAGGTCTAGACGCTAGGGAATTGTGCCAGCCGTATGCCAGGGATCAAGAACCAGGAGAGCAGGCCAGACAAGCAGAGTTTGGCATACAGGAATTCAATATACAGAGTACAGGGAGCAGACAAAAGAATCGGCAAAACCAGGTCTAAGTCATACACCGAATAACAGAATAGCAGACCGGGATAATCCAAAAGAGTAGTTATATATATCAGACCAAGCTCATACACAGGGTAACAGAACAGGTAACTCAATAGCAAACATTCAGTAAACAATGACCCATCCAGGAGCAGGGAGCTGATGTACTGTTGGCCAGGGCAGCCATCAGAAATGATGGGGCCCCTTACTAAACCTCACGATGGGGCCCCCTAGGGCCCCCCTGGCACTCCCTCAACCTCTAACAACTTTTCTCCCCCTTCAAAAAAAAAAAAGGACATAACATAGCACCACAGCAATAAAATTCCCAGTAATGTGCAGTGTGTATTAGCGTATCACAGTATCCACAGCAATAAAACTCACAGTAATGAGCGGTGTGTCTGAACATATCACAGAATCCACAGCAATAAATCTCACAGAAACGGGTTGTGTATGATGGCCTTTGGGTCTGGGTCTGGTCCCTGGGACTGGGCCTTGGGGTCTGGTCCCTGAGGTCTGGGCCCTGGGCCTGGTCCCTGGGTCTGGCCTGGGCTCTGGTCAGTGGCGGAAGTATCAGGGTCGCAGCGGTCGCAGTTGCGACCGGGCCCTGGCATTCCGCCACTGGAGGGGGGCCCAGCGCCGCCTGCCAGATTCCGGCAAAAAGCGCCGGAATCTGTGACCGCGCGCTGGCCGTCCCTCTCCCTACGCGAGCGGCCGCTGACATGCAGCTTGGCCGCTCACATGGGAGAGAAATCACCTGACCAGCGCACGAGACCTCGCGCTGATCAGGTGGTTTCCGGCGAGCGGCCAAGCTGGATGTTTCCAGCGGCCGCTCGCCAAGGAGGAGAAGACGCCGGAGGAGAAGACGCCGACGGAGCCTGCCCTGGGCCTGGGGCCAGCAGAGCAGAAAAGAGCTGGGCTGGGGGCAGTATATCCATGAGCTGGGGGGCAGAGCTGGGGCAATATATCCATGAGCTGGGGGGCAGAGCTGGGGCAGTATATCCATGAGCTGGGGGGCAGAGCTGGGGCAGTATATCCATGTGCTGGGGCAGAGCTGGGGCAGTATATCCATGAGCTGGGGCAGTATATCCATGTGCTGGGGCAGTATATCCATGAGCTGGGGCAGTATATCCATGTGCTGGGGCAGTATATCCATGAGCTGGGGCAGTATATCCATGTGTTGGGGCAGTATATCCATGAGCTGGGGCAGTATATCCATGTGTTGGGGCAGTATTTCCATGAGCTGGGGGCAAAAATATCCATGTGTGAGCTGGGCCAATATATCCATGTGTGGCCTGGGGGCAATATATCCATGTGTGGTCTTGGGGCAATATATGTCCATGTGAGCTGGGGGAGGGCAATATATGTCCATGTGAGCTGGGGGCAATATATATATCCATGTGAGCTGGGGGCAATACTATCTTTATTATATAGCAGAAAAAAAAAAAGGTAAAAATATGGATCTTTTTTTGGGGGGGTGGGGGGGCCCTTCATGGATTCTTGCACCGGGGCCCTCAGGTTTCTAGTTACGCCACTGGCTCTGGTCCCTGGGGTCTGGGCCCTGAGTCTGGCCTGGGGTCTGGTCCCTGGGTCTGGGCTCTGGGCCCTGAGTCTGGCCTGGGGTCTGGTCCCTGGGTCTGGGCTCTGGTCCCTGGGGTCTAGCCTGGTCTCTGGGTCTGGTCCCTGGGCCTTGGCCCTTGGGGACTGGGGTCTGGGTCCTAGGGTCTGGGCCTTGGGGTCTGGGGTCTGGGCCCTGGGTCTGGGCCCTGGGGTCTGGGCCCTAGGGTTTGGGCTTTGGGGTCTGGGCCCTAGGGTCTGGGCCCTGGGTTTGGGCTTTGGGGTCTGGGTCTTGGGGTCTGGGCCTTGGGTCTGGGCCTTGGGGTCTGGGCCCTGGGTTTGGCCTAGGGTCCTGGGCCTTGGGGTCTGGGCACTGGGTTTGGCCTAGGGGTCTGGGCCCAGGGTCTGGGTCTGGGCCTAGGGGTCTGGGCCTAGGGGTCTGGGCCTAGGGGTCTGGGCCTTTGCCCTGGGTCTGGGCCCTGGGCATTGGGTCTGGGTCCTGGACCTTGGGGTCTGGGCCCTGGGTTTGGGCCTAGGGGTCTGGGCCCTGGGGTCTGGGTCTTGGGGTCTGGGTTTGGGCCTAGGGGTCTGGGCCCTGGGTCTGGGCCTTGGGGTCTGGGCCCTGGCTCACCACTCCGCTGTCTTCTATCTTCTTTTCTTCTGTCTTCTGCTTTTCAGCTCTTCTTTTCTTCACCTTTTCTTTAATCTTCTTCTCTTCTGATCTTCTTCTCGGCCCCTCCAGCTCCGGCGCGCAGCTTCACTGAGTGGAGGGGAGGAGCCAAAGCAACGTGCTTGGGAGGCCCCTCACACGCTGCTTGGCCCCGCCCAGCCAGGAAGTGAAGCTGCCAGGGACACAGCTCCGGATTCAGACTCATCGAGTCCGATACCGGAGCTATTAAAGGGCGACGCCGCTGCCGTCAGGGGCGCCCCAGGGCCCCCACCAGGCCCGGGCCCCTTACGGCAGCATTGGGCGCAATGCCCTGATGGCGGCCCTGCTGCTGGCCATATTTATGAGAACGGGGCAGGTCATGTGACTTTAGACCAATCAGCCACAGGGAATCCAGGAGCAGAGAGCCTGGACTGGCTAGCCCAGAACCCCTCAAGAGCAAGCCTGGGTCACTCTCGACACCAGGGGGCCTGGCTGAAATGTGGAACCATGACACATCTTAATGGAGTTTTGATTACACAGTGACATGTTGAAGAAGGGTGGAAAAATTTGATTTTAATTGTAAAATAAAAAAATAAAAAAATGGTAACCCTAACCTAACCCTAATCATATTACACCCAGAAACTATAACCTTTACCCTAGCACTAAACCTAGTCCTAACCCTAAACCTAGCCCTAGTCATATGACACAGAAACTGTCATCCTAAACCTAGTCGTAACTTAACCCTAGTAATATGACACAGAAACTGTAGCCCTAAACCTAGTCCTAACCCTAATTTAACCCGTGTCCTAACCTAACTTAACCCTAGCCCTAACCCTAAATTAACCCTGGCCCTAACTTAACCCTAACCCTAGCCCCTGAACGATTTTTTTACATATTATATAAAAAGGTTCAGAATATCTGAAACAGCCTTATATAGGACATTTCCGATAATCCAAATTTGTCTGATACCGAAGTACTGTGAACTTCAGAAAATCTGAGTCGGCTGATTATTTCCAAATCCCCCATTTTCAGACTCCGAACCGAGAAGAATTTTTCACTTCTGCACATGACTAGTAAATATTAGGTTAAGCCAGCGCATATTTCTTATATTGTATAACACATTCCTAGCTAAAACAAAAATGCTACCAGAGTGGTTTTAATTGTAGTTTTTAAGAATGGAACTGGAAAAATGCCTTCATTAAATATTAATAAGGGCAAATAAGATGAATAATTAGATTAAATAGATATAGAAAACATAGTTCTCTTTGAAAGTTTTGTGTATTTACTTTTTGTTGCAGAATTCAGATATAAAATGCTTTCTCCTCAATGGATAAAGCTACACCATAAAAGATTTGGGCTCAAAGGAATGTTTCTTTGATAACCGAGATCTAGCATTGCTCCATAAAAAGGACAGCAGAAAAATATAATTGAGAACATCATTAGAAAATCAACCTTAACACTCAAAATATTGAAGACGGACACGGTTGGACTTTGTCTGCAGTAATGAATTCTACAGATGGGAGCTATAGGTCACATTTACAGAGTCATTCCCAGGCTCAAGGTTTTAATGAGACAATGTTTTCTGCAGTAGAAAGAATGTTACATTGTGCTTCAGCAGAATACAGTAGTCATTGAATTTCATGGAATCTCCAGCAATACACATTTTATCTATGCATTCCTGAGTATCATTGTTTAGATCAATGTAAAAAGGGAAATTACTGTCTACTTAAGGCGCTGCTGCATTAATTTAGAGTAGTGTAAAAAAATTGGTGGTTTAGCCAACAAGGCCATATGGTGCTGGGACAAAATTCTTAATCTTGCTCTGTAACTAGGAGTTTTCTTCATTCAAAGTGTGCACTGCCTGTGTGTCTACCGAAGAGGTCTCTATAAATGGAGGTAATGTCATTTCAGCAGCATCATAGAAACATAGAAAAATGTCGGCAGATAAGAACCTTTCGGCCCATCTAGTCTGCCCAATTACATGGATACTTTACCCTGATTTATCTTTTGTTTAGGATAGCCTTATGCCTATCCAGGGCTCGAGTCGCGCGGGAACGGCGTTCCCGCACTTCTCCCGCTGCAGGAACGCAGCGTTCCCGCTGTGGCCCGAGCCCGAAAGGCTGGAGCAGGCAGCCGCCGCACATTGCCGGCAGCCGCGTGCTTCCTGTTAGAACGGCCCGCTGACAGGAAGTGGAGCCGCTCACCTGGCTGTTTCATCGATCCCAGGAGAGCGGCTGCACTTCCTGTCAGCGGCCGTTCTAACAGGAAGCACGCGGTCGCAGAGAGGTGAGCTGGGGGCAGTATCCATGAGACCTGGGGGGCATATATCCATGAGACCTGGGGCATTATCCATGAGACCTGGGGCATATATCCATGAGACCTGGGGCATTATCCATGAGACCTGGGGCATATATCCATGAGACCTGGGGCATTATCCATGAGACCTGGGGCATTATCCATGAGACCTGGGGCATTATCCATGAGACCTGGGGCATATATCCATGAGACCTGGGGCATATATCCATGAGACCTGGGGCAGTATCCATGAGACCTGGGGCATATATCCATGAGAGCTGGGGCAGTATCCATGAGAGCTGGGGCATTATCCATGAGACCTGGGGCAGTATCCATGAGACCTGGGGCATATATCCATGAGACCTGGGGCATATATCCATGAGACCTGGGGCAGTATCCATGAGACCTGGGGCATTATCCATGAGACCTGGGGCATATATCCATGAGACCTGGGGCATATATCCATGAGACCTGGGGCAGTATCCATGAGACCTGGGGCATATATCCATGAGACCTGGGGCATATATCCATGAGACCTGGCATTATCCATGAGACCTGGGGCATTATCCATGAGACCTGGGGCATATATCCATGAGACCTGGGGCATTATCCATGAGACCTGGGGCATATATCCATGAGACCTGGGGCATATATCCATGAGACCTGGGGCAGTATCCATGAGACATGGGGCATTATCCATGAGACCTGGGGCATATATCCATGAGACCTGGGGCAGTATCCATGAGAGCTGGGGCATATATCCATGAGAGCTGGGACATTATCCATGAGAGCTGGGGCATTATCCATGAGAGCTGGGGCATTATCCACGAGACCTGGGGGCATTATCCACGAGACCTGGGGGCATTATCCACGAGACCCGGGGGCAATATCCACGAGACCCGGGGGCAATATCCACGAGACCCGGGGGCAATATCCATGAGACCCGGGGGCAATATCCATGAGACCTGAGGCATTATCCATGAGACCTGGGGGCAATATCCATGAGACCTGGGGGCATTATCCATGAGACCTGGGGGCATTATCCATGAGACCTGGGGGCATTATCCATGAGACCTGGGGGCATTATCTATGAGACCTGGGGGCATTATCCATGAGACCTGGGGCATTATCCATGAGACCTGGGGCATTATCCATGAGAACTGGGAAAATATATCCATATAACCAGTGCCGTGTAAATTATTCTGGGGGTCCAGTGCTGTGTATATAATTCTGGGGGGTCTGTGCCAGGATATAAATATAGATTATATATAAAACGCGTTAGTCCAGTTGCCAAAATCGCGAGTATACCTGTACGTAGTGATACCTTTCACTGATCAGTATAGTTTCCAGTTTACACTCTTGAAAGCTTGTCTTTTAAATGTAAAGTTAACCCAATAAAAATGGTATCACCGGCTCGTCCGGCTATACTCGTGATTATATATATTTTTTCTTCAGGTAATAGGGGTTGTGGAATTCGTGGGTGAGTTCCCTCACTTTTTTTCCCAGGACTTGACCAGTGTGCCTATCCCATGCCTGCTTAAATTCAATTACTGTTTTGGCCTCTACCACTTCAACTGGAAGACTGTTCAATGTATCCACCACCCTCTCAGTAAAATAATGCTTTCTGATGTTACTTTTAAACCTTTGCCCCTCTAATCTAAGACTATGTCCTCTTCTTTTGCTACTTTGTTTCCTTTTAAATATACTCCCTTCCTCTACCTTGTGGATTCCCTTTACGTATTTAAATGTTTCTACCATATCTCCTCTGTCTCATCTTTTTTCCAAGCTGTACATGTTAAGATCATTAAGCCTTTCCTGGTAACTTTTCTCCTTCAAGCCGTACACCATTTTAGTAGCCCTTCTCTGAACTCTCTCTAAGATGTCTATATCCTTCTGGAGATAGGGGAGGCTCCGCCTCCCCTGTCATGCCAGTAAATTAATGAGCTCATTGTGTGTATTGTAATGACATGTGATGTGTGTGTATGTACATTTAAACTGTAAATAAATTGTTATTTATACTCATACTCACCTCTCCTCGCTCCCTCGTTGTGCTTTGTTTCTTCTCTGTCCGCTTTTTTTTTCTCCTGCAGCTTTCACTTTCTCAGTTTGCCGGCTGCTGTGTGTGTGTGTGTGTAATACACTACACAGACAGCAGGGGCAGCACTGAGCCAGCCTAGGCTACGCAATTTAAGCAGCCCAACGCTACGCTAATTGCAGAGCTCAGGCTGGTAGCAGGCAAGTTCGTCATTGCCTCCAGGCAATGACAGCAAATGAAGCTTGAGCCAATGGGAAAGCTCCATTGTCTCAAGCAAGTTTTTTTTCTTTAAAAAAAACCCACCATGGGAGGCAGTGCTCCCATGGTTTTATTGACGCAGGACAGTCATGTGACTGTCCTCGTCAATCGTGGGGGGCGGGCAGGGAGATCACAGCAGTGTGACTGTGACAAACCCCCTCCAGAAAGTGCTGAGCGCATGTGTGTGTGATAAACACAGCACACATGCGCTCAGCACAGAGGGAGGGGGGGGGGTTGTTACAGTCACACACTCTCAAGCTCCAGCAGCTCCTCCTACATCACCTGACCTCGTGCCAGCACCACAGAGACACGTGGGACAGGAAGCAGCCGACCTCTTCTCTCTTGGACAGCACAGCCAGTGAGGAGCTGTCTCAGGTAAGTAAGGAGCCCTCCCCTGCAGGAACCCTGTGACTCTGCTGGGGCAAATCCATGAGCTGGGGCACATCCATGAGCTGGGGCAGTATATCCATGAGCTGGGGCAAATCCATGTGCTGGGGCAAATCCATGTGCTGGGGCAAATCCATGTGCTGGGGCAAATCCATGAGCTGGGGCAAATCCATGAGCTGGGGCAAATCCATGAGCTGGGGCAAATCCATGTGCTGGGGCAAATCCATGAGCTGGGGCAAATCCATGAGCTGGGGCACATCCATGAGCTGGGGCACATCCATGAGCTGGGGCACATCCATGAGCTGGGGCACATCCATGAGCTGGGGCACATCCATGTGCTGGGGCAAATCCATGAGCTGGGGCAAATCCATGAGCAGGGGCACATCCATGTGCTGGGGCACATCCATGTGCTGGGGCACATCCATGAGCTGGGGCAAATCCATGTGCTGGGGCAAATCCATGTGCAGGGGCACATCCATGAGCTGGGGCACATCCATGAGCTGGGGCACATCCATGAGCTGGGGCAAATCCATGTGCTGGGGCAAATCCATGAGCTGGGGCACATCCATGAGCTGGGTCAAATCCATGTGCTGGGGCAAATCCAGGTGCTGGGGCACATCCATGAGTTGCTGGGGCACATCCATGAGCTGGGGCACATCCATGAGCTGGGTCAAATCTATGTGCTGGGGCAAATCCATGTGCTGGGGCACATCCATGTGCTGGGGCACATCCATGAGTTGCTGGGGCAAATCCATGAGCTGCTGGGGCATATCCATGTGCTGGGGCAAATCCATGCATTGCTGGGGCAAATCCATGAGCTGGGGCATATCCATGAGCTGCTGGGGCATATCCATGAGCTGGGACATATCCATGAGCTGGGGCAAATCCATGTGCTGGGGCAAATCCATGTGCTGGGGCAAATCCATGTGCTGGGGCAAATCCACGTGCTGGGGCAAATCCATGAGCTGGGGCATATCCCATATCCATGAGCTGGGGCATATCCATGTGCAGGGGCATATCCATGTGCTGGGGCATATCCATGAGCTGCTGGGGCATATCCATGAGCTGCTGGGGCATATCCATGAGCTGGGGCATATCCATGAGCTGGGGCATATCCATGAGCTGGGGCAATATCAATGAGAGGAGCTGGGGCAGTATATCCATGAAAGGAGCTGGGGCAATATCCATGAAAGGAGCTGGGGCAAAATCCATGAGAGGAGCTGGGGCAATATCCATGAGAGGAGCTGGGGCAATATCCTGTGTATATCTAGCTCTGATACAAGCCAGTGCCTCACCAGCCACTGACCTCACCGCACGTCACTGGTCTCCAGTACTGCACACAGTACTCCAAGTGAGGTCTCACCAGTGCTCTGTACAGTGGCATGAGCACTTCCCTTTTCCTACTGCTAATACCTCTCCCTACACAACCAAGCATTCTGCCAACATTTCCTGCTGCTCTATTACATTGACTACTTACCCTTAGATCTTCTGAAATAATAACCCCTAAATCCCTTTCCTCAGATGTTGAGGTTAGGACTGTATCAAATATTCTATATTCAGCCCTTGGGTTTTTACGTCCCAGGTGCATTATCTTGCACTTATCCACGTTAAAACTCAATTGCCACAGCTCCCACCATTTTTTTAGCTTACCTAAATCATTTGTCATTTGGCTGATCCCTCCAGGAACGTCAACCCTGTTGCAAATCTTTGTGTCATCAGCAAAAAGACATACTTTTCCATTAATACCTTCTGCAATATCACTAATAAAAATATTAAATAGAATGGTCCCAGTACTGACCCCTGAGGTACCCCAGTGGTAACAAGACCTTGCGCCGAATAAACTCCATTTACCACAACCCTCTGTTGCCTGTCACTCAGCCACTGTCTAATCCATTCAACAATATTGGAATCCAAGATCAAAGATTGCAATTTATTGATAAGCCTTCTATGCGGAACAGTATCAAAAGCCTTACTGAAATCTAAATAAGCAATGTCTACTGCACCACCTGTGTCTATTATTTTTGTTACCCAATCAAAAAAATCAATAAGATTAGTTTGGCATGATCTCCCTGAGGTAAACCCATGTTGTTTCTGATCCTGTAATCTATGTGTTTTTAGATGGTCAACAATCCTTTCCTTTAACATGGTCAGTTACAAAGAGTGCACGTCCTACCTTATTCTTCCCAAATCAGCATTCCCAACTATGGTCTTGAATTAACTATCGGCAGATTCTTCGAAAAGAACCATTTGTGAGTTTCGAACAATGTGTTTCAAAATATTGGATAATTCAACTGAATGGATTCGTCCTCAGCTGACTTCTGACAAATATCCATTTTTTTTTTTTGAGAATCAAAAGATTTCTTTTATTCGGGAAATATAAACAGACATGTGAAAAGGAGAACAGCATTCACTTTAGACAGTACATGTATTTGGCAAAGAGGGAATAAGGCAGCACCTATGTCAGGCAGTTATATCCTGCGAGCAGATCCAGGGATCTCAGACATCGGAACCGTAGCTCCACGGCGTTAGGAGAAGCACACGGTATTCCCTATAGAGCTTCCTTTTTAGACCAGGGTCAAGAAAGCCGTTCAAAAATAAAGGACGACAGACAAACAAAGGACACGCCAAAGCAGGGTAACGAACAAGACGACAAAAGGGACAGGGCTCTGCACAATAGACAAGACAAACAAGCCAAGACAACAAGGAATAGGGGAAATCACAGGGGGAAGAAGGAGAAAGAGTAAAGAGAAGGGGAAAGAAGGAGAAAATAAAAAGGGGGGAGGGGGACGAGCAGGGAATCCGGGTTAAATTCTAAGAGAGAGCAAGGCACTACCACCAACAGTCTTCGGTCGGGGCGGCCACAAAAGGACTCACCCCTAGCCTGAAGAGCAGCGCGGAGGGCGAAGCAGCAATGGAACGCGGGCCAGAGCCGTCCTCACATTGACAAATATCCTGTTATTCAAAAGCCATTAATAAGACACGCCCATAAAAAATGGATTTTCTGTCTAAATAACCTCTGTTAGGGTTGTTTTTGGGACTAGGGTTGCTAAACCCAAAAAATAACCTTCGGTATCCGATTACTTTTAGGGTTAGAGTTATTTTTTAGGTTTAGAGTTACTTTTAGGATTAGGGTATGGTTAGAGTTATTTTTAGGGTTGGGGTCATTTTTAAGGCTAGGGTTAGGTTTTAGGGTTATTTTTTGGGTTAGAGTTAGGTTTAGTGTAAGGGTTATTTTTACAGTAAGGGTTAGGTTTAAGGTTTTTAGTTCTAAATCAACACCATTATTAGAATTGAGGGTGAGATTTCACAGATTTTCTTGGTTTCCCTGCCCAAAGAGCCATTTATCAACCCCTTTCGGCACTTGATATTCAAAAATAGGCTTTTTGTGAAATTCAAATTGAATTGCTAAAGTCCAAATTTTCATGAGAGTATAGGCGCAAGAGGTGATAATCGAGCCGGTATGCCCTTAATTCTCCGGAACTGAAAAAATGGCTGAATCGCAGCCGAAAATGCCCTAAATTTCAGATATCAGGTCAAATTAAATGAAGTCCTAGGTCGACCGTGACCAGCTTCCTTTGGGGCAAGCCCACTTGTAATAGGAGTTAATTTTTTCAGAGTTATGTTAGCAATGTTTAAATGGAGAGGTAAGATCGCGTCCACTCCTATCTAGGAACCAGTCATTGGTTTCACTTGTGTTCTTAGAATACCGAAGCCAGGTGGACCAGCTGGATAAAAGCCAAGATCATTGGTTCCCTTAAGAGCAGCCCCTATTATGTATATACAGAGGATATCTCCCCTATAATTATAATGTAATACTGCAATGTTATCTTCTTAAGTAGTGCAGGACTCACCAACATGGTGGTACCCTGATCAGGTGGGCCTTAATATGTTATTAATATACGTTGTGACCAAACCCCTACTTTGTAGCTTGGAATTATTACCTGTGAAAAGGTTACCTGTGTGTGCTACAACAGTACAGTTTATTTTCTATACATTTAAGTCATTTCAGCAGTGACGCCTCCTTACAAAGCATGTTCCATGTTCTTTCCAAATTCTATTCTTGCCGTGTTATTTGTAACGAGTAGCCATTGAACTAAATATAAATTGCCTTCTTCAGGATTCTTCTTTTCTACTATTTAGTGATGAACGTAATGTATACGTCTTGAATTTTTCGTCTGAGAAATTCCTCCGTGTCTCTTTACGTTCACCTGGTTTTGAAATATATCATGTTTTGCCAAGTTTACATCCAGTAGTGCTCTGTTTCAATCAATTTAGGTTTGATAGCTTGGGAGAAAAAAAAATCACTTAAAATGTGTTAATAGATTAGTGGTTTAGATCGATACGGCCTCGAATCAATAAACAAGCCTGCTTTTACCTTCCTTTCAGATATTAATTTCGCACACAGATTCACTTCCATTAGCAAAATTCAAAGTGGTGGTACATGGCGTTGGATGATTATTATCCAGTGTTAAAGATGTTTATGGAAGTGTTATACCATGAAATGTGTTTTACAAGTGTTTGCACATAATATTATGGTTGAGTTGGTTCATACAGGCTGAACTTCGCGACAATGGGCGCGTAAAGACAGGATGTTTGCTAGAATAAATTGGCCCTGCTTGTCCACTTTGTAGGTTCCTATTTGCTCTTCTCAGAGGTTCCTTATCTGGCTCACACTAGAGAGCCTGAAAATTGACTGGTCGTGAATAGTTACAGTTTCTAAGTAATAGACATTGCGGATGTGAGCCCACTGTAGACTGATTATGGCCATGTCTGGGACCTTTCCTTTGAGGATCATACTTGTAGTTCACCTGAATACTGACATTATTGAATGTGGTGTCACAGTTGCCCAATTAACCCCATAAGCATTAATATGTTGTCCAACAGCAGTTATGGGTTTCTTTAACAATGGCTATGTTCTGTAACTTGGGTCGCATCGATTTACCACTAACAGACTCAGCCCATATGTTGTCCATGTGCCTACAAACTATAGGTGAATATATCCTAAGACCTGTGCATTTCTTGATATTGGTTGAGGAGAACTGGTGCAACCCAATTTGTGATGCATGTTCTCACCCAATAGCATACCTTGGAGTAATTGCCCCAATTGAAAGGAATAACTAATGTTCCTCCAATGATCGAAGCATTGTTTCTCTGTACAGGAACAACACTGACTTTAATGGGATCCCAACATATTTTATATTTAAATACAAGTTTTAAAATGTCTGAGGCCCAATTATACCTCAAGCTTTATTGGTCAAACTTTACGACAGCGTTCAAACAGCCATGGACATTCTAAAGAGAATGAAGGGAGCTCAGATCTCACTGGCTACACTACAGGAATTTACAGGATGCAATAGCAGCCTACCCATACCATGCTTGTACAAATGGTTTTGGATGAATATTCAATGGATTGTCCATATACATGGGTAACTTTTAAACACTTTTTGCAATGTGGAAACAGCCTTTAGCGGTTTACCAAAAGTTGCATTATAGGACGGTCACAAAGCTACAACTGGTTAATGTCAAGTAGGGATGGAAGCATTACTGAAATTAAATTCTTAGTTTGAGTATTCTGGGTATTCACTGAAAGCCATCTGGTGTGATGGCCATCCATGTTCATGTTGAATTGATACTTTACATTTCAGGACATATTCTCCAGATGTTCCAACTTTACCAAACCATTAAGTGTAAAACCAATCCCACATACAAAAAAAAGAGAAAATAATGAAAGGGAGATGACTTTTGAACGATTGGTGGTCTTCGATTATTTGGAGAACCTTCGGGTTGTGCTGGAGTTTCATTAAACATTTGTCTTGATAACCCAAGCTTGCGTAAAAAAACATTTGTTTTGTACACCAAAATAAAAAAGGAATTTTTGTAAGTAAGACCTGGCTTGGGTAGTCTGTGCGCAGTACGGGTTTATGGAAATGCTACACAGAGAGGCCAGGGTTCTATCATATCATCTGTAATCACTTCTGAAACAATGTTATACTGTCTGAAAAACACTTCATCATCAAACTATTGATTGATAGTCATTTTGTAGATGGAGCGGGAGAGCTGGATGTGTTTACAGATGGAGCATTATCAACGCGTTCTACTTATTCGCCGGCAACTCCGAAGATTGCGTGCTGTGTTGGTTTAACGGACTGAGAAAACAATTATTGTGAAACACTGAGGTAATTTTCCCACCGTGTCAAAATAACCATAATTTGGAACATAATCTTGGCCAGGGCTATTTGGATAGTACAACAACCAAGTGCACATTAAATATAAAATATTTTTCTCTCTCTTCGTTTCCCCAATCACGGAAAACCATGGGAACCAGTCCTATAGTTATCATTTTCATCTTCCGTAACTATGTATCTTTGTATATCAACAATTAGGCCATCTTTTCCCTTTGTTTCTTTGTTGTTCTGTACTTCCTAAAGCACGGTGAAAAAGTATTTAATGACAAATTATTTTATTGAAAGATGTATCTACCCTTCATTAATAATTCATTAATATCCAATGGTGTGACCTTTCCATAATGCTAACCTTGAAGCTTGTCGGACAAAAAAATGCATTAGTTCGTATCACAAAGTACTTTTTAGAGAATATTGTGCAGAACTAGGATTTTAAAGCTGCCCAAGCACCATGCTGGTTTGAAAAGAAGGACCTAGTGGTCCCTTGGTGGTGCAGATAGTCTATACTTTTGATATGGCTACTTTGGTATGTGTGAGGCTTCCAGGGTTGTAGGCAGTACACGGATACATTCAGGAGTAGTGGATCATGTCAACCTACATCACCATTAGGGAGGAGTTGGGCCAGTAGACATTTTGACCTCACACTGGTCATTAGAGGGGCAGATTGTAATTTTATGCGAGCACTGGCCCTGCTAGGGTCATTATTTGGGAGATACTTCTATCTCCCTAATGTGCACTATGATCCTTCCCATTCTAGCATTTTCATAGTTGCCTTTTAACGTTTTAAGTCTCAATATATGTTTTGCCTCCATAATCTCCCTTGCACACCAAGGGTTCTTTCTTACATAGGCTAAAAAAAGACTTGTGTCCATCAGGTAGGTTCAGCTTTTCACACATCACCTACTGCTGTTGATCTAAAAGAAGCCTAAAACCACCAGCCTGAAGGGCTCGCCAATATGTGACATACTGGAAAAAAAATTCCTTCTCAACTCCAGAATGGCGTTAGATTTCTTCTTGGATCGAGCAGCTTTTACCCACATATTAAGTATTAGAACCCTTAATATTATGTTTTTGCAGGAAGTCGTCCAGTCATTTTTTAAAAGTCTGTATAGTCTCTGACCCAACCACCTCAACAGGCAGAGAATTCCACAGCTTTATTGTTCTCACCGTAAAATAATCCTTCCTATGCTTTAGGCTTTCCTGGTATCCCAAAATCAGGACTATCCCACAGACAGCAAGAAAGTTGGGAGATCTATCTTCTTCTTTCATCTACTCCTACTCCCTCCATGTGTCTCCCCATACAAGCATATTAACCCTAGGGTCTGTCACACTAATTCCAGTGCTTGTCCTTTTAATACTAGCTTACATAGGGTTTGCCCTCCACTTAGTAACATCTCATACTCCTCTCACCATCATTTTTCCACCCATCAATGTTCTTTCCCTTGGGTAGGTTCTTCATGCTCATCCTACGAGCAAGCTTTAGCCTCCCTCTCCAACCAGGAGGCAGAAAGTTCCCTCCGTCACCTCCCATTACATAGTCGTCGTAGTCCATTGATTCACTGAGGACCTCTATGTTATCCAGGAAATATCATGGCAGATTTAATCTTTGGATCGTGCATTTGGCCAACAAGGCTGATCCTTGCACGGAAAATCCTATGACTGAGAGGACAGCAGTAGAGGGGGACATCTCCAACCAGGTACCTGAAACAAGCTTTAGCTGACTTGTCTCCTTTCTGGAGCCTGTCACAGCTGTACTGACATTGAACATCTTACGCCACCGATACACCACTGAGTCCAGAGGTAGCAAGCATCAAGAGGTAGCCAGCATCAATGCAACCCATTAGTGTCAGATAACTTGTATTTGAGGTGTAAATAGGATACTTTGCTATTGGTCTAAATTTTTTTTTTTTACATAAATGGCCAAGACAGGAAATCCATATTTGATTGAAATTCAAATTTGCCTCAATTTATTTGTTACCAGGGTCAGAGCAGCAAACTTTAGAGTGCCTCGGGCAGCACCGAATCTCAGTATACCCCAGGTTGCAAAGAGTTAATAGTTAGCCAGTCAAAAAATGTCTGCGAAAAACAACATAAGGTGAGAAAAAAAAACTTTTTTTATCTCGTTAATAATCTAATTATGGTTGATTGAAAACAGCTAAAATGTTTCCCGTTGCACCGTCAGACAAGGAGGAAAACCAATGGTTAAAAAATGATGTCCATATATCTAATTTCACTCGCGCCATCTACAGTAATATGTTATTAGTGATGTCCGAAGGGGTTTGAGTTCCTTGCTAGACACATATAGCAGAGGATGCACGCAGCTCACTGACATTTTTTCAGATCGATACAAATAGAAACATAAGAAGGAAAGAATATCACCCAGAATGGCGATTTAATGCATTGTAAAGATGGCGAGACCGGGTCCTATTCCTCATGTTCCAAAACACTAATGCATCGAATTCACCCAACATTTTGTAGTAAAATAAATTGTGATTTCTTCTCGGCTTTTCCTTTTTTTCTACCAGGGAAATAAGACCGAAAAATATATATAAAAATTCTCTTTGTGTTCCCAGCAACTTTGGCTCTTTTTTTCTCGGTACCAGGAAGCCACCAAGGGAAAATATCGGCACCGGTGACCCTTACCAGCTCTCTGTTATAGCTGCTGGGTCAGAATAAAGACAGTATCAGCCACGACATTTGTTTGCATTGCTCCAGAGTAAGATCAGCACTGCAGGTGAGTTTGAAGATTGAGTAAAGTCGATTTTGGCAGAGAAGGGGTTAAGGCTAGGGTCAGAGTGGGGCAGTCGGAACGCGCGTGCAGACGCACTAAATCACGGCGGCAGTAGCAGCACATAACGGCCAATGACGGCCAATATACGCAGTACGTGCGTACGAAAGTGCGCCGACACCACGCAACCAGCAAATGAACGCATTTTTATCAGAACGTGAAACCGCTGCTACTGACGTACAAAGTGCGCTGCGGCCACATAGCAGCGTGTGTGCGTGATTAGGAGACGTCAGACGCTGCTAGTGTGCGGCCAACATAACGTTCAAACAGCCGGATTTCCCTAGACTTCTTTTTACCCCACCGTCATGAAATACGTCCAGAATTGCGCATCGTCTGACCACTTAAGCGTATTCCGTGAAAAAATGCGTGCGCACGCATCGACGTACATTTTGACGGTGGCTGCAGAAAATGCGCTCATCTGTCCCTAGCCTTAATGTGTAAGGGATTCCCTTCAGCATCTTCAAATTTGTTGCCGTTAGAGATCGTTCCATCAAGCATGGTCCAGCTTGGCTCAAGATATTCAAATCAGACATTCCACTTGACTCTTGAACACCATGAGCACAAAGGTGCAACACACAAATGTTCAAGTTCTCCAATGAATTTACCCAGAATACACCAAGACGCCATTGGCATGTACTGACATGTTGCAGCATTTAACCCCTGCATACACGTTACCACACTGATCTAACCAACTATTGCATTCACGCACATACAACGATTTACCCAATGGGCTGAGCTCTACAAGCCTACTTAACGAATCCATTCCACTTTTAAGAACCAATGTTTTTTAAAATTTTATTTTGGAAAATCATTTTTAACCCCTTCACTGCTGAGCCATTTCACGTCTTAAAAAAAAAAATCACGTTTTTCCTTTTTTTTTTTATTTTTGTTTTTATCTTTCCTCTAAACATGGTTATCTTTGGTATCATTGGAAAGGCCATGCTCTGGCCTTTCTAATGATACCACACATGACCCTGTTAGCTGCCAACAGTCGGGAGATATCGGGGTTCAAAAACCCCCCATCTCCACCCCTATCTTTCCTAAGGAATCAATGAGGACGTATCCCAAACGTCCTCAGCAGTGAAAGGGTTAATTGTACAGTAAGAAATATTTGGGAATATCCCCAATATCCCCTTCATGAAATAACGTATTTGACAGACAGACATTGCCATCTGCTGGTCAAATGGAGTTAATGCATGGAGGTCTGAGCTGCAGTAACAGTCCAGAGAAATTCCCCAGATGGTTTTAAATAGTGGTAACACCTCTACCATCATGCACAGGGTGTTAAAACTTTGGGGGGCACCTTGTGGAGCCCAACTGCAAATTTTGTTTGCAAACAAACTTAATTTGGAATGATACAGCAATGTTAACTACCGATCCTGTATACACGATCATCGTTGTGAAGGGGTTAAAATGTACGGTGTCATTTTAAGTTTGATGACCTTCAAATTTAAGGTTTATCTAAGGACATACTAACACCATATTCACCGCTTTGTGTAATGTATAGATATAAATGTACATATATATATATTTTAATTAAATCATTTAGGTTTTCGCCATATGCCGAATTGATACGTTCAAGTCACTTTCCTCTGATCATTATCTCCCATCCACAATAAAAAAAAGAAATATAGTCTAATTATCCATCGCTGGCGGTTTAGGTTTCCCATACAGTTGTTTACCTCTCATCTGCCAATTTACGTGCAATGTTATCGCTGCCGAACAGGTGTCTGTATTAAGCTCTCCTTGTTCTACATTAGCATTCTTTTTTTCTTTCTTTCAACGGGGAGTCAGTTTTAAAGGTGCTTCATCTACGGCTGTTATGATGTAAACTTCTGACAGAAGAACACAAAGGCCTAGAGAAACTTCTGTCACCATCTGTTCCGCCATTTTTTTTTTTATAGGTCTTTGCGACCCGGTATTCTCGCTCCGCACATATTCAGGCTGCAAAATTATTCAAGACTTCAGGGAGTCGCAGGTTTGTCTGTTCTAATTTCCACATAGTATTCAGTTTATTATGAAGAAATACTTTCGGCTTCCAACCACGGCACAAAAAAAACTCGGTTTACTGCCGAGCCTGGAAGAATGTTCTCTTATTTATGGCGTTACTGCCAGCGGTGATATCCTGATGAGCACATAAAATATTTCCTGATAATGCAAAATATATATATATATATTAGTTTACAAGGACTGAGGGCGTCGGACTTTTCTGAAGATAAAGAACAGCTTGGCTGTTAAATAGCTCTTTCGCTACTTTATAAAAAAATAGAACGCGTTTGATGTTTTCGTAAGATTGTGCATGCTTTTAAGAGCGATGCTCTTTTTCCTCATCTCATTTGGAAAAATGAAAGCACACGAGGAACGCAAGAGTACCAGGGGTCAAGTTCAAGAGAAAGAAGAGAAGGACCTCGCCAAGATGTCGTCAAATCCCCCGCTCCTGAGTAATCATAGTCATCTCGCCATTAGCCCACACTGACATTTGATATTGGTACTAAAGCTATAGCCAGACTGGGGTTTAGGGAATCACTGTGATCATTAGATGTATATAGTTTGCATAAATATCATATTTTGTGGCTTAAAATACAGCTGAAACATAAATTAACCCTTTCACTGCTGAGGACGTTTGGGGAACGTCCTCATTGATTCCTTAGGAAAGATAGGGGTGGAGATGGGGGGTTTTTGAACCCCGATATCTCCCGACTGTTGGCAGCTAACAGGGTCATGTGTGGTATCATTAGAAAGGCCAGAGGATGGCCTTTCCAATGATACCAAAGATAACCATGTTTAGAGGAAAGAATAAAAAAAAAGGGAAAACGTGATTTTTTTTAAAGACGTGAAATGGCTCAGCAGTGAAGGGGTTAAGCTTTTCCATGTGTGGCCCAAAGGGGAAAATAGTGGAGGATCTACATAACCACTCCTTCCAGCATGACTTTACCCCTTAGGCCAGGGTCAGATGAGAGTCTTTGGAGAGCGGAAGGAACGTCCGTGAGAGTGGACGTTGCTTCCACTCGAAGCCCGTCTGGCCTAGGCTTGTGCACAGATTTTTTTTTCGGTTCGGTTCGTTTTGATTTTGTAAATTTTAGTTTCAACTCGTTTCGGCCAATTTTCGTTTTGGTTCGTATCGACTTTTTTTTCGTGATTTTGGAAATTGTGTTTTTCGGAACGTCTGTTCTCGTTTCAAAGTGTCTATTCGTTTTGACGAAAAACAAATGGTTTTTCGGATACAATAATTATACGATGCGATGCGATAATTATACGATACGATAATTCTGCCGATACGATAATTCTGCCATTGAGATTTCTCATGTTTTAAAAGAAGGATATATTGAGATTTCTCTGGTTTTCTAGGAAGGAAACATTGAGATGGGAATGATACAAAATTTTATTACAGAATCAGCGATATAAATACGATGTCCGAAATTACTGAAATGGAACCAAAATCAGGAATGGAGCCGAAATCACGAATGGAACGAAAATGAATTTCGATTTTACACATTTCTAGTCCATTCGAAAATTCCGAAAAGTTTTCGTTTCTGCACGAAAATTTGTTCGGATCTGCCGTTTTCGGATCTATAAATTTTCGGAAAATCGGCCGAATCAGAATGCAGGAATCGGGAAATTTCGTGAAAATTCCGAAACCCGAAACGCACATCCCTAGTCTGGCCACCTCGCTGAGTGCAGTCAGTGCACTCAGCGCTGCAAGACTCGATCCTCTTATGGAGGGTCGCGCTTGCAGCCCCATCGACACACGTCTAGCGTTTTGACAGGGAGGCATTGTGCACGAACACTTGTAGCGTGTGCATTCGTGCATGCGCTACAGCGTGTGCCCGGCCCCGTCACAGCATCACAACGCTGCGACGGATGCCTGTAGACACGTCAGTACAAGAGCACCTAGTACGCTCGTCTGACACAGGCCTTAAGAGCACAGTGGACTTGGCTAGTTTCTTTCTTAGACACGAGGTCAGATAAGAGTGTTCATCTAATTCTTTGATAAAAAAGTAAGTATTGGGAAAGGCCAGTGGAGGCTCATCTATAGGGACAGTTGGGGTAAGGCCCTACCATTTTATTCCAATAAAAAAGTAATGCAAACTATATCATTCTTTTTTCTGCTGGGTAAAATGGGTAAATACCTTTTTTGTGTCATTTAACAAGTGCCTGTTTGATAAAATGTGTTACGTCTCTTCACTTATTAGTACGGCATTACTAATAAATACGGTATACGATTTTAATATCACTATATCAGGAGTATTAGCTGTGTTTATGCGATTAGCCGAGCTTTAGCCAACAACTCGACAATTACAGTTGAGATGAACTTAACTCCTTCACTTCCATGATCTAGTATACTCGATCTTCAAAAGAACCTGCTGGTTCCACGAATATAGAGTATACATTATGTCATTTAATTCTGGACCAATGGAAAGAATTCCATTAATTGTAAAAACAAAGTAGTTTGCAAATGCGCTCCAGAAAACGCCCATAATGTTTTAGCACCTCAGGCATGGGAGCCAAGGTGCCAAGACAGTTCGATCATCTTGGAGGACTGTTTTTTTTTCCTATGGGGGAAAAAAATGGAACCCAAGCTGTACATTATAGAGATGTAGTCGTGTTTTTGGCCATCAGATGATACTATATGATTGTTAAAGAGTGCATACAGTATGAAAATGTTCTTTAGAGCTTTCCAAGCACATTTTTTGGAAAACCACTTGGTAATGAATGGACTAACAGCACCTCCTCACTACTTATTGAATGGAGTCCATGATGTCCAGCAATGTTAAAGATATGGTGTATGGAACAAAGTTACGGGGGACATCACTAATCTAAAGCAGAGGATCACTGATGCCATTGCCACCATTGATGAGGGGATGCTACAGCCAACATGGCAAGAAATCCAGTAGCGTCTTGATGTGCTTTGTGCAACTAATGGTGCCCATATAGAGGTGTATTAAAGGAGGCAAAAAAAACTTAAATATATACATCTCGTTTTGTAATAATTTTCACTTATCTGTCTTTTCATTTGACTTTGGAATAAATGTTTGAAGTTGTAAAGAGACTTTATGGACACCCTGTACATTATTTTAAATATCAGCCGATCCAGTTGATAAAATTCAGTCTGAGAGGATTTCCAATAAAAGTCCTCTTTTAGTAAAATGAGCGGGCCATTACAAAAGCTTGAAAAACAGTGCGTAAATATGTGTGCACGGATCAGTGGCGGAACTACCAGGGTCGCAGCGGTCGCAACTGCGACCGGGCCCTGGCAATTACGCCACTTGAGGGGGCCCACTTGCTTGGGGAGAAGTTCGTATTCGACCAGCGCAGTAGCGCACTATTTTTGGCAGCAGCCGCGATCGCGTCCCGATAATAGCCTCGGCTGCTGCTCGTCATGATCTTCCTCCAATCCTGTCCCTTATCATGATCAAGTAAGTTCCTCCCCCGTCTGGCCGTCCCCCTCTCCATGCTCGCTCGCCTGCTCAGCCTCCGCCCGCACATGTGTCCATGTGTGTGTGGGCGCTGCCAAGGAGACAGCGAGCGGGCGCCGACCTGGAATTCATGCACGTGGCCGGAACACGTCGCTTCCTCTCCCGCCCGAGCTGCGTCTCCAGACTCCTCCAGAGCGGCTCCAGTAGCGTCCTACAGGCTCCGAGTCCTGAGTCCCGCTCCTCACAGACAGACAGACAGTCTGGCACCCACCTGACCTGTGAGACGTCGTGTGAGTGACCCACACCTGGCCGCCACCACCACATCGCAGCAGACTCCAGTCCAGTCCCTCCCGACCCGTGACGTGCTCCGGCTGGGTCCCCCCGTCAGCCCCGTGACAGTCTACTGACTCTCGAGTCGACTCTCCACAGTGCACTGCCACTGCACAACATCATTCAGCTGGGCCCTGGCGCCACCACCGCACCGCCGCTGCAGCAGACTCTGAGTGACAGTGACAGTCAGACTGCTGTCTCTCCTGAGGCCTGGGCCACACATCAGCAGCACGCCGTCGCCACCTGACCTGACTCTCAGGTAATTAATTTTATGTTCATTCAAAATCAAATTGGGGTGGGGGGGTCTCAATACTAATATTGGCAGACAGCCTGCCAGGTCTGCGTTATCATGGGGGCTGATGGGGGGGGCCCCTTCCAATATGGCAAAATATGGATGTTTTTTGGGGGGGGCCCGTCATGGATTCTTGCACCGGGGCCCTCAGGTTTCTAGTTACGCCACTGGCACGGATGCTTTTTTCCATGTCTCACTGCTAACTGTAAACCCTGGACTTGTGGGTTTCAGAATGACATGCACGTTTGACTCTGAAAATACCGAAGACGCACGTCTTGCAGTAAACTCGCGTTTACCGTAAATACAAATCTCACTGTCAATTCCGGACATGCGTGTTCAGTAATGTACTTCAAGCAAATGTGAGTCTTGCTGAGGACCCTCGACCTTGGTTTTCACTGCATAAATTGAAAGATTACATTACGGATTCACAGGTTGTACAATAACGGTGAAATATGAAAGTCGTGATTGCAGTTTGTAAAGAAAAAAAACGGTGTGAACACGAAAGCCACGACTTGCTGTTTGAGGGAAAAATATGGCATCCAAAAAATGCTGTCTAGATCAACATCCAGTCTAATTTTATGTTACTTTTTATTATAACGCTTGTTGGAATCATAAGATTTTTGTCATCTTGTCTCACATATGACACTATAGAAGCAACACTTTCATAATAATAAAAATTTAAATTTTCGTTAGAAAAGCCTCCAAATTTGAAACACATGATTTTGATATTCTTTCAGCTTAACCCTTTCGCTGCTGAGGCTTTTCCCGCCCCTGTGCTGAGGTCATTTTTACCGGTTTTGCGCATCATGTTTAAACGTGTTTTGAAGGCTTATTTTAGTATATGACACCGACATATTATATATCATTCTTTCCGTCAGACTCGGTAGATTCATAATATGTCATTATTATATGTATACGTTATGTCATGTCTGTATATTATAACAAAAAATGCAATAAAATATGTATTTTAAATAATTTACAATGTGTAAAGTGTTTTTTTTCACATTTTAACATGCAAGCAATTGCGGTTATATTTTGTATGGGGTGCGCTTGTTAAAAAAATTAGAGATGGGGTCTCGTTACATTTTTTTTTGGGAAAATTACACTATTTTTAACAAACGCACCGCATACAAAAATCGTTAGTGCAGCATCATTGTTCACATTATAATTGAAATGGGAACAATATTGCTGCATTAACAAAACAAAAAAAAGGAAAAAAAAGTGTTTATTTTTTTTTTATAATTTTATTTTAAATTTTTTTTTATTTTTATTTTTAATTTTTTTTTTTTTACAACATTTTTCACAGTAGTGTTTGCTATCGTTGGAACGGCCATGCTCTGGCCGATCCAACCATACCAAACATTAACCCCTAACTGCCACAGATCGGGAGATAGGGAGTTCATTGGAACTCCCTATCTCCACAGTTGGTGGCAGTTAGGGGTTAAGTCCAGGACTGGCGTCATCGTGCTATGCACGATGACGCCAGTCCTCAGGGGGAGTTCCCGGAGGCTTGGCCGACATCCAAGATGTCGGCCAGCTCCGGGAAAGGATCGCGAACCGGCGCTTTTCAGCGCCGATTCGCGATCCAGCTCCCCAGGGGTTAATGC
Organism: Leptobrachium leishanense; assembly: GCA_009667805.1. NCBI lineage: Eukaryota > Metazoa > Chordata > Amphibia > Anura > Megophryidae > Leptobrachium > Leptobrachium leishanense. Next base: position 87,667,609 of record CM019074.1, on the reverse strand, counting down.
CAGGCACCATTTGGAAGGGCAGGCTGCCAGGAATTTACATATAAGATGCTATGGATAACAAAAAGGACTGTTACAGAAAAAACGCTTTAAAAAAAATAAAGAAGTCTTGCCAAAAAAATCCCTACAAGATCCTAGTAAGAGACTTTTTGCTGCAGATTAAAATAATAAATGGTTTATTAGATAGAGTAAAAACGAGAATATTTTTAACATTGAAGCCTGTGGGATTCGCCTGAATAAACCTGCCGAATGAAACCACCTAACAGCAGGGCACTTCGGCCACTTTTCTCTGCTGTTCAGTGTTCTCTGAATAGATTAACCATTGTTTCTCTATGGGGGATTTCACTGCCTTCAAACAGGCACCGTACCAACTGGCAGTTTGCCCAAATTTTTAAGACTTTTTAGCAGACATTTTTATTATTTTTTTAAAGGATATTTCCTAGCATTTAGGCACATTATTAACCCCCCTGACGGTTTTCCCGAGTATGTCTCGGGGTTAAATTTCACCGCTGAGAGCGGTAACCCAGAGACACACTCGGGCTGGATATATCACCCCTCCCTGCGCTCCCTCGCTCATCCTCACAGTCTCCTCCGGCGATCGCGACCTCACACTTCCTGTTTTCCTTCTTGCGAGGAGGGAACCAGGAAGTATGAGGGTTGCGATCGCCGGAGGAGACTGCGGGGAATATCGAGGGAGCGCAGAGACAGGTGATGTATCCAGCGGCATCCCGAGTGTTGCTCGGGGTTACCGCTTCCAACATAGGAATTTAACCCCGAGCCACACTCGGGATGCAGCTGGGGGCGGGCAAAAAATAAATAAAATATAGAGCGCTTTTAGACTAGAAATTTTAAAATAAATAGACCGCCAGGGAGGTTAACAGATTTTATCGATTTAAATTGCACGTAATTTCAGTGCTTTGTCAATAGGCTCTGTTTTAAGTTGTGTTTTGGTTGCATTTTGTAAAACTTCGAAAGGACACATTGTATGTAATTTTTTGAGATATATATCCAATATATTTTCCCTAAAACCCAGGCTATATATGTAAATATATATGTAAATCCTTAGATTTATATACGCACACACGCACACCATTTGGGATAAACAGATCTCAAAAATTACATACAATATAGAATTTTCCTTTTTTCACAACATTGGGGGAAAAACTCAGCAAATATTGCAATATTTTATTCTTTTTAGCATTAGCACCTTGACCCAACATTACAGAATATGTTCAAATTCCACTCAAAAAGTAATAATGCAAGATGCAACCGTTACCATGGCAATTTGTAATAAGCTAGCATAGAGAAAAAGCCCAGATCTCTCTAGACACCCAGTCTATATCATCCTTTATTGGGGGTCATAAAATATTTTCTGAATTTAGACAAGATATGGTCTGCCACTACTCTGAAACCGTAAGAAGGTCTGTCCACACGCTGAGACCTTGGGAAGAAGAAATAAAAATACTTGCAATGTATACACCATTTAAGTGTCAAGAATGATAAAATTCATCCAGTTTTTATATTTCTTAATGTTTTTCCACTTAACAAAAACTACAGCAAATTCATTATAATGTGACTAAGGGCACTTTCCACCACCATATCTTTCCTGTTAGTGAGACCTTTCGCCCGATTCAAGCATCCCATCGGTTAAACCCCGGAGTCAAGACTAGTAGGAACGCATCGGAACGAAGTTCCACCACTATTTTTGCTGGAGGAACCAAGTTACCATTATAAATCTTGTATTCAGGTGTTCGATCGTGCGTTTCCTTGTTAAGTCACAGTAAATACATGCTTTTTAATATATTTTCCCTAAAACCCAGGCTATATATGTAAATATATGCTTAGGAAAATACATATATATATATAGTAGAGCGAGAGGGGTGTGAGTGCAAGGAGAAAAAAGGTTGACAAAAACATGACCAGCCCTCACCCCTCTGTGTTGCCTCTATCCCCAACACAAAGAACAAGAAACACTTGGTCAAAAAATGGATTGTGGCGTTCTTGGTGTTCCCAGTGGAGGTTGTTTAATCCCTTAAGGAATAGAGTCTTTAAAATCAATGCATTTATGACGTAACAGTTATGTCATTGGCCCTTAAGGGGTTAACTCCTATTCAATACAGGAAGTAATTGGATACACTTTACACAATGCCTCAGGAGACAAAAATAGGAAAATATATCATAGTGCAGTTGTTATGAAATAAATCACAGAAGGTGGGTAATGACACACACACACTATAGAGCCCTACAGCGGCTCTGATTTCATGTGCACCTGGAAGATTACATGGCCCCCCAACAGCCCAATTCGATCTTCAAACACTTTTAATAAACCTTAACAGTAGAAAAAGGCATCCATAGTGTAAAACCATAAATGGAGTATATACGTATATATTATGAGCAAATTGGCACACTCACGTGTTCTTGAGACCAAAGTGGCTCTCCTTGGAATGCCCGGGGGTTCTTTTGCTGGCGGCACAGCGCCTGAAAAAGCCATTAATGGATCTCTCTCTCTTATACCCAGATGATATATAAAAAAATAAAACCTATTCAAGATTCAAGAGGACAGAAACACGTAAAAATGAACAATAAAATACATTAAAAAAAGAAATCTTGCCGAACGCGTTTCACCAGGGTGTCTTTTCACTTGGCTTCCTCATCGACTCTCCATTTATGGTTTTACACTATGGATGCCTTTCTCTACCAGTCAGGGTGAGGAGATCTGCACAGGTATCTTGAGAAAACCTTAAAAACCACATGCAAATTTCACTCACACTGTCCCCTTCTTTCCAACCTAGTTATTAGTAATTTTTTTTAGTAAGTATGTATTTTTGCTACACATAATAAAATGCTATATTCCAGATCAGACAGGGGTACATATGAATTCTAACATTCACGTCTCCCGACATCTCGATGACGCTCATTTTGCGCATTTATTTAATATTATTGTCGCACTTTCACCATTTACTTTTCTTACCAAGCCACTGCCAATCCATCGTTTCAGGAATTATGCTTAGAAACATCATTGTATCAAAAAATAAAAGCAAAAGAAAATGCAATTTAGCCACAGGATTGCGGGTTGAATTATAGAGTCAGGGAGAAATTGATGGCTTCGGCTCGTATCAGTGACAGAGGAAATGAATAATGTTTGCTGATTTTCTGGTAAATGTATTTGGCCTGAACGTAATGTAGGAGTGATTATAAATGACAAGAGATGAAAGTCCCAACAGAAATATTTGAGTATAATAAACTCGCACGGTATGTAACGAAGATCCTGCAGCAACATAGAAAAGAGAAAAATGCAAATCATACGACACCCAAGAACAAATGTAAAAGCAACTCAAAGGCTAATAAACAAGCCTGATTGATGAAACGTATTTAAATTTATGACTCTGAAAGAAAATAATAAACTGAAAGAGGACATGGTTGAGTGGAACGTTGACTTGGATGTTGACTTGGGATCAAGGCCAAATCCTGTTACCTCCCATTCTCTGGGTGCCCAGGAGCTGACCGAACTGGTCCCCTTTCCTTGCGTTGACTTCCTACTGCAGTCATATAGCACCAAATACCCACAAAGATAAGATGTGATAGCAGGAACAGAATGACCAGCCAAGGTGTTTGGACAATGATCGAGAGCCAAGACAGGTTGGGAACCTCTGGTGCCTGCCTCAATATAAAATTTGTAGCATATTGTAATAGGAGATGAAATAGCAATTCCCACACTATGTTGTTTCCTGTGGGAACAACGTCCCAAAAAATACAGTGGTACACTACCCAACATGGATCAATAGGAACAAAATACAGAAATAGATGGGTCAACCTCCCTCTGCATCTGTACAAAGGAAGGAATGGGCAGTCTATCATTTTCTCTCAGGGCAGTAGTGTATTTAGGTTTTGTGCTGCCCTAGGCCTGACTAAACTCGTGCACCCCCTAATTTAAATTTGAGGCATTCCTTCCTGTCAAGGGCACACCTCTTCCTGGTTAATCCCCACCCTTCCTCTTTAAGCTCCGCCTTTTCCTCCCTTTATATTAAAAGTGGATACCAAGTGCCTACTTGTATATTTTGTATACCATTTCAAATGTATCTAGAGATAAATAAAATTATGAAATGTTTAAATTCAACCATTTTTACAAAGAACAGCCACGCATGTCAAGTATACTGGATCACAGCCGCTCTAATTGGTTGAACAATAAAATCCACAGAAACGTGCACTGCATATGAGCATATCGCAGAGCTGCACAGCAATAAAACCCACAGAAATGTGCACTGTGTATGAGCATATCACAGAACTGCACAGCAATAAAACTCACAGTAATATGCAGTGTGTATGAGTGTATCCCAGAGCTCCAGGGCAATAAAACTAACAGTAATATGCAGTGTGTATCACAGAATCCACAGCAATTAACCTCCCAGCAATGCAATGTGCGGTGTGTATGAGTGTATCAGAACCCACTGCAATAAAATGCCCAGCAAACCGAGTGAATGAGCACACAGCAATTATTTATTCTATATTTACCAGCCTCCGTCCGCGGTAGGGCTGTGTGCAGAGTCAGCAGGGACTGTGTACAGACTCAGCAGGAGGTCCCTCCAGGCCACGTTAGGATTGCGGCTGTGCCTGTGCATGGAGCCATCTTGTCAGCAGTGGGGTGCCACTGCCAGAGGGTGCACCGTGGCTTTGATTCCCTTCCCGGTGGGTGTTCAGTCCAGAATAGAGAGTCCGTGTTAACAAAAGAGCGGGGAGCTGCGTGCGTGCGTATCACATGGTTCAGCCAGTCAGGTGGTACTGCGACTCAGTACCACCTGACTGGCCGGACTGCGTGACCTGCATGCACGCAGCCTCACCAGGAGCCAGGCAGCTCAATGACAAATTTCTATCACTGCAGTGCTGGTTAAGGAAAGGTCCACTTTAAACAGCAGTAAGCCGACAAGGCTTCATATTCTGCTGATACCCCCCTTTACCTGCCGTTTACTGTCATCTTCTCTCTCTGCACACAGATCACATCCCCCTCCCCTCTCCTATAGCTGCTGCGGGGCAGGAGAGGAGCTATGGAGGGAGTATTGTTTTTTTTATTCTATTCGATTTTATTCCTTATGCAAACACCCTGCTCCGCTGCTCGTTGTTTGAGAACACAGCTCAAAGATGACACACAGTGACAGTGGCACCTCCTAGTACCCCCTAATGACACCCCAATAATCACTGGTACCTGGGGCGGCCCATCCCCCGCCATTCCCCTAAGTACACCACTGCTCTGTGATATGCTCACACACAAGTTTGGCGAACTGCCAGCAAGTACGGTGTGGTTTGAAGGCATTGCAAATCCCCATAGAGAAGTAATGGTTAATCTATTCAGAGAACACCAAACAGCAGAGAAATGTCAGTGAAATGCCCTGATGTTCGGTGGTTTCAATCAGCAGGTTTATTCAGGCGAACCCCATAGGTTTCAATGTTAAAAATATTCCTGTTTTTATGCAATATCTAATAAACCATTTATTATTTTAATCTGCAGTAAAAAGTCTTTATTGATTTTTTTTTTTTTTTTTTTTTTTTTAGTACCTTTTAGTCATTTTTCAGATATTTTTTGGGCAAAATTCCCCCCCCCCTATTTTTTAATAGCGGTTTTTCTTTTTTCTGTAACAGAACTTTTTATTATCAATCATAAGATCTTATCTTATATGTAAATTACAGACATTTTCGTTTAGTAGTTCTTTTGAAAACAGCAGGCCACGGGTTTGCGGTGGCAGCATTCAGCGGCCGACACCCTGCAATTTGGGGACACTGCAGTGAATGGTGAATTCACTGCAGGGTGGGGGAAATTTTATTCCCCGAAGTGCAGGGAACCACAGAACACCAAAATGTTGGCGTCATTTCGGTGCTCTGTGAGTAACCCATTTAGTGGTGAGGTTTTTTTGCTGCCCCCTGGAAAGTGAAAGCCTAGGCCTTGCCTACCCAGGACATACTTGAAAATTAGTGAAATCTCAATGTATCCTTCCTGGTAAAATACTTTGCAAAAGTAAAAAAAAATAAAAAATAATAATTTATTTTTATAATTTTTTTGGGGTGGGGCCACCCGGTGCGGGCCGCCGCCCCCTGGAAAGTGCCCCTGTTCTGGCACATATGGGAACCTCTCATATGTGGGGACCGGCGCACTTCCGGTGAGGTTTCAGTCGCTCACAGTAAGGAACCAGCAGCAATGCGCATGCGCATGCGCGCGCGTACCGCCGATTCGTCGGAGACGCGCTCGCTCCGATTAGCAGCCATCTTGGAAAACCAGGCGACCGGCGCACCGCTTTGACGTCATCAAAACCCGACGCCACACTGTATCCTATTGCGCATGCGCGCGGACCTTTGAGCCGTCAGAGACTCTCTATATTGTGTGAATGCGTCCTCTATCTGCCCATATATACCCTGTAACTGCCCTAAATACTATATAACTGCCCTCTATACCCTGTAACTGCCCTAAATACTGTATAACTACCCCCTGTAACAGCCCTAAATACTGTATAACTGCCCTCTATACCCTGTAACTGCCCTAAATACTGTATAACTACCCCCTATACTCTGTAACTGCCTCTATATACTGTATACCTACCCTCTATACCCTGTAACTGCCCCCATATATACTGTATAACTACCCCCTATACCCTGTAACTGCCTCTATATACTGTATAACTACCCTCTATACCCTGTAACTGCCCCTATATATACTGTATAACTACAGTCTATACCCTGTAACTGCCCTATATACTGTATAACTGCCCTCTGTATACTGTATAACTGCCCTCTATATACTGTATAACTGCCCCCATGTACTGTATAACGATGGTAGTTATACAGTGTATAGGGGCAGTTATACAGTATATAGAAGCAGTTACAGGGTATAGAGGGCAGTTATACAGTATATATAGGGGCAGTTACAGGGTATAGGGGGTAGTTATACAGTATTTAGGGCAGTTACAGGGTATAGTGGGCAGGTATACAGTATATAGAGTCAGTTACAGGGTAAAGGGGGTAGTTATACAGTATATAGAGGCAGTTACAGGGTATAGGGGGTAGTTATACAGTATATAGAGGCAGTTACAGGGTATAGGGGTAGTTATACAGTATATAGAGGCAGTTACAGGGTATAGGGGGTAGTTATACAGTATATAGAGGCAGTTATAGGGTATAGAGGGTAGTTATACGGTATATAGAGGCAGTTACAGGGTATAGGGGTAGTTATACAGTATTTAGGGCAGTTACAGGGTATAAAGGGCAGGTATACAGTATATAGAGGCAGTTACAGGGTATAGGGGTAGTTATACAGTATTTAGGGCAGTTACAGGGTATAGGGGTAGTTATACAGTATTTAGGGCAGTTACAGGGTATATATGGGCAGATAGAGGAAGCATTCACACAATAGAGAGGGTCTCTGACGGCTCAAAGGTCCGTGTGCATGCACAATAGGATACAGTGTGGCGTCGGGTTTTGATGACGTCAAAGCGGTGCGCCGGTCGCCTGGTTTTCCAAGATGGCTGCTAATCGGAGCGAGCGCGTCTCCGACGAATCGGCGGTACGCGCATTGCTGCTGGTTCCTTACTGTGAGCAGCTGAAACGTCACCGGAAGTGCGCCGGTCCCCACATATGAGAGGTTCCCATATGTGCCAGAACACCGCCCTAGGCCTAGGCCCATGCACAGTTGGGATTGGTGGAGGAATGGGCCATACACTTTCAGGGAAGGGGAGGAGCTGCAAGCACAGTGGAAAGGGAGGAAATGGGTCACACACATGGCAGAATTGAGACAATCTGTTTGATAATGGGTCACACACATTGAGAGAATGTGAAGAACACTAAGAAAATGGGGATTGGACTAAACACATTCATGGTTGGATGGACATTCTATGCACATTGGTGGAAGGGGACAACGACTTTTGCCCACTGGACAGGCCATCTCTCCTGTTATTTAGATAAAGTATTTTTTTTTCAATGACCTTCAGTATATACAAATTTAAAAAATGATATATTTTCATTCAAACATTACACCTCGCCCATAGAATGGCACCATGTTGGGGGGCCCTTTGAGCAGAGGGACTGTAGGACGGCTTTCTGCTCAGTGTGCTGCTTTACTTGTCATTCAGTTGACTGACAGCGAACACTGCACATTGACTGAGAGGGGAAGAGGAGCACCCTGCATCCTGTAAGGCAGCGCTCTTCTCGCAATAGTCCATCACAACGCAGATCATGCAGGATGGGGGACCTGGTTGGTGGGTTAGGAACCAAATTTCTCAATTTCTTCAGATCTATAGGTCAGAGAAAAGCTCATCTCTATACAGTAAAAGAGATGCCCTGTCAAATAGGCGAAACCTGTGTTGTCCATGACACTGGCACTTTAAACGTCAGAAAAACCTGGAGAGAAAAAAAATCTTCCTGATGGAACAAAACATGGTATAGCAAGCAGCAATGAATCCGACCTGCAATTTCAAGACACACGGTACATGTTTTACAAATGAGAGTAAATGCTGCTTGGGATTCTGGCATGCTGAGCATGCGTGCCCTGCAGTATCCTTTCTTTATTATATATAGGTGAAAAAGATAAAGAAATGAAAATATAGTGGAACAATAGCAAATACTAGCTGGATTAGATTTACTTCTTGCCTGAAAAGTCCAAGTTTCAGTTCACGTATTTGAGAAAGGAGTTCAAAATGAGACGAAATAAATCCGTTTTTTAAAAAAAAGTTTCCAATGCTCATAAAAAATAAATTAAAAATAAAAAATGAAAAAGGGAAAACAAATAAAAAAATACTTTTCTGAATTCACAAGGACAATCGGGTTTCTCAAAGGAGCAACAAGCAGTTTTTAACTTTAAATACTATGAGCCCTATTTCAATGCTCAGCGTTCAAGATGCACTTCATAACGGCAGACATTAGCATTTTTTCATATCCTATTCCAGCCATGCTGTTAAAGGAGACGTTACGACCTTAGCGTCTCACAGCTTGAGTTCCCTTACTGTACTCTGTGTCTCCTATACTTAACATGTGATTCAAAAGTGGTTACAAAATGCAAGAATAAAGACCTATTCCAAGATCATGAATAAACTTAACGTCTAGTTGCACCCCAACAGGGTCATAACTGCCAATGCCGCTTCCTTCCTGGAACCCAGTGTTCTCCTCATGACACGTCGTGTCTTTCCCACAGTCCTTAGCCACAGCTTGAAGACGGCTACATGTAGAGAGCCTTGCGAGCGTCCGAGAAATAAGCAATGGCTGTAGATCCGAAGCTTTGCGCTGGAACAGCAAATAGAATGTAGCTGCTACCCAAACCATGAGTCGTGACAGCAGGTAGGGTCAGAATAGAACTGGTTTAATCAGGGACAGACACATATTTATGTGGTCACACATGGGTCATTTACATACACAACACCCCCTAGAAACTGCTGGGGGACACGCCAGACCGAAACTTGGACAAACCGATATTGGACAAACATTTACTTCTTGGAAGGTGAAACATCATTAGATTAGGGACGGTTTAAATTATATAATACTTAACCTTTCTAACGAGGCAGGAAAATGTGATTTGGGATAATAGATTACAGTCAACAGATTTACAATTTTTTCAAATAGAAACACATAAACACATTCTCGAGACGGGGTACAACTGGGATGCTAATCCTTTTAACAGGTACACAAGGACCAGACAATAGCATTCTTGCATAATCTCAGACTATACCAACACTCTGCACACAAGAGGGCAATCAGCTAATATTGATTAGAAGTCTTGCACCCTACAAATATGCCTCCGTGCCCATGCACCCAAGTCCAAAATGACTTCTGTCACAACTTATATACCCCACACCACGAAAGGGACCATTGTGACCATGAGCGATGCTATTCACTTCACCAGGCAGTGCTTTTCATGTTGTGGCTGGTCAGTGTATGTTTAGAACGTAGAGATTTTATACATTTCTCCATTGTTTGGTATTCTTTTTGAATGCATTTTCCCTTTTTTTATTATTACTTTAAATGACATATTACGATCACTCTTCCATTCAAAACCATCACAAATTATGTGTGTGACCTCTTACAAGTCAATGGGATGAATTTGCCAATGACCTTGGTAACTTTCAGTCAAGCTCTGGAAAAGTTATTCAGCTCCCTCTATTGTTTCCTACCTGTTGTACAGAAATACATTTAGTTTATTCTCTATTGTGCGGTTTTGTATTTTCCTTTTTCATTCTGGTCCTTGAGACGTTTATAGAGCATTAACCTCGCACAACTGAAATCTCTTTGCAAAAGAAAAAAAAATACAAACGCTCGTAACCTCAAGATTATACAATTCTAATCACAGTGCACAGCGTATCATAAATAAATTAACCCTGTAAGTTAAAGAGGCTCCAGACGACCTTTATTTCTGTTTATAAAGAACCCTTTGATTAATTCTCTAGCGTTCAAGGTGCTGATCCACCTTAAAAAACACATTAAGAGAGTGTTCTAGCATGTTAGGCAGAGAAAACAAAGATCCTGCATTGATTTTTTTCCCTTCAATAGTTCCAAACAAATAAAAGCAAGCTTTTACCTCTAGCTAAGGCTGCAAAATCTTTTAACTTATCAGCTCCTGTTCCTGTGTTTGAATTAACCTGCCTCGTGGAAAACACAAACGACAAATCTGATACGATTGAAGAAATTTCTATGGGCGGAATTCAGTCATTCATCTGTGACAGCGGCATTCGATTGATTTACAAATGCGGTAGCAGTTTCAAAGATTTGTATCTACTTATTTTTTAGGTGGAGGGGGGAGATAAAGAATGAAAATATTGCTTGGGACTATTAGAGTCAATACTCCACCGAGCATTGGTTTTAGTGAGACCATTGTGTCGGGATGGGTCAAGCTCAGGATGGAAGACACCCATGTCCATTAAAGCAACATTATTTTCAAGACTTGCCAATTTTTTCCCCTTAAAACACTGGGCAGATGCTGCCTACAGTGTTAGCAGACAAGGCTTAAACTGGTAGGCAACTATGGGATTTCTGGTGGGTCCACGGCTCCTCCGTGTCCTGTCTTGTTCCTTGCATCGTTGGTTCAAACACAGGTCATCTGGCATCCTGTTTTGACGCAAGTATAGCATTATGCTTGACTCTGATCTACCCATGCCGGTGTCATTGACAATGGCACGTCTAGCCATGCTTTGTGTTTCTGACGAAACATGGAGCATTTTGAGGAGTCATTGCCTCTTTGTTTAACCAGTACCTTCTATCCTGTTCTTGGTTTGCTCCTTGTGTACTTGACTGACTTTTCTAGTTTCTATATCCCTGACCTTTTGGGTTGTCACTGGTTTTGCTCATCCTGCTGGGTTTGAGGACATTAACCAGCCACTTTAAGGAATAGTATACATCTTAACCAACTCTACCCTTTGGGTCTTCCATCCTGAGCATACCATTGTAGACATGTGTGAGTCAGTTCGGGCCTATTCAGAAAAGGTCTGAAATATCAGCAATTTGGATCGATCTGAATTCCGAATTGATGATGTCTGAACTGGATTGATTTCCGAATAAAAAAAATTGAAATCAATCCAAGATGTTCTAATTATATTCGGACCTGGCCGATTATAATCAGAAAAAATTGGATATAATCAGAATAGTAAAAAAACAAACAAAGAAGAGAGTAACCTTTTCGTAACCCTACACCTAGCTCTAGAACTAATCATATGACAGCCAGAAGCTGTAACCCTAACTAAACCCCATCCTGACCCCAACCCTAGCCCTAACCAAACCCTAGCTCTGACCCTAATCCTACAACGCACAGGAATAGTCCTAACCCTAGCCATAACCTAATCCTAAACCTAACCCTAGCCCAAGCACTTACCCTAGCCCTAACTCTAACTCTAAGCTAACGCTAGCCATAACCCTCGCCCTGACCCTAGCCCCTCTAACCAATTTTTTAAAGTATTATACATAAAGATTCCAAATATCGCAAATGTACATATATATTGGACATTCCGATATTCCGAATTGGTCTAAAATGCCAGAAGCTTCGGATATTCCAAATCAGCAGATTCCGATTATTTCCAAATTCAGAAACAATCTGCTGGATTGAACCAAGCCGAAATTGTCAGCGCCGCACATGACCATACCAGTGAAACAGAGGGTTAAGTTAAATACATAGTTGCATTGTGAGATACATTTTTCCAACTCCGAGCTCTTCTAAAAAGGAGCAGATTCAAGAGTTCTAATGAATATCACCACCAATTCCATTGTGCAGAGGCCCCTCTCGTTGGTTAAGAATGTTAATGAATCTATCCCCATAACTAGCTAATTTATTTCATAATATGTTGTCTCTGCCCCGACCAACACAAAAGAAACCTAGAAACTATTTAATGGATTTCCAAAGGGAACAAAAAATCTGAAAAATTATTAAAACTTTAATGGATATTTAATCATATCTAAATTTAGCGATTTTAATTTACAGATAGATGGTGTGTGGGTGGTAAATTAATTTTTATCTCTAAATGTTGCTTCTAACATGAGACAACTAATTATTTAACCATCTCATACTTGATACAAATTCAATAAGACATGATAACGGGTCATGGGAATTCAAAGTCTTAGTATAACGCTCATCAACTTTAATAAAAAAAACAAAAACGTTTTTGGCACCTATACTATTTTTAGCAAATAGAAAGTATTCCATATCTTGAAAAATTACATTCTACTTCTCCACTCTGAAATGTGATAAAACCTAAAACAAAAAAAAAACAAGCTATTGAGTAGGGATGTGCATGGCTGAAAAATTCATTTTGTTTCGTTAGGGTCTTAAATAATTTCGTTTTTGGAATTTCGGAACTAATTTCGTTTTGTATTTAGTTTTGGATCGATTTGAAATTTCAAATAGATTCGAATTTCATATCAATTCTATAGTTGATATCAATTTGAATTTTGGATCACTAAATAAAACCCCAATTAATCAAATGTTGCTGTTAAAAGAAAAGCTAGGGTTAAATTTTAAGCTGGGTCACAGATTTAGTATTTGAGTCAAATTAAACAGTGAAACAAAATTAGTTTCATAAAGTCCTTTGCTGACTATTACTTGTATTTTAAGTTAAGATCAATTCAATAGTCGATATCAATTTGATAGTTTATTTCAAATTCAATAGATGATATCAATTCGATAGTTAATTTCAAATTCAATGGTTGATATCAATTATTAATTTTTTTTATGATGATGATGACAGTGTAAAACAAAATAAATTTATTATATACCATTTCGTTTCGAATTCGTATGGTATCGATTTGTTATTCGGAAGTACTTCCGAACTGTGAATTATCAAATTTCGGTCCAAATTTTTCCAAAACGTATGGACATCTCTACTATAGTCATCAACATCTGGAGGGCCAAGGTTGCCATCCCCTGATCTAAACAAAAGCTTCACATTGAAAGGGAACTGCATTCCTGCTGCAAATAGTAGGGGAACTGCATTCCCATTCCTGCTGCTCCAACCCTGACCATAGTAGGATCTTTGATTGAAACTGTGCATAAGTTTATTTTGCAGAAGCAGTGAATTACATTGACATATTGAAAGTAGGAAATTTAGACCATAGGGGTTATTCACTAACTTCCAAATTTGTCACTTAATTGAACCGAACAGTGAATTTCACAGAATTCGCCTATTCTCAAAGCTGTCATTTTGCCAAATGCAGGCGAACTGAGAGCGAAATAAGGTGCAATTTGCCAAAATTCGACAGCACCTAAATTGTCCCATTGGAAACTATTAGTCTATTCACAGAATGCAGAATTGTAGCAAAATTTTGGTGAAATAACCTGATTTAATTTGGGGATTTGACAGTTTGAAACAGGTAAATCCAGTAGTTTTTTTTTAATCCTTTATTTATAAAGGATTTAGATTGGCCTCCAGGGCCAACACAAGTACTCTCCGCGAAACACAATAAAAATAAAAAAATATTTCAGAAAAGTCTGCGAAAGGCCGTGTATAGAAAATAAAACACACATTCCGAAAAGTCTCAAAAAGAAGCAAAAAATAAAAAGTCTCAGCTGGTAGGAGAGCAAATATAAGGGGAAAGAAAGAACAAAAAAAAGGAAAGTAAAAAAAGCACAACATAGCATGGGGGGGGGTCTCATGAAAAAAGAGTTGGGCCTGGAACCAAAACGGGAGCAGGACGATCTAGTTCAGCCAGTGTCCAGCCAAAAGGCAGGGTGAGCAGCTCCGCCGGGCACTAGCATATCTCCACCACACGGACCCGGGGCAACTCCTGAAGGCAGAGGGTCCACCATCAACACGGCGTATGGACCCTCAACAGCACACCCCTTAGTCTTCAGCCTCCAAGCCATTGTCACATCTTAAAAGGTAAGGCCGTCTTAGGTTCACATGGACATTGTAACGGGGGGAGTAGCGCCCATTAGATAGTCGCGGAGTTGAGATCCTTAAGGGCAACAATACTTTCTTGATTGACACAGAAATAGCAAAAAATACAGTTTGTAACTCAAGAGCCAGGGGACTCAAAGGACTAGCTGAATTGACTCTTGGCTCCGAGGGTTTCGAGACCGACAGAAAGCCTAGGACACGCTCAGAAACACAATACGTGGGACGACAGTCCGTGAAGTATTCAAGGTGCAGGGCAGTAAGAGATGCAGAAACCAATCGTTCTGGTAAATACTTGAGATTAGTAGATACCTGGTGACTCTTGGAAGGTACTGGCTTCCATACAGGATTGTTATCGCTAATATGTACAGAGATGCGATTACAAATCACATTAAACAGAAATAAACAACCGTTTGTTATCATGGTCTTTGCAAAAATATTAACATGAGTAGTAGCCTGGGTAAAGGGACCCTGAAGGGTTACAAACGATACCCCTAAACGTGATGGGACAGAACCCAAACAGCGAGCGATCAACCCAGCAACCAGCATGGGATTAAATCACTAAAACACGCAAACAGCGTAATACACACGATAGAGAAAGAGTGGTCAAAGCCAAGCCGGGTCAAATAACAGGAGCAGGAATCTCATACAAAGCAGGGTCATCAACAGTAAATTCAATCAGATACAGGAAGTAGCGGTGCGTGAAACAAACTCCACAACAGGGCGACGAGGCAACTCCTCAAGCCCTGGTTTAAAGCCGGCGGCTCCTGGAGACCACACCTGACCCCGCCCCCTCAGATGCTGATCTGCAAGCAGAAAGTGCTGGCACCCGGCTTTCTTGCCCAGACCCCCCAGGGAGTACAGCGGGGGCTGATGATGTAACAGACATGAAGCCTCCCCTCCCTTGCATTTATGCAGCATGGCCGTCAGTTATCGCCACATACCCTTCGTGAGTGGGCTTGAATTGGCCCCTCCCAACAATGCCAGACAAAAGTCCAGGCCCATTAACATGGCCGTCTTACCTTTGGTGGGGGGGTCCGAACACCATGCCTCACCACCATCATCCACATCTGCGCTGTCCTCTGAAATGGCTGGGAGATGGGGGGCCCTCCATCCCCACAGCATGCGGCATCCAACTACCCGGCTGGGGTCTCCACAAGGAGGCAAAGGGGCAGCAAGGTGATGACTGGCAGGGGCCGAGAAGGAAGTCTCAAAATGTCTGCCGGCAGAGTCTTTCAGCCGAGTACCATGGCCAAAACCAGTATATCTGCTCCGGAGTACTCCCGCCCCAATGACCAGCCACTCAGGGACCGCAAGGCAAGAGAATAAGCGGAAACAGTCCCCATAAAAGTCTTAAAGGTGAAAATTACAGCAGAGCTTCGTTAACACACGTCCTCTTCCCTTCACAGCCGGCCACGCCTCCAATCCAGTAGGTTTAAATGTAATAATTTAATATTTTTTCAAAACATTTTTTAAAGACATTTTATTTAATTGGAACAGACTATTATGCTTTAAAGGACCTTTTTTTATTATTTGGACACATTTTTACTACATTTCTTTTGATTTAACCTCCTATTAGACTTTTATTTTACAGTACGGTGGAATTTTGCCAATGCCAAGTTCGGCGCAATTCGATGGCTACCTGTGCAATTCAACGTTTTTTTCCGATGTCCGATAACTGCTTCGGCGACTCCAATTTTGGCAAAGCACTGTGACCATTCAACAAATAGTGAATTTACAGATTTTTGGGTGAACTGGGTTGAAATGCAAAGCACCGAAATTGCGTTCAATTTCGTTGCTTTCTGAATAGACCTCAATGATTTCAGAAAGCTCGATATAGGATATATAATGTGTAACCACAAACCGAGCCTCCGTCTCAGGGTAGAAAATTGAGTAACAGCAAGATTTTGTTTATGATAAATTAAGCTTTTTTTAAAGAAAAACCCATTGTAGACAGACTTTAGAGTGGTGCATTTGGAAGCATTTATAATTCCACACAGCACGAAACAAGCACTTGAAATTTATCTAGTTATTTCCATATTTTGCAAATGTTAAGATGTTGGCGGAAACAGTTTCAAGTTGCACATAATTGTTCCAAGATCAAAGTAACTATAAACAATGTGAAGTAGGGAATAAAAAATAAAATTGCTTTCAACGGTGCTTGAAAACATACACATAGAATGAAGCTGTCCGCGTGTAGAATCCGCAATGACAATACTGTATGTACGTAGAAGATCTTAGCAAATTCACTTTCATGATTGGAAAAATTGTGTCTTGTAGCACTAATTCAGTTTTACTCATTATGTCAACTGGTTCCTCAAACAAAGCATTTCATCTGGCATGGTGTAAGTTGTGATATCTAAAAAGGGACATTCTAGTGGTTTCTCAACTCTCAAGAACTCTCAATTCTTCATGTAAAAACAAACATTTTCCACATTATTAGTAGTCATTTATTTCCGATCATAGGAGTTATTCTTATTTGTATACACGCACATTCATACAATATATACATGTACACGCACATACAGTAGTCACATACTCACACACATGCATACAGTATATACATGCACACGCACATACAGAATATAGTCACATACATTACACACACACACCTTCATACAGTATCAGGGATTTGCCATCAGGGTAGAGTTAAGAGTTAAACTCAGCCATCGGCTCCGTGCTCTGCACACATTCTTTTTACATCCTATGCAATTTGTACAGGGGTAGGCTTCCCCGCTATACTAATCGCGTAAGCTGCTCAAAGAAGTTTACACCACGCGTCTGTTCAAATCGGAACACATGTATGCTGCCTACTTCCTGAACATTGCTCGTCAGAGCCTCAGAGAGGCCCTGAAGGAGCAATGGACTAGCTTGGACCAATGGGAAAGCACCATTGTCCCAAGTCATTAAAAAAACCACCTGCATTGGAATCTGGCCTCTGACAGGAAGGGGCCCAGTCAGCTCCCTCTGATCCCTCTAGTGGCAGATACAGAGTATCCTAGACAGATCCCTCTAGTGGCGTATACAGTGTATGACAGGCCCAGGCAGCTCCCTCTCGTGGCGGATACAGCGTATGACAGGCATAAGCACAGAAAAACTGTTGTTCTATCATATTTTATTATTTATTTTTAATAGTAAAGTATATGATATGATGAAAATAATGGTATCTTTAGAATGTCCATTTAATAGCGAGAAAAACGGTAGATAACATGTGGGTACTAAATGAGTAAAAGATCATTTACAGCTAAAACACAAACCGCAGAAGGTTAGTTAATATCTCGCTCTGATACTGGACAGTGCCTCACAGCATGTCCCTGTACAGTATATACATGCACAAATAATTATACAAACATTCAAATAGTACATGGTTACATTGCTCACAAACACACTGGCATGATATACTGTATAGAGCCAAAGCACGTAACGGAAGACACACACACACACGTCATTAAATTGCCACCATTACCAAAAGATGAAATGTAGTTATTTTGTTACCGATATCTTACATGTTCTTTGTGCATCCCTTTTTGTGATATTTTGTGCCGTTAACGCCCCGCCCCAGATATCCCCTATAAAAATAGTGGTAACGTACACCAGTATTAAACAAGGTGGAAAAAATATGTGAAAATTGGTAGTCACAGAGAACTCCGGGACTGAACCCTTAATAACTTCAGCAGCTCATCCACCGGGAAAAAAATAAATAATAATATCGGTTAGATCACAGATTCAGGTTTGTGACAAAAAAAAAAAAATGTAGATTATGAAACATAACTTTTATTGAACCTTGGTATGTAGCCAATTAAAAATCTGATCAAGATCATGATAAACACATAAATAACGAGTTGATTTATAATAAACCTACTACCCATGTAGCCAATAATGTCTTTAACCTCCCTGGCGGTGTTCCCGAGTGTGGCTCGAGGTTAAATGCATTGCTGAAAGTGGTAACCCTGAGCCACACGCTGGCTGTATGTATACCTGTCCTGCGCTCCCTCGCTGACCTCTGCGATCGCATTCTCCTTCGGCAATCGCGTTGTTTTGCTTCCTGGTTCCCTTCTTTTGAGAAGGGAACCAGGAATTGGGACATTGCGATTGTCCGGAAGCGACAGCAAGGGAGCGCAGGGCCAGGAAATGTTTACAGCCCGAGAGTGGCTCGGGGTTACCGCTTTCAGCAATGCATTTAACCCCAAGCCGCACTCAGGATACCACTAGGAGGCCAAAAAAATTGGTCCGATTCTGACATATAAAATATGTCAGAATCAGAACGCTAGGGAGGTTAAAGCGGAGTTGTGCATTAAATTAGTATTCCCTGGAAAGACCAGGACAATAAATACATGCACCAAATTTTGATAACCATATCTAGGTATAAATCGGGACATAAATGTTCCTTTGCACTCGTAACCTCATTGCCAGCACCCAACAATAAATACGCCAAATAGCCAAAAACCACAATATAAGATTCAAAGGAATAGGTAACTATTCTTAGAGTGGTTTTTAATTTCTGTTCTCAGTGCAGCCATCGCACGTTTCGCCTATAGAGGCTCATCAAGCTCCCCCAAACACTCACAATAGCTTTACAGCACTTGCTCCTCACGAGGAGGCACTGGGCATAGAATGGACTCTATGGGTCAGAAGTCCAGAAACAAACCCAAAGACCTGTGTGAAATGTATGTAAAGAACATCACCAGGGGTCACATCTAGTGTTGGAAGCCCACATATCTCACCATCTCTGCCATCTCTTATCTCATTCTCAAGTAGCCTAGACAACAAAAGATCCCCTGCAGCCCTGCCTAAACAATTTTCCCTCCACCCCATTGTACCTTTACAACTTTGGTATAACTTCTACAGTAGTAAAGGGATAATTACCCTAAGATTTTGATAAATATGGCATCACCTTGTAAAAATCCACTAAATGGAACCCGGAGTTAAAAAAAATAATAATTATCTTCATTTTTACATAAAATTACATCAAAACAAAGAAGAAAAAAAACCCCGCAGCATATGTTTTATAAAGTGTTTTATTATGCGTTTTATAAGATGGTTCATGTAAGACGTAGTGTCCATTTAATTAATGCTTCCTGAACGCAATATACAAAGTATAAGATGCACTAATTTACAACAAGCCGTCATTACAGCCAAGCCCAAGCAGGATTTGCTATTCCAGCCGAGCTGCAAATAAAACGAGTGAACTATTAAGTAGAACGGCCCCATGCATTAAGTTACCTTGGACAGAATAGGCCCCTTATTGAATTTTTTCTGTATTTTTTACAGCCCTCCCTTTGACACCATTACCGTGTGTTGACAAAGTTACAGTCATGAAATGTGGTGTGTCTAAACGCAACCATAATATTAAAGCTTAAAACGCCCCTACGGCTTTCAGTATAATGGAAAACGGGGGAGAATTTATTACTTTCTTCATAGATCATTAAAATTAGATGAGGAAGTTAAGCAATAACCTATAACCCATTATATATAATATATAAATACACAAGTCTCAGTGACGGAAGGGTTAGCAGCAGTTCTTTGATTTTTTAATAAATAGTCTCTGTTCTGCAATCACCCCCCCCCCCTCCTCGCTCGCAGTAATACCTCTCTCTGCAGTTCACATATGCGTGCCCATATGCCATGCATCATATATTTTCAATTACCATGCACCTCTATGCCACGATGCTGGGATCGGAGCCCCTCAGGATTACAGCAGGGGCACCAAAAATGTCAGGAAAGATCAGAACCAGAAGAACTTCTTATTAATGGCTGGCACAGACACTCCTGTTGCCGTAAGATATATGAGGGGGAAGCTCGGAAATCCAGATAAATAACAGATTGCAAGTGAATCGAGTTCCGAGTTGACAAATGCATCATATGTACCTGTGGGTCCAGCATATTTGTCTCCAGGGTCATAATTCTCTAAAAAAGAACTCTCTATACAGAAATGGTTATTTATGGGGTAGATTCATGGTAAAACAAGGATTTTTGAACATTTTAGGCAAAATCGTTGAATTCGAAAGATGTGACCTAAAATTGCCGTCTACACACCGTTCATAGGTTCCTTCTAAGGATTTATTTAATGCAACAGTGTTACAAAATGGTGATTCCTTTCTTGCTGCAGTCACCACCGTCTACAGGAATAAGAACCTCATTCCTGAGCAGGGGCGGACTGACAACTAATGGGGCCCCCGGGCAGTAGGAGATTATGGGGCCCCCTTGTACCGCACCCATTTAACCTCTTGCTGCCCGCACCAATATTTTGTCTCCTACCTGTACCTCACGATGCTGCCAAGACGCTCGCTGTCATTCTTACTTTGTGCAGTGCAGGCAGCAAATATTGTGGCGATTCTAGGAGCATTACCGGGCTTTTGGGTGCAGCATAAGGGAGCAATGACTGACTGCATCAAGGATGCAGAATTATGCACAGCAGCCTGTTTAAAGACAAATACATGTATTTACACACACAGTCATACGCTCCCATAAATAGCCATATATCCCCTGCACCCCGGGGGTATGTAGTAATAACACTCACAGTAATGTGCGGTGTGTATGAGCAAATCACAGAATTCACAGCAATAAAACTCACTGTGATGTACTGAGTTTATTCAACCCCCAGCATATAAATTGTCATCTTACTACCCCTGTATATCAATTGTATTTCATATTACCCCAATATATATCATTTCATATTACCCCAGTATATAATAATTTATTTCTTATTACCCCCCCAGTATATATCAATTTATTTCATATTACCCCCCCAGTTTATTTCATATTACCCCCAAGTATATATCAATTTATTTCATATATATTTTCCCCTGGTATATAATCAATTTATTTCATATATATTCCCCCCAGTATATATCAATTTATATCATATATATTCCCCCCAGTATATATCAATTTATTTCATATATATTCCCCCCAGTATATATCAATTTATTTCATATATATTCCCCCAGTACATATCAATTTTTCATATATATCCCCCCCAGTATATATCAATTTATTTCATATATATCCCCCCCCCCAGTAAATATCAATTTATTAAGGGGGGGAATATATATGAAATAATAAATTGATTTATACTGGGGGGGAAATATATATGAAATAATCAATTGATTTCATATCTATCCCCTCCAGTATAAATACATTTATTATTTCATATACTGTATATCCTCCCCGCCCAGTATATATCAATTATTTCATATATATATCCCCCCCTCCCCGATTGCTCACCGGAATTTACTATAGTAGTAAAATCTTTCCAGAATCCGGACACAGCCTACTTTCCTGGTGGTCTCTCCTGCCGCGTGCCCGGCGGCGCACATCACACGAGGAGGGGACTGCAAGCATCACATGAGGTGGCAACGGCGTGCATCACGTGAGGGGGTGACAGCGCGCATCACGTGAGTGGGCGGCGCCACTGTCTGCAACTCGCCTGTTCCAAAGTAGGATGCAGGCATGCCGCCACGCCTGTTTCTTATTGCACCGCCTCAACATGGCTGCCTTGTATCCTCTGGTTCCCAGAGCTACGGGCACACTACTGTGCCATCCCAACCGGGTCCCTCACGACCCGCGGGCAGTGCCCGAGTGCCGATGGGTCAGTCCGCCCCTGTTCCTGCATGGAAGGACACATCCAGGACATCAGGAAGGTGTCTATTACTAAAATTTGGAAGGATCAAAAATTCAAGTTTTCAGAGTCTTCCAGATTTTTGAATTCCGGATTAGAGGTCAACATCCTGTATATACAGGTGGAGAACATTGTAGGAACATTGTACCCCAACTGGGACACATCTGTTAGTGATGCTTCCTTGCTGGAACTCGTCCCTCTCACCAGCAGGCTTTCATGCCTTTTTCTAGTCCTTAGACGAAGCTTAAGGAGAGGTACAAGTAAAGAGCCTTGCTAGCATTTTTGAGAAATACGACGACGTGTAGATTTGGGAGTTTCCTTATAAAAGCTACAACAACTGAACACCTTAATTGAGTTAAATATACAGTCCCAGGTGGACCTAGAGAACAATGGAAAATTACACCCTGGTGTCCCACCCCCAAGGCCTCAAGTGAACCAGACATGAAACAATAGGAAGTCATGTAATCACAGCCGGATAACAAAATCTGCCACAGAGTAAACCCATTCTAGCTAGTAGGAGTACAGCTTGGCTACAGCGACCAAAAAGTAAATATATCAACCATAGTAACAGTAATCAGATAATGGGACAGTGTTTGCCTGAGAAGGCAGATCAACAAAAGACCACTCAAACATGCAACAGATAATAGGAGAGAAAAGGAGAATTCGGTGGAGGCGCTCGTGACTAGATATAAGGTGTGGATGTGTGTTGGTGCTGCCAACTAGAGGGTGGCACAGGCTCTCGAAGTGGATGTGCAGATAGGATCAGGTGAAAAATATAGGGTAACTAGTGGCGCAGTAATTCAGGTTACTCCTCATGCGATATCTCAAAGGCTAGTTGCATGTACCATACAAATCATCGGTATATAATACAAGGTGCAAATGCAAATCACAGAGAGTATAGGTGATCACAGTAATCTGTGTATACAACACATTAAAGTGCAAATGCAACAGTGGAAATAAAGTGCAAATGCGACGGTGAAAACAATATAATAATAAAAAACAAGGTTCTAGCTGTAGTAACCAGTCTAGTCCATAGAAGAGGACTGCCTGCCAATGTTTGAGAAAGTCTCTGCTATTGGTTTTCCGGTTCCTAAGTGGATGGGTGATGCATCAAAAGTGCTCGAGATTAATGTCGATATTACCCCTTCCACAAATGTAGCGGACTTGTTTGGACGTGTCCGTTCCTCTAGTGGTCTTGATGGGCTCCACGGCAGTAGATCTAGGTGGGGGAGAAAAAGGGGAGATAATAGTGCAAAAAACTTCTATACGTGTGTTTCACGGTGAGTAAACTTTACACACCCATTGACTGAAGAAGGTGCTGGTTGCACCGAAACGCGTCTCGCCCCCCCCCCCCTCCATAACTTTATGCACTTTAGATACTCATGTAATTTGCACAATAAATTTAATTATTTTATCTCACTCCTAAGAGTCTTTTAGTCTTTTTTTACTCAATCTACCAGCCTCTGGATTTGGCAAAGCAGTACTGAAGATACCTAACGAGTCACGATCCGGTGCAGAGTGAGCAGCTAAAGAGGTTCAGGAGCTCACCGATAAGGAGCTCCGCATGCGTAACAGTTTAGCCTGGACCCTTAAGGCTCCTGTATTGGTGAGTGTAAACCTTTTCTCTCTCCTAATACATTATTGCAAGACTGGTATCATGCTATGAGAGCGTTGTCTCTTCTCTATTTTTGTGTCCCCCGGCTGAGGTGGAGTAAGAAGACCTTTTAAAAGAAGGGCAGTGACCACCCTACATTTAGGCACAAGGCGTTCCACTCCAGAGCCTGGATTCAATTAGGCTCTGGTATCTGTAAGTGTGCATTTTTACTCACCGTGAAACACACGTATAGAAGTTTTTTGCACTATTATCTCCCCTTTTTCTCCCCCACCTATATCTCCTGCCGTGGAGCCCATCAAGACCACTAGAGGAACGGACACGTCCAAACAAGTCCGCTACATTTGTGGAAGGGGTAATATCGACATTAATCTCGAGCACTTTTGATGCATCACCCATCCACTTAGGAACCGGAAAACCAATAGCAGAGACTTTCTCGAACATTGGCAGGCAGTCCTCTTCTATGGACTAGACTGGTTACTACAGCTAGAACCTTGTTTTTTATTATTATATTGTTTTCACCGTCGCATTTGCACTTTATTTCCACTGTTGCATTTGCACTTTAATGTGTTGTATACACAGATTACTGTGATCACCTATACTCTCTGTGATTTGCATTTGCACCTTGTATTATATACCGATGATTTGTATGGTACATGCAACTAGCCTTTGAGATATCGCATGAGGAGTAACCTGAAATACTGCGCCACTAGTTACCCTATATTTTTCACATGCAACAGATAATACCATATTCCTGAGAGGGGATGCTGAAAAAGGCTAACATAACCCACCCAGTAATCCCGTCAGTAGATAGATTACACAAGCACCCTGCACCCTACTGTTACAGGGTGACTCCAGCATTTGAGAGGGCAGGGAAAGAATATAGAACGTGAGGCACCTCCCAAATACATTTCTAGGCCCACGCACCCAAAGTCTAACGTTATGCCCATCACAGTTGTATCCTCTTCCGGGACAAATGTCATTGATGTAGAACAGAAATCATTGTTTGCTCCCATGACATGGATAGAACTTTGACATCGAATGGACGTTGACTGCAGAAGGAGAACTTAAGCTACCAATGAAAGTTTCTGGGTTGACACAGGTACTGTACGTCATTACATTGCATTGTTTTGAAAAATTACTCTTCATGTGCCAAAAGGGTTGACACTTGATGCACAGGACAGACATCTGGGCAGCCACTATGACACCATGGAGCAGGACAAGTAGGCCCTGGAGTGACCATATAAAAGTTTGCTAGAAGCCGGCCTGGTGAGTCCCTGTGGGGCATTGCACATACTTTAAATAGAATAGTATTATTATTCTAATGGTTAGGGTTTCCCACCCTTCCACAGAATTAAAAAAGGTACATCAGACAGAAAAAATGACAAAGATTAACCCCTTCACTCCTGAGATCAAGATAACTTGGGTCTTCAAAGGCACCATCAGGTGCAGTATATAGAGTTATCTCAATCTGCAGCGGTGCAGGTGAAAAGAAAAGAAAATGTATTTGTTGCAATAGAATTTAAGCTTTTGGGTTCCAGAAGGCGCCCCCAAAGTTTTAGCCCTGTGGGCATGATGTCCAATGGCTTAAAACGGTTTAAAATCTGCTATGTAAGTCTGACATCCCAAGCTTTCATGGAGCCACGAGCTGCAGTTCTAACTAGACATGTGCACAGCACAAAATTTCGTTTTGAACTAATGGATTAGTCCTAAAATGCAATTTATTTAGTTACTAAAGAAATTCGTTTTCAGTTCTTTAGTATGAAAACTAATTTCATTCATCCGAAAACCAATGGATACAATTACTATTGTAGTGGCTCCTCAGAGGGCTGAGATCGCTGCTTGTTACAGTATCTCTCACTCTCAGCACAATGTGGGCCATATTACATAGTTGGTGCTAACATAACCAGAGCTGTTGTAAACTTCCCAGAGCCATTAGAGCCTATGGAGGTTTTCAGTTTACAACAGCTCTGGTTAAGTTAGCACCAACATTGTAATACTGCCTCGTGTCAGGCAAAGCTGTTACAATTACTGACTGTTCGCTGCTCATCACAGCGCTCAGATTTTCAGTAAAACTAGTAAATAATATTTTTATATATAAGAGGTTAGAACAATATTATTTCCTTGTTTTACTGAAACTCTGAGTGCTGTTACAGTCAGTTACTGTAACAACTGAGCCTGATACATTGTACTGAGAGATAATGTAACAAGCAGCCGATCTCAGCGCTCACAGCCACAGGATTTAAAGGGCTGAAAAAAAGGATCCTCTCTGTATAATGTTAAAACATCCTCCTACATTAATACCCCTGTCTGTATAATGTATACAACATCCACCTGCATTAATTAATACCCCTCTCTGTATAATATATAGAACATCCTCCTGAATTAATTAATGTCCCTCTCTGTATAGAACATCCTCTTCAATTTATGCCTTTCTCTGTATAATGTATATAACATCCTCCTGCATTAATACCCCTCTCTGTATAATGTATAGAACATCCTCCTGCATTAATTAATGCCCCTATCTGTATAGAACATCCTACTGCATTGGCATGTGGAGGGTGCAGAACTTCGGATGTTGCACTCTTCATTGCTGGTCTCCTTCACTCATCAATGTAATATCACAAAAAGGACTGAAACTAAAATGTAGTGCATTTTATTTTAGTTTCTTTCGTTTTTTGTACTGAGCAGTTTCGTTTCTCTTGAGTCATACTAAAACTAAATTATCCCAAAATTCGGACTAAATCGTTTTAGTACTAAAACGAATGCACATGTCTAGTTCTAACTGCAGTAACTCCATTTGGGCAGTAGATGGTGACATCTGCCCGACAAGTACGTGATTGGGAATTCCCCACCCCAAAGTATCAAGTGAACCAGACATGTCCAGACATGAAAATATAGGGTGTGATGTAATCACAGCCAGATATCAAAATCTGTCAGAAGAGTAAATACATTCTAGATAGGGGGAGTCAAGTTTGGGTACAGTGACCACAACGTATTTATATAAACCATAGTAACAGTAATCAGATAATGGGGCGTTGTTTGCCCGAGAAGGTAAATCAACAAAAGACCACTCAAACATACAACACATAAGAGCACATTCCTGAGAGAGTATCCTGGAAAAGGCTAACATAAACCAGTAATCCCATCAGCAGATAGCAACAGATAGACAATGACATGATTCCTACATAACCAGTGGGGTTTTTATGGGGGGGGGGTAATTTTCATTGATATACAGTGTTGGTTTGGAAAATCACTTGGTAGTGAAGTGGTTAATACAAGAAAATGACAATGAGATGAGCGCATTTCAGACAAGCATTGCAGTGTATAAAGTATCGACGCAGATCACTGCGACTGTATGTTTAAAGTTCTCATTTCACTTTATTATATAATTGTTTAATTTGGGTTTAATACTTTCGAATATACCATAAAGGTAACAAGTGTACACTGAATCTAATCGCATGTAATTTAAATGCAATAAACGGTATGATTTTATCGCCTCTTTACTTCAGAGGGAGGATTTGCAAGAATGTGACATGAAGGCAGGATGAGAATTAAATATAATTGAAGTGCGTTTATGAACTCATTTGAATATAGCGTGCAGCGCAGGGAGACCGATGTGAAGGTATTCCTGACGCACGACAGTGAAGAGCTCAAAACGCGTTCCGTTTTACCGATGGATCTCAAAAAGCATTTTGTTTTCTCATTAGGCGAACGGAACAAGAGCCCACTTAGCATTATTGGAAAAAGATAACGTAATTATCTTCTTAACCTTTTAACCTTTCTCATTTTAATCATCACGTTCCAATCACGCACGCTCAGCGAGAAACTGCACTCTTTTTCCTCAATCAACATTTTTTTCTTACAAAGAATGGGTAAAAAACTAAAAATAAAGTGTAATACACCCAGAATCTATAATGTATGTCTGTATTAATGCAGCAAATTATGTTTAAATTACCCCGCCTCCTCAATCATCAGAATAATATGCTGCACGCAGAGGTTATAGTGCAGAGTACCGGTCCTCCTCCCCCCACGCACAGTGTCTTACGACTGTCAATTTACGCGTCATACGGAGAAAATCAAATCTGGCACCGACAGATTATCACACAGATAAGGCTGGTGTCAGACGAGCGCTTTGCACGGACTGTGCGCCCGTGTAGTACGGACGCACTTTCTGACGGAAGACGCGGTAGTGGCCACACAGTCCATTTTTTAAACTGACGTTATTTATGACGGATGTAGCAGGGAAAATAAATATGAAAAACATTTTGTCCGTCAAAAATGCTGGATGCGTAAATGCAGTCTGTCTGACCTCGTTCATCACTCACACACAAACGTTGCGGCCCAGCGCACTCCGCACGTCCGCTCTAGCGGCTTTACGTTCTTGTCTAACTTGCGTCCGTTTGCCGCGTGCATTGTGCGCCTGCAGTTCGGTGCGGACGCAATTTGTGTGGAGGTGCTCCATTGGCGATTATTCTATGCTGCGACGGACGTTATGTGCGCAAAAAACAGACGTTCACACTTCGCTCGTCTGACACCAGCCTAAAACAAAAGCCCTCACAGACAGAAATCACATAAATATAACCGAGTACCTCAGTAAGAAAAATCACACAGACATAACCCGACCCCTCCCTGACACAAATCACACAGATATAACCCGACCCCTCCCTGACACAAATCACACAGATATAACCCGACCCCTCCCTGACACAAATCACACAGATATAACCCGACCCTTCCCTGACACAAATCACACAGATATAACCCGACCCCTCACTGACACAAATCACACAGATATAACCCGACCCCTCACTGACACAAATCACAGATATAACCCGGCCCCTCACTGACACAAATCACACAGATATAACCCGGCCCCTCACTGACACAAATCACACAGATATAACCCGACCCCTCACTGACACAAATCACACAGATATAACCCAGCCCCTCACTGACACAAATCACACAGATATAACCCGACCCCTCACTGACACAAATCACAGATATAACCCGGCCCCTCACTGACACAAATCACACATATATAACCCGGCCCCTCACTGACACACATCACACAGATATAACCCGACCCCTCACTGACATAAATCACACAGATATAACCCGACCCCTCACTGACACAAATCACACAGATATAACCCGACCCCTCACTGACACAAATCACACAGATATAACCCGACCCCTCACTGACACAAATCACACAGATATAACCCGGCCCCTCACTGACACAAATCACACAGATATAACCCGGCCCCTCACTGACACAAGTCACACAGATATAACCCAGCCCCTCACTGACACAAATCACACAGATATAACCCGGCCCCTCCCTTACACAAATCACACAGATATAACCCGACCCCTCACTTACACAAATCACACAGATATAACCCGGCCCCTCACTGACACAAATCACACAGATATAACCCGACCCCTCACTGACACAAATCACACAGATATAACCCGACCCCTCACTGACACAAATCAAACAGATATAACCCGACCCCTCAATGACACAAATCACACAGATATACCCGGCCCCTACTGACACAAATCACACAGATATAACCCGGCCCCTCACTGACACAAATCACACAGATATAACCCGGCCCCTCACTTACACAAATCACACAGATATAACTCGACCCCTCACTTACACAAATCACACAACAGATATAACCCGGCCCCTCACTGACACAAATCACACAGATATAACCCGACCCCTCACTGACACAAATCACAGATATAACCCGACCCCTCACTGACACAAATCACACAGATATACCCGGCCCCTCACTGACACAAATCACACACAGATATAACCCAGCCCCTCACTGACACAAATCACACAGATATAACCCGGCCCCTCACTGACACAAATCACACAGATATAACCCCCCCCTCACTGACCCAAATCACACAGATATAACCCGACCCCTCACTGACACAAATCACACACAGATATAACCCACCCCCTCACTGACACAAATCACACAGATATAACCCGGCCCCTCACTGACACAAATCACACAGATATAACCACCCCCTCACTGACCCAAATCACACAGATATAACCCGACCCCTCACTGACACAAATCACACAGATATAACCCACCCCCTCACTGACACAAATCACACAGATATAACCCGGCCCCTCACTGACACAAATCACACAGATATAACCCACCCCCTCACTGACACAAATCACACAGATATAACCCGACCCCTCACTGACTCAAATCACACAGATATAACCCGGCCCCTCACTGACACAAATCACACAGATATAGCCCGACCCCTCACTGACACAAATCACACAGATATAACCCGGCCCCTCACTGACACAAATCACACAGATATAACCCGACCCCTCACTGACTCAAATCACACAGATATAACCCGGCCCCTCACTGACTCAAATCACACAGATATAACCCGGCCCCTCACTGACACAATTCACACAGATATAACCAAGTTTCTTACTGACCGACTGGACAGTTCTCTGGTGTTGGATTTCTCCAGGGTTTGGTGCAGTGTTCTCCATGTTTACTTAACAGTGGTGCGCCAGTCCTACCTTGTACCTCATTGCAGTCCTTTTTCAATGCGTCTGCCCTTTGTTCTCTTTCTCTGTATTTCTGTAATATTATATTGGTTGTTATATACATTTTCACTTAGGACGCCCTGCGCCATACACCGTACCTCTGCATCAAGTCAATGGCATCAAAGTAAATAAATTACCTGCCACACATTGAAGTTTTATCTGTTTTATATAATGGCCCTTTACGACGTTTTTATTGTCTTCGGGATGTATTATAGTGAAAAATGTTTTGCGAGTGTCATCCATTGATTGCATCACGTTTAATGATCCGCGTGTGTTTTATAGACAGGCTGCGCCGCGCAGAGGGTTATTAGTAACATTTATACCCGTCTATTGACAGATTTCCAAATGACAAGAGCAGGATTCATTACTAATATCTCCTGTCGAGATGCATTTATTAAGGAGTAACACGTAGAGGAGGTGCGATCCGCTCTTCAGCATCTTTTTACAAGCTTCCACATGCATTTTACAACATTTTGTAATCTGTCTCCTCAATTATTTAACAGCTCTGAGACTATAATGAGAATAATTAACTATATCGTTACAAGTCGCCACGTTAAACATATCTGTAAAGGTGCGATATGTTCCATTATCTTTCTCAGAATTTATTATTGTGTCATGCCTGTGTTATTACTGTTTAATTTGTGATGAAAATTCGACTTGTGAGATCGCCTCATCTGAGAAAACATACCATTGGCAAATGGTTGATTTGCATCTCATAATCTATTAGACATAAACACTACAACAGGTGCACTAAAAGAATGTGGTGGCTCGGTGATAGCTATAAAATGACACACATTGGCCCGGCTGGATGGAGTAGAGGTAACATCACTGCTCTGCATGGAGAGAGCCTGTGGAGTCATGGGTTCGATCCCAGCGAGCAACGTCTCCAGTAAGTGTCCTTGGGCAAGACACCTAACGGTACATACTCGCCACCCAGGACATACTTGAAAACGAGAGAAATCTCAATGTATCCTTCCTGGTAGGTAAAATCCTTTCTAAAAAAAACTCTTCGGGATTCCAAAAAGAGCCAGTTTGACCTCTAGTTCCGAGATCTCCAACTGTGGCCCACCAGATTTTTAGAGCTTGCAATTCCCAGAATACTTTGAATGTAACAGATGACCAAAAGATCATGGGGCCACATGCCCTGGGTGCTGAGTGATGGTCGACACTTGCTGTGTAAGGCTAGGGTCAGACGAGAGTGTTTTCTACAGACTGTGTGCCCGTGCAGTACGGACGCACTTTTTGACAGAAGACGCAGTAGTGGCTACACAGTCCGTTTATGTGACTGACGTTATTTTTGACGGATGTAGCAGGGAAAATAAATTAAAATGAAAAAACTTTTTGACCGTCAAAAATGCTGGACGTATAAATGCAGTCAGTCTGACCACGTTCCATCTCTCACACACAAAGCTATGCGGACGTGGCGCACTCTGGACGTCCTTCCTAGCGGTTCGACGTTCTTGCTAAGCTGCGTCCGTTTGCCACGTCCATAGTGCGTCCGCACTTCCGTGCGGACGTACTTCGTGTGTGGGCCTTCATTGGTCATGATTATCTGATTATCATCCGAGAAAACATACCATTGGCAAATGGTTGATTTGCATCTCATAATCTATTAGACATAAACACTACAACAGGTGCACTAAAAGAATGTGGTGGCTCGGTGATAGCTATAAAATGACACACATTGGCCCGGGTGGGTGGAGTAGAGGTAACATCACTGCTCTACGTGGAGAGAGTCTGTGGAGTCATGGGCTTGATCCCAGCGAGCAACCTCTCCAGTAAGTGTCTTTGGGCAAGACACCTAACGGTACATACTCGCCACCCAGGACATACTTGAAAATGAGAGAAATCTCAATGTATCCTTCCTGGTAAAAAAACTTTCTCAAAAAATAAAAAAGTGTGGCCAGGGAGTCCCCACAATATTTTCTTGCTAGGTGCCTGTAAATTATATGGGTGGCTGTGCATGGGAGATTAAGTTCAGAGATAAGTAGGGGGTTGGAGTTTGAGATCTGTGCTTTAGACGCTCCTAGGATGCAGGTATGGACCTCAAATGAGAAATCTGCCACTTTTGGAGGGGTATTGGTTGCACAGTCTTTTCTTTTTCGGTTTTGATGTTCAGACTACCTGGCTCCTCACTTGTTCTTCCTATTAACTCCAACTGGTGGCATCAGTTCAGGGTGTAATTGGATAACTAATTCCCTACCGAATAATCCCACCTTCCTGTGGACATTACAGGTTCACTTCATCCAAGGCTCTGGTAAACCTACCAACGCCATAGACCACTTTATTGGCAGCTTTAAATGGCCTACATTGAGTTTACACATGACTTGGTTGTAGCCCTGGACGTTGGAATAGTATGGAAAGGAGATACACTATCTGGAGCCTTGATCAATGAGGTGTAATGCATCATAGTCCACAATTTATTCACCGAGCACCAGGATGTGACACTACCAGAACCAGAAAAAGCAAAGGGGACCATAACCAACAAGACATAACTTTTTGTGCCATTAAAATTTAGCATGGGGGTAATACAATGCTTCCATGGATTTGTTCCTTCCCCCAGGACTCCGACTCATAAGCACACGCATTACTTCTGTCCATGAGTCTCGGAAATACTTGAGGAAACTGTTGCTTCTGTTTCTTCTACCGTTACTCTTAGCCCACTTTGCTCTCCATCCAACTACTCCTTTCAATACACCAGAGATCCAACACTTTCGACCCTCCCAGATGTTTCTGAACTGCAACTCCCATGATTCTCCAGCATTCTGTTGCATTCATACGATTCTTGGAATTGTAGTCAAGCAACATCTGGGAGACTGTGAGCTTAAGATCCCTGCTCTACACCTTCCATAGGTGGGCACCTCGAGCATCCCCAATGCTTCCCCATGCCTGACTTTCCTCCTCCTCACATGCCGCATACATTATCGCTTTCTGCTTCTTTGTTCGCTGCCACATCCCTCAAGCATCAGCCCTCGCTTTCCCTTCTATCTTTACCTGTGTGTTGTGACAAGTCATTTCTAGCTGGAAGCCGCTCTGGTTTGTACCGAAATGTATTATTTATAAACACAGTGATGTCGGCATAAATCTGCTGAGTACAAAACTCCCTCTATCCCTGTACACAAACACACACAAATAAATTATATATATATATATATATATATATTAAAAAAAAATTGCCCAACAATATTCTGCAAAAAAAAAAAATAATCTTTAAAAGAATTTATAAAAAATTTTTTGCCCGGTCTTAAAAAATAAATAAATTCCAATTTCATCCAAACTACAGTTTTTTAATTAGCTTAAATTTTTATATATAGTTGCAATTTTCTTTTTCAAATAACAAAATAAAAAAAATTAACAGCGAAATCAAATTTTTAGTTTAAATTCAAGTTATATACCATTTAAAAAAAAAACTTATTATTTTTCCTGACTATTTAATTATTTCTGCATTCCTTGTGACCTGGAAAAAAAAAAAAAGAGCTATTTAATTATTTACAAACATATGACATCTGCCATGAAATGGTGTGGCTCTAGCGCGCTTGCAGGGGATGTAATGAAAGCATAAACCGGCTATACCCTGATTGATATATAAGGTGACACAGCACAACGCACAGACGAGCACACTGACGTTTTGTGAGTTCTAAGTATGCCACATGGCCATTTTCTAGCAATAAAGCTCAGGTTTACACTTTTCCCCCGACAAAAAACATACAAAATAAATAACATTACATATTTATTGTATTTTTTTATTTTTTATTTTTTTTAATTGAGTAGCTGTGAGTTCACGGTGGCAGCGGAGATTGTTTGCCTTTAGGGGGCAGTGTGTACATTGCCGTGATTGACCAATTTATCTTTCTTGGAAGGTTTATTTTTTTTTAAAAAAAACAATAAACGAAAAATAAGATTGTCCAGTGAAAATAAAAAAAATAAATTGCCCGGTTGCAAGAATTAATTTGAATCTACGCAGAGATGGAATGACGGTATTGCTTACTTAAAATTTTGGTAGGTTTATTATGGTTTATATTAACGCGGTGAACAACCCTTTTTTTTTTTATTAAATGACGACTTTATTTTTGCTGCAAACGAGTAGAAAAGTGAACGAGTGTATCGCCGGCTGTAGAAATAAAAAAAAGAAAAACTAAAAGTGCTAAAATGCTCAAAGCGGTAAATAATTCTGCAGTTTGTTTCATATTTCATTTTGGAAGATTAAAGACGTTTTCTAAAGTAGAGTTAGAATCTAGTCTGTTATTGAAACAGGGGATGACAGATCGTTGATGGATGTGTGTTTCCCCAAGGCAAAACATGATATAAATTCTCTTCAACCTCTGCGACTCTCAGGCGTTATAATTAGTTGTGCATATAAATGAGAGAGCCGCGTTAACCTGTTGATTGCCGGAGCGGAATAAGTTAGGATGTAGCTAAACCGAAGTTCAAATGTAAGGAAAAATCTTGGTTTGCGTGCGTACTTATGTATTTGTATGTGTTTGTGTTGATTTTGGCCATGGTTTTATTATGCTTTATCACCAACCCTTTCAGCACCGAGTACATGCATGGAGAGAGCCTGTGGAGTCATGGGTTCGATCCCAGCGAGCAACCTCTCCAGTAAGTGTCCTTGGGCAAGACACCTAACGGTACATACTCGCCACCCAGGACATACTTGAAAACGAGAGAAATCTCAATGTATCCTTCCTGGTAAAATCCTTTCACATGCGATAAAGAGACAGCACTGTATAGGATCAATACTACATAATGCGACAGAATACTAATACTAGGGATGAAGAAATCTCTGATGAACCAATGATGCGATTTGGGCTGTCCAGTATGAGGGTTGATGCCGAATCTCGAATTGATATCACAAGCGTCCCCAGCAGGATCTTCTACTCCCTTGCCAAAGGGAATCCCGGAGCCTTAGCATTTACTCAAGACGTCTTCCCTGCCTCCTCCATGACCTGTGAGCAAGCAAGGAAGGCGTCTCTAGTCCATGTAGAGGCTCCAGGATTCCTGCTAGGAAGCCGACTGCCCTACATTTGTAGGACTCTGGCATTGTATCGGCTTAATAAAGCCGATCCCCATAAAATGCCAAGACAGGGGACCGATCCCGATTCTATGGATCAGATCGGGACATCCCTAATAAACACACTTAAATATTTAATTAGACTGGTCTGAATGTCCATTATACGTCATTTTCACATGTCCTTCTACCACCCTGTTCTCTGTTTTTTTCATTCTCATGCCTTTTTTACGTAACTGGCAGTCAATCAGAAGGAGAGGAAGGATCCAAGCTCTTGCTAGAGTTTTTATGGTTGTCATTTATAGAAACATGGATGGAATTCCATCCAAAGATGGCCTTCTCTTGCTGTATAGAACATCGGGAAGAAATAGTTATCCTCGTCTTTCTTCAACCTCGGTACATTCTCCCACATGGGTCGTGCTTGACTCCATGAAGTCCTATGAACTCCAGGTGTAATCCAAATCAAACGTAGACCGCCTGTACATAGCCCTATAACCAGCCAAGTCTGGTTACATACAGTACCATCTGAGGAGTGCTCTACAGGTCCCACAGTAACCAACTCCTTTGAAGCTCCAGTAGACTCAAATAAGGGAATCAAGCACAATCCAACTAATTTACAACACTTTTACGCAGGAAGCAATCAACCTTGTTCCGGCTGGTGATGCAGCCATTTCTAAGCTTGAATAAAAGCTGCATCTGCAGTCGAAACTTTGGGGTTTGCTTCCTGATTAGAAGTGCTTACTACAGTTCAATTGTGTATTGTTTCATTATTTGAGTCTATTATAGGCTTGTGCACCGATTTTGTTTCCGGTTCGATTCAGTTTGATTTTTCGGATTTTTAAACTTTTCGATTCGGCTCGTTTCGACCGATTTCTGTTTCGATTCGGTTCGGGTTCGGCTCGACTCGTTTTTCGTGTACATTTTTTTTTCGGAATATCGACCATTTTTGGTATTTTCGTGTC
The DNA here is from genome assembly GCA_009667805.1 of Leptobrachium leishanense. Classification (NCBI taxonomy): domain Eukaryota; kingdom Metazoa; phylum Chordata; class Amphibia; order Anura; family Megophryidae; genus Leptobrachium; species Leptobrachium leishanense. The sequence continues at coordinate 87,631,445 of CM019074.1, read as the reverse complement.
ACTTTGCTCGTTTTTTGTATCGACTTTTCGTAATTTCGGAAATTTTTGTTTTTTCGGAACGTCTGTTCTCCTCGTTTCAAAGCAGTAAATTTCGATTTGACACATTTCAAGTCCATTCGAAAATTCCGAAAATATTTCGTTTCGGAAAACTTTTCGGATCTGCCATTTTCGGATCTAAAAATTTTCGGAAATTCGGCCGCATCCGAAAACACGAATCGGGAAATTTCGTGAAAATTCCAAAATTTCGAAACCCGAAACGCACATCCCTAGTCTATTATGGCCTCCAGGAGCCGATACCAGTGGCTTGGTCCTAACTGAGCAGTTAAAAGGGAACTGCCAAGGATTATGGTCTAGGTCTGATATTTACCTAACAGCTCCCTGATAGCGACTACATCAGAAGAGGGGTCCCGGTGCTTTGTTGACAATATATTGATAAATCTAGCCAAACGATAACTACATCGATCTATGTGTTATGAGGAATTAAGATTGTAAATATTCTCGTCAATAGTATATTTTACCGAAAAAAAATGTTCTGTGCTAGTAGGGATGGGCTGCTGGTCCAAAGTTCGATTCGACCATCGGCTGTTTGAAAGTTCGCAAACTTCAAACTATTTGGGACGTTCGAGGAAAAAAAAAAGTTTTCAAAAAAATTCCAAAAAATGCTTAAAAGATCCTAAAACAAATCTAAAAATAAAGACTCTTTACTGCAGAATATAATAATAAATGGTTTATAAGATATTTAATTAAAAAATGGGAATATTTGTAACATTGAAGCCTATTGGATTCATATACATTTCCCATTCCTTGTTGGTCAAACATTTCCCACTCCTTGATGGTCAAACATTTCCCAGTCCTTGATGGTCAAACATCTCCCATGGCTTCAAATTGCATTTAAACATGAGCAAAAGCTGTAAAAATTAGCAGTGAAAGGGTTAAAAACATAAAAAATAATAATAATAATTCTTTTTTTCCTGTCCCCCAGGGCAGTGCCCGGACCCCTATACACCTTTTATGGCCAATATCTTGCATATATGCCCTCTTGGAGGAGGACCTTAGTTTTCAGGGGTGTTCGGCCCATCACTATGTACTAGATCTTCTTCCCCAAGACTGTCAGAGATGGAAAAATCTCTAACGGAGGTTGTAGATAAAGTCCCAGTCCACAGTTAAATAAAAAAAAAATCATATTTGCTTTGCAGCAGAAAATTATTGTTTCGTTTTACCTATTTTGCATTCTTTAGTAATACAGGGCTTGTCTTGTAATTTTTTTTTTACATTTAGTGCATTTTTTTATTAGCAACTGTTTTGTTTTTATGACATACACTAAAATTTTATGTTTTAGTTAAAAATGCATTGTGCAGGTCCAATTATAAGACGGCATCATATTATTTTAATGGAATTATTCACAGAGCACAATGCAAATAGTAAGAAATAGGAATACGGGATCCAGTGAAGTTTAAAATTGTGTTTTATAATTTTATGATGTAATAACTTGCTATTCATAATTTCTAGACATGTGCATGGCTAAAAAAATTGTTTCATTCCATTTCGGCCAAATTCTTAGTCCAAAATGGATTTGTTCAAGTATGGTTTCATTATATAGAATCAATTTGGATTGCAAAAAAAATTATAAAAAATAAATGCTGCTTAATTAGTGTTAAATTAGGGTAAAATGAGGGTTAAAAGCTAGGATTAATAATTAGTGTTTAGCAACAGTAGGTATTCATTTGATTAGGATGGGACGATTTTGCTGCCACCGAAGTGCGCTTAACAGCACTGTATTTTACTGTCAATTGGCCTGTGGCACTGAATCCAATAGATTCAGCACCACAAGCCAACTGACAGCGAAATACAGTTCAGTTTGGCAGCACCCTAGAGAACCATTGAAATTAATGACTCGTATCTACAAATTGCTGAAGTGAACTGAAGTGCCGCGGAAAAATCTCAAGGTCTCCGGGTGAATGTTCAGTGACCCTGAGATTTGGAATATTCAACCAGAATCGCATGGTCTCTGGGTGTATGTTGAATGAATGATTCCTCTATGGGCAGATTGCCGAAGTGCACCGAAAAAATCTCAGGGTCTCGGGGTAAATGTTCAGAGACCCCGAGACTCTGAACATTCTCCCAGAGACCCCGAGACTCTGAACATACACCTAGAGACCCCGAGACTCTGAACATACACCCAGAGACCCAGAACATACACCCAGAGACCCCGAGACTCTGAACATACAGCCAGAGACCCCGAGACTCTGAACATTCTCCCAGAGACCCCGAGACTCTGAACATACACCTAGAGACCCCGAGACTCTGAACATACACCCAGAGACCCCGAGACTCTGAACATACACCCAGAGACCCCGAGACTCTGAACATACACCCAGAGACTCCGAACATACACCCAGAGACAACGAGACACTGAACATACACCCTGAGACCCTGAGATTCTGTCAAACGTCGTCATCGCTGTCAATTGCCATTGGTAATGAATTCTTCCAAAAAGATTTGTTACATCGATTCATTTTGGATTATGCGGCTATGCGATTCGTATTTCAAAAGAGGAATCATTTAGCATCAACTTTTAGGTGTATAGTTAAAAGTTTGCTTTGTCCATCCCTGCTGGATTTAACGCCATCACTTTGTAATACCTTATCGAAACGCTAATGATTGCGCATTCTATACCTAACATGGAGAGTGCAAAGTACAGTAAGCTCGCGGAAGCTAGCATAATCACCGATGCGCTAAAGGTTTTGTATAGGTTTACCATTAGGAAGCCAACATGGGGAGCATTCATTAAAATCACTTACCCTAGGATTAACGCTTACTCATCCAAACGCTACCATTAGCATTCACTCTGGAATAGCGCCTGTAATGTTTTATACATTTCAAGTTTATATGCAAGTGTAAGGCTAGGGTCAGACGAACGCATTTTTCACGTGCGTTTAGCCGCACGAAATCACGGCCGTGCTAGCAGCAAATGACGTCCAATGCCGGGGAACATATGACGAACGGCCGCACGAAAGTTCGTCCGTGCAACGCAAGTGGCCAACGAACGCATTTTTTCGAGAACGTCAAACCGCTACTACTGACGTACAGAGTGCGCTGCGGCCGCATAGCGGCGTGTTTGCGTGATTGGGAGACGTCAGACACTGCACACGTCCGGCCAACATAACGTCCAGACGCAAAAAGGCTTTTATTGATGATCCGTACAAAATCACGGACGAAAAGGCGCATCGTATGACCGCTATCGCGTATTCCGGGAAAAAATACGTACGTTAGTTCGAACGCACTTTTTCACGGACAACGTGAAAAATGCGTTCTTCTGACCCTAGCCTAAACGGACAAAAAAAATTCAGCAATGCAGGAGATATGAAATTGATTCGGGCTGAGACAATTCATTCACAAAATAGGATAGCTTTCTTATGCCCATTAGTCAACGGTTACTGTTTATGATCATAACAGCTCCACCTTGTGGACGCTTCAACGGTATAACGTAGTAATAAAATCACCAAATAAAAAAAACAAGGCTCCAATTCATATACTTCTAAACTCAATGCCTCACATTGGTTTCAGAATCATTTAAGAGGAATCTGAAAGTTTTCTGGAGCAATCGAAAAGGTTTGTAGAAGTGGTCAAAAATTTGCAAGACCAGCCAAATTAGGGCGTTTTTCAGAAGATATTGAATTTTAGTTCGACCATAACCGAAAAAGGTTTAATTTTAATTATTTTTAATTTTGGGGTTGCTTGTCACTAGAGTCACGCTGTGCCTGTGTCAAAAGAAGAAGCAGAATCGGTTGCCTAAATCTAGAGGAACAATACAGCAGAGGGTTAGGGTAACAGTAAAATGTTTATTGCATTGTTTTTAGATGCATCCAGAAGGTGGTGACTTTATCCATGCTAGTTTAATTTGCCCAGGCAATCACAACATCTTCTCAGATGAGTTAAAATCCCTTAATAATATATAAAAAGGCGTAGCACTCCACCAGAAAACAGTCATATTTTATACAAAGTAGTCTTGTGACCATTACGGTCTTTTTCAACCTTCCTCGGAATAACATTTGCCTGACATTTTCTGGTGGAGAGTTTGACTCAATGCGGAGATCTCCCAAGTGGAATTGGAAGCATCCTTAGTCAATTGCACCTTTTGTTATTTTGTGATTGGGGGAAGACTGAAAACTTTAAGGCAGTCTACTCAAGAGGCCAAAAGGCAGGAACCTAGTGGAGACTGACTGAGGTTGTGAGCTCCGAAAAGATCATGCTCATATGACCCTACAAATAAATGGCCTGGGCTATAGACCCACTCTTGACACTTGATACCATTGATCCCTCACACAGAACCTGAAAACACGTGAGGGGACTCACAGCATGTGGTAACTCGGACTCTTCAATGATACCAGTCCATCCAAGCCACGATTGGTAATTACACGGTTCTTATGTTTGCTTGTTCCTGCCAGTGTTGCTTCACTTTTTTCGAAGGCTTTTTCTCTTTCAAGCCTTATCATACAATATGTAATTCCTGCACTGTGGCCTTAATCCTGTTTCCATGTGACAGATAACATTGCGAAAAGCATGTAACAGTAATTTGGAATACGTATGTGCATTTTGTGTGAACGCCATATCGGCCTGTATTCAGTTCTGCATTCTGTCCCCTAATCCTGCTTATATATTGACAACTTACACTGCAGTTAACACATAAATGTCATTCCTAACATGTAAGCACATTTTCTGTTAAAGCCGAAAACGTCTACAACAAATTACCAGGCTTGTGCTTCCTCATCCCTTTTATGATGAACGTTTCATTCGTTTCGGCCGAGCACATAACTGTCATTTTGCATATTTGTGCTTGTGCTAATAGGTGGTTCCCATGGTAAATTGCACCACCCTAACGTAAATGCAAAATATTGACTTCTTGTAGATTTATGCATATTTTGAGAACTCACAGGATCAACTGGCAGGGACTTCGTGGTAGCTGTAGTAGAGGTCACATACTCTGTAGAGTCTTGGCTTCTCAACCCAATAATTGGGTGGTGTTCTGCATTTTTCGGCTCAGACAGCAACACTGTAGCTAAGGATCACTTGCTGTAATGAATGCTCCACGAGGGAAAGATTTTGCAGATTTCAAGTTGAAGGAAAAAAAAAGGAACAGAATCTGCTGTCTGAAAATGAAGCAGAAACAGCAGTCATAGGTTAAAACCATACCTAACCCTAAAGCACACTAATCGTAACCCATATCCTAATCCTGACCCTAAAATGTGATAGCTTCTGAGAAATGCATGAATTCTAGATCGCATCTGAAATTTTTTGATTGCTTCTCAAACAAAACCGCAGGCATCAGATTCAGACCCATCCATATCCATATCGGATACTCTTAGTTCAATTTCGCTACTTAATCATCAAGTCGTTTTTTCCCCGTGTCCATAAATCAGATGTCTACCGCCTATCATCCGACTCACTAATACTCCTCACTGACCCAACCAGTCCATCACTCTCGCCTTGCAGTCCTCGCCTCCTGTTACCACCCCCATCCCTTCTAGATTGTAAATTCCCAGAGGAATAGGGCCCTAATTTACTCCTGTATTGGTTTGTCAAAATGCTGTTCAGTCTCAAGGTGTTGTAACCCTGCCTAAATTGTGCCCATTGTTCAGTGCTGCGGAATGTGAGCGCTATTTAAATGAAGAATAACAATAATGTTAAAATGCTGTGCCAGTACTATTACCAATATTGCAGAATCTTGTAGCCAAGCTTGACAGGTGATCTCCAATGCCACCTTCATGACTAGTCATTGTTATCTAAATATTAACGGATGTAGTTACATATAAATAAATCTTTTCACATTAGTAACCACTTCTAAAGAGTCCTTTAGGTCTAGACGTAGGCAGGCTGATGGATCAGGTTTTCCGTCAGGGCTGCGGCTGGTATATACGGACAAAATACACCTATATAGTAATTTCAGCTAATCTCAACCCAATATCGATTTATTAACACCTTAGTGCTGAGTGGGTTGTGCCTGGTGGGTGTGGGCCTTAATGCCGGCGGGTTGTACTAGTACGCCCGCTTCCCGGCTGCTGTGGTGTGCCCCGCCTCCGGCCCGCCCTCGCAGCTGATGCGTGGCACATGTCATTTGGCTACAGGGGGTCGGTCTGAGTTCAGGCCGTCCCACAGCAGCAAATGACACGCGCCAACTGGTGGGTAGGTCTTTTGCGACCCATAGATGCCAGCGAGGCATACTATGCCATCCTTGCAGTGGTAACAGGTGAATAATCTTTCACATATACACAATATCAGGATAGTAATATAGATGTACACTGCCTGGCCGAAAAAGTTACTACTTGGATTTAACCAAACAATTAGGTGTGAGCCTTCCATTGGATAATTACTGCAGTGATTAATAGGTTTCAGCATACCCCCTGAAAATACTGAATGAGCAGGTGTTTCCTTCAATAAATTTTTCCTCTCCTTATGGCACGGGTATATTCCAAGATAATGCCAGGATTCATCGGGCTCGAATTGTGCAAGAGTGGTTCAGGGAGCATAAGAAATCATTTTCACACATGGATTGGCCACCAGAGTCAAGACCTTAACCCCACTGAGAATCTTTGGGATTTGCTGGAGAAGACTTTATGCAACGCTCCGACTCTCCCGCCATCATCAATACAAGATCTTGCCAACAAATTGATGAGACTGGATGGGAATAAATGTGTGACATTGCATGAGCTTATCGAAATGATGCCAAGGCGGAATCAATGACCAATGCTAAAGGATGTCAATCAAATATTAGAGTGTGACTTTTTCAGCCAGGCAGTGTGTTACTTTCTATAAAAGAAGTTTTTTCTGAATAAACCCGCATAATCCTAGTTATACTCTAAGCAAACAAGCCCCTCTCTTTAGCTTATGCTATGGATTAAAATGACAGATATGAACAGAAATATGTTTATGCAGATCTGCCCTCCAGGGACTGCGGCATCTTCTGTGATTTCTCACCTTTCCCCAAGATTAACCGACTGCATCGGGTGCACGGTGACATCTTTAATGGGAAACATCAAGCCTCGATGCAAATAACAAGAAATATTCACTCTTTAGGTAAAATATCTGTGCAAACATCTGATAGGGGACAGATGTTTTTCTTCCCTCCTCCAATACGGATCCAAACAATTCCTGCAGAGAACCACAAGCCATCTGCTTGGAGTTAGGATCTGAAACGTGGCTCCGACTGATTTGCTTTCAGGCCACATTCGCTCTTTGCCGCTCCATCCACTCCCCGAACACAAGCTCTGCATCGGCTCCCCCAGAGATGTCTCCGTGTTGCTCTTGATGCAAGGAAGGCTTCGCTTTGATGTTCAATATCAATCCCTTTTAATCCTTACCCTCTCTTATCAGACTTCAGTAGTTCTGATAGCTACTTTGCAGAATATTCCTATTAACCCACCAACATCTTGTGTCAAAGTTTATAGGGACTTGTCTTTCCCAAGCCGGATGATCAAAACCAGAAGTGTCCATTTTAATTCTTTTTATGCATCAATAGGATGAATAATGTTAACAATTAAACTAGGCTGCCCTTCTGACATGCAGAGAACATCACAAGAGCTTGAGTCTCTGGCGTGTAAGTACCGGGGGAGATCACAACACGATAAGAAGGATGTGAAATGCATTCAGATATGTTTGCAGCTCTACAAGTGCGCGGGGCTGGCCATATGGTACGGGCGCAGTGCTCACTAAGCTCTTAAATGCTTTTCGAATCCATCATCATGCTGGAGTTGGTAGGTTGAGGTCTACGAGAGGATCAATGAAGGAACATAGAATGACTTCATAAAGAAGACTGCACAGATGGAACACTTGGCCGCTCATCTCAAGGCGAAGAGGAAAACACGTGCAAGCGAGTGTCTCAAAATACATAATTTTAAGAATTAGAAACAAGAGCCTGAACATAGCCTGGCTGGAATATAGAAGGGATGTAGAGGGTTAAGGCAGTGCTGATCTGGATTATAGTGCGACCATAGACACAGTGGTTAAAAGTGGGATATAGTAGGGTAAAGCCGAAACGCAAGTGGCATGAGCACATGGCAAAGTTGGCCAATAAACACATTGAGATAGTCGTACAGCTCAGGTCATTGACTGGATAAAGATCCAAACTATATTGGTGGATCCATAATCAAGCTGCATATTCTTGCAAGAAAAGCACATTTCACAATACACAATGGGCTAGATCACAACAGAGCCGAACAGCTAACGGCTTGAGTCGGTAGACGTTTCAGTTCCTGTTGACAGGTCAGATGTTGCGTCTGCTTACTCAAAATTTTGTGTAGGAGCCATTAATTTGTGCCTAGATGGAGAAGAACTAGCTTGCCCATGGTAGTTTCTTCTCCTCTGGAGTCATCATTGGGGAAAAAAAATACCAGCCATCAGAACCTGAGGTAGGTGTTTCTATCGTTTCAAAAATTACTTTACTTACCTGAGGCCCAACGATGCAGAGGTGCTATTCAATGCTTTCTCTGGCCGCAAGCAGCAGAAGACTGTGATAAAATAGCTCCTTACATGACTCCAGCAAGACCCTTCTCAAACAAACTTGCACAGAGCTCATGGTGGGATGCTATGGGCTCCATGGAGTCCGCGGTGGAGCGTGGACCTGCTGCTAGTAACAGTCAGTGGTGGAAAAACATTTAGTCTCTAGCCTCTGATAGAGTGACTTGCCAGAATTAAGCTGTTAATGGCGAGTTACAAATGGGAAAAGTCTCGCACATTTTTTTTTTACAGTTTGCGGCTGTCTTACCTGCTCAGTTGTGAACGAGCCAAAATTCAGAGATCCAGACCTTGGAGTAAAAGCTGCCTGTCACGTACCTCCTAGATATAATGTCTAATCCTTGTATGCAGACGGGCTATCCTACACTGCCGGTCCTTCAACCTCCCTGGCGGTCTAATTTTTGGGAAAAATCGCGTCTAAAAGCTGTCTATTTTTTTTGCCCCCTAGCGGTATTCCCGTGTGTGGCTCGGGCTTAAATTCCTATGTTGGAAGCAGTAACCCTGAGCAACACTCGGGATGCTGCTGGATACATCACCTCTCCATGCGCTCCCTCGATGTCCCCAGCTGCCTCCTCCGGTGACCACGACCTCATACTTCCTGGTTCCATCCTCGCGAGAAGGAATCCAGGAAGTAAAACGCTGCGATCGCCGGAGGAGACTGCAGAGATCATCAAGGGAGCGCACAGAGATGTATACATAGAGTGATGTATCCAGCCCGAGTGTGTCTCGGGGTTACCGCTTTCAGCGGTGAAATTTAACCCAGAGACACACTCGGGATCACCGCCAGGGAGGTTAGTGGCCGGAATCTCTACTTATTACCATACACAGACAGTACCAGATGTATAATCATAGAACAAAACAGACATCAGGGGTTAAATACCAGGGTTGCTCGAGAGCCAGATACCAAGAGTTAAATGTCAGCCCCATGCAAGTCTAATTAAAATTACAATATAAATTCCATTAACCAATCAGTACAAATGATGGAACCAATTAATGTTTTGAACGTGATTTTTCCAATCTTTTTATAAATTTCGGATGATTTCTGGTATATCACGAAGCCATTCTAAACACGATCTGGCCACGAGTTGCCTACAGCAAGTGTACAGGCTAAGATTAAATTGCAAGGCAAAAACCCAGCTATTGCTACTCGTTTTACAGATTGTGTACAGCTCTGAGGGCCTTGTTCGGACATTATCGGTAACAATGATGAGCTGATAGCCCTTGGCAACTCTGTTTCACTGACTCTTTTCTCACTGAGCCAACTTGCTAAGTTTCAAGTTGCAATACGTGGGAGCAGCTTGTTGGTATCAGCAAGTGGCTGTGTGCCTTCTGGTATCAGCTCCTGGAGTATGTAGGACTCCACGGAGTGAAGTAGGAGCCACAACGGGCTTGCATATGGGGGTCATGCATGGACCATAGAAAGTCACTGGAAGCTATGTGTTTCACAGCATGCAGACAGAAGATGCAACTGATTGCTTACTTAAATCTGCAGATGGTGGCTCAATGTCTTTAAATGTATGTGTTAAGTGATTTTGCATTTGCAAAATCACTTAACACCAAGGTCTGATTGCCAGTATTCTTCCAGGAATCCCAGCTAGAGCCACGAAGAGCCAGCTACCATGGAATAACTTGAACAGCAGAGGGGTGGATGAAGGTGAATTGAGGCTGTGGGAAAAACAGTTTAGAGCTATGGCTGATGCACGCAAAAGAGGGAGGAGGAGAATAGACTGAGAATCGGCACAGAATTAACCTAATGAAAAAAGAAGAGGGGAAAAAAAATACATAAACTAGCAGTAAGATAAAATAGATTCAAAGATTAAAAAAAAAACAATAATAATATTGGAGAAGTAACAATGTGGCAGAAATTGTGTCGATTGAAGAATACCATGCTGGCATCAGAGTAAAAGATTGAGGGGAGTTGTGGCTGCTGCTCAAACGTAAATAGCCTCATATTTCATACTACGGTCAAAAATTGAGCCGTGGGAGTCTGAATTTCCCATAAAAAAGGCAGACAATAGGGGTTATTCGGAGAGAGCCCATCTGGCCCTGAAATGGCACGGAACAGGGAATTTTCCCATACAGTGCCATTTTGGGGCCATTCATAGAGCAGGCAGTTCGCCAAATTTTGGCGAACTGCCAGCAAGTACGGTGCTGTTCGAAGACAGTGAAATTCCCCATAGAGAAGCAATGGTTAATCTATTCAGAGACACCAAACAGCAGTGAACAGTTGCCGAAATGCCTGCTGTTCGGTGTTTTCACTCGGCAGGTTTATTCAGGTGAATCACATAGGCTTCAATGTTAAAAACATTCCTGTTTTTATCCAATATCTAACAAACTGTTTATTATTTTAATCTGTAGCAAAAAGTAATTTTTTTTTATTTTTTTAGATCTTTTAGGTCAATTTGTCATTTTTTTGTAAAATTTTTCTTTCAATAGCGGATTTTCTATAACAGACCTTTTTATTATCATGCATAGGACCTTACATGTTAATTTCCCGTTTAAGCTTTTTAGATCGACGTGGAAATGTCTCAACTTCTTTTCTGTAATCATTACTTTCACTTTCATAACACTTCTATTCAGGCCATTTGGATTTTTGGAAGATTTTCGCAACTTGGAAAAATCACATTGTGTGAGTTTCCATCTGCGTTTATGAAATATTTAGAATAAAGAAGACATAAGAGAAAATAAGAGAAAACAAGGGAAAGTGAAAAAAAAGAAAAAGAACCATTAATATTACGAAAATAGAGAGCATGGAAAGCAAAGAAAATAAAGATAAACATAAAAGAGAAGGAATAATAAGATAAAGAGAGAGACTTTAGAGGGTCAACAACACCACAAAAAAATGAAATGTCCTTATTGTGTTTATTTTATACTGTGAATATCTTACATGTGTATTGTTTTTCTCTTGAATCTTTAGTTAAGAAAATATTGTGCTCTTTATGTATCACTGGGTGCATCCATTGTGTGATCGTTTGTGTTGTAAACTGACACCCCCCCCCCCACCACAGTATCTTTCCATCACTTGCTCCACACTGTGTGGCTTTGGCCATCGAATGGAGTGAATGAGTCAATTACTGACTCACAGCATTGTATTGCGTGGGATGTATTCACAGGACATCACCAGGGGGTAGATTAGAAATCTTTTAAGATCCCCTTCTTCTCTCATTCAGCTGCCATCTCTAATCTCCGGTAGCCTGGAGAACAATAGCCAGCTGCAGCCTTATCTAAACATTCCTTCATCTACCTCATTAACTGTTGAATACTGTAGAAGCAATTTCAACAGCAGAAAAGAAAAGATTTTGCACATATTTTGGTAAATGTAGCATCATGGGAAAAATCCACAAAATGTAAAGATAAAAAAAATTAACTTTAGTTTTCCCTTTTTACATGCAACTACTTCAAAGAAAAATGTTTTGTGTGTTTCATAATGTGGTTTTATTTGTAATGCACAATTAATCTAGTTTCATCTTATGTAAGTGGTAGTGTCTCTAAAAAAAATGGAGAGATGAAACAAAAGAGAGAAAGGAAGAAGAAGGAAGAACAGGCGGGAAAGAGACAGTGAATGAAAGAAAACAGAAAAGGAGAGGGCGAAGGAAAAAGAAAAAAAAAAAGAAAAGGGAAAGAAAAAAAAAGTCAAAAGGAAATCCAAAAAATAACTTATGCCAATTTCTACTGTAGACTTGAAACCATTGCTATCGTTCGCTTTTACCGTCTGGAAACCTTCCCTCCTCGTACGAAAAGTGTTAGAAGTCGTTACAGGAATCCAACCGTCTTTCCGTGCCTCTTACGTGTAATATTTTTCTGATCAAGCCATCCAGACAGCTTGCATCTTCTATAAAAGTCCCTCCTGCAGGGGTCTCCTGGTCAACACGCGTTTCGCTGGTTTCCCATTGTTATGTAATTGAGAGCCTGAAAGTGGTTATCGTTGAGTGAACATGCCACGTTAATCTCTTGGCCACTGTCGCATTTACCTTCAATTTCTCGTAATTAGGTGATAATTTCCCTTTAATCTAAATGGACGTGTGCGTTTCCCGAGCGTGGCTACAAATAATGCATCTATAAAAGGTTCCTCATCAGATACCTGACTTAGCATGGGAGGGGATTACTAACTCGTTATTGATTTTCGTGAGGTCTTCCCCATTATTAATTGCACCCTCTCAGTATCGGTGTCTGAGTGGTACGACTTTGATTAAATATTTATACAAAATGATGGATGTTTTCGGCGGATCGCGTTGCCTGTTAGTGGACATTGGAATAACATTTAGTAATCTAATCTAAAACGAGATATTGGGCAAGATGAGCCTTAATTAAGCATGAACAAATAATTGCTCTAATTCACTGTTGAAATTCTTCATTGAAATACTAGCACGCAGGCTGTGTGTTCAAACAAGCCGATAATGGATTGGAAGAGATAAGCCATAGCACTAGAATTAATGTGCCAATTATCTTTATGATAATTTGAATATTCTTATTTTTCTCAGTTAATCAAATGTCTAAGTGGACGGCAAACATACAGAATTAATAAGCTAAATTGCTTCAAGTGCTTATGGAAGAAAAGAGATAGACGAGGTCTGAGAAAGATTTGGCTTCCTAGTCTCTATTTTGCTTCTTTTAGTTAAAGTCACTGAATTGTAGCTTAAATTTGCCAATAAGCCATGGATTTCAGTCAACTACTTAGCTGTTAAGCTTTGAAGCCAAGCCTCTGAATGAAGGGTGCAGGCAGTTATTTTACCCAAAAAGCTCACATTTGAGAACCGGTTCAAGACCCTCCCAAACCATCTGTTCTTGCCCCTACTTAGGACCACCACAAACCTTGTGCTCACTCATACTCTACAAGGTAATCCAGATGTGGATGCCTTGCTTGAGGTGCCTACAGCTATACCTTCCTTATGAGGCCTTACAAGGCCGTAACGATAAGGGCCGAAATGGGGTTGGCTGAATCTCTGGTGGAGAAAGGACTACCTTTAGTTCTGGCCACCCTTTCTGGGTGACATCAGACTAATTTGCATATGGTATAGTCTTCTCTGTAATCGCACCATCATAGTGCTGGTGCCCATTCTTACAAACCTTGTTTTTGCTCACTTAGTCCCCCGGCACACGAGCGTATTTACGGCTCATGTGCGCCCGCAATTCCCTGCGTCCGTGCATTTTTGACGGGGAAAGCCATCCACCGGACGTCAAAAAGCCCTCCCCGTCAAAAAGCTAAACGGACACTGACAGGATACAAAGCGCGATTCTCCATAGGAGGATCGCGCTTTGTACGCTGAGCGCAGAGAGTGGAAGGAACGCCCACTTTCACGGACGTTCCTTCCTCTCTCTGTTAACGCTCGTGTGCCTTAGCTGGACACCTTTGAAGCCAAGTCTCTGAACTACACCACGTGGAGGTGGTTAGTTCTAAAGAAACTCAAGTTTGAGACTCAGTTGGGTCTTCTACTTGGCTATTCGGGTTTGTGAAATTGCTTTGGTTAATTGGCTGTAAATTTTTTGATCCAATTCTAACCACGTCGTTAAGAGTGGCTTGCTCACGCTTGTGCATGAGATGTTATCCTTTAGTGGTGGACAGTTAACGGCTCTGTTCCCAACCAAGTATTCGAATATTTAGATACAAAAATATCTTGCAAACTGGTATTCTCTCCTGGAATCCATAGGACTCCACAGAGATAGAGAGGACCATGCCTCTGCTTGAGTAAGCCATATCACATTGAATCCACTGATGGACACTGAGGTCAAAAGGTAAGTATTTTTCAGCTATGTAAATTTAAAGCAAAATCCCTTCACACAGGGCTCGAGAGGCAATATTTTTTCCCCGAATACGGTCTCAAGCCAAAAAGAACTAGCTACGTTGGAACAGCTCGTTCTTCATCTTCGATCTGCAAACTAACAACACAAAGTATAGTAGTAGTTAATTTACAGCAACCTGCTACATCTGAGGCATAAGGAAAGTGTTGGAACAGTAGCTTAAGCCTTTAGGCTAAAGTTAAGCTGGGGGCCAGGGGCATGTCCAACCCACCTGCTGGTGATGAATGGTGGACAGAGGACGGTATTCAGTGTTGGGACAGTGGGAGTGAGTAGCCGATGGCTGCTCTCCCTTTATCTGCCATGACCCATTACATGTCATAGCAGGCAAGTAAATAGGGTAATGTAGAAGTCATTCTGACCCCATATTTACATATTTTAAGTTTGTACAGTTGTGGCTTCTTTTTTTTTATTCTTTGACTACAGCACTTGCTATTCCCAGTCAGTCACCCACACTGGTACTGAACAAGCCCTACCCTTGATTGCATTTGAGATCTAACGGGATCATGCACTTTCAGGATGGTATGGCCGTAGACTTTCAGGATGGCATGGCCGTAGACTCAGTGGTGGCTTCTTATGGAGCATTGGCTAGACACCACTAAGTTAACATGTGCAACGCCAAGCTCTGCCAGAAGGCTTCACCCCCAAATAACTTTTGTTCGAAACCAAATTCAGTGAAATTCAGACAAAACCAGTCACAGCATGAATGAAATTTAGATGACCCAAAGTGGAGGAAATTTTTGGCTGAACCGACCCACACCGATTTCCTTTTGCCGTCAACAAGTCTAATGCAGAAATACAGACTCATAGGCTCCATCAGATTGCTGTAGACTTCTAAACACACAAAAGAAACCCCTTTTCCAAAGGATTATGAATGATCGCAACCTTTGCAAAGCTCCGCATTTATGTCCTAAGCACTTCAGCCCTAGTTAATAAATAGATATTTATTAAATCAAAGTGACATATTTGTAAACCGTTCAAGCAGCAGTCGGATATCCATTGCGAGTAATTGTATTTGTAAGGTTTGTGGTACAGCCTGTGGGTGTTTAGCTATTTTACACGGATCATTTAACTGGAGCAACAAATCAGGCAACTTGTATAAAGTGTCGCAATTGAGTTTCTCTTGTTCCTGTGAATTTCAAAGTGAAAACAGCCCGGCGGGATAATATAACTGCTTCTGAGAATACATTCTACAGCACAGAGCTTATGTATCAATATCAACTACATGTTCTGAGTGATATTCAGCAGCATTTTCTGAAAAACGGTCTGCAGAAACACCGCAAAACCTTTCCTAACCCACCGACGAGATCAGTAATTCACTTGGAAGGCGCAGAACATCGACAATTAAATAGAACGCTTTTTCAAGCGCCCAAGCATGCTTTCCTTCAAACGACCGACTTAAAAAGACGTAACTTATTACATTTCTACAGTATAACAAAAATTATGCAGTAAGGAATGTATTAAATGTCAACTTATGAGTGGATTATGGACATTGTAGACTGGAAAAAGATCTTTAAAACTTCACACTGGTTACCATTGTTTCAAGCTGACTGATGTCAACTATTACATAAGTGTGAATTGTTCAGTTTATCATGATTTCATCATATACAGACTTTTTAATTGTGTAGCACTTTGGATAAAATCCAATACTGTTAGATAGACCCACCGTCTGCTCCCAGTCTGTTTAACTATACTGATCATCCACAACATTAAAACAACCTGATTAATATTGTGTAGGAGCCCTTCCTACAGCCAAAACAACTGTATTGTAGTGATGCATGGTCTCCACAAGACCTCTGAATGAGTCCCATGCTACCTGTGGCTTCTTCTGTGTGATTGGACCAGACGGGCAAGTCTTTCCTCCCCACATACAACAATGGCCTTGAGCACCTACGTCAACAACGTAGGTTTATTAGTTGCCCTTCCTTACTCCACTTTCGGTAGGTACTAACCACTGCATACTGGGAACCCCCCCCCCGACTTGTCGTTTCAGAGACCCTCTGACCCAATCGTCTAGCCATCACTATTTGGCTCTTTTTAAAGTCACTCGGATCTTTTCACTTGTCCATTTTTCCTGTTTCCAACAAATTAAATTCAGGCACTAGTGTTCACTTGCTCCTAATATATCCCACACAAGACAGGAGCCACTGTAACCATATAATCAATGTTATTCACTTTACCTGTCAGGGCTTTTAATGTTGCGGCTAACCAGTATGTATTCTTCTGCTTGCTGACCATGGATTGTTTGCGGAAATAACCATTTACTCTGCCCTGACAAAGTACCGGCAAACATGACTCTGAAACCACCTAGCTGTGCTTGTCAGAGTCGACTTGGCTAATCACAAAGGGAATGTGGCCAGCGTTTTCTAATATTCTATGAGATTAGCCTAGACAACGCTGATGAGCATAGCTCAGCCCTTACAGCTGACTTTGCATACGGGTGGTTACTTGGTGCTTTGTGAATAGTGTCCTACGGGTCCTATTCCATACCGGACGCCAATATGGAGATGGTAAGTAGAATAATGTGCACTTGCAGATTTTCCTTACCGTCTCCTTTTTAGCGCCATATTCTGAGGGTAGGTGCTATCTCACCAGCACCACCTCAATTTGTGAACAAGATGCAAAGCTGCTGTAATCCAGCAGCTGAGAGTAATGGCTTGTGGAGTCTATAGGACTCCATAGGACTTTGCGCATCCTGGCCACAAGCTCTGTGCGAGCTTGATCTCGTGAGATCATGCAGAGCTACGGAGTGATCGTGGAGGGAGACTGGGAACTATTTTTTCCCAGTCTCACTCTGCTCCAGGCATGAAGACGTAGCAGATTGGGCCAACCTTTTTGCCATGGGATGAGGAAGAGGATGGGATTTTTAGGGGGGGGGGTTAGAGCGTGATAAAAGATTTTGCATTGACAGAGTCATTAAAACACCAGCTTTCAGGAGTTGTTAAAATTTGTCAATTTGCGTCCCGACATTAACTTGTAGCATCACATTGAAATACTTCGTCATAAACTGATTTCGCTCCCCATGTTATGTATAGAAGACTATGTTATGGAATAGAGCCCTAAGGGTGTAAAGCGCTCTGCAAAAGATTGATCTATAAAAACAGCATCACGAATCATTCTAGATATGACGCAAATCCCTTTAGACAGTCCCCATCTCTCCCTCCGATCCTTAGGTGTTCGGTAAACAAAGTCAAATAGCATAGAATCAGTGTAGTCAGGAATAGCCAGAAACTGGTACACAAAGGGTGGTTCTCATACAAGCCGGGTCTTACACAAAGCAATAGCAATGAACACAAAGGAGTCAGCGAATCGCGAGGAACGAATCACTCAGCACTGGGGAAGTAACTCCACGAAAGAGCGATGAGCCGAATCTTGCCTTCAGAATGTAAACCCGGCAGTTCTGCGTCATCACACCACGTCCCGCCCCCTGATCGGACGCGCGACCTCTTCCTCTCGGCGCAGCACTTGGCAGCTGGCCAGCCAACAGCATGGATTTCGCTGCCAGGTGCCGGGCAATCCCTGAAGCGACCCGAGACCCACCCTGGAACGGTGGACGCGACCAACCGCTTTATAAATGCATCCCTGATTTGCATGCAATCATCTCAGCCCTATCTCCCACTTGCCAGCTGCTAAGGGGGAACCATTAGTATGACAGCATGTCACCTAAAAGGTGCCAAAATAGTTTGAACAGCCGGGACTCGGTCTAAATCACAGATCACTGGCTGATTCAGTATGCTACATTTGCAGTATCGCTTTTTGGACAGCAGATGGCAACATCTTCCTATCAAACAGGGCTACTGTAGTAAAAAAACATTGTGCATAACCAGAATGATTTTTTTACCGTACAGTTAAATAAAAGTGGTTTTATCAAGAAAGAACTAGTTCCTGACAGGGTTTTATAGAAATATCATATGGTGGTGAAGAGGTTGAAATATAGATGCTCTATAGTTACTCCAAACTGACATTATGCTTCATATAATATTTAAACTAGGAGGGGGGGACAAAAGGGTAAAAAACAATCTGCCTGATTGTCCCCCAAAACTAAATCGGACGGTGCAAGCAACATGCGGGGAAAAAAAAAATGACAAGCTCAGAGTCGTGTCTATAAATGCTCGCAGTTTAGTCAATAAAATCAATGAACTGGAGGCAATGATGGCAGCTGAAAAAGTAGATTTAGTGGCGGTTACTGAGACATGGTTCAGTGAGAAAAATAACTGGGACATAACAATACCGGGGTACTCTTTATATAGAAAAGACAGAGAAGGTAGGAAAGGAGGAGGAGTGGCCCTGTATGTGAAAAACAACATAAAAATGAACCAAATAAAAGTGAGCGAGGTGAACATAGAGTCAGTTTGGGTTACACTAACATTTGGCAATTATACAGTAGCTCGTGTAGGTGTGATCTATAGACCCCCTGGACAAGTAGAAGAGCTAGATAATCTGCTGTTTGAGGAAATAGCCAAAATGGCAATGAAGGGGGAAGTTATTATCATGGGGGACTTTAATCTTCCTGATGTGAACTGGAAAACCAAAACAGCTGGGTGCACCAGGAGTACAAATATTCTAAACTCCCTACTGGGATTATCTCTAACACAAGCAGTTGAGGAGCTGACCCGTAAAGAGGCCATATTGTTGGATTTAATACTCAAAAATGGAGGTTTGTATCGGACGTTGTTGTAGGTGAAAATTTGGGATCTAGTGATCACCAGTCAGTATGGTTTAATATAAGAACAGGGATGGAGCCGCACCACACAAAAACAAAAGTTTTAGACTTTAAAAAAAAAGATTTTTCTAAAATGAGATTTTGTGTGAAGGAGTCATTATCAGACTGGAGGAGTTTAAAGGGAGTCCAAGAGAAATGGGATTATTTAAAGGAAGCATTATTGAAGGCCACAGGCAATTGCATTCGGCTTGTTAGCAAAAACAAAAAAGGGATACTCTGCAGAAGTGGCCAAAATAGTGAAGAACAAAAAGACAGCATTCAATAATTATAAAAAAAATCAGAGTGAAGAAGATAGGCAAACCTATAAGATTAGGCAGAAAGAGGCAAAGCAATTTATAAGAGCTTCCAAAGCACACGCAGAAGAGAAAATACCTCAGTCAGTAAAAAAGGGGGACAAAACATTTTTTAGATACATAAACGAGAAAAGAAAAGTAAAACAAGGATTAGTTAGATTAAAAACAAAGGAAGGAAGGTATGTAGAAGAGGATAAAAGTCTCGCTGACTGCCTCAATGAATATTTTTGTTCAGTCTTTGCAGAAGAAAAGGAAGGAAAGGGACCTCAGTTAGGAGGAAACACTAACGAGACATTTACATATCAGTTTACAGAGGAGGAGGTTCTACAGCAGCTGTCTAAAGTAAATAAGTCAATGGGGCCTGATGGGATGCACCCTAAATTATTAAAAGAGCTCAGTGATGTAATATCAAAACCGTTAACAAGGATTGGTTAAATAAATCTGTTAACGGGAGTCGTCCCAGAAGACTGGAGATTAGCAAATGTTGTGCCCATTTACAAGAAGGGTAGTAGGGAGGAATCTGGGAACTATAGGCCAGTTAGTCTTACGTCAGTAGTGGGGAAATTAATGGAAACCATGTTAAAGGAAAGGATTGTTGAACATCTAAAAACACATAGATTACAGGATCAGAAACAACATGGGTTTACCTCAGGGAGATCATGCCAAACTAATCTTATTGATTTTTTTGATTGGGTAACAAAAATAATAGACACAGGTGGTGCAGTAGACATTGCTTATTTAGATTTCAGTAAGGCTTTTGATACTGTTCCGCATAGAAGGCTTATCAATAAATTGCAATCTTTGAGCTTGGATTCCAATATTGTTGAATGGATTAGGCAGTGGCTGAGTGACAGGCAACAGAGGGTTGTGGTAAATGGAGTTTATTTGGCGCAAGGTCTTGTTACCAGTGGGGTACCTCAGGGGTCAGTACTTGGACCCATTCTCTTTAATATTTTTATTAGTGATATTGCAGAAGGTATTATTGGTAAAGTATGTCTTTTTGCTGATGACACAAAGATTTGCAACAGGGTTGACGTTCCTGGAGGGATCAGCCAAATGACAAATGATTTAGGTAAACTAAAAAAATGGTCGGAGCTGTGGCAATTGAGTTTTAATGTGGATAAGTGCAAGATAATGCACCTGGGACGTAAAAACCCAAGGGCTGAATATAGAATATTTGATACAGTCCTAACCTCAACATCTGAGGAAAGGTATTTAGGGGTTATTATTTCAGAAGATCTAAGGGTAAGTAGTCAATGTAATAGAGCAGCAGGAAATGCTAGCAGAATGCTTGGTTGTGTAGGGAGAGGTATTAGCAGTAGGAAAAGGGAAGTGCTCATGCCACTGTACTGAGTACTGGTGAGACGTCACTTGGAGTACTGTGTGCAGTACTGGAGACCGTATCTCCAGAAGGATATAGACATTTTAGAGAGAGTTCAGAGAAGGGCTACTAAAATGGTGTACGGCTTGAAGGAGAAAAGTTACCAGGAAAGTCTTAATGATCTTGACATGTACAACTTGGAAAAAAGACGAGACAGAGGAGATATGATAGAAACATTTACATACGTAAAGGGAATCCACAAGGTAGAGGAAGGGAGTATATTTAAACGGAAACAAAGTAGCAAAACAAGAGGACATAGTCTTAGAATAGAGGGGCAAAGGTTTAAAAGTAACATCAGGAAGCATTATTTTACTGAGAGGGTGGTGGATACATGGAACAGCCTTCCAGTAGAAGTGGTAGAGGCCAAAACAGTAATTGAATTTAAGCAAGCATGGGATAGGCATTAGGGATGAGCTGTTCGGGTTCGGACGGTTTGGGGTTCGACCCGAACTTAGCCTGTTCGGACAGATCGCGAACCCCGAACATTTCCGGGTGTTCGCCGCATGTTCGACCACAATGCATTTTCCCACTGCCTGAAGCTCGTAATTGGCTACAGCCTTGCACCTGACCGCAGGTCTGGTGCAAGACTGGTTGAACACTATGCCAATCACCGCTCAGAGTCCTGATGGGGCAAATTTTACCCAATCATGGGCTCACAGAGCTAAGTCCCGCAGCACACTATATAAGGTTTCAACGCGCCGATTCTGCACGCATTTCAGAGGAGATTTCAAAGAAGATAGTTGTGTGTGTTGTTACTGCCGGTCTGCCACGCTACTGGGGGGGTCTGGGGGGGGTCTCATTTATACCAAATATCAGGGAATTTAGGTGATGTGTGTCTTGTCACTGTGCCAGCAAGTTTTTTTGTGGTTTACAACTTTATTTAAAACATTTGTGAATTGAGGTGATTTTCTGGGTCTTGTCACAGCAAGTTTTTTGGGGGTTTACAACTTTATGTAAAACATTTGTGAATTTAGGTGATTTTCTGGGTCTTGTCACTGTGCCAGCAAATCTTTTTGGGGCTCACTAATTTCTTTAAAACACTTGGGAATTAAGGTGATCTGTGTCTCGTCATACAAAAAGTACCACGCTGTATTTTGGGGCTCACTAATTTCTTTAAAACACTTGTGAATTAAGGTGATCTTCTGTGTCTTGTCATACAGCCAGCAACTTTTTTTGGGGCTCACTAATTTCTTTAAAACACTTGGGAATTAAGGTGATCTGTGTCTCGTCATACATACAGTACCATGCTGTATTTTGGGGCTCAATAATTTATTTAAAACATTTATGAATTAAGGTGATCTGTCTCTTGTCACTGGCTGCCAGCTATCAGTGTGTCTCACTGAGTTATACTAGAGTTATTTAAATCTTTATACCAGAGTTGAATCAGAGTTCTGTATATAGTAATCTATATATCACTCACCATGTCTGAAAGAACAAAAAGGACAGGCAGACGCTCCCAGACACAGATAAGAGGGCAAGCAGCCCCTGTGTCGGGAGGCTGTGTCTCTGGTCATGGTGGACGTGGTGCATCCTCTGCAGGGGCACGCTTGTCCTTTCTAACTGGTGCTGGCCATCTTAAGCAGCAGCAACATACAGAGGACTTGGTGGATTGGCTAACCAGGCCATCCTCATCCTCCGAGTCCTCTGCCAGCCAGGCTTCTAGTGCTTCACAGTCCACTTCAGCTGCCAAAGCATCTAATGCAGCCTCCATGTCCACAGCTACTCCTGCCGTAGCCTCGCTATCACACACGGAGGAGTCAGCTGAATTGTTTGACTACAATGAGAGTGACCTGCTGCTTGAGGATGCGCAGCAAGTACAGTGCTCTGATTCAATCTCTGAGGTTGAGGAAGGGAGTATAATCAACCTAGAGGAAGGGGGTGCCAGTGATGACACACAAATAACTGGCACTCATGTTGCCCCAGCAGCTACAGCATACTGACAAGTTGGCTCCAGTGACGAGGAGATAGGGGGTGAAGATGACATTGATGATGATGAGGTCACTGACTCCACCTGGGTGCCAGATCGAACTGAGGAATCAAGTGAGGAGGAGGGGGAGGAGGAGGGGGAGGAGGAGGAGGCACAGCAAACACGAGGCACAACATCCTCTGTGACCAACCATAGCACTAGCCAGTCCAAGGCATCACATGTCAGAGCTGCTCCGGTGCAGAGCGCTGTTGTCTCAAAGAACACATGCAGGAACTCTGCTGTCTGGGAGTTCTTTAAGAAATGTGCAGTAGAGCGCAGCGTTGCTATTTGTAATCTATGTCAGAGGAGGCTGAAGCGTGGGATAAACGCCGGACACTTGGGTACCACGTGCTTGAGGTGACATATGAGCAAGTGCCACACATCCCGTTGGGGCAAAACTTTGCGTAGGTCCTCCTCATCCTCATCTGTCTCTACCCACACTGTATGTCCTGCCATGCAATTGCCTACAACCTCCACGACAGGGATGATGCTACAGTAATGGATGTACCAGCAGGTCCTTCCTCACAATGTGACATCATCCCAGTAGCTGAAGATTTACGCAGTCAGATTACGTTGCCGCAGCTGCTGCAGTGAAAGAAAAAATATAGTCCCAACCATCCCCAAGTACAGCGTCTAAATGCCAGCTGAGCAAAATTACTCGCATTGCAGCTGCTGCCTTTCCAGCTGGTGGACTCTGCTCCCTTCCGTGAATTTGCTGAATGCGCTGTA
This sequence comes from Leptobrachium leishanense, assembly GCA_009667805.1. Classification (NCBI taxonomy): domain Eukaryota; kingdom Metazoa; phylum Chordata; class Amphibia; order Anura; family Megophryidae; genus Leptobrachium; species Leptobrachium leishanense. The sequence continues at coordinate 87,608,046 of CM019074.1, read as the reverse complement.
CCACAGTGGCAGGTTCCAAAACGCCATTACTTTTCACGCAAGGCCATTCCAGCACTATACCAGCACGTGGAAGACAATGTTATCGAGTCATTGGCAAAGGCATTGGTCCAGCAAGCATGGACAGGGTCGTTACATTTCCTTCACGGCACACTGGGTAACTCTGATTGCAGCTGGGAGGGATCCAAGATGGGGCTCTGTGCTGGAGCTTGTTCATCCACCACACCTCCAGAAAGCTGCTTGTATGAGGTCTGTCTGCTCCACCACCACCATCTCTTCCTCCTCCTTCTCTGTCTCTGGCGAAGTGGCAGTTAAACCGACGCCTGACAGGGTCTACACAATGGCTCAAGCAAAAAGATGCCATACTGTGCTTGAGCTGGTTTGTTTAGGGGACAGGAGCCACACCGGGTCAGAAATTTTGTCAGCTCTGCAGGGGCAGGTGCAGAGATGGTTAACACCACGCCAGCTTGAGCTGGGAATGATCGTCTGCGATAATTGCAGCAACCTTCTCTCCGCCCTACGCAAGGGTAAATTGATGCATGTACCATGCCTAGCACACATCCTAAATCTGGTGGTACAGCGTTTCCTAACCAAGTACCCAGGCTGCCAGAGCTTCTCATCCAGGCCAGAAAAGTCTGCAGCCACTTCGGACGGTCATTCCCAGCAAGCGTTCGCCTGACAGAAATTCAAAGAGAATTCCACCTTCCCACAAACCGTCTGATCTGTGACATGCCCACCAGGTGGAATTCAACATTAGCAATGCTGCAGCGTCTGCACAAGCAGCAGAGGGCCATCAACGAGTACCTGTGTGAGTATGGCACAAGGACAGGTTCAGGTCAACTTGTTTCCCCCCCCGCAGTGGCTGATGATCAAGGATGCATGCACTGTACTGTCACCATTTGAGGAGGCAACGAGGATGGTGAGCAGGGACAGTGCATGCATCAGTGACACAATTCCTTTAGTGTTCCTGCTGGAGCACACTCTGCGGGGATTTATAGATGTGGCTCTAGAGGCAGAGCAGCGGGAGGAAGAGGAGGCCTTCCCTAGCTCTCAAGGCCCCAGTCTTTCTGCAGACAGCATTCCAGCGGGTCCTACTCAGATCAGACAGGAGGAGGATGAGGAGGAGGACGAATATTTAAGTAGTGGGGGTATTGAAGGTGGGGATTCCTCAAGGGAGGGTTTTGTGTGTGGCTGGGAGGAGGAAGTGCACGATACGGTCATCCTCATTGAACAGGAAGACTCGGCAGCTAATGCCACCTCCAACCTACGCTGCATGGGCTCCCTAATGATGCAAAGCCTGCTAAAGGACCCCAGGATTCTTGCTATCAAGGAGAGGGATCATTACTGGTTGCAACCCTTCTTGATCCACGATACAAGGGGAAAGTTGCAGAGCTCATCCTGCCCGCACAGAGGGAGCACTTGTGTAACACCTTTCCAGGCACTGGTAGATTACCAAGTGCTGACACACGTGCTTCTGATGCCATTGCATCATTGATGAGGGTATGCTACAGACAACTAGCAAGAAATCCAGTAGCGTCTTGATGTGCTTCGTGCAACTAATGGTGCCCATATAGAGGTGTATTAAATGAGGCAAAATAACCTTAAATATATACGTCTCGTTTTGTAATAATTTTCACTTAGCTGTCTTTTCATTTGTCTTTGTAATAAAGTTTTGAAATTGTAAAGAGTCACTATGGACACCCTGTACGTATATTAGAAATGAAGAATAGGAAATATTAAAGGGTTTGTATCGCATACACAGTAACACTTTCCCTTCAGCTAATGACAGGTCTTTAAGTAGCTCCTAATGGCAAGATGCTTTCAATGGACAGAAAGTGCAGTATTTTGCATAGTTTTAATTGTATCAATTTGTTTATTTTCCTATGAAATTAGTCCGGTCTCTCTCGCGGTCTGGGTGGCATTTCTAATTAGTAGGGTCAGAGGGATGACCCTGGATAAAAATCTCCACTGGAAATGAATAGGATGCAGATGTTTCCCCGTTATTATCCCCACAGCCGAGGTGTGCATATTTCTCTTCCGCTAGCCACGTTCGTGAAGGCGTAATCATGCATCACACCTTCCTTTGTCAATCTGTAATGGGCACTCGAGCATGTAACACATTGAATTTCATCTTGTTGACACGTCCTATTTAAATTCCTGGCAGTGCTGAAGTGTCTGTTGAAATCTGGACTGAGATATCTAACACTCTGGCACAAAAAGTATCAAACAAATGTAAAGCCATCTACAACTTGACTGTACGTTCCCTTCCATTTACATGGAAAGGAGCGAAACGCGACGGGAGCAGAAATAATGAATGGTAATGTGGGCTGGGGGGGGGACAATATGCATTAATGCCCATAGGAACTGGGATTTAATTGCTTGTATATCCTTAACTACGTGTGAAATCAGCTGTTTCGGATTCCTGCGTAGCTCATGTTCTCTAAATAAATCAACGGAACTGCCATAATTTGCTTGACTGTTTTCTGTTTCAAATTAACTGGATGCGAACAAAGATGAACTCTGCCAACGATGCGCATTATATCCTGAACTTTGTCGACTTGCGCATTCCACATATTTCCTCCGTAATTATGCTCTGTGTTGTCTCGGCTCTAATTTGTGCTCAAAATATAATTTACATTATTAAAACGTCTGCAGTGAATGATAGAAGTAATATCATCAACTCCTCTGAAATGATACAAGGGGAAGAGAAAAAAATATTTTAGATAAAGCATAAGGGAAGAGTTATGTTATTTCTTTGCCGTATTGCTCGAGTGGATTTCCTTTTTTTCGTATTTTTGTTTTACACAACGAGCGCAGCTAGGTGTGAAGCTCTGGGAGGCGTGAAGCTCGGCGTGGGAGAAACGCATTTTGCCTTCGATGATAATCTGCGTTTACAAAAAATATACAGTGAGTAAAAATCCAAAATACTGCTCGTCGTACAGCTAAAGGTAAAGATACAATTGGATGATAAATATGGCAAAAGGTGTGAATTAAAAGAGAAATAAAAATGGCTACTAACTCGTAAAATGTTAAACCCTAAATTTTAAATCTTCCGGGCCGATTATATATTTAATCTGTATTTATTGTAAAGGTATATGTAGAATATTGAGGTGTCAAAACAGAAGGACAATTCTACAGTATAATCGCACAGTCTCTCCAAATCCATGGTTAGGGTAGGTCACGCTGGGGGTCATCGTAACCAATCGATGTAGTCAGTACAATATCCTGCATAGAATACGGTCTCAGAAGCACAGGCGTTAAGTGATTTTACAAAAGCAATATCGCTTAACATTTTAAATAATGACGTGAAAAAAAATCTATACTTACCACTTATCCACAGTGCAGAGTGTGGAGTGCTCTGCTGCTTACTCTGGCTATATGCAGGACACTGGGAACAAATAGTTCTGTGGCTTCGGTATGGCCCCATTCATCAAGCTCAAGCAATGCTCCTGCAGGGTAGCACTTCTCGCCATAGAGTCCTATCCAAGGAGATCATAAGAGCAGTCACTATGCCACCAGTATCTGTTCTTGGCTCACAAATATTACAACTCATGCTGTCAATTCAGTGGCTCAGACAGAATAGAGCCATTAACTGGGAGCTGCTAATGGTTAACAGCTTGCGAACACTTAATTCACTAATGACTATGAATGGATCTGTTGGAATAGTGCCACAAGTGAAGTGAACAAATATATCTCGATCTAGGTATGTTATCGGTGATTTGCTAGAAGAACATGCATCTAAATCTAGTTGTATGCCCATGGATCCAATATCTAAATCTAGGTATGTAATCAATCTTGAATTCAGAGAAAATTCCAGATTCTGTCTGATTTCCTCCAGATTTCAGAATCAGGGAGAATTTGATGTTGGAGCCGCAATCTACTTCCTGCTATAGCACCAGCGTGGGAGATGCTGAGCAGCTGTTTTTTAAAGGACATGCTGCACAGAGCCAGCATAACTCTGTGCAGCATGTCATACTTTGGGGCTGCACAGTCCCCGGGCATGTTCCTCGTCGTGCTGCAGCTATCAGAGGAGCATAAGTGTTCAGCACCAGCAGGACCCATCTGGGGCATCGGGGAGTATAGAATGTCTGAAATTTGGAAGGCCCAGAAAATTCCAGATTACTTTCAGGCTTCAGAATACTGGATAAGAGGTGCCAATACTGTAGTTGTAGACTGATCTGTCTGCATCAAGTGAAAGAACATAACTCTCCAGTTCCAGAACTAAATCAAAATATATTTTTGATTCAAGAATGTTAATGTCCGTTTAGAAGAATCTTTATTTCTAGAGCAGTGGTCCCCAAACCTGATCCTCAAGTACCCCTAAAAGGCTAGAACTACAAGATTACCTTGGGAGAAGTGCAGACCTCTGGAAAACCTGTCCTGCAAGGGGTGCTTGAGGACCAGGGTTGGGAACCACCATTCTAGAGGACAAATGTTAATGTTCATCGAGAAGAAGTTTTATTCCTAGAGGACTCAACTGAGCCGGTTTCACCCTTTTCATTTTGCAAGACTATTGTAACGTTTGGGTATCAACGGTCTGCCAGCTAAGCAGGATTGAGGCCATCTGCAGTAACGCGTGCACACAGGAAAGGGTAGAGGTGGATAGCAGGATGTCAATATATAACTGAATACAAGGGGCAGGACACAGAGAGGTAGTAACCAGTCTTTGATAGGTAATATGGAGAGAGGGTCACAGTTACCAAAGACGTAGGAACCAGGAAACGAGATATTTGAGGGCACAAAATATCTCTAAAAAGGAACCTTGGATACAAAAAGAATCGTGAGAGCCCAGAGGGTCTTGGTAAGCACGAAGAACTGTGGAAACTTGGAACCCGGTGAGGCAGAGGAGCAGGCTGAGGGAACGGGTAAGTCAACCAGTTGATAGCAGATCAAGGGAAACACACAAAGGTCTTAAGTCAATGAGGAAAATGGCTACAATGAAAGAGCACTGGCTAATAGTAGGTGCATTCTTTTCAGCCAGTGATTAAAAGGTAATAAGTCACAGGGAAAACCTGGCTGGAGGTTTGACGATTGGGACAGGAGTACCAGGCTACTCCAAAACCCTGGACTTTGATGTATAGTTCAGAGAAGGATGATGCCAATAAAAGTGGGCACGGGTCAGTCTAGTCAGGATCCTGACAACTATACACAGTCAGTCTTGAGGTCCTTCACCATTGCAGAAATACAAACCAAGATAACAGATTTTAAGTCTTATTCCTACTTGAAATGAGCCGGATATTAAAAACCCAAACAAAACAAATTCTTACTATAGTGTCATTTTCTGTTCACGTCACTATTTGACTGAACATCTGGTGACCTGCTTCATCTTTTTATTCCCCCAAATTTAAATAACAGTAGTGAGAAAGACTGGCAAGAAATGGCAAACGCGTCATCATCTGGGGCTCCATTACCTGTTGGCAGTAATCAAGCAGCTAGAGATGAACGTCATCAAGCAGTGAGGCTGAATTCAATTAATTTGATATGAAGATGCATAAGAAGATGAAAGAAAAGGAAAGTTGATACTTTGTTCCTGCTGAGATAAAGAGGTCTATTCCACTTAATCCATTATCTTTCAGGAGTGAGCTGCAAGTATTAACAAATGGGACCATTATACCTTACTGCCCTGTTCTTGCACGCTGGACTCTGGTGCTCAATGAGTCGCAGTGCCAGCGTTTCAACGACATGTCAGAGTTCTGGTGCTCTGGCTCATTGAGCCAGTGCCACAGTCCGGCAGCGAGCAAGATACCGTCCGTGAAGTCTGTGCATTGGTTAAAGACTGCACTGTGTTTGGCACGCTCACCCACGACTCGGACCACCATCCCCACACACCAGGGGACATGAAATTTGATGATGGGGCCTAGCGGCTGTCCTGATGGAACTTTCAACTGTGTCCCATAGTTTTCCCCCTTCAAGTGGCACCTATGCAGAGTGCCACAACTACCATACCCTAGTTACGTCACTGCCTTTGCTTGGACTTCCTCTACACCTCTTTTATTATGAGCACTCCAAGGCTCAGTATTGGGTCCACTGCTCTTCTCTGTTTAAACCTCACCGCTCGGCAAATTTTCTTGGCTTTCAGTGCCAGCTGTATGAGGATGATATCTAGATCTACCAGTCAACTGTGATCCTCTTAGCTGTCAGCAATTGGATTCCCCATATCTCTTCATGGATAGCCTCCTTCCACCTAAAGATTAATAAGGAAATGTCACTTATCCCTCCTACAAATTCACCCATCCCAACATCTTCATTACCATCAACAGTATTGGAATACCTCGATTTCCACAAGTTCCTGTCTTGAAGTCATTCTTGACTCTGATTTAATGGCAGGATGTAGAAGACAGCAGACTCCCTCTAATACCTGTCACCTTCACAACAGTGCAAAATCTAGTCGTTCCGAATCCCAGATGCCGCCAACTATTTTGGTTAGTTCCTTATCTCCCATCTAGACTACTGCAACAACCTACCTTTGAGACTTTCTCGCTCTAGACTCTCCACTTCTAATGCTTCCACAATACCTCCGCCTAATGTATTTTATCCAGCGCGATCTAAGAACTACCCACCTTTGCCAATCTTTTCACTGGCTTCCCATACCCAGCAGGTTAAAACTCAGGATCTTGACCTTAACAATCAAAGTTCTTTCCAGCAATGGTCCCCTTAGATTTCCTCTCCCTGATCTTGAAGTACTCCCCATCCCACCTTCTACGATCCTTGCATGATCTACTCCTTTTGAAGTCTGGAATGAAAGGAGGGGATGGTAGAAGAGAATAGGTCTCCCAAGCTGTCCCTGTTCTATAAAATTCCCTTCCTCTTGTTTATATGGGATCAGGGTCCTCCAATCATGGTTACATCTCCTGAAAAAAGACTTGCGTCCATCAAGTTCAGCCTCTCACACATTACCTACTGCGGTTGATTCAAAAGAAGGCAAAAAACCCAGTTTGAAGCACTCGCCAATATGCAACATACTGGGAGGGGAAATTCTTGACCCCAGTTGCATAGGCGACTCTACAGGGGGGCAATTGCCCCCCCTAGGTTATTCCTTGCCCCCCATGTGCCCCCCCACCAAAAATCAGCATCCAGCTTCCCACACTTTTTCGAAACGCTGTATCTCTGTCCCTGTGCATCGTATATAGACAATCTATGTGTCATTGGAAAAGGCAGATTCTTGCCTTTCCAATGATACCCAACATGACCATATTCAGTTTGAAATAAAAGTCATAAAACATTAAAAAATAACGGACACTTAATCTTAAGGCTACATGCTGCACAGTATTCATTTCATGTCTTCCCATGAATAATGGCATATTAGGGGTTAAGGGGGTAGCTAAATGCCACATTGTTTATTATTTTTATTGTATTTCCCTGTGTTTATGGCATTTTAGGGGTTATTATGGAAGTTAGAATCTAAAGCGTCTAATCATCTTTAGAACCTTTGCTTTTCATCACATTTCGGGGGAATTCATTTAGCTGAAAATATAGTGAATTCCTATTTAGCGAATGGTAACTGTAATTTGCTAAAAGTGGAGTCGCTGAAGCAGCAATCAGACATTCAGTGAAAACTGCCGAATTGCGGCAAATAAAGTATCAGGTTAGTACAATAAAAAGGCATCATTGCATCACATTACTCATTGCGTCACATTACTTATTGCATCACATTACTCTGGGGTTTTGGAACCTTATTTATATATATACTTATTTAGGGAACTATTACCTGGTTTGGGTTAACCCTTGCGTTGGCATGGTTTTGCGTTAGCGCCAGGTTAATTGAGTCTAGCACCTGACCAACAGATCGTTTGCCTCCCGCTACAAACGGGAAAAATCACTTACTTAACACGGAGAGCGCTAGAGATCTCTAGCGCTTTTGCAGCTAACAGACCACTTGGTGCCAGCGCTAATTTTTTAGGGGCGCTAATTGCAACATTTTACCTACTGCTCAACCCTGGCGCTATCTCCAAAAAAACTGTAAAAACAGGTCCTCACCCAAAATTAACAGGCATTTGAAAGGAATGCAGCACAGGTGTTCTCTTGGGCCCATACACCATAGCAATGGATCTGGTCCGCATTGTCGTTGCTGTTGCAGTAGGCTCTATTATAAATGTATCCTTTATCCACATATATCCTAATATATTGCCTAATTTTAAACATTTTATGCTGGAGGTTATTCATAGTATGGAAGTGGTTGATTATTAGGGTGACCGTGTGGACCATGTTTAAAGTGACACATGGATAAGTCTTGCCCTGAAACATGTATTATTTATATGCTGCAGCAGGCAAATTTTTGTCGCTCACCTGGCCTTCCTTTTGGATCCATTAAATGCAGTGTAATGATTCTACATGCTGCTGGGTGGCATTTATCATGCAATGCCCATCAGCCTTAATATATGTGTGCATCAAAACATGGATAATACGGCCACCATGGAGGATTTTAATAATGCAGGGTGTGAGGTTATTCACTGGATGTGTTCATATTAAAGCTTGTGAGGGCAGGGGATAGGTATGGCCCGGCACTCTGCACTGGAAAGAAAAAACAGTTCTGTCCTGTATACAACTGCATTAGCGCTGGGTCTCAGCCCGGTTCTTAGAGTTTTCCTAGTGTGCGCCAAACGACCTTGTTTATGGACTACTGCAGACAAGGTGATCTGTTCGTGGGTCGTCAGGCACTATGTTTTAGCGACTCGGGCTAAATTTTTCCTTTAGTGATGGTGTTTTAGTTCACACCAGGTGATAGTTTTATTCAGTGGTATGATTTAGTGGTGAAAATTATTAGTGCCCCCCCAGTTTTGACTGCGGTATCTTCTGTGCCCCCCTAAATATGGTTCCTAGAGTCGCCACTGCCCAGTTGGCATCAGATTTCTCCTTGGAGCAAGCAGGTTTTACCCACACATTAAATATCATAACAATATTCTGTTTTTGCAGCAAGTCACCCAGTCATTGTTTAAAACTCTGTACAGACTCTGACCCAACCACCTGAACAGGCAGAAAATTCCACAATTTATTCCTCCTATGCTTTAGGCCGAATTTCCTTTCGTCCAGTCTAAATGGGTGACCTTGTGTCCCATGTATAGTCCTATTAATGAATAGGTTTCCAGACAATGGTTTATAATGGCTCCCTATATATTTATATAAAGTTATCAGATCCTGTAGAAGGCAATGTTTTTCTAAACTAAATAGGTTTTGTCCTACTGTATCTTGGGATAAGCGGTTTATTGCATCACTGCCTTGTCTTTCACAGCACTATTGTATCTCCCGGCACTATATATAAAGTAAAATACAAATAAATTGCCAGTGGAATAACACGGACATATATAAAAGAGGTGCTGCAGCATGTAGTATTTTTTTGTGGCCCTGGAGTCAATCATGGTGGACATCATAGTGCGTTCCAACATTTTCCTTTTAGGACTTGACCCATGCTCTACAAACATCTACTATGGTCTTCTTTTTTTTATTTTAGAGAACTTTCTGGCAATATCAAAGGTGTTTTGTATGACACGTATTGTGCTATTTTTGTTGCCAAGGGATTAATGTCAGATTCCTATGTATAGAAGTGTCTGTCATCTTGGTTGACATCAGCTGCTCGCTTTCATCATAATAATTCCTTTGCTGTATATTTCCTTCCATGTCGATGACACAAGTTAAGATATACAGTATGTGGTTTGAACTTCAGATAATTACGTGATAATCACATGGAACGCAGCTTCTAATACCCAAGCTTAGACAATGAAGCAGAGAAGCATTTAGTGGAGATTAATCATAGGGGAATTAGTCAGTTCACATTTCCAGAGATCAAATGTATTTTTTTTTCTCTATCCGAGATAGCATTATTGCCAACGGTCGCGGTGGAGTGCCAGTGTATACGTGGAAGAGCCCAGAATGCAGGAAAAATTGAGACAACCAGTGATGGGTTTTATTCGAGAAATGGCAGAAAAAAATACAGCATGCAAAGGATACTGGTTGCAGGGTTGGAGAGATTATGAACATGCTGGAGAACACTGGAAGTAGGGCACGCTGGAGAACATTGGAAGTAAGGCATGGTGCAGATCAGAACGCTGGTGGCAAGGATTACTGGAGTAAACTGGGGCAGGGACTTCAAGGAATAAGGGGACCTGGTACCTGGATGACAAGATGGGGCGAAGGAACAGGTCTTGATTGAATAGGGATGAGCTGTTCGGTTCGGAGTTCGCATCGAACATAGCCTGTTCGTTTGTTCGCGAACTACAAACATTTCCGGGTGTTCACCCACAATGGACCACAATGCACTTTTCCACTGGCCTGAAGCTTGTAATTGGCTACAGCCTTGCACCTGACCACAGGTCAGGTGCAAGACAGGTTCAACATTTGCCCAATCATGGGCTCACAGAGCTAAGTCCCGCAGCACACTATATAAGGTTTCCACACAGCGCTTCTGCACGCATTTGAGAGGAGATTTCATAGGAGATTGTTGTTGTGTTAGTGTGTTCTTACTGCCAGTCTGCCACCAGCTACTGGGGGGTCTCATTTCTACCAAATATCTGGGAATTGTTGTAATCATTGTGCTCAGTCCCAGCAACTATTTTGGGTGCTCAGTAATTTCAGCAAAATATTTGGGAATTGAGGTAATCTGAGGTAATCTTTGTGCTCACTGCCAGCAACTATTTTGAGGCTCAGTAATTTCTGCAAAATATTTGGGAATTGAGGTAATCTGTGTCTGGTGACTCACTGCCACACAGTATTTTGGGGGTCACTAATTTCTACAAAATATTTGGGAATGGTTATAATCCGTGTGTTCTCACTGGCTGCCACCCATCAGGGGGCTCACTGATTTATAGGAGGTTTCTGAGACTTGTAATCTGTGTCTTCTCACTGCCACCCATCAGGGGGTCCAACATACTTTTGGCAGATTTATGCGAATTGTAATTTGTGTCTTCTCACTGCCACCCATCAGGGGGTCCCACATACAATTCGCATAAATCTGCTATAAGTATGTGGGACCCCCTGATGGGTGGCAGTGAGAAGACACAAATTACAATTCACATAAATCTGCTAAAAGTAATTTGTGTCTTCTCACTGCCACCCATCAGGGGGTCTCACTGATTTATAGGAGGTTTCTGGGAATTGTAATCTGTGTCTTGTTACCGGCTGCCAGCTATCAGTGTGTCTCACTGAGTTATACCAGAGTTCTGTAAATCTTTAATCTTTATACCAGAGTTGAATCAGAGTTCTGTATATATTTAATCTATATATCACTCACCATGTCGGAAAGAACAAAAAGGACAGGCAGACGCTCCCAGACACAGATAAGAGGGCAAGCAGCCCTTGTGTCGGGAGGCTGTGTCTCTGGTCGTGGTGGACGTGGTGCATCCTCTGCAGGGGCACGCTTGTCCTTTCTAACTGCTGCTGGCCGTCTTAAGCAGCAGCAACATACAGAGGATTTGGTGGATTGGCTAACCAGACCATCCTCATCATCCGAGTCCTCTGCCAGCCAGGCTTGTAGTGCTTTACAGTCCACCTCAGCTGCCAAAGCATCTAATGCAGCCTCCATGTCCACAGCTACTCCTGCCGTAGCCTCGCTATCACACACGGAGGAGTCAGCTGAATTGTTTGACTACTGTTGTCTCAAAGCACACATCCAGGAACTCTGCTGTCTGGGCTGTTCTTTAAGAATTGTGCAGCAGACCCCACCATTGCTATTTGTAATCTATGTCAGATGAGGCAAAGCGTGGGAAAGACACCGGACGCTTGGGTACCACGTGTTTGAGGCGATATATGACCTCCTGCCACACATCCCGTTGGCGCAAAACTTTGCGTAGGTCCTCCTCCTCCTCCTCCTCATCTGTCTCTACCCCACTGTATTTCCTGCCATGTCATTGCCTGCTACAACCTCCACTGACAGGGATGATGCTACAGTAATGGATGTACCAGGTCCTTCCTCACAATTTGACAGCATCCAATCAGCTGAAAATTTACACAGTAAGATTACGTTGCCCCAGCTGCTGCAGCGTAAGAAAAAATATAGTCCCAAGCATCCCCAAGCACAGCGTCTAAATGCCAGCTTATCAAAATTATTCACATTGCAGCTGCTGCCTTTCCAGCTGGTGGACTCTGCTCCCTTCTGTGAATTTGCTGAATGTGCTGTACCACAGTGGCAGGTTCCAAAACGCCATTACTTTTCACGCAAGGCCATTCCAGCACTATACCAGCACGTGGAAGACAATGTTATCGAGTCATTGGCAAAGGCAGTCAGCAGCAAGGTGCATGTGACTTTAGACACGTGGTCCAGCAAGCATGGACAGGGTCGTTACATTTCCTTCACGGCACACTGGGTAACTCTGCAGCTGGGAGGGATCCAAGACGGGGCTCTGTGCTGGAGCTTGTTCATCCTTCACATCTCCAGAAAGCTGCTTGTATGAGGTCTGTCTGCTCCACCACCTCCTTCTGTGTCTCTGGCGAAGTGGCAGTTAAACCGACACGTGGCAGGGGATACGCAATGGCTCAAGCAAAAGATGCCATACTGTGCTTGAGCTGGTTTGTTTAGGAGACAGGAGCCACACCGGGCCAGAAATTCTGTCAGCTCTGCAGGGGCAGGTGCAGAGATGGTTAACACCACGCCAGCTTCAGCTGGGAATGGTCGTCTGTGATAATGGCAGCAACCTTCTCTCCGCCCTACGCCAGGGTAAGTTGACGCATGTACCATGCCTAGCACACGTCCTAAATCTGGTGGTACAGCGTTTCCTAACCAGGTACCCAGGGCTGGCAGAGCTTCTGAGCCAGGCCAGAAAAGTCTGCAGCCACTTCAGACGGTCATTCCCAGCAAGCGTTCGCCTGGCAGAAATTCAAAGAGAATTCCACCTTCCCACAAACCGACTGATATGTGACATGCCCACCAGGTGGAACTCGACATTAGCAATGCTGCAGTGTCTGCACAAGCAGCAGAGGGCCATCAACGAGTACCTGTGTGAGTATGGCACAAGGACAGGTTCAGGTCAACTTGTTTCCCCCCCCCGCAGTGGCTGATGATCAAGGTTGCATGCACTGTACTGTCACCATTTGAGGAGGCAACGAGGATGGTGAGCAGGGACAGTGCATGCATCAGTGACACAATTCCTTTAGTGTTCCTGCTGGAGCACACTCTGCAGGGAATTATAGATGTGGCTCTAGAGGCAGAGCAGCGGGAGGAAAAGGAGGCCTTCCCTAGCTCTGAAGGCCCCAGTCTTTTCGCAGACTGCATTCCAGACGGTCCTCCTCAGCTCAGACAGGAGGAGGATGAGGAAGATGAGGAGGAGGAATATTTGAGTAGTGGGGCATTGAAGGTGGGCATTCCTCAAGGGAGGGTTTTGTGTGCCCAGAAACACCAGGACTGGTATGTGGCTGGGACGATGGGGTCATCCTCCTCATTGAGCAGGAAGACTCGGAAGCTAATGCCACCTCCAACCTACGCTGCATGGGCTCCCTTATTATGCAAAGCCTGCTAAAGGACCCCAGGATTCGTGCTATCAAGGAGAGGGATCATTACTGTTTGGCAACCCTTCTTGATCCACGATACAAGGGTAAAGTTGCAGAGCTCATCCTGCCCGCACAGAGGGAGCACAGGATGAAAAAACTTGAAGACACTCAAAAGCAAAACTTGTGTAACACCTTTCCAGGCACTGGTAGGTTACCAAGTGATGACACAGGTGCTTCTGAGGATGCAGATGATCAGAGGAAGAGCGGTGAAGGCCGAGGCCGCTTGACTGATGCCTTTTAAATTTTATTAGTCCACAACGCCCAGGGACGTCTAATGTAGGCACCCATTGCCAGCGTCTTCACCGTATGCTGCAGGACTACCTAGGGGCAAGGGCAGACCTGGATACCTTTCCAGCAGATGATCCACTGGCTTACTGGGTGTTGCGATTGGATCACTGGCCAGAACCTAGCCAATATGCTATGCAGCTACTAGGTTGCCCTTCATCTAACATGCTTTCTGAAAGGACGTTCAGTGACGCTGGAGGTTTTGTCACAGACAAAAGAGTGCGTCTGTCCACCGACTCTGTAGACCGGCTGACATTTATAAAAATGAATCAGTCCTGGATCAGCAGCCATCAATCCCCTGATGCGGACGTAAAGGAATAGATCGGGGATGTCTTCTTCTGCATTCACAAAACCTCCAGCACTGAACTCTTCCACAATACCACAAAAGGGTTACGGTGTGAAGGCACTTGCTGCCATGAAAGGCGCAATATTTAGCTGCACTGACGCCTGTGCCACATCTATATCATTTTAATTTTTGGAACCGCAGGGTCCAACCTTGCACTCTTCCACAATACCACAAAAGGGTTACTGTATGAATGCACTTGCTGGCCTGGCACCAAAAGCACAATATTTGGGTGCACCGCCACTGACGCCTTCACCAGATTCATATCCTCAGAGGGGTTACTGTGTGACCGCACTGTTGCCGATGCTAAAGGCCCAATTTTAAAGCACCTATTGTTACTTTCATCCAAACCCTGCACCATAATTTGGCCCAAAAAAAAAAATCACTAAACTTTTTCTGCGCGTCCTAAAATGTCTTTTCATACAGGCTGCCGCCCCAAGCAGTTGTTTATGAATAGATTAAAGGAAAAGCATTTACCGTCATTTTAAACGTCATTTTTTTGTTTTTAAATGTTTCTATACATCCTAGAAATCCGCCACTTCATGGGCAGGTTATGGGGACCTCCTAGGCACGATATTTGAAGGAATTTTTGGTTTTTATTTTTAACCCTTATTTCATGGAAAACTCACTGTCCCTTTAAAAATGTTTTTTTTAAAAACTTTTTGTCCTATTTTCTTGTCCCCCAGGGCACTACCCGGACCCCCATACACCTTTTATGGCAAATATCTAGCATATATGCCCTCTTGGAGGGCACTCTAAAAATCGAATTTTGAGTCCCATTGACTTGCATTGAGTTCGAGTTCGAACATTTGGAAAGTTTGAGTTCGAATGCGAACCGAACTCGGGGGTGTTCGACTCATCCCTAGTCTTGAAGCAGGCAGCCAAGGAAACACAGCAATGCAAATCTGCCAATCCACCATGTAAAACAAAAAACGAAACGGCTTTGTGGGTACACTCTTTATAGGAAGTCCAGGTGGCGGACCCCTGGTACACCTGTGGATCTCCTAGGTTAGGTGCAAAACTAAAAAAGTGGAGGATCCATACAGACCAGACCTGCTGGTAAGTTTGAGACGGAACCAAGATCTCCAGATTTAATGTATGGTAGAGCGAGCAGGCGTTCAGGTAATGCGGCTCTTCCAGGTTCTGGGGCTGGTCTCATAACACTAACTGTATAAAATATATGACACAACGGACTTCATTCAGACTTGTTTTGAGTTGTATGTCACTGAATCATTGGATTCAGAGGCTGCTATAACGTTAAACCATTTTTTCGATTCAGCAGTTAATGCAATTATTGAGCAAAATGTGGCCTTGTCGGAAAATGCATTTTGACCAACGAGGCAGAAAAATATTGAGTCAGAGGGACACTATTGTTAACGTCCATTTATATTTTGTAAAGATAAATATTAGATATAACTATAATTTGTTTTGCTACCCTCATTACTGTTTAAAGAACAAAGGCCAGATCACAACCTAAGCGTTAATAGCAAGAGGAAAATTTTTTCCTTTTGTGACTCTAACGTCTGTATTACCACCGGACCGCTTTCTCAGCAGCTCGAATCATAATGCTTACGAGCTGCAGAGTGTACAAAGCACAGAAAATGTTAATGTACAGTAACGAGACATCACACGAGACACAAATTGAGCTTTTGACTTGGCTGCAATAGGACAAGTTAAAATTAAGCACAGCGTTCGAGTCGATACGCCGTACAACCTGAGCGCTGTGGTTAACGTCCCAGTTGTAATATAGCCCCAGGTATACATTTTCACTTTGATGGCAGCCATCTTTGATTCACATTCTGCTGTTGCATAAGACAACATGACATCAGACACCAGATTTTATGATTTGATGAGACACTCCCACTGCCTGATTCCGTTGTGTGTCCACTGCGAGTCTGAGAACAGAAGAGAATAGGATTGTAAAATTAACTATAATTCTGGCTATTTGGCATCTATAGCATAGTTGCCAACTGTCTGAGTTTCCAGGTCCGGTGTTGGTGCTTGGTGTTCTGGTTGTTAATGGCCCCAGGACAAGGTCCCAAGATTTGGTTCTTGCCGTGCATAAGTGAAGTTTGGAATTAACCACCGGGCACTAATCCAGGAACATGTTGACTGTTGGCAACTATGCTATAGACCAGTGGTTCTCAAACCTGTCCTCGGGACCCCCAACCAGGCCAGATTTTACAGATCCCAGAAGCACAGCACGTGATAGGATTTGCTGCTCAGTGATTGCAGGATTCAAGGTGATTGCAAAGATTCCCCAAGGTGATCTGCAAAATCTGGCCTGGTTGGAGGTCCTGAGGTCAGGTTTGAGAACCACTGCTATAGACATCTCACATGGTACATGCGCAAGAGCCAATCAGGGCTGATCATACATGAATTCTGCATGCAGAGCTTGTGTATGGGCTTCAAAAGTCCTGATCTTAATCATTTAAGCAAGCGAGCACCAGTAGAAAGGCACTCACTGTGCACTTTCCCAAAAACTGGTTACAGCCCAAGGCTGTCGGGTGATCTGTACTGTAGGTGTGAGGGACCTTGCACGGCCAGGTCTCTATCTTTCTGTCTATAAATCAATATCTATGTATTTCTGTCTGTCAAATCGACTAAACTACCCTGGAAAAAAGGTAGGAAAAATCCGTCAGATATACTCCAGGCAGAAAATAAATTGCAAGTAGACACCAATTTTGAAATATTGATTTATAACAGGGAAGTGCTGGAAACGTTTAAAGAGGAAACTAATAGGCTCTTTCACACAGTGCTGTGGCTGATGCAGAAATGTGTCACAAGTCTTAGAATCTCTCATTTAAATCTGAGCATAGACGGCCTTGCACTGAGAAAGCGAGTTTAATCCCATTAAGCAGTGGGGCATTTTAGAGGGTGGGTGGTCAAGCATTGACATTTTCGCTTTCTTTATTCTCTTTGGAGCTCCATGCAAGATATCCTATAGTCAATGAATTAACCCTGCATATTACAAGGGCCGCCATCACAGGGTGACATCACTTGATATGTTCAGGGGCCCAATGAATCTAGTGGGCCCGGCCATTGCCAAACCCTGTGCAGCTTGTGTAATTACCAAAGATGTAAAGGTCCCTCCATGTCACCCTGAACTGGCCCACAAACATACCAACAAATTTCACAGTGGTTTGCAGCATCTGGGGTTAAAATATTTTTAATCATTTTGCTTAAATAAGCAGCTGAGGGAAGGGGGGGCTCCCAATTTTTTTGATGGCAGCACTGCATATTACAAATCGTAAGGATTGACTGAAATAGCAAAATCATGGCAATACCTCACATCAACCTTAAAATAACAGGACTTACAACGTACCCATCATACTTGCCTAAAGGACTCCGCCATCTTGCTGATAGCAATGACACAGCAGCTTGTGATCCAATCGAAGCTGCCATTGTTTAAGCTACAGGTGAGCTCAGAGGAATCTGCCTGTAACAGACAAATGATGGTCATGAGGTGATTAACAGGTGCACTTTTAATATACCTGTAGTGTGTTAGAAATTAGCACCAATAAAGTATACACTATGAGCAGATTAGACCCACATCATGATGTGATACTCTGAGAAAGTAACAAGTTGGGCACCCCGAATTCAAATTGCTCATTACCATGAGCTTTCTGTTTTTCAAAATCGGGCTGGGATTCGAAAGCGAAAGTGTACGTGAGGGGGGGGGGGCAGCATGAGAGCCATGAGGCACATGATGCAATAGCACCACAAGATACTCATAGGGAAATGCAGCACTTGTCGGGAAGGCGAGTAAAAATTACGTCCAGAAAAACCCAAAACTATGGTTTTCTGGGTCTTACAGATTTTGAAATCCTGAATACAGGGTGTTCCAACTGCAATCAATCCCAAGCCTTGAGAATTAATCCAATCACACAGATAATTTCCTTACTTCACAAGGAAACCTCGACATTATGTAAATTAGTCCCAACAACCAATCATAATGATAGGTACACAGTAGGAGCTGCCCAGTATAAGCAGCTGGGAAGCAGTGGAGGCTCGTCTATAGGGGCAATTGGGGCAGTGCCCTTATATTTTATTTTTTCAATATTTTTTTAAATTATGGTTTTGTTCTTTTTTGTGTCATTTAAGGTATGTTTAATAAAACGTGCTATATCCCTTGAATTATTATAGCTGCAGCTTCAGTTGTCATCTCCTCTACTGTTGCTATGCAGAGAGAAAAAAATAAAACAGCAACCTAATCAGCTGTTTAGACTCCAACCAAAAAACTGATAAGATTCTATGGGAGGTTCTGTAATTCTCCTTCCAGAGTGGGATGGCAGCCTCTAGTTTCTCCTTAATGCCACTCAATTCTACAGCAGAAAAGCAGCCAAGCATGCACTTAATGCTTATCTGCTTCGCACATGTTGGGTACCTGCCTTAACCCTTCAATGACAGAGAATGCAGAGGTATATTGAGGTTTATCTTGCCTTAATGACACCATGTACTCATACCTCAGATCCTGAGGGAAGGAGAGCCTCTTCTCGATAGCAAACAGGGATTTTTTTCCATTCATACAGTGACATTTTATATTCTTAGGATTTATGTTTAGTTATTAAAATTTACTAAAAAAATGAATTAAATCACTTTTAGATTTCTTATAGAGTAATTTGTTATGTATACATCTTGTGGCTAAATTCTGGATTACACTTGAAATTTGAATTTAGCCTCAAAACGGCCAATTTATTTCACTCATTAGGAATTTGTCTATATGGTTTATTCCATATGTATGGGATTGTCCACATATTTTAGAGGTAGTAGCGCCATATATACATATTCGTATTCATAATGAAAACCATTGATGTTTACAGTCTGGTGCCCCCACCACCAACTGGAAACGTCACCAGCCGCCACTGCCGGTAAGTCAACACATTAGGACATATCTGCACAATACCACAAATAAAGTGAAACGTAAGTGGAGGTCAGCAGATGAAAAGAAGAGAAAAAAAATAAATAAGGAAAACAATATTTTTCTCTTATTTGTTCTACTTTGAAATATCTGAACAAAGGGAAAATTATACATGCGCTTAAATATATGCACATTAAACATAACTGCCCGCATTTCTTCCTTTTTTCCCTTTCGAAGGAGGTGGGGTGAGGTTGCCCAAGGCATAAAAAAAAAATGTTTGAAATATCCAAGGTAATAACACCGTGGAAAAATCCTATATTATAGTACGAGACCCATAATTCACATGATGCAGTCTATAAATATTCAGACTCTACAAACAGCCTGCTACAACGCTCTTATTATTTATGTGACCACGCGTTTGACTGACTTGCATTTATCTTAGCTAAAATACAGTTACGGAGGAAAAGACACTCACAACCACTTCAGCTTTGCAAGGAGCCATTAGAAACCAGTGAAGAAGTTATTGTTCTCTACGGACACGACTTTAAAAATAAAAAAAAAAAGTGGTCATTTGTATGCATCCCAATGCTTGCTTGTGTAACTCAATGTTTTGTTCTCTGGAAAGGGTTTAGTACATCCAAGACAGTGAGTCACGTGGATTAATAAAACATATAGGTTATTTCTTCACTTCCAAGCTGCATAGTGTTCCGTAAAATAATGTAAAATAATTGTTGGTTGAATTGGACATTTTCAAGGTGTGTGAGTCGAGGATACCTTTATCTGCGCACCCCTTTGACTTTTAGATGTTTTGCAAGATAACAGATCAATTAAAGGGATATTCTTGTAGTGGTTGATTGTAACCTAAAAATGTTCTGCAGCATGATTTTCCGGTCTCCTCTCTGTAAACTCATCTCAATGACCTTTTTCTCCTGTGTGATAAGAATCATGAGTCTGTTGCTAGAATTCTTATTTTACCAGAATGGTTTGATTACAACATACTTTGTACCATTTCTAATGATATCCTTTTTTCAAAGTACATGTTCCACTCTGAGTAGTACTATATATGGACTCAAAAATTAGAAAACAGTGACATCGAAACATAATAAGACCTATGGTCCATTATCAGAGGGCGTTACCACTCAATGGAAATAAAATTGTATCCCAGTGGCTCCATTGCATTTTGGAAAAGCGGCTTGTTATCTCGCTCTAGAGCTATACCGTGTCATTGCAAATTAAATTTGTTTGTTGCCAATTAATTTCATTTGGGCTCCATAAAAGGTGCCCTCAAGGTTTTGTCACCCTGGGCATGATACCCATAGTGCTAGCATTCTTTAAAAGCAGCTGGGAATATGTCTGAATGACCTCTCCCCAGCTGATGCTGCACAGAGCTCTGAAGTGTAGTAACTCTATTTGGCCAGCAGATGAAAAATATTGCTACCAAATAGGTTAATACAGTATGGAATAAGTTGTGTATATTCCCACAGGTTTCATACTGTATAATTAAAGGTGATAAAAAAAAAAAACAACAACATTGGTTCATACCAGTGTTTTTTGGAAAATCACTTAGTGAAGGGGTTTAATAAGCCCCATTGACACCCTCCACATCCCACCTCCCATTTTAACCCTTTAGTCATTAAAAAAACTCACCTGAACCCAGACTGAGCTGTCTCTGAGCTCCTACGGATTTGACAAACTGCTTATGAGCCACTGTGTCAGTGGACTGGGGGGGGGGTGGACTCTCAAGCGACCTTTGGGTTTGGCTCTGTATGAATCACCCTCTGTGTGAAAATTGTTTAAGAACAATTTTGACTCTTGCACAAGAATCTGTACAATGTCTTGTTTAAAACCTTTTATTCACAAGTTAATAATTTCCTTTGTTTTGCCATCATTCAATATGTTTCAGCATATCGTTTCGTAATTAAGATCTTTGGCTAAACCACACGACCATAATGTACCAAACCCACCATGAAATACAAGGAGCTATCAATACAATTGTATTTACAATACGTTGTTGTTATTCACTTGTCACTTTTTCTATACGGATATGGAACACATCTCCCTATGTTATCATTTGTAAATCCATTCTTCCAGTTCCACAGGAAACTGTATCAGTGATTATCCTGGCTGAGATCTAGTCATTACATGTACCCAAGTTAGGTTATAAAGTGAGGCTTATTTCAAAAGAGGAAATATTTTTGGTGTCTTATAAAATCCTAACGACAAACATTTTTCCATTGCGACGACAAAGTGGAGAATTTTCCCAGCATGAATAGGTGTTTATATGCTCCGATTTTCCAACGAATCGCTTTATTACAAATAGTAGGTTTTCCTTTTCTATATTTGAAAAACTATAAATCTGAATTCAAGACAGACATCCAACATTGGGTTTCTGCTGCCAACAGTGGTTCGAAAGAAGCTCTACAAAAGATGGTTTTGAATTAAAGCTCACCCCCAGAGCGCTTTTTTTAAAAAAAAACTCTTATTTCAAGATTAGATTTAGGTTATGCAATGCTTCTCAGCGAGTGCCATCATCTCAAGTTATAATGTATTCAAGATGAAATCTCCGAACAAAAGAGATAGTCAATAAACCCATGTATCGCTTGTCCTACGCTTATTGTGTTAAAAAAAGAATAACAGTGTGAGATTTTAAGGACAAAGTCAGCCAGGTAGAAGATTATTAATTTTTTCTTCAAAAAAGGTTCTTTAGCCTATGTTTTGCAAATTCCCAGGAAAAAAAATATGCCATAAAAAAAATTGGTAGTGCTCATTTTCTAAACCAATAATTAATACAATTAAATTTTGTTATTAATTTATTATAAGCCCTTTCTTGTAGTGTTCAATTCACCCTAAATATATTTATTCGCAAACTGTTAAACCTAAAAAAGTAATTATTTGGTTGTAAACCCAGCAGTTTATGACTATTTTGTGCCATCTTCGCTCTATTTAAGATTATTAAAAACCCTCTCCCCTGTCCTCTTCAACAATGAACAAAGCAGTAGTAACTCCACCACCTGCTGGTACCAAGGAAAATTAGGATTGCAGACCTAAGGTCAGAGCGCTCTTGAAGAAAAGAGTAAATACTTTCAGTTGCTAAAATGCTTATACCACATTGGATTAATTATGGTTTACTTGTAATTAAAAAAATATATATTTTAGCCAAAATAAATTCCTATTCTATTCATCTCGTCTGTCCACCTCACTGTCATTCTTCATCTTGTGCTCTCACCACACAACACTCTACATCAGGGGTCAGCAACCTTGACCCTCTGGATGTTTTGGACCTTCATTTTTCATCAGGCTCAACCAATCTAGTGAGTGGCTGAGTATCAGAAGAGGCTTAGTTCCAAAAAGTATGGAGGGCCAAGATTGTTGACCACTGCGCTATACTGTAAGCTCTACAGTCGGTTATTGTCTTAATAAATTGGTTTGTCATAATTTTCGAGTTATGTCCTTATTTTATATCACTAAGTGCTGCAGGAAATACTTTCTATTATTTTTATAGCAACAGCAACAAACCCAACAGTAAACATCACGCAGGATTGGTGAATATTGGCAGGTCTAGATATGATAGAATGCCTGGCCTACCCCACAAAAATAAAAAAAATACACTAATATTTGGTTGGAATGCCTTTTTCTTTGATTAGGGCATGCATTTGCCGGGATATCATTTTGATAAGCTTATGCAATGTCATTTCTGCCTAGAGTTGCATTAATTTGTGGCCAAGATCTCGTGTTCATGAGAGAGTTGAAACGCTGTGTAAAGTCTCCTCCAGCACATCCCAAAAATTCTCAATTGGGTTAAGGTCTGGACTGTGTGGTGGCCAATCCAGGAGTGAAAATGATATCTCATGCTCCCTGAACCATTATTGCACAATTTGAGCCCGATAAATCCTGATATTGCCATCTTGAAATATGCCCTCTGTGCAATCAGGGAAGAGGAAACCCATTGATGGAAAACCCTGCTCATTCAGTATATTCAGGGAGCAGCTGACCTAATTTTTTGGACACATAATGGTGCTGAACCTTGACCTGACCAACTGAAGCAACCCCACATCATAACAGGCTTTTTGGTAGGGGATAACTTTTTTTTGGGCCAAGCAGTGTATGTTGCTTCATGCAGATGCTGGTTGTCCAAGCCTTGGTGCAATGTGCAGAAGAGTAGACATTGTTTTACAAAGTATCAAAGAGAAAATGCACTTGAGAAAGACTACTGTGTCGCAGTGCATATAAATGGGAAAAACTATGCCCGCTCTCTTCTGGGAAAGGTGTTTAAGACTTATAAAAACACTGATGAAAGTGAATTTCCAGTTGGATACATGTCACGCATTTTAGATGGTAATGATTTACACACGGTTCAATGTGTTTTGCAGTTTATTGCAGTATTAAAGATTTTACAGTTTAGGCTGGGGTCAGACGAGCGTAGTGTTCACGTCCGTGATTGCGCCTAAAAGTACGTCCGTGATAGCATGACAGAAAGTCCATTGGAGCCTGACACATGAAGTACGTCCGCACTGAACTGCGGACGCACCGCGGCCAACGGACGCAAGGCAGGCAAGAACGTACAACCACTAGAACGGCCGCACAAAGTGCGCTGCGTCCGCAACGTCCGCATAGCTTTGTGTGTGAGTGATGGAACGTGGTCAGACGGACTGCATTTATACGTCCAGCATTTTTCACGGACAAAATGGTTTTGCTTTTTAATTTATTTTCCCTCCTACATCCGTCAAAATATACGTCAGTGAAAAAAACGGACTGTGTGGCCACTACTGTGTCTTCCGTACTGACGTACGTCCGTGTGCACGGAAGCACAGTCCGTAGAAATCACGCTCGTCTGCAGGGCCGGCGCTAATGTAAGGCGGCACAGGCGGCCGCCTTACTGTCCTGGCCTGCTGCCAGTTTGAGGGGCGGAAAAATCAGATTTGCGGCGGCGCTGCAGTGTGTGCCTGTCTCAGTCCCATCCCACTAACACGAGCAGGCACACTGTGTAATTTGGCGCCGCCCCCACACGTGATCCACATAGCCCAGGAAAACAACTGCAGGAGGAGCCACCAGCCCGCGTGCTTTCACTCTGCTGCGATGGAGGAGCGAGGCAGAGAGGAGATTTATTACCAGGTGTGAATAAACTAATGGGAGGGGGTGTAGATTAATATACTGGGGGGGGGGCTTTAAATTGCTGCACTGGGTCCAGGGGCTGTAAATTGCTATACTGGGGGGGGGCTGTAAATTGCTATACCGGGTCTGGGGGCTGTAAATAGATATACTGGGTCTGGGGGCTGTAAATGGATATACTGGGTCTGGGGCTGTAAATGGATATACTGGGTCTGGGGGCTGTAAATGGATATACTGGGTCTGGGGGCTGTAAATAGATATACTGGGGGCCTGTAAATGGCTATACTGGGTCTGGGGCTGTAAATAGATATATACTGGGTCTGGGGGCTGTAAATGGATATACTGGGTCTGGGGGCTGTAAATGGATATACTGGGTCTGGGGGCTGTAAATGGATATACTGGGTCTGGGGGCTGTAAATAGATATACTGGGGGGCTGTAAATGGCTATACTGGGTCTGGGGCTGTAAATGGATATACTGGGTCTGGGGGGCTGTAAATAGATATACTGGGGGGGGTGTAAATTGCTATACTGGGTCTGGGGGCTGTAAATGGATATACTGGGTCTGAGGGCTGTAAATGGATATACTGGGGGGGCTGTAAATTGCTATACTGGGTCTGGGGGCTGTAAATGGATATACTGGGTCTGAGGGCTGTAAATAGATATACTGGGGGGCTGTAAATGGCTATACTGGGTCTGGGGGCTGTAAATGGATATACTGGGTCTGGGGGCTGTAAATGGATATACTGGGTCTGGGGGCTGTAAATGGATATACTGGGTCTGGGGGCTGTAAATGGATATACTGGGTCTGGGGGCTCTAAATAGATATACTGGGGGGTGTAAATTGCTATACTGGGTCTGGGGCTGTAAATGGATATACTGGGTCTGAGGGCTGTAAATGGATATACTGGGGGGGCTGTAAATTGCTATACTGGGTCTGGGGGCTGTAAATGGATATACTGGGTCTGAGGGCTGTAAATAGATATACTGGGGGGCTGTAAATGGCTATACTGGGTCTGGGGGCTGTAAATGGATATACTGGGTCTGGGGGCTGTAAATTGCTATACTGGGTCTGGGGGCTGTAAATGGATAAACTGGGTCTGGGGCTGTAAATGGATATACTGGGTCTGGGGGCTGTAAATAGATATACTGGGGGGCTGTAAATTGCTATAGCTGGGTCTGGGGGCTGTAAATTGATATACTGGTTCTGGGGGCTGTAAATTGCTATACTGGGTCTGGAGCTGTAAATAGATATACTGGGGGGGCTGTAAATGGATATACTGGGGGGGCTGTAAATTGCTATACTGGGTCTGGGGGCTGTAAATTGATATACTGGGTCTGGGGGCTGTAAATGGATATACTGGGTCTGGGGGCTGTAAATGGATATAACTGGGGGGCTGTAAATTGAAATACTGGGTCTGGGGGCTGTAAATAGATATACTGGGGGGGGCTGTAAATGGCTATGACTGGGTCTGGGGGCTGTAAATGGATATACTGGGTCTGGGGGCTGTAAATGGAGATACTGGGGGGCTGTAAATTGAAATACTGGGTCTGGGGGCTGTAAATAGATATACTGGGGGGCTGTAAATGGCTATACTGGGTCTGGGGGCTGTAAATAGATATATACTGGGGGGCTGTAAATGGCTATACTGGGTCTGGGGGCTGTAAATAGATATAGCTGGGGGGCTGTAAATGGATATACTGGGGGCTGTAAATGGCTATACTGGGGGGCTGTAAATGGCTATACTGGGTCTGGGGGCTGTAATAGATATATACTGGGGGGCTGTAAATGGATATACTGGGGGGCTGTAAATGGCTATACTGGGTCTGGGGGCTGTAAATAGATATACTGGGTCTGGGGGCTGTAAATGGATATACTGGGTCTGGGGGCTGTAAATGGATATACTGGGTCTGGGGGCTGTAAATGGATATACTGGGTCTGGTGGCTCTAAATAGATATATAGGGGCTGGGGGCTGTAAATTGAAATACTGGGTCTGGGGGCTGTAAATGGATATACTGGGTCTGAGGGCTGTAAATGGATATACTGGGGGGGCTGTAAAAGCTATGCTACTGGGGTCTGGGGGCTGTAAATGGATATACTGGTCTGAGGGCTGTAAATAGATATACTGGGGGGGCTGTAAAGGCTATACTGGGTCTGGGGGCTGTAAATGGATATACTGGGTCTGGGGGCTGTAAATTGCTTATACTGGGTCTGGGGGCTGTAAATGGATAAACTGGGTCTGGGGCTGTAATGGATATACTGGGTCTGGGGGCTGTAAATAGATATACTGGGGGGGCTGTAAATTGCTATACTGGGTCTGGGGGCTGTAAATTGATATACTGGGTCTGGGGGCTGTAAATTGCTATACTGGGTCTGGGAGCTGTAAATAGATATACTGGGGGGCTGTAAATGATATACTGGGGGGCTGTAAATTGCTATACTGGGTCTGGGGGCTTAAATTGATATACTGGGTCTGGGGGCTGTAAATGGATATACTGGGTCTGGGGGCTGTAAATGGATATACTGGGGGGCTGTAAATTGAAATACTGGGTTCTGGGGGCTGTAAATAGATATACTGGGGGGCTGTAAATGGCTATACTGGGTCTGGGGGCTGTAAATGGATATACTGGGTCTGAGGGCTGTAAATGGATATACTGGGGGGGCTGTAAATTGCTATATAGGTGGGTCTGGGGGCTGTAAATGGATATACTGGGTCTGAGGGCTGTAAATAGATATACTGGGGGCTGTAAATGGCTATAACTGGGTTGGGGCTGTAAATGGATATACTGGGTCTGGGGGCTGTAAATGGATATACTGGGTCTGGGGGCTGTAATAGATTATACTGGGGGGCTGTAAATTGAAATACTGGGTCTGGGGGCTGTAAATAGATTATACTGGGGGCTGTAAATGGCTATACTGGGTCTGGGGGCTGTAAATGGATATACTGGGTCTGGGGGCTGTAAATGGATATACTGGGGGGCTGTAAATTGAAATACTGGGTCTGGGGGCTGTAAATAGATATACTGGGGGGCTGTAAATGGCTATACTGGGTCTGGGGGCTGTAAATAGATATACTGGGGGGGCTGTAAATGGCTATACTGGGTCTGGGGGCTGTAATATAGATATACTGGGGGGCTGTAAATGGATATACTGGGGGGCTGTAAATGGCTATACTGGGTCTGGGGGCTGTAAATAGATATACTGGGGGGCTGTAAATGGATATATCTGGGGGGCTGTAAATGGCTATACTGGGTCTGGGGGCTGTAAATAGATATACTGGGTCTGGGGGCTGTAAATGGTATACTGGGGTCGTGGGGGCTGTAAATGGATATACTGGGTTCTGGGGGCTGTAAATGGATATACTGGGTCTTTGGGGGCTGTAAATGGATATACTGGGTCTGGGGACTGTAAATGGATATACTGGGTCTGGGGGCTGTAAATAGATATATATCTGGGGGGTGTGAAATTGCTATACTGGGTCTGGGGGCTGTAAATGGATATACTGGGGGGGCTGTAAATTGCTATAGTGGGTCTGGGGGCTGTAAATGGATATACTGGGTCTGAGGGCTGTAAATAGATATACTGGGGGGGCTGTAAATGGCTATACTGGGTCTGGGGCTGTAAATGGATATACTGGGTCTGGGGGTGTAAAATGGATATCTGGGTCTGGGGGGGGCTGTAAATGGATATACTGGGTCTGGGGGCTCTAAATAGATATACTGGGTCTGGGGGCTCTAAATGGATATACTGGTCTGGTGGCTCTAAATAGCGATATATCTGGAGTGGCTGGGGGCTGGTAAATTGAAATACTGGGTCTGGGGGCTGTAAATAGATATTACTGGGGGGCTGTAAATGGATATACTGGGTTGGGGGCTGTAAATAGATATAATGGGGGGGCTGTAAATGGATATACTGGGGGGGCTGTATAATGGATATACTGGGTCTGGGGGCTGTAAATGGATATACTGGGCTGGGGGCTGTAAATAGATATACTGGGGGGGCTGTAAATTGCTATACTGGGTCTGGGGGCTGTAAATGGATATACTGGGTCTGGGGCTGTAAATAGATATACTGGGGGGGCTGTAAATTGCTATTACTGGGTCTGGGGGCTGTAAATGGATATACTGGGTTCCGGGGGCTGTAAATTGATATATCTGGGTCTGGGGGCTGTAAATGGATATACTGGGTCTTGGGGCTGTAAATAGATATATATGGGGGGCTGTAAATTGCTATATACTGGGTCTGGGGGCTGTAAATGGATATACTGGGTCTGGAGGCTGTAAATGGATATACTGGGTCTGGGGGCCGTAAATAGATATACTGGGGGGGCTGTAAATTGCTATACTACTGGGGGCTGTAAATTGATATACTGGGTCTGGGGGCTGTAAATTGATATACTGGGTCTGGGGGCCGTAAATAGATATACTGGGGGGGCTGTAAATTGATATACTGGGGTCTGGGGCTGTAAACTGATTTACTGGGGGTGTAAATTCTATAGTGCTGGTGGGTGTAAAATCATGTACTGGGGTGTAAAATGATATGCAGGGGGTTTGAATAAACTGATATTGGTACATTACCTTTTTTTATTGCTGTGGAGCTCTGTTATATCACTCATTCACACTGCACATTACTGTGAGTTTTATTGCTGTGGATTCTGTGATACGCTCATACACACACGCCGCATTACTGTGAGTTTTATTACTGTGGAGCTCTGTGATACGCTTTTACACACTGCACATTACTATGAGTTTTATTGCTGTGGAGCTCTGTGATACGCTCATTACACTCTGCACATTACTATGAGTTTTATTGCTGTGGAGCTCTGTGATACGCTCACACTGCACATTACTGGAGAAGGTTTATTGAAGTGAGCTCTGTAATTTGCAGTGTGTATAAATACATTCAATAAGGTAGACGTATCTTATAAACCTGAATTGCTCCTGGAGAGGGTATAAAATAACCCACCAGTTTCTCTCATGGCTGAGAAGCCGCATGAGACATGTGGTTGCTTAGAAAGCAGCTTTTTGGTTCATTAGGAAGGACTAGCCTGACCCAGAGGTGTCGTGATGCGGCAGAAGAGCTTACACTTTAATGACCATTCAAATAAACCAAAACCTCTGTGTTTTGCTTAACATGGAGCTACAGGGGTGAGCAGGGCTGGACTGGGACAGAAAATCAGCCCTGGATGTCATCCAGACCGGCCCAATTTAATTATGCAAATACGCACAAATATAGTATATAATCCAACTGGAATCGCTCAACCAACCGCTAAATACAGATACTGGGGAGTTGCTGCAGAGCGATTGGGGTAAAGCACCGCAGTGGCACTGAGGTCAAGTGTGCACCATGCCTTAAGGTGAGGCGGATGCGCAGAGGGTCTCACCGGCACGGTGGCCGGCAATATGAGACTGCGTTCTGTTTTGCAGTGTGGAAGTCTCACCTCACCCATTAAGGGCAGCGTGAGCCACGCGGTGAACCAGCATTCACACTGGCCCACAGAGCCATGGCCGGCCCACGGGAATCTCCTCTGTAGGTCCCTATGGCAGTACATGCGCCTGGGGGTGAGCGCAAATGACAACTTATTTTCTTGGTATGTTTTTAGAGATTATTATGGCATCTCAATGCTGATTTGACATGGCATGGTAGGGATGGGGGGGGGGGCACCAAAACGCACCTTCGCCTGAGTAGACAAAAATGCTTGCACCGGCCCTGCTCGTCTGACCCTAGCCTTAGTGAAATCAATATCTTGTGCAATTGCGAAACCTAGCCTGGTATAAAATAACATTTTAAAGAATAGATTAATTACTGGTAGAGGCCGTACATGAATATTATAATAATGCAAATGATTGAATGTGATATATATATATATATATAATACATACATACATACATACACACACACACACAGTATATATTGTTCTATAGTCACTGGACACATACCGGTGCTTTGGTCTCTTGTGCACCCGTTGAGGGTAAAAGATCACAAATACTAAAACAAAATTCAAAACAAACACCTACTTCTGGAAGCGGAGACTAACTGAACACTAACATATTGGTCTAGCAAGGTGAACGGCTAAGCCATTTACCAACCTATAAAAGTTTACCTTCCTCCTGCGCTCAGGATTAGTCTATCACTCTGCACACACACACACAGGACTGCACACGGAGGGAACCAAACACCTCCTTTAAAGGGCAGGGCAGTCCTAATTAGGCCTCATCTGTTAGCTAACCCTTTAGGGGGGAAGGGAGTCCTCCATCTGCCGGCTGATAAACCGATGGTCTACCACTCTGCCTCTAATCACACTGTCATATATATATATATATATATCACATGGAGGTAGCACTCAACCTAAACTAAGCATTCAGTGCGGGTGCATCTCAAAAATAAAATAAAAAACAAAACCATGGATAGAGCACTCCAGTCAAACACATTAAAAAAACCTGCAAGAATTTTTCAACATGAGGTAAAAGCTGGTATTATGCACCCATGCATGAAGCTGTTGTTGCAGGTTTTTTGAATGTGTTCGACTGGAGTGCTCTCTATTTTTGAGATGCACCCGCACTGAATGTTTAGTTTAGGTTGAGTGCTACCCCCCCATGTGTTTTCTATATGAATCTCTTGGGTAAGCACCCCTCCCTGCCACAGGTACTCCTCCTCCAGGTACTATTTAACCTTGATCTGCGGGAGCTCCAGAAAGGACCTGTTCCTCTGTGAGTTTATCCCATGATGGGCAGTCATTAGGTTTACTACCGGCTGGTAGCACTGGCGTTGCAGAGAAGTTACCCAGAGAAAGCAAGGTCCCCACAGCCAATAGACACACCACGTTGAAGTTGGAATAGAAGTCTGTTGTAGCCAAAATATTACTTATATAGACCGTCAATCTAAATGAAACCTGGATCAAAGCTAATGGCAAAACCATCACACTCCCATTAAACCTAGTCCAGATAACCTGGTACAACAAGACAGAAGAACAAACATGAAAACAGCATAAACTACTAACACATAATAACAGACGGACACAGAGGATGGGGCGGTATAACACACAACCTCCACACCCTTTTCACGCTAGACAAAAGACCAACTGGAGCAAGTTTGACATCCACTAAACAGTCTGGGAATCAGAATATGCCGAGTTAAAACCTTTACTGCCTAGGAATTGCCTTCACCTCAATCACCCTAGTGTCTTAGCAGAAGACTGGCATCGACACTGTAACGTTGGGGGCTTCCAGCCCTACCTGTGTGCTTGAGGACAGCAAGTCTGATGCTGCTCGCTGACCACTGCCCGGTTTAAATGGAGACAGGCAGGGAGGTGATTGCATGAGGTGTGGCTTGAGTGGGGGGCGTGGTCTGGTGAAGGTCTTTAAAAACCCTCAGTATAGTTTCAGAAGTTGCCAGATCGTGGTTATCCATACCTGAGCTCCTTGTACCTGACTGCTAAATTGATTTAACCTGTTATTGACCTCTGCTTGTGTTCTGACCATTCTGCCTTCTGTTGCCCTAGACTATTTTCTTGTACTACGCTACTGCTCTGATACCGACCCGGCTATTCCATTTGACCATTCTGAACTCTGTATTCCTGATTCTGGCTCGGCTGACTCCTATTCCAAGTTATCCACTCACCTTCCAATCCTGTTGTACTTGGTTTCCCCTGGTTGGTGGAACACAATCCCGTTATTGATTGGGTTAAAGGAGAGATACTGTCTTGGAGTTCTGCATGTTTTGGGACTTGTTAAATACCCATTCAGCATGTCGGTGCCCTGAACACACCCACAGCCCCTCCATTGTCTACTGAAGTTCCTGAACAATATGCAGACCTCAGGGCTGTATTTGATAAAAGAGAGGCAGACAAACTACCTCCACATAAACCATATGATTGTGCTATTGATATTCATCCAGGTACCATGCCTCCCCGAGGCAAAGTATACCCTCTTTCCATAAAGGAGAACCAAATTATGGAGGAGTATATCAAGGAGAATTTGGAGAGCGGTTTTATCCGACGTTCCTCTTCTCCAGCAGGGGCTGGATTCTTTTTTGTGTCGAAAAAAGAGGGAGATCTACGCCCGTGTATTGATTATAGGGGGCTTAACAAGATCACCATTAAGAACGTGTACCCTATCCCTCTCATATCGGAACTGTTCGACAGGTTAAGGGGTTCAGCAGTATACACTAAACTTGATTTAAGAGGAGCTTACAATTTGATACGCATAAAATAGGGGCATGAGTGGAGAACAGCATTTAACACCAGGAGTGGGCATTATGAATACTTGGTCATGCCTTTCGGTCTTTGTAATGCTCCAGCGGTATTCCAGGATTTTATTAATGATGTGCTCAGAGATTTCTTGCAAACCTTTGTTATAGTATACCTAGACGATATATTGATTTACTCTCCCGATTTGAAAACCCACCATGCACATGTCAGACAGGTATTAGCTAAATTACTGGACAATGGTCTTTATTGCAAACTAGAGAAGTGTTTATTCGACATTACTACTGTGAAATTCCTTGGGTATATTATCACTCCAGAGGGTTTTGAGATGGATCCTTCTAAACTCACGGCCATCTCAGAATGGCCTCTTCCTCAAGGTCTCAAAGCCATACAGAGGTTTCTGGGTTTTCTAACTATTATAGGAGATTTATCAAGAATTATTCCGCTATAGCCTCTCCTATCATTAATATGACACGTAAAGGTCTGAAGAACCAGATCTGGTCTTCTCAATCTAAACAAGCATTCGAAGCCCTCAAACAGGCTTTTACTTCCGCTCCCGTGTTACGGCATCCTGATCCCAGGATTCCGTTTATTCTTGAGGTTGATGCTTCTGAGATAGGCATTGGGGCTGTCCTGTCTCAAAGAGAATCTCCAGGGAAACCACTACATCCTTGTGGGTTCTTTTCAAGAAAATTATCACCAGCAGAACGCAATTATGATATTGGCAACAGAGAATTGCTTGCTATTGTGTCTGCCCTGTCAGAGTGGAGACATTTGTTGGAAGGTACTCTTGATCCTTTGTTGATAATCACTGATCATAAGAACCTTACGTACATCGGGGATGCTAAATGGTTGAACTCGAGACAGGCCAGGTGGTCATTGCTACTGTCCTGGTTTAATTTTGTATTGACTTACAGACCAGGTGACCGCAATGTAAAGGCTGATGCCTTATCTCGTCAATATGACCCATATGAATCTAATACACAAGACCACAATCCTATAGTTCCTCCTGAACGTATTGTGGCTTCCACAGTCTTGTCTGTCTCCTTGCCTTTCCTGGAACGTCTCCAGGCAGCTCAAGTAGGGGCTCCACCTGACAAGCCTCCAGATATATTGTTTGTACCTGAAAAGGAAAGTCAAGAATTACTCAATGTTTCATGATTCTAAACCAGCAGGTCATCCTGGTATTACTAAGACTCTTACCAGTATTTCCAGACAGTTCTGGTGGCCCACCATGCGACAGGACGTACGCCTGTTTGTTTTGGCTTGTCAAATCTGTGCCAGAAGCAAAACCAGTAAAACCTTGCCTGTCGGTCTATTGCAGCCTTTACCCACGCCTAAGAGGCCTTGGTCTCATCTATCTATGGATCTTATTGTGGACTTGCCGAAGTCCAAAGGTCATACTGTGGTTCTGACAGTTGTAGACCGCTTCTCCAAAATGGCTCATTTTGTCCCTTTACCTAAGCTTCCTACAGCCAAAGAACTGGCGGTTGTCTTTGCTAGAGAGATTGTACGAATACATGGGGTTCCGTCTGAAATAGTCTCTGACAGCGGAGCCCAGTTCGTTTCTCGTTTCTGGAGGGTTTTCTGTGCGGAGATGGGGGTGCGATTGGCCTTCTCTTCAGCATACCATCCACAAACCAATGGGGCAGCAGAGAGGGCAAATCAGGGTCTCGAGCAGTACATACGTTGCTTTACCACACAACAACAAGACAATTGGTCGGAGTTGTTTCCCTGGGCTGAGTATGCACGTAATAACGCCGTTAATGAGACCACTGGCCACTCTCCTTTTTCTGCTATCTATGGTTTTTTCCCTCTGGCTCTACCACTTCAGTTTAATGAACAGGCCATCCCGGCTCTCGATGACCATCTCACTCAACTACAAGAGATTTGGAGACAGATTCGCGTAAATATGGAGCGCAATGTTGCTGTCCAGAAACGCAAGGCTGACAGGCATAGGTTACAAGCTCCGTCCTATAACGTGGGGGATAGAGTTTGGTTGTCCACTAGGAACGTGAAGTTGCGGGTGCCTTCTATGAAAATGGCACCTCGGTTTATAGGTCCATATAAGATCATTCGCCGCATTAATCCTGTGGCTTATGCTCTTGCCCTTCCTAAACATCTTCGCATGCACAACGTCTTCCACACCTCCCTACTGAAACCTTTGTTGTGTAACAGGTACACGCGGGTCGTTCCTCCTCCTCCACCTGTTCAGGTTGATGGTGAATCAGAGTATGAGGTTAGGAGGGTTTTGGATTCTAGGTTGTGCAGGGGTGTTCTGCAGTACTTGGTCGATTGGGTGGGCTATGGCCCGTTAGACCGGTCCTGGATTCCAGCTTCCGACATGTCTGCCTCTAGGTTGGTCAGGGCGTTCCATGCCTCGCACCCCGATCGCCCTGGTGGTCGTATTGCCGCTCGTCCTGTTGGTCGTCCGGTGGCCTCCCGTGGAGAGGGGGGTACTGTAACGTTGGGGGCTTCCAGCCCTACCTGTGTGCTTGAGGACAGCAAGTCTGATGCTGCTCGCTGACCACTGCCCGGTTTAAATGGAGACAGGCAGGGAGGTGATTGCATGAGGTGTGGCTTGAGTGGGGGGCGTGGTCTGGTGAAGGTCTTTAAAAACCCTCAGTATAGTTTCAGAAGTTGCCAGATCGTGGTTATCCATACCTGAGCTCCTTGTACCTGACTGCTAAATTGATTTAATCTGTTATTGACCTCTGCTTGTGTTCTGACCATTCTGCCTTCTGTTGCCCTAGACTATTTTCTTGTACTACGCTACTGCTCTGATACCGACCCGGCTATTCCATTTGACCATTCTGAACTCTGTATTCCTGATTCTGGCTCGGCTGACTCCTCTCCGTATTGTTAACCCTTTTCTGTCTAGCTAGTTTACCTGGCCAATTCTAAGGACCAGACAGATAGGGATCATTCACAGCTACACTGTTGGTAGCTTCTGAGTTTTGTGGAGTGTTGGGGGTTAAGTACTGCGTGGTGGGATCCGGGAACCGTGACAGACACATGTCCAATGGTCACAATGTCTGTCCTTATTGTAGGCAAGGCTGTGATTCACTGCGCCAGCCAGTGTGTTAGACACCAAAAAGGAGTCTATAATAAAAAAATAAAAAAGTGGATCGGGCTTCCTTTACACTACAGTTAGTTAATGACCCATTGTACATGGTTAATTCATCACATAAAAGTGAGATGTAACAATTTTGGTTTGACACTTCAAAGCTGAGACTCCAGATCCACCACTGGTAGGACAGAAATCGGGCCATTTAAATGCCTCAAAGTCTTGAAGTTATGTCTATAACATTAAATAACTCACAGACTAGACCCAAACTTTTAAGTTGCAAAATTTTTGACTTTTGTATAACATATCTATTCCTTACGTTCTGAAATGCACTAAAGACTCTGTAATCAATGTGTACTGTGTGAGCGTAAACAGAAAAGATAAAACCATTTGCATTATTCATTTGACTATTTGCATCCTTAATTTTGTAGGGCCCTGGATAAACCTCCATGGTGGGCCAACACTATGCATTATTTATTTGATCTTGTGCTCTGAAAACAAAGGAAAACACTGAAAAAGTGTTAAATGAGGATGTAGAATCTAAAATTCAGATGTATTTCCCAAAGTCTGCTCTAAATAACTTGCAGTTAGTTGTGTTATCATTAAGTCAACAGCCAACTAGTAAAACTTACACAAAGATGTACCTTGTGATTCTTCTTTACATTTTGTTTTAGGATTTCATACCTGAATGACACCAGAACCCTTCATAGATTATTTTATTTTTTTATCTTGGCAGTGGATTAAATGCTACATCGGGATCTATTCACAAAACATCAGAATTGAGCACAATTTCAGTGCTTTGCATTTTGGCGATTCCATTTAGTTGAAAATTCATTATTTATCGAATGGTCACCATAGTTTACAAAAATAGTTTGGAGCTGATCAGATAAACTTCCACCATGGGCTGCAGACGTCCTCCACATCTAAGGCCGGTGTCAGACGAACGCAGTGATCACGTCCGTGTCGCCGCACAGTTTAACATCAATCGTAGCATAGAATCATGAGCAATAGAGACCCACACACGAAGTGCGTCCGCACCGAACTGCGCATGTACAACGCACGTGGCAAACGGAAGCAAGTTAGGCAAGAACGTAAAACCGCTAGACGGACGCGCAGAGTGCGCCACATCCGCGTAGAGTTCAGTGTGAGTGAGATGTCAGATGCAGCGCATTTGCGACGTCCAGCACCTTGATGCACAAAATGGCTTTTCATATACTCTTCAAATTTTTATCATTTTTAAAATATTTTGTTTCCCATAATTCCCTTTTTTTTTCTACATCCGTCAACAAAAACGGACTGTGTGGTATCTACAGTATCTTCCATCAGTACGTCTGTCTGTTATGACTGCATTTGTCCTGCCGGTACTGTGTACTGACAGCGCACAGTGACATCACTCACTGGCAGCTCACACACTCACTTTGCTGGCAGATCACTCCAACCACTATGCCGCATAGACAACGCCACACTCCGTCCCATCGCACGTACTGTCACACCACTAATGTAAAACACATGTAGCCTGTGCACACTTACATGCATATGTCAGTTCATATGGGGCGGTGCACGTTCACCTCTGTACCCAAAAATGTTTGCACTGGCCCTGAATCTATAGATCAGAGCAAACCTTATGAAAGATATTACTCGTGTCACTAAGTGAATATCAACCTTATTAAAGCCAATAATAACATTGATTTCGTTGCACAGTAACTGGTAAACTAAGGCAACAAAATAAACATCACCCACTGTTTTACGAACTATTGTATGAAGCCACAGATGCACAATGCTCACACTCGGAACCTACGTGCATGTTGTCACGGAACCATTTGTTTTGAGAATTACCCAATTACCACCAGTCCCTTATGTGTGAAATTTATTTTTAAGTGATAGAATTTTCTGTGCTGTAATTCGCTATGCCTGCTAAGTAACAATGGCCCTTTATAGAGTGTTGGAAAATATTTTCTATTGACATGAATAATTTGTACATGATGTAGAATGAAAAATATTTGGAATTAAACAGTTCTTCATGAAGATCACAACACATGTTTTTTGCAAGCAGATGCTCGTTTTGGTTAGATGCAGTAATAGAGCATCTGTAACTGCATCATTTATATTCCTTTGCATGGTCTTGCATTCTAACTATGCAACGGTCTGCCTGTACCAAACATACATTTTTTTTAATTATTTGGAGACCTTATCATTCCAAAAAGTACCTGGTTTTGTTGCAAATTGACCAGTAGTTCTGGAATTATTTGATGGAATATCCTCTTGTTCTTGGGTCACCAAGTGGGAACTAATTGACGTCCTTTAATGAACATTCATAGATGTGTCTATCACGGTTGTGGTAGAGATATAATTGGGGTGCCGGACAAAATCCCTACAGCCAGGTTTCCTAATGCCAACATCCCGTCGGCCAACTTCCAGACAGAACAAGTGCCGGACATGCCATCTTCCAGACATCCATAATCCCAGCGGCTAACCCTAATACTAACACGCTAACCCTAGTTTTAGGGGGGTTAGGGCTAGGTTTAGGGGGGTTAGGGCTAGGTTTGGGTGGTTAGGACTAGGTTTGGGGGGGTTAGGGCTAGGTTTAGGGGGATAGGTTTAGGGGGGTTAGGGAGTAGGGTTAGTGTTAGCCGCTGGGATTTTGGATATCTGGTTGTTGGCTGTCAGAGAGTTGTCTGTGTAGGAAAGTTGGCCTTTGGGATTTTGGCATTAGGGAACCTGTTTGTAGGGATTTCGACCCAAACCCATATAATTGATATGCAAAATTGGGGAGAACGGAGATTGGTTTAATATAAATCAAAAAATATATGTAAAGTGAAGAACAGAGGGTTGAATTTTGACTTCTGAAGGAGATCGTAGAAATCAGTTTGTACGGCAGACTACAACTGCCATTATCTTTGCCAATCTGCCTCCTCCTTGGTAGGACTTTTATTGGTCATTAGACATCCACATGGGCAAAAATTGTGATTTGTAATCTCCAGCTCATTAGAAAATCATGGTTATTTTTCTACATCTGAATTCATTAGGTAATATATTTGGCTAGTCCAAAATTTGGAAAAAGTGATATCATTGATGAATATCAATTTGTTGTCGGTGGATGATCCTGAGTGCGTGTTCACAGGCTTGTTACAGCACACTTAATTAAATACTCACCAAGATGTCCACCCGTCTCATTTTAGTTAAAAGCAATGCACCTGGAAGCCATACTCGTGGCCACAGTGACATGAAATGCAACGAGTCGCACCAACAAAAAAACGGTTCCCATGCAACTAGTCGTTAATTCATTGAGCTGGTTTTTCGTTGACTCGGGTCTTGGGCAAAATTTCATATGGACACAATAATTGGATGAATATGTGCCTCAAGACCAATCCACCTGTCTGTCACTCTCTGAGAACCATGGATCCCCATGAGCTACAGAACTAATCTTAATGAACTTGTAGCCATTTGGTTGTAAACTCTGGTCAGGTGTTGCGCTCAGTGTTAATTTCTTCACCCAATAAATGTTCAAAAGACTTAGCTTTTAATTCGTTTTTAATATTTAGTGGACTAAGTTGTGATGACTAAATCTGACGAAAATTCATTGACATTTTTGTCAACTAATAAGAACTAGACTAAAATGTTAGGGAGGGACTATTTGGGAAGAGATCCAACCAAAACTAATCTCAAAAGGGAGAAACTATGAATTTTCTATGTTCAGATAAGATGTTACTCCAGGAGTATATAAGGAGTTTGGAAATTCTAGAGAAATGCTTAAATTATGCATAATACACTTTAAACCATGTTGATTAAATCTATACTAGATTTAGTCGACTAACAATTCAGATGACTAAAATAGGACTAAAACTAAATGGCATTTTAGTCATAAGAGTATGACTAAAACTAAATAAAAATTTACAGTTAAGATTAAAATTTCTTAGTTTTTGACATTTTTGAATCGATCTACTGAAAGAAACTCGATTTCCCTTCTCAGACATTCATCTGTGGTCCAATCCCTCTAATTTCTTTGGACCAGCTCGTTTCTTTTCTTTATGGGTTCTCTGAGAGCAGCACCATAGATTATCCAAGTTCCTGTGTCGATGTGAAGCTGCACATTAGAGAACACAAGTAATTTATTCTAACTGGAAGAGAAAAAGAATCGATTTGGTTTGTTAATCGTAATGTAATCTTACATTTTGACACTTTAGTCTATTAGATGCAGATCCTTGTCTGGCTGAGGTTTTGCAAGATGGTCTGGATATTTTATTGAAAGGGACATCTAAAATATATGTTGTGAAGGACTGGCATCATTAGCCGTTGTTTTACATGGTGTGCAGCAAAGGATGTGATCATAAGCACACGTTAGAATGTTTTACGTCCTAAAAGGTGGAAAGAAGCAGGAGGAAATAACCGAGTGTGCAAATCCTTACAAATGTGACTGAAAGTTAAACCACAGCGATGAGATCACATTGATAATTATGATAATAAAGGCTACACTTGACCAGAACCAATATTGGTAATATGTCACAGATCCCCCCTTGGTCTATACAGTAGGCTATCTACCCCTCCGATCCTTAGGTGGTCAGTACAGATAACTATTGTCAGGGAACCAAGTGTTACGTAACCAGCAAGGGTAAACAGATACCAGGATACAACAGACTTGATTGAAAGAACAGGGTCTATGTACCAGTCAGACGTGTGGCAATATCGATACCTAGAGCAGAGGGGTCACTAGTACTTGCCAAGTTGTTATACAGAGCTGGGTTGTCAGTCAATGGCAGGTTGGTACACAGAGCGGGTTCGTCAGAGAATGCCAGGTCAGTACCCAGTGCAGGGTCTTCAGGAAAAGCCAGTTCAGTACACAATATTAGCCAAATATACTATGAGAGTTGAGGGAAGAGAATACCAGGTCAGGACACTGGAGTAATCGAGACGCTGGGTTTCAAACCTGGTGGGCGCCGCCCCATCAAGCTGCATCCCGCTCACCGACGTCTCATGTGACCACAAGCCCTGTGTTCTTGTCATGCTATGGTATCGTAGGTTTGTTTGGAGTCCAGTATGCAGATATAATTGATAAGGAAAGATGCAAGAGACGTAACCTGGGAAGGAATTGGTGTCGGTTCAGGCGGAGTTCGTTCTTTAGCGAGGGAGGAAGCCAGGAGTCGGTAGCCGGGAGGTCAGTCAGAATCGAGCGCGGTACAAAAGGAGGTAGACTGGAGACTTGGTCAGGTGGAAGCAAGGGTTCGTTCAACAAGGATTCAGAGGTAATAATGCAAGGAACTTGAGTAGCTTAGGGAGCTGACGATTGAGCGTCTTTCCTTTGGTGTTCTGAACTTTCATGGTGCGCAGGTAATGGGCTCCACCCATTTGCCGGGAAGAGGCCCCTCCCCTGCCCCTCCTACCGAGTGGGTCTCCCCAGGCTCCATCGGGAACTCACAGGAGCCACGCCCCCACAGGCGAGCCGGGAGATGCCACCCCCCGATCCCGCCGAGACTCGAGAGTCCACAGCGGGACCCGGAAGGAGGACCGCGCCCCACGCCGCGCCCGCGAGCAATGACCGCCACACGAGAGGCCGATGGAAGGGAGAGGGAGGCAGCGGGGGGACCCCAGCGCTGGACCGAAAGGTTACCACAACCCGTGGCAAGGGAGCTCCCAATGCCCGATGTCCCCCAACATGGAAGACGCCGACGGCTGCCATGACACCTCGGCCGCGCCGCGGGGGTAAGGCATGACAGTTCTTCACTTGGCCAGTGAGCTGGACACTGCCGGGTGCCAGGCATGTGAAATAATGGCAACGATAACTGATTTTAGCAACATGTAGTCAAGTCAGCTTCTGGACACAAAAATTATGGGCTCTCTGAGCCAACAAGAGGTGGATCCTTGAGCTATAAAATTGGTAGCATTAAGGTATTAGATCTAGGGATGAGCCGAACACCCCTGTGTTTGGTTTGCATTCGAACTCGAACAATTTCAAAAGTTAGAGTTCGAACTCCAACTCGAACCGAACTCAAAAATTTGATTTTTAGAGTGCCCTCCAAGAGGGCATATATGCAAGATATTTGCCATAAAAGGTGTATGGGGGTCCGGGTAGTGCCCTGGGGGACAGGAAACAAGGACAAAAAGTAAAAAAAAAAAGTTTTTAAAGGGACAGTGAGTTTTCCATGAAAGAAGGGTTAAAAATAAAAACGAAAAATTCCTTCAAATATTGTGCCTAGGAGGTCCCCATAACCTGCCCGTGAAGTGGCGGATTTGTAGGATGTATAGAAACATTGCCATCAGAGACCCACACAAGACACCTAGCCACCCTTAAGGGGTTAAAATGCACAGGGACTGGCTACTATCCTGTTAAATGAGGGAATGTATTAGGCCCCTTCACACTGTGCGATTTATCGCCCGGATTTTGCCGATTTAGTCCGCGCGATGTCGCACTGTGTAGCTTCTCCAATGCATTTCAATGGAGCTGTTCACATCATGTCGCGGTAGCATGTCGCTGGTACATGACCCTTTTTATGAGATTTGCTATCTGCGATTTTGCGATTTGCATTGGTGGTGCTTTGCAAAAATCGCACAAAACCGCGACGTCGCGTGACATCGTGCGACATTATCACACTATGTCGCGAATATGAAAATCGTGCGGAAAAAATCACGCGACTTTCAAATCGCACAGTGTGAACGGGGCTTTATATGTATAAAGCAAGGTATATGACAATGGATAGTCAGAGACTCTAGGGACTCAGAAATGTCTATCATAAAGCGTACAAGCTAACAATAATAATTGTATGCTCACATAGGCCCTTCGGGAGAGGTACATGACATACAAATACTGGAATATTACGTTTACAGTTGTGTTCAAAATTATTCAACCCCCAATGCTGTAAAGGGTTTTAGGGAATTTAGTGTACATTTGTAATTGTATTCAGAATGAAATACTACAAGGACTTTTCAAAGAACCATATGCAACTAAAATGACATCAATTGGTTTTGTAATACAGTAGTAAATGTTTCTTTTGTGAATTCTTCATTGACACAATTATTCAACCCCTTAAAGACTACCACTCTGAAGAACAGAGGTTCATTCAAGTGTTTTCAATCAGGTATTGAAAACACCTGTGGATGTCACGGAGCAGCAATAAAGCATAATAAGCACCAATTAGGCAGCTTTAAAATGACTGATACTCAGCTCCTTCTAGACCAGGGTTTCTCGACTCCAGTCCTCAGGACCCACTACAGGCCAGATTTTGCAGATCACCTTGGGGAAATGCAAACTGAATACTGCAATCACTGAGCAGCTAATTAGATCACCTGTGCTGTGGATATCCCACAAACCTTACCTGTTAGTGGGTCCTGAGGATACGAGTTGAGAAACACTCTTCTAGACATTTACTGGTGTGGTTACAAACATGGTGAAGTCAAGAGAATGGTCCAGGAAGACAAGAGAAGAGGTGATTACTCTTCACAGGAAGGGCAATGGCTATAAGAAGATTGCAAAGATGTTAAACATACCAAGAGAGACCATAGGAAGCATCATTCGCAAATTCAAGGCAAAGGGCACTGTTGAAACGCTACCTGGTCGTGGCAGAAAGAAGATGCTGACTTCGACTGCTGTGCGCTACCTGAAGCGTAGAGTGGAGAAAAGTCCCTGTGTGACTGCTGAGGAACTGAGAAA
Organism: Leptobrachium leishanense; assembly: GCA_009667805.1. Classification (NCBI taxonomy): domain Eukaryota; kingdom Metazoa; phylum Chordata; class Amphibia; order Anura; family Megophryidae; genus Leptobrachium; species Leptobrachium leishanense. Next base: position 87,565,059 of record CM019074.1, on the reverse strand, counting down.
AGATTTGTCAGATGTGGGTACTGAAGTTTCAGCTCAGACAATACGGCGCACACTGCGTAATGAAGGCCTCCATGCCAGAACTCCCAGGCGCACCCCCTTGCCATCTCCAAAGAATAAGAAGAGTCGACTGCAGTATGCCAAAAGTCATGTGGACAAACCACAGAGGTTTTGGGATAGTGTTCTGTGGACTGATGAAACAAAATTAGAACTGGTTGGGCCCATGGATCAATGCTATGTTTGGAGGAGGAAGAACAAGGCCTATGAAGAAAAGAACACCTTGCCTACTGTGAAGCATGGCGGGGGGTCAATCATGCTTTGGGGCTGTTTTGCTTCTGCAGGTACAGGGAAGCTTCAGCGTGTGCAAGGTACCATGAATTCTCTTCAGTACCAGGAGATATTGGATGACAATGTAATGCAGTCCGTCACAAACCTGAGGCTTGGGAGACGTTGGACCTTTCAACAGGACAATGATCCCAAGCATACCTCCAAGTCCACTAGAGCATGGTTGCAGATTAAAGGCTGGAACATTTTGGAGTGGCCATCGCAGTCACCTGACTTAAATCCGATTGAGAACCTCTGGTGGGACTTAAAGAAAGCAGTTGCAGTGCGCAAGCCTAAGAATGTGACTGAACTGGAGGCTTTTGCCCATGACGAATGGGCGAAGATACCGGTATATCGCTGCAAGACACTTGTGTCAAGCTATGCTTCACGTTTAAAAGCTGTTATAACTGTAAAAGGATGTTGTACTAAGTACTAAGATTGAATGTCACTTGGGGGTTGAATAAAACTGATAATGATGTGAGCACAGAAAAGACATTTGTGGTTATTTCATTATAAATGTTATGTTATATTTGTCTGACCTACACGTGCCTCTTTGATTTAATTGTAAGCAAGATGACTGAATGATCAAAATCAATGTCAAACTGGCCAAAACACTCAATTTCAGTGGGGGTTGAATAATTTTGAACACAACTGTAAATCTAAGGAGTGTGATAAAGATTTTATTAAGCCCTTGATGACAAATGACGTAACATCTACATCATTAATGATTGGCTTTACAGAGCCCTGGTCCTTAAGGGGTTAAACAGCATATCAGAGAGGATCATATAGTAGAAATGAACACATCTTAGAATTCAAAACAAACAGTGTTTGTTCATACATGTGCAGGCCACACCCAGTCTGCAAGCAATGTATCAAATTCTAATTGCTAATTAGAAGCACATGTTATTTCCAAACACTAATTAAACACCTGTTTACGCCATTTGAGAGCACAGGTCATTTAGAGGGTTGAATCTTTGTACCTAGACATTAGGTACTTTTCAAATTCAATATCTAATAAACCGTTGCTTATAATATTCTGCAGTAAAGAGTCTTTTTATTTCTAGATTTTTTATACTTTTTTCAAAATGTTTTTTTTTTTTTTTTTTTTCGAACTCGAACTCGAACCGAACATGCCAAAAAGTTTGAAGTTTGCGAACTTTCGAACTGCCAATGTTCGAGTCGAACTCCGAACTGATCAAACAGCTCATTCCTAATTAGAACCTTCACAGAGACATAAAAGCTGATAAAACACTTTGACCCCTATTTTGGTCCAACCAGTGATAGAGAACTGCAAATACTGAAAATGGCATTAACACTTAGGCGCTCCCTGATACTGAATCTATTATAAGAGAGTCACTAAAGACTCGATTTTATTTGGCCCAATCACAAAAATTTGATAAAGCTTTGACCACAATTCGGCCATTTTTTCAGGTGACATAAGGGCATACCGGCATTTTGATTTGCAATTAACATTTGGCTCAATTATTGGCAATCGCATCTATACTTTTCAATGGAAGTTTCGACTTTAGAGATTCAACTTTAATTTACAGGTAGGCGGATTTCTAAACTATTAAGCGCTGAAAGGTGTTGATAAATTGCTCTTTGGTGAGAAAATCACCCTGAAACCCTAAATTTTAACAGTAGTGTTGCATTAGCACTAAACCTAATGTATTGGGTTATGTATACGGTTAACAGTTAATGAGGTGGAGGAGGGAATGTTTGGATTAGGTGGCAGGAGGGTATCATTTCCAGGATAACTGAGAGAAGAGATGGCAGCTGAATGAGATAAAACAGGGAGCTTAAGAGACTTCTAATTACTCCCAGTGACGTCCTTTGAATACATCCCACACAATACAATTATGTAAGTCGATGACTAACCCATATAGAGCAGACTAAAGCATCGCTCATGGGCGATGACATAAGTAGTAGAGGAGAGGTCCTGGAGACTTCATTGACATCCAAGATGTAAGCCACCTTCAGGAGAGATCTGTGATCCAGCAACAATTTGTGCCGGATCATTTACTGGCACCTAAGGGGTTAAAGAGAGGCATCACTAGAACGGTCGGACTGTGACCTTTCCAACGATGCTTCTCATTTCGGTTTCTCCTCCAGATTGGGAGGGAGAGGGGTCCAAAGGACCCCCCTTTCAGGCTCTCTTCTGGCTCTGCCGTGGAAGGGGGGGGGGGTTTCACGGTGGGGGCTCACTTGGGTCATCATAGAAACTAGATTGAGTTTAGCCCTTGAGGCAGGTTAGCTGCTGGTTTAATACAAGATAGACAAACCATACAGATTCCAGTGCAAGAAAGGAACCAGACTGAAACACAAGGGACAGGAGGGCAAGGAAGAAAACTAAAGGGATCCCTATGCTGGGGACGATTTCTATCTAAGGAAACCTCACAAAGAATCACAGAGCCAGGGGAGCAAGAAATGCAAGTGTTAACCAGACAGAAATCATATACTGGAGAGGTCCTTACACCTGGCCTTTAAGCAAACTAGATACAGACAAACCAAACACACATAAAACAAACATAAGAGTGGTCAAGACTAGCAGAGGTTGGGAACAGAACAGGCATACAGGTTACAGGGCGTAATTAGAATGGGTGGTCAAGATCAAGAAAGCCGAGGTCAATAAAAATAGAAACACAGGAACCAAGATTACACAGAACCTGATTGGTTATACTGTATATGCTGTGTATTTCCACTTTTACTGTATATTGTATACACGATTGGCTGTTTTAAAACACTGCTGCAGCTCAGTCAATATTGCATCTGTGACCCAAAAAATATTTTCCATAATTACATGCATTTGATCATTAAACAATGTTCAGCTTCCAAATGTTTTTCTTATTAATTTTTAAATAATATACAGTAAAACCATGGATGGAGAGTAACTTGGTTTGAGAACGTTTTGAAAGAAGAGCAATAATTTTTCATAAATTTGGACTTGATATTAGGCTTGTGCACCGATTTTTTTTTCGGTTCGATTCGATTTTTCGGATGTTCAAACTTTTCGATTCGGCTCGTTTCGACTGATTTCTGTTTCGATTCGGTTCGACTCGTTTTTCGTGTACATTTTTTTTTCGGAACATCGACCATTTTTCGTATCACTTAGCTCGTTTTTTTTATCGACTTTTCGTGATTTCGGAAATTTTCGTTTTTCGGAATTGTACATGTTTTCGGAATATCAACCATTTTTCGTATTTTTGTGTCACTTTGCTCGTTTTTTGTATCGACTTTTCGTGATTTCGGAAATTTTCGTTTTTTCTGAACGTCTGTTTCCACTCGTTTCAAAGAAATAAATTTCGATTTGACACATTTCAAGTCCATTCGAAAATCCCGAAAATATTTCGTTTTGGCTCGGAAAACTTTTCGGATCTGCCATTTTCGGATCTAAAAATTTTCGGAAAATCGGCCGCATCCGAAAACACGAATCGGGAAATTTAGTGAAAATTCTGAAATTCCGAAACCCGAAACGCACATCCCTACTTGATATACAAGCAATGTCTTGATATACAAGAAGCAATGTCAAAGTACGTACGCTTTATCTGCCGAGCGTCACGTCACAACTGAGGCCATGGTCACCTTTCCTCCCTGCGTCTGTCTCAGCATTCTGGCAGCTTGACGGGGAGAGCCGCATGGTGTAACATGCGTAATAGTATCGCACATTACACCGGACGTGCTGAAACCCTCCCAACAGGTAGTGATAAACATCCTGCACAATAACGCCCCTCTCCCTCCCACCAGCCGCGATTCTTCTCACAGGCAATGTGCAGGTTAATTTGTTTTATTTTTACTTTATACTGTACACAGTATCTTGTATTACTGTAATCATTTTCATATGAATAAATGGTTGTGGAACCAATTGTCAGAGTTTCCATTATTTCTTATGGGGAAATTCGCTTTGATATAAGGGCACTTTGGATTACAAGCACGCTTCTGGAACAAATTAGGCTCACAATCAAAAGGTATTACTGTATTAGTAAAAATCAGATTTTTCCTCATTTGATTCCTGAACTAAAACCTGATAGCCAAAACTGCACATCTTTTCTGTTACATTTAGTGTCACATTGAGGCCCCAGTTACGTTCATTACAGACACACTGAATCCACTCTTAGCTAATCATGTCACCCAAGGAAATTAAAAGCAATAAATTAATTTTATACAATTCTCTATAATGATGCAAATGGAGCCCAGCTGAAATAAGAAAGCAGGCTTGATAGTAAGGAAGAGCTCTGTCCCTGTAGCCACATATACAGGGCAGCCATCAGGGGGTAACAGCCCATGAAATGTTCAGGGGCCAAGAGGTTCAAGGGGACCCTGGTGCTTACCAAACACTGTTTGGTACGAATTATCTCCTGCCCTGGAATCTCTTGCTAAAAACGGGGATGCTACAGGCCCAGGTATTCCCCTTTAGTGTCCCTGTTTTAGCTTGCACAAGGGAAGAGTGCCCTGATGATTAGGATAAAATAAAAAATAGGACAGCGCAGAGTGGTATCATAACCAAAAAAACCTGCTAACAGCGTTAAAATCCTTCAGTAGGAACTCCAAAAGACAAATTCCAACACCTTCATATCCACTTTAAACCTGGAAGAATGAGCAGTATATGGTGTAGTGTGTTTATAAAAATACAATTTATTAAAATACAAAACACAAACTCACAGATTTCCCAGGAACATAAACAAATGTGCACATACGAATTGGCCTCATAGAGCCAGACCTCCCGATCTTTATCCCCACAAGGTCCACCAACCGTCCACCGGTCTAGGTCGGCCTCCTGGATCAATTCGGGTGATGTTCCACCGGTCCGAATCTAGGGACTTCAGAGTAGTCGCTCGATGCATTTCGTGAGCATTCCTGGTTATTGCCCCAGTGCAAAACCTTCATGGCTCAAGGGATTTTCCATCTTGCCACTCATTCTCCTGCCAAGCAGCTGCACTCCACCATCCACTTCCTTCCTTCCCAGCGATGGTGTTGATGCCCTGATTAGGGAACCTGAGATTGCAAGGAGAGGAGTGACGTTACTCCAGTAACTGTGACCACTAGTACCATTGAGTGGTCACAGTGCCTATAACATCCCTTTCATTAGTAGTGAGGTTGCAAGCTTGTGTGAATGGACTATTTACCAAACTGATTTTTACAAACCAAAATAATCTGAATTTCTGATGAATTTCTAAACAAATCAGTGGCCCAACTTCATTTGGACAAACAGCGGATCAATCTCTGGAACCAAATGGATTGCCCATGCACATACCATAGTATGTCACAAAATGATTAAATAGAAGCCAGTCACATGAAGTTCAGTATGTGACAGTCTTTATTTTGAGCAACAGCAATATTTCAGTTCTATCACAGGACCTTTCTCAGCTTGAAAAAGGTCCTGCGAGAGGCCTGAAACATTGATGTTGCTCCCTTGTGTACTGAGCTTCCGGGGGGACTTTCCTTCTTCTGTTTGTATCCATTTCTGGGCTTGTGACTGTTGGCTATTTGAACCTTCCCCAGAGAAACCAAGATGGGTGAGACATACCAAGACCTCTTTCCCAATGGAACCTTGGCTGGTGCAGTACTACTCACATTGCGAAAATTATTAAACATCTATGTGCTCGTTGACATCAAATATTCAGGCCCCTCAGTAAACAACTGGTGGGGACCCCCATCAACTGTCCATTACAGTAAATCATTAAATATAACGTTTTCTGCAGACCATATTTTACATGGAGAGGGCAAAATCCTTAGTGTTCCAGCAAGGGGATAAAACGATTCTCACTGGTGCAGACCTGTCATGGAATCCCTCAATGCATGCGCGCAGACACTGCCGGTCTTTAGAATAGCCGGATTGCTACACACAGGACAGACACACAGAATAAATGAAGCATGAACAAGCCGAAATTAGAAACCAGAGCGGGTAATCAGACAAAGCCAGGGGGTCAGAACCAGCAAGGGTAGTCAGACAAAACCAGGAGTCAAAACCAGAATGGTTAATCAGTCAGAGCCAGAAGTTGGTACACAAGAAAATCAAGAAGAGCAAGGGTTAACCCTAGAGAGTAGTCGGGAAGCAAAGCCAGAGTCCATACACAGTAAATCAGAATATGCACAAGAATCACACTGATCAGGATAAACCACGACAGGGCAGTGAGCATAACTCCCTGCTTGGCTTTTAAATCCAAATCCAACGTGTGTCATGTCATCACGCAGGGGCCCCCGACCACACCACGTCACTGACCGGCGGCCGTGATTGATGACTACTTCACTCGGTGGCCAGTCAGCGAGAATAGCGCTGCCGGGCATCCTGAGGGGGAACTGTGACAAGACCATACCAAGTGCGTCAAAGTGACTGGTCCCAGATGCTGCAGCCCACCAGGAAATTGCTTGGTGTATCGGTGGGCCAGTCCTGGGTAATCCTTAAATCTGTGACACTTATAACACGTTGCTGAGGGTTTGGGAAGGGCACCCGACAATAACATGAGCTGTCACCTCCCTGATGCCGGCCCTGCATATGACCTTATTTCATTAATAAAAATTTTCAATGGGATGAGGAACAATAATGGTTTTACAAGTCGAAACAGGTTTTCTTCCACATAAAGGGTCCAGTAGGAAAACCTTAATGCAAGGAATCAAGCAACAAGAAAGACTAAATTTCTCTTTCATTTTAAAAAAAAAAAACAAAAAGGAAAAAAAACAAAAACAACCAATATCACAACATGTAGCATTTAGCCTGCTGTCAAGGATTCCAAGTAATGACTTAATGAGCCAACGTCTTTTTTTTTGGCTACTTTTCCATTATATACAAAAAAATTCTATCCATTTTCCTACCTGCCAAATGACACAGATTGTGCAATAAAATAATTAAAATAATGTCTCCCAGGGATTTAAATTATTAACCCCACATTAAGCGAATATTCCCCAAAGCAGTTTTCCTTAATAAACAAGTAAGGCAAGCATAGAAAAAGAAATTCTAATGAATTTATATCAATACGTAAATTTTTTACGTGAACCTGGCAGTCTAAATTGAAGATATTTTAAAATTCATTAATTGGATGTGCGCACAAAAGGAACTCATCCCAGATTAAATAATCTGATTAATTTGGTTAAAAATTAATTAACTATTCCTTTGGAGAATAGCAGCACAACAGGAAAATAGAGTTTCTAAATCCATCAGTAGCAGGATTGTTGGGAAAAATAGAACAACAACAATAAATTAGGGGCGGATTATGCACTTCTGAGACATTTAATTAAAACAATAACATATGGACGTAATATCTATTTGCATAGCAATTGTGTTACCGCTGTGCTATAGGATAAGAAAGATGAATGGTAGGCATGTAAATTTAATATATTGGAATATCACCTTAACACTTTATTATCAGGAGAGAAAACAACTAAACTTTTTTATGAAATGCATTGGAAAAATGGATTAAAATTAATAAGGAATTTCTATAAAAACAAGACAAGGATATTATTTTATTTGCTCTAGAATGATTTTTTTACAGAACGTTCCTCATTCCAGTAGAATGCGTGTTATTTGGCTTTTTATTATTATCCAATTAACAACCAAGTGCATTATTTATTTTAAATAAATAATACCACAACATTTATTTCAAAAGTAGGACGTGAAACATAGAAACATAGAAACATAGAAAAATGTCGGCAGATAAGAACCTTTCGGCCCATCTAGTCTGCCCAATTACATGGATACTTTACCTGGATTTATCTTTTGTTTAGGATAGCCTTATGCCTATCCCATGCTTGCTTAAATTCAATTACTGTTTTGGCCTCTACCACTTCTACTGGAAGACTGTTCCATGTATCCACCACCCTCTCAGTAAAATAATGCTTCCTGATGTTACTTTTAAACCTTTGCCCCTCTAATCTAAGACTATGTCCTCTTGTTTTGCTATTTTGTTTCCTTTTAAATATACTCCCTTCCTCTACCTTGTGGATTCCCTTTACGTATTTAAATGTTTCTATCATATCTCCTCTGTCTCGTCTTTTTTCCAAGCTGTACATGTTAAGATCATTAAGCCTTTCCTGGTAACTTTTCTCCTTCAAGCCGTACACCATTTTAGTAGCCCTTCTCTGAACTCTCTCTAAGAGGTCTATATCCTTCTGGAGATACGGTCTCCAGTACTGCACACAGTACTCCAAGTGAGGTCTCACCAGTGCTCTGTACAGTGGCATGAGCACTTCCCTTTTCCTACTGCTAATACCTCTCCCTACACAACCAAGCATTCTGCTAGCATTTCCTGCTGCTCTATTACATTGACTACTTACCCTTAGATCCTCTGAAATAATGACCCCTAAATCCCTTTCCTCAGATGTTGAGGTTAGGACTGTATCAAATATTCTATATTCAGCCCTTGGGTTTTTACGTCCCAGGTGCATTATCTTGCACTTATCCACATTAAAACTCAATTGCCACAACTCCGACCATTTTTTCAGTTTACCTAAATCATTTGTCATTTGGCTGATCCCTCCAGGAACGTCAACCCTGTTGCAAATCTTTGTGTCATCAGCAAAAAGACATACTTTTCCATTAATACCTTCTGCAATATCACTAATAAAAATATTAAAGAGAATGGGTCCAAGTACTGACCCCTGAGGTACCCCACTGGTAACAAGACCTTGTGCCGAATAAACTCCATTCACCACAACCCTCTGTTGTCTGCCACTCAGCCACTGCCCAATCCAGTCAACAATATTGGAATCTAAACTCAAAGATTGCAATTTATTGATAAGCCTTCTATGCGGAACAGTATCAAAAGCCTTACTGAAATCTAAATAAGCAATGTCTACTGCACCACCTGTGTCTATTATCTTTGTTACCCAATCAAAAAAATCAATAAGATTAGTTTGGCATGATCTCCCTGAGGTAAACCCATGTTGTTTCTGATCCTGTAATCTATGTGTTTTTAGATGTTCAACAATCCTTTCCTTTAACATGGTTTCCATTAATTTCCCCACTACTGACGTAAGACTAACTGGCCTATAGTTCCCCGATTCCTCCCTACTACCCTTCTTGTAAATGGGCACAACATTTGCTAATTTCCAGTCTTCTGGGACGACTCCCGTTAACAAGGATTGGTTAAATAAATCTGTTAACGGTTTTGCTATTACATCACTGAGCTCTTTTAATAATTTAGGGTGGATCCCATCAGGCCCCATTGACTTATTTGTCTTTACTTTAGACAGCTGCTGTAGAACCTCCTCCTCTGTAAACTGATATGTAAGTGTCTCTTTAGTGTTCTCTCCTAACTGAGGTCCCTTTCCTTCCTTTTCTTCTGCAAAGACTGAACAAAAATATTCATTGAGGCAGTCAGCGAGACTTTTATCCTCTTCTACATACCTTCCTTCCTTTGTTTTTAATCTGACTAATCCTTGTTTTACTTTTCTTTTCTCGTTTATGTATCTAAAAAATGTTTTGTCCCCCTTTTTTACTGACTGAGCTATTTTCTCTTCTGCATGTGCTTTGGAAGCTCTTATAAATTGCTTTGCCTCTTTCTGCCTAATCTTATAGGTTTGCCTATCTTCTTCACTCTGAGTTGTTTTATAATTATTGAATGCTGTCTTTTTGTTCTTCACTATTTTGGCCACTTCTGCAGAGTACCACAGTGGTTTCTTCCCTTTTTTGTTTTTGCTAACAAGCCGAATGCAATTTCCTGTGGCCTTCAATAATGCTTCCTTTAAATAATCCCATTTCTCCTGGACTCCCTTTAAACTCCTCCAGTCTGATAATGACTCCTTCACACAAAATCTCATTTTAGAAAAATCTGTTTTTTTAAAGTCTAAAACTTTCGTTCTTGTGTGGTGCGGCTCCATCCCTGTTGTTATATTAAACCATACTGACTGGTGATCACTAGATCCCAAATTTTCACCTACAACAACGTCCGATACCAAACCTCCATTTGTGAGTATTAAATCCAATATGGCCTCTTTACGGGTCGGCTCCTCAACTACTTGTGTTAGAGATAATCCCAGTAGGGAGTTTAGAATATTTGTACTCCTGGTGCACCCAGCTGTTTTGGTTTTCCAGTTCACATCAGGAAGATTAAAGTCCCCCATGATAATAACTTCCCCCTTCATTGCCATTTTGGCTATTTCCTCAACCAGCAGATTATCTAGTTCTTCTGCTTGTCCAGGGGGTCTATAGATCACACCTACACGAGCTACTGTATGATTGCCAAATGTTAGCGTAACCCAAACTGACTCTATGTTCACCTCGCTCACTTTTATTTGGTTCGTTTTTATGTTGTTTTTCACATACAGGGCCACTCCTCCTCCTTTCCTACCTTCTCTGTCTTTTCTATATAAAGAGTACCCCGGTATTGTTATGTCCCAGTTATTTTTCTCACTGAACCATGTCTCAGTAACCGCCACTAAATCTACTTTTTCAGCTGCCATCATTGCCTCTAGTTCATTGATTTTATTGACTAAACTGCGAGCATTTGTAGACACGACTCTGAGCTTGTCATTTTTTACCTCGCATGTTGCTTGCACCCTCCGATTTAGTTTTGGGGGACAATCGGGCAGATTGTTTTTTACCCTTTTTTTGTCCCCCCTCCTAGTTTAAATATTTCTTTGCGAAACCTTTGAACTTCTCACTGAGAACATATGTTCCCCTATGAGTAAGATGCAAACCATCTTTTTTATACAGTTCCTTTCTGCTCCAATTAGAGCTATCATGGGACACAAAGCCAAATCCTTGCTCCCGACACCATTCCCGAAGCCACAAATTGAATTCCCTATTGCATATCTGCCTATCTTGAATGTTATGCACAGGCAAAACTTCAGAGAATGACACAGTGGACGCAATCTGCTGTATTTCACCTCCAAGAACACAAAAATCTTCCTTAATCTCAGAAACCTCATTGCTAGCCAAGTCATTTGTCCCTAGATGGACTAGAACGTCCACTTCCCCTTGTTGCTTTGCTTGTTTGACAATATTGAGAATACGTCTCTTGTCTCTACGAGCAGTAGCCCCAGGAAGACATCTCACCAAACCACTACTCTCCAGCTCAACACCTCTTATGATAGAAGGCAATTGTTGCTGGGTGATTCTATCAAGTCCCACCTTTTCATTTTTGTCCTTGGTTGCAGTGCTGCATACCTTAGGCATAGTGGATGGTGGTTCCTCAACTATGGTGTCTAAGCCTACGTCCGTCTTATCACTACACTCTGAAAGTGCCTCAAAAGAATTAAGAAGAGCCACAGATTGTGGGACATGCCTTCTCTCCACAACTCTAACTCTACCAGATCCTACAGTAGTCCATCTGCCGCTCCTAGGAGGCCTCTGTGGCAGTGGTTTAGTAACAGTCATAGCCTGAGTTTCTCTAACAGATAATTTACAAATCTCAGACTTCAAACAGGCAATTTCCTGCTGCAATAAAGAGAGCTGCCTACATATCAGGCACACTCCAAACCTCCAAAAATTGGATCTAAAAACAAATGCATGACAGCTCTTACACTGGACCAAGCCTGCCATTATAAAAGAATGGATTTAAACCAACAAATCTTACCTTTTTGTAGGTTTTCTACCTCCTGCTAACCTCAGACTACCTCCAGAGTATCTCCAGAAGATCTCCTGTAAGTGCTCACTTTGAAGACTTCACTTAGAAGGCTTCCCAAGCTCAACTAGAGAAGATTAGAGAAGATAAATATAGAGTAGAGTAGAATGTTTGCACAGAAATTGTTGTACGGAGATAGTTGCAGAAATGTAGACTTGCTTATTTTTAGACATTTTCGTGTATGCGTTTATCCTTTACAGAAATATTACTGGGATGGAAGGTTCTAAACTCTTGATTGTGGGAGATAGACACTATTTCACACGGGGTCCGCATTATTAGCATACATTCAGAAATAGCCTGTGTGTCAAATACAGTAAATATGAAAAAAAGGGGGATTTGTAGTGATGATAATATTAGCATTGCAGCTTCCAAAAAAATACTGCAATAGCTGTATGTGCTGCATAATGCCTGTGTATGGGAATTACAGTAACACCTTGTATCTGAGGTTTGGGTCAATCCCTACAACCAGATTCCCTAATGCCAAAATCCCAACGGCCAACTTCCATACACGCCCAACTCCAAGACATCTAAAATCCCAGCGGCTAACACTAACCCTACTCCCTAGCCCCCTAAACCTAGCACTAACCCTAACCCCCCTAAACTTAGCCCTAACCCTAACCCCCCTAAACCTAGCCCTAACCCCCTAAACCCTAAACCTAGCCCTAACCCCCTAAACCCTAAACCTAGCCCTAACCCCCTAAACCTAGCCCTAACCCCTAAACCTAGCCCTAACCATAACCCCCTAAATCTAGCCCTAACCCCCCTAACCCTAGCCCCCAAACCTATCCCTAACCCCCAAATCTAGCCCCAACCCCCCAAACCTAGCACTAACCCCCCAAAATCTACCCCTACCCCTACCTAATCTAGCCCTAACCCCCTAAACCTCGCCCTAACCCCCTAAACCTAGCCCTAACCCCCTTAAACCTAAGGTTAGGGTGTTAGTATTAGTGTTAGCCACTGGGATTATGGATGTCTGGAAGTTGGCTGTGTAGGGAATTGTCAGGCTCGCGCCATGGCATAGTTTCTGTGTGGTGATAGATAATCCCAAGCGCTGGGGGTGAGCAGACAGACAGACACTGGAGGCAGTATATGCACCATAAGATTGTATTGTAGAAGGGTACACAGCAAACGTTCTAGCTCAGTACAGGTTGTAATACAGAAAACACAGGCAAGTGGATGGTGGGCCATGTAGTCTTTCTATAGATCCACTTGAGGACTGGAGAAGCAGGAGCCTAAGGCAACAATACCTTGATAGAAGGTCTATCTCCTTGGAGAAAGGAGTCTCTGCACCCACTGGATAGTGGGCCACGCAGTGGATCTTCCAGCAGGCAGGAACCAGGTGATTCAAACACAGCAAGGAATGAATAACTGGTTTACACGGTACAGCAGGTAAATCCAGGGACAAGAAGTAACAAGAGGGGGCTCTCAAGACCTCTGACAACAGAAAGGGAAAACACAAAATGGAAGAGCGAGGATGGGAGGGCGTAATCAGGTATTTATGCAAAACACACAGGGTTCTAGAACAGGAGTTAACCCTTAGGTGGATACAGACAGGGAGTAATGGAAAGCCAGACTGGCCACAGCAAGTTCCCAGGCCTGACAGGAAGTTGGGATGTCGGGCACTTGTTCTGTCTGGAAGTTGGCCATCGGGATGTTGGCATTAGGGAACCTGGCTGTAGGGATTTTGTCCGGCACACCTTGTATCTGTATCTGCTGGATAATGCCTGTGTATGGCAATTACAGTAACACCTTGTATCTGTACTGTACAGGGATTTTCAATCATTATAACCCCCTGGATCTTATCCCTGTACAGCAGTGAGTGACCCCAGAGCTCTCCCTTTATTCTCTGCTGATAGTATCCACTTGGGGAAGCCATGGGAGAATAATGTGACTTATTCATTATGATCACAAAGGATGCATTCTTATTCATTAATCCCTGCAATGAGTCTAAATAACTTTATTTACAAATTTATAATATATATTTATACACCCCAATAATTATATATATTTTTCTTGGATCACCCTAACTATTCTGAGGACTGTAGATCCTCCATTAAACACAGAATAACAGCAAAAATATTTAAAAAAATAAATTAATTAAAAAAATGGAAGGAAATATAATTCTCTAAAATACTTCCTGGGGGGAAAAAAAAAAAGAAAAAAAAAATCATAACGTGTCATTTCGTGATAAATCTTGTTTAATATTCATAAACAAGGTCTACATTCATTAGACAGCCAAAACCTGTCTGCACAAATTAACATAATAATTACAACATGAGCAATTAAAACTACTAGAGATGTAGTAGTCTATGCAGGGTCAGAGACGACAAGGACAATGCTTTGTGCGAGAGGATAAATTATATACGATACAGATTATCCAGAATGTGACATATTGCAGATGTGACAAGGAATCCTGGAACGCAGCGGACAGGATTCTTACGGCGAAAACAACGGTTTTGTTAAAATTAGACATGTAATTAAATATTGATGGAGGCAAACATCCAAATATTGAATATGTTGATGGCGCATTTTATTTGGTAGCATTGTGTAGATTGTCGATTTCTGCAGGAAAGAAAACACAAGGCGATTGCAACATGTTACAGGGGACTCTGTGCTCCCTGAATAACACTAAATGCATAAAGAAATAAAAAGGGTTAGAATTTTATTCCCGATAACCACTATAGAAAGGTTAGATTGGCCTAGAAGGGGAGTGTCTACAGGATGCACACAGCGCATTTTCCCCATATATGGGTAGTGATCCTGAGGATGCGGTGATCACGTCCTCTGCAGCGGACCGATTAAAATATCAATAAGAATACATCTTTAATCCAGGGTCTGGCTCTTGGTGCTCTTCTGCCACGGCTGCCTCTGCTCCTGTTGAAGCAGTGTTGTCCTGTCAGTGGGTGACGATTTTGCCCAAGTTCTTAGCCAATTTATGCACTGCAGGACATTATCTGGACAGGACTGTGTGGAGCTGTGTATTGCGGTCCTTAACTCTGGAAGGCTGTACAGCAGTAGCTGGTTTAAAGTTAGGCAAAGTAGGCATGTACCTACAGACACCCACCACAGGGGGCGCATTTCTCTGTAAAATTGAAAAATATTTTGTGTGTGTGCAAGCTGCCCTTGTGGTGGACAACTTTCTCTGGTAATATAGAATACACACACAAAAAAAAAATATAATTTTTTATTATATATAAAAATTATATATTTATAAAAATATAATTTTTATATAATAAAAATATATAATTTTTAATATATATAAAAATTTATAAAAATATAATTTTTAATATACAAATAAAAATAATTTTATAAATATATGTAATAAAAATTATATAGATTATAAAAAAAATTATATCACGGTTTCACTCTGTGATGGACACCTTTCTCCGTTAAAGTAAAAATGTAAGAAAAAAATTTTTAAATTTCAGGGCAGGACACTTCGGATTTCTCCTGATGTGAAAATAAAACCTTGATATCGGATAACGGACTTTCTCTACCAAGAAGGATGTCTAAGACAAACTCATCCTGCCAGGCCGCCCTACAGGGATGGAAAGGGCAAGGGGCTACCTAGCACACAATGACCATTTAAACTCTAGTAAATGATCATGTTAAGTCAAGTGGCCTTTCATACTTTTCACTATCAAGCGAGTTTCAAAAAAAAAAAAAAAACTCTGTCAGGAACCAGTTATGCAGTAAGTAGGAAAATTCACAATGTATTCCTTAGTGTCATAACTCATTTGACAGGTAGATGTCACCACCTACTGGCCACATTGAATACTGCAGCTCAGGGCTCCGTGGAGAATCAGCTGGGCAAAAGGTCCGC
The DNA here is from genome assembly GCA_009667805.1 of Leptobrachium leishanense. Classification (NCBI taxonomy): domain Eukaryota; kingdom Metazoa; phylum Chordata; class Amphibia; order Anura; family Megophryidae; genus Leptobrachium; species Leptobrachium leishanense. Next base: position 87,549,357 of record CM019074.1, on the reverse strand, counting down.
CGGAGACATTCCCCAGCTGTTTTTTAAAAAGTGCCAGCACCTCCGGCATCATGGCCAAGGTGCCAAATCGTTTGGGGCACCTTCTGGAGCACAAATGCAAAAATTCTTTAGCAACAAGTGAATTTCATTTTCAAAGATACAGCATAGCTCCAGATTGTGGGAACAGGACATCGGTTTGCCATGTCTGCTACTGCCGATCGTGCATACACGATTACGGTACTAAAAATGTTAAAAAAATAAAGTCTAAAGACCACATGAAGTTTCAATGGACTCACCTTGACTTTCAGAGCTCCCCAGTACACTCTGGACTTCACACCCCAAATCCATGCACTGCACAGCACGGGTGGATATCTATTCCCGCGTCCCCTGTGACTATCAACTGAAGAATGTATCCCTCTATGTTTTTACATTTGAATATGTCGGCATTATATCTGCTACAACAGGGGTGAATCAAACTAATCCAAGAGGTGAACGTATCCTAAGATCTTGAAAGAGTTCTGGCAGCTGGAACCAACGTGGTGATATATGGTAACCGGGAATAACAGTTATTTTATTTGCCTTAAACTCTACTTTCTTCTGACTTCTCATCTTCAAACACGTGTCAACATAAAGAGAAATCGTGCGTACCATCAATAATTCTGTCCTGAGGAATTCTTGAACCTTTTCATGTCGATATAAAGAAAGACAGGTGTGTGAGTTTGAAATGGTTTGATAAATGTGTCAGGATTTTACATTGTTTATAGTGAAAGTATCTCAAAGAGAATACGAGGAGCGAGAAATAGCAAACAACCAAGCACTGAGGCTCTCACGTCCCCCTCGAGGGATTTATTTGTTCTTAAAAATCAAAACGTAGATCTACAATTCTGCCGAAACGAGCACGGCCAACATGATAACTTGTGGAAGAACCTACCACTCCGGGAAAAAAAGGTGCCAAATAGTTTTTCCGGTTTCCTTTGCTCAAGCCAAGAATCTGAGAAACAGTGTTTTTGAAAAGCATGAGTAAATATCTGAGGCAGGGCTGTCAAATGTCGACAGACCCCCCCCCTCGATCTTTCTGAACCACAACTACCATGATAGCCTGGCCATCTATTACATCAGAAGAATTCTGTAAATTATAGGCCTCAACATCTGGGGACTGTGAGTTTGTCAACCTTATATAAAAAAGGTGTCTTGGGCTCATCTCAGGTCCAGACACCAGATTCGGATATCTCATTAGGCAAAGTAGGCACTTGACTACCAAGGGGCAGCCATTTTTGTTGCTTAAAAACAGCTGTAAACCAATATACGTATTTTTTTCTGCTTTACTCAGGTCATCTTAAAATCACCTCAGACCAATATGCCATCTCGCCTTTTCACCACAGCCCAATATTCAATTTGCTCTTGAAAAAGTCTAGTAATAGACGAAACGCGTCGGGCTTTTATCATTTTATTTACAATAAAACATTTTCAGGTTACTGAATTGTTTCCATCATTCCGAAGTGTGGTGAGGAAAAATGGTGTTCCACATCAGGTTGGTTCCCATGTATAGCTGTACAACCATGAGGTGCCGTGTGTATTTGAAAACATCTTAAATCTCCTGCCTACACATGCAGTAGGAGTCTTCTTTTTTTTCTTGACCTGTTGAAAGATTTTTCCCATTTTATGTAAACGTTTGTTGTCATAGGAGTAGTATTTTTATTTTGTGGGTGGGGGGGGTTGTTCAAGAAATCTATTCCTACAGGCTCTTCACATATAAACCTGGCCGTGATCGCCATTTGCAATTCCTCAGGCAGCTCTCTACACACTGTGGCTGCCAGATTGTAGAGGGAGAGCACAGGGAAAATGCTGCCCTGCACCATGTAGAATTCATGTGCTGCAGGAAGGAAATCAAGACCGGTCACCCGGGATTCCTTATTTGCAGTGTATGGATTCTACATGCTAAAGGGTAGCATTTTTCATGCATTGTCCATCAGCATGAATAATTAGATGTGTCCAGGAAAACATGGCTGATCTGGCGACCCTACCACGCACTGTCAAGGGTGTCCACCTACCTAGGCAGACAGGAATGCATGTGGGATGCTGAGCTTTTATAAAAAAAAGGGTACAGATGACATGGAATGCTCCGTCTAAATTATTCACAACGTCTTTCCAGGCAGAATTTTGTGGCACAAGTGTTTTTTTTTTTTATATAAATATATATACACTCCATATAATAACACGTTACAGTTGTTTAATAGTAACCATATGCTACATCACCTCATCTAGGAGTCTTTTCCCCTCAAATTATTGTTAAAGAATAGGATTTCTGTTAGGAAGGGGAAGTAATGTGCCTTAGTAGTGTGTATAGTATACAATACTCTTTGGACAAAAGGTCCAAATGCTTTTTCTAGCAGCAAGCATACGTTACCATGGAAACAGACATTGATATTCTGAGGGGAAAAATACAGATTTCTAAAAGGGAGGTAGCTTAATAAAGAGCAAATGGTTATAAGCACGTACTGTAAATATGGATATATCTAAAAAAAAAAAAAAAAAAAAAAAAAAAAAAAAATTACTTCTGAAGCTGAATTTTCCCTCAAACTGCCGATGCGTTTAACTGTCGGGCTGCTGCAGTAAATCCCAGTTATACTAGAAAGTGACACTTCTTTTAGCTCTCTGGTCATTATCGGGAGGAGAGATCCTTGGGAGATACTCTATCGTCACATGTTCCCAGGCGATTTCCCATTGTTTTTACAGGAGCACGATTTGTTTTGTATCAAGTTATGGAGTAAAACAAAAATCATAACAATTCTAAGTGTTTCAATGTAAAACTATTTACCCAGGTTACAGGACTGGACGCAAATAATTTACTTTCAAGGGTGGCAGACAGTGAAAGATTGGCCATTAAGGGTGATGTCGGCAAGATGACTGTCAATCACATACCTGCTTAGCTTTTACTCACTACAGCAGCATGCTACCAGAAGGCAGTGACAACATTCTTTTGATAGGAATTTTTTTCTTTTAATATACATGTGTGACGGATTCGCTGAAGACTGAGTACATGGACCTAGAGATGCTTTTGGGAGGTGCGGGACTGCAGGTTTCGGCAAGTCTGATAATTCATATTTGTGACAGAACACACGGTCATTGTGCGACTTGGAGGGAGTTGTGCGCTAGCCACCTGCCCCGACACTATGGCCCGTGAAAGAGACTATTGGGGGGACTGGTGGATAGGGATGAGCCGAACACTCCCCGAGTTCGGTTCGAGCCCGAACCCGAACATCCCATTTGTTCAGGACCGAACCCGAACCCCCATGCAAGTCAATGGGGCTGAAAATTCGGTTTTTAGAGTGCCCTCCAAGAGGGCATATATGCTACATATTTGCCATAAAAGGTGTATGGGGGTCCGGGTAGTGCCCTGGGGGACAGGAAACAAGGACAAAAAGTTAAAAAAAAAACGTTTTTAAAGGGACAGTGAGTTTTCCATGAAATAAGGGTTAAAAATAAAAACGAAAAATTCCTTCAAATATCGTGCCTAGGAGGTCCCCATAACCTGCCCGTGAAGTGGCGGATTTCTAGGATGTATAGAAATATGTAAAAACCAAAAAATTACATTTCAAATGACCGTAAATGCTTTTCCTTTAATCTATCCATAAACAACTGCTTGGGGCGGCAGTCTGTATGAAAAGAGATGACATTTTCGGACACGCAGAAAAAGTTTACGGATTTTTTGGCGGTGAAAAGAAGGAGAATGGAAACTTCTAGACCAAAAAGCCGATTTGGAAAGTGAGATGAATGGGAGAATTTTTCTGGTTCGGCTATTTTGACCTAAAATTTTCCATTCTCCAGTCATTCTCCTGAGTTTCACCTTCTTTCTCTGAATAACCCTGTCAGGGTTATTCAGAGAGCGGTGAAGAGCAGGAGAATGACTGGGGAATGGAAAATTCTAGGTCAAAATAGCCAAACCAGAAAAATTCTCCCATTTAGGCTAGGGTCAGACTAGCGAATTTTTAACGTGCGTTTAGGCGCACTTAATCACGGCCGCACTAGCAGCAAATGAGGGCAATGACGGCCAATATACGAAGTACGGTCGCACGAAAGTCCGGCTGCACAACGCAAGTGGAAAATGAACGCATTTTTTCGAGAACACAGAACCGCTAGTACGGACGTACAGAGTGCGCTGCGTCCACTAGCGGCTTGTGTGCGTGATTTGGAGACGTCAGACCCTGCTCATGTCCGGCCAACATTACGTCCAGACACCCAAAGTTTCCTGGTTTGGATCCGTAAAAAAATCACGCTCAAAAATGCGCATCGTATGACCGTTTTCGCGCAATCCATGAGAAAATACGGCAATGCGTTCGGACGCACTTTTTGACGGTCGCTGCAAAAAATGCGTTAGTCTGACCCTAGCCTTATCTCACTTTCCAAATCGGCTATTTGGTCCAGATTGTTCTCTTTTCCTGCCATTCTCCTGGTTTTCACCTTTCTCTGAACAACCCTGAGAGAGAGGTGAAAGCCAGGAGAACTGGCAAGAGTAGAGAACAATCTAGACCAAATAGCCGATTTGGAAAGTAAGGATGGGAGAATTTTTCTGGTTTGGCTATTTTGACCTAGAATTTTCACTTCTCCAGTTATTCTCCTGCTTTTCACCGCTTAACACCAGTTAAATGCAGCATATTAGGATGTTTTAGGGAAATTAATTCTCAAATCTCAATCAGAAGCAGACACCACCCCACCCTCAGTATATTGTACAATGTATCAAATTGATTACCAGACTAAAAACACCTGGTGTTATGCCTGTTTGTGAACAGAGGTCATTTAGAGTTGATAATCTTTCCACGTGCACATTCGTTTTTAATTCAATATCTAATAAACCGTTGCTTATAATATTCTGCAGTAAAGAGTCTCTTTATTTCTAGATTTTTTAGTATTTTTTAAGCATTTTCTATACTTTTTTCAAAATTCTTTTTTTTTTTTTTTTTTTTTTTTTTTTTTTCGAACCCGAACCGAACACACCCAAAAAGTTCGAAATTCGCGAACTTTCGAACTGCCAAAGGTCGGGTCGAACTCCGAACCGTCCGAACCCGAACAGCTCATCCCTACTGGTGGACCTTTTAAATATATTTGGTTTTCACTGGTTTATATATCTGCCAGTTAACTAAAGATTTCTGATGTCTGTGGGTTATTCCCTTGTGTATTTATAGTTTCTTGTTGTGTATTATGCATACATTCCCTCAATTATCTAACCCTTCCCTGTATAGTGTAGATCTCTGTATTCATACCTGCTCTATAGTGTAAGTTCTCTCTATAAGAAATTTCTTTTGTTTTACCTGCCTTCTCCCTCCCCTCTTCTCCTCCTAGGAAATCCCATTGTCCAATGTTTGAGGGTCCTGTGCAGTTATCTGCTTGATTGTATACAAATAGGGTTGTGGTTGACTGTATCTGTGATGTTATCTGTTGGGTGTAAACAGGAAGGGGAAGTGGACGTTCTAGTCCATCTAGGGACAAATGACTTTGCTAGCAATGAGGTTTCTGAGATTAAGGAAGATTTTTGTGTTCTTGGAGGTGAAATACAGCAGATTGCGTCCACTGTGTCATTCTCTGAAGTTCTGCCTGTGCATAACATTCGGGATAGGCAGATGCGCACTAGGGAATTTAATTTGTGGCTTCGGGAATGTTGTCGGGAGCAAGGATTTTGCTTTGTGTCCCATGATAGCTCTAATTGGAGCAGAAAGGAACTGTATAAAAAAGATGGTTTGCATCTTACTCATAGGGGAACATATGTTCTCAGTGAGAAGTTCAAAAGGTTTCACAAAGGAATATTTAAACTAGGAGGGGGGGACAAAAGGGTAAAAACAATCTGCCCGATTGTACCCCAAAACTAAATCGGAGGGTGGAAGCAACATGCGGAGTAAGGCTAGGGACAGATGAGCGCATTTTCTGCGGCCACCGTCAAAATGTACGTCGATGCGTGCGCACGCATTTTTTCACGGAATACGCTTAAGTGGTCAGACGATGCGCAATTCTGGACGTATTTCATGACGATGGGGTGAAAAGAAGTCTAGGGAAATCCGGCTGTTTGAACGTTATGTTGGCCGCACACTAGCAGCGTCTGACATCTCCTAATCACGCACACACGCTGCTATGCGGCCGCAGCGCACTTTGTACGTCAGTAGCAGCGGTTTCACGTTCTGATAAAAATGCGTTCATTTGCTGGTTGCGTGGTGTCGGCGCACTTTCGTACGCACGTACTGCATATATTGGCCGTCATTGGCCGTTATGTGCTGCTACTGCCGCCGTGATTTAGTGCGCCTGCACGCGCGTTCCGACTGCCCCACTCTGACCCTAGCCTAAAAAATGACAAGCTCAGAGTCGTGTCTATAAATGCTCGCAGTTTAGTCAATAAAATCAATGAACTGGAGGCAATGATGGCAGATGAAAAAGTAGATTTAGTGGCGGTTACTGAGACATGGTTCAGTGAGAAAAATAACTGGGACATAACAATACCGGGGTACTCTTTATATAGAAAAGACAGAGAAGGTAGGAAAGGAGGAGGAGTGACCCTGTATGTGAAAAACAACATAAAAACGAACCAAATAAAAGTGAGCGAGGTGAACATAGAGTCAGTTTGGGTTACGCTAACATTTGGCAATCATACAGTAGCTCGTGTAGGTGTGATCTATAGACCCCCTGGACAAGTAGAGGAGCTAGATAATCTGCTGTTTGAGGAAATAGCCAAAATGGCAATGAAGGGGGAAGTTATTATCATGGGGGACTTTAATCTTCCTGATGTGAACTGGAAAACCAAAATAGCTGGGTGCACCAGGAGTACAATTATTCTAAACTCCCTACTGGGATTATCTCGAACACAAGTAGTTGAGGAGCCAACCCGCAAAGAGGCCATATTGGATTTAATACTCACAAATGGAGGTTTGGTATCGGACGTTGTTGTAGGTGAAAATTTGGGATCTAGTGATCACCAGTCAGTGTGGTTTAATATAAGAACAGGGATGGAGCCGCACCACACAAAAACAAAAGTTTTAGACTTTAAAAAAAACAGATTTTTCTAAAATGAGATTTTGTGTGAATGAGTCATTATCAGACTGGAGGAGTTTAAAGGGAGTCCATGAGAAATGGGATTATTTAAAGGAGGCATTATTGAAGGCCCCAGGCAATTGCATTCGGCTTGTTAGCAAAATCAAATAAGTGAAGAAACCACTGTGGTACTCTGCAGAAGTGGCCAAAATAGTGAAGAACAAAAAGATAGCATTCAATAATTATAAAAAAACTAAGGCAAACCTATAAGATTAGGCAGAAAGAAGCAAAGCAATTTATAAGAGCTTCCAAAGCACACGCAGAAGAGAAAATAGCTCAGTCAGTAAAATAGGGGGAAAAAACATTTTTTAGATACATAAATGAGAAAAGAAAAGTAAAACAAGGGTTAGATTAAAAACAAAGGAAGGAATATAGAAGAGGATAAAAGTCTCGCTGACTGCCTCAATGAATATTTTTGTTCAGTCTTTGCAGAAGAAAAGGAAGGAAAGGGACCTCAGTTAGGAGGAAACACTAAAGAGACATTTACATAGGAGTTTACAGAGGAGGAGGTTCTACAGCAGCTGTCTAAAGTAAATACAAATAAGTCAATGGGGCCTGATGGGATCCACCCTAAGTTATTAAAAGAGCTCAGTGGTGTAATAGCAAAACCGTTAACATATTTATTTAAAATCAATCCTTGTTAACCGGAGTCTTCCCAGAAGACTGGAAATTAGCAAATGTTGTGCCCATTTACAAGAAGGGTAGTAGTGAGGAATCGGGGAACTATAGGCCAGTTAGTCTTACGTCAGTAGTGGGGAAATTAATGGAAACCATGTTAAAGGAAAGGATTGTTGAACATCTAAAATCACATAGATTACAGGATCAGAAACAACATGGGTTTACCTCAGGGAGATCATGCCAAACTAATCTTATTGATTATTTTGATTGGGTAACAAAAATAATAGACACAGGTGGTGCAGTAAACATTGCTTATTTAGATTTCAGTAAGGCTTTTGATACTGTTCTGCATAGAAGGCTTACCAATAAATTGCAATCTTTGAGCTTGGATTCCAATATTGTTGAATGGATTAGGCAGTGGCTGAGTGACAGGCAACAGAGGGTTGTGGTAAATGGAGTTTATTCGGCGCAAGGTCTTGTTACCAGTGGGGTACCTCAGGGGTCAGTACTTGGACCCATTCTCTTTACCATTAATACCTTATGCAATGTCATTTTGTTGATGACACAAAGATTTGCAACATGGTTGACATTCCTGGAGGGATCAGCCAAATGACAAACGATTTAGATAAACTAAAAAAATGGTGGGAGCTGTGGCAATTGAGTTTTAATGTGGATAAGTGCAAGATAATGCACCTGGGAAGTAAAAACCCAAGGGCTGAATATAGAATGTTTGATACAGTCCTAACCGAGGGTTGGGATTTAGGGGCTATTATTTCAGAGGATCTAAGGGTAAGTAGTCAATGTAATAGAGCAGCAGGAAATGCTAGCAGAATGCTTGGTTGTGTAGGGAGAGGTATTAGCAGTAGGAAAAGGGAAGTGCTCGTGCCCACGGCCGACGCTGCTGCTAGGCCAACTAGGCGGGTGCTTAGAGCGCAGCACCCGCCTAGGGCGCAGCCGGCCCGACCAATTAAAAAAAAAAAAAAAAAAATGCCCGCGGGGCAGCCGCGGGCTGAAGCCGGCCCCAATACGTGCTGGCGTCGCCGCCGTCGTCAAGGAGATGGAGGCATGGACTTGGTGCTTCCAGCTTCCTGGACCAAGTCCACGCCTCCATCTCCTTGACGCCAGCACGCATTAAGACTGGCTACGGGAAGAGACCGCTGGGGCTAAATATCAATGTGTGAGCCTGGGGGGCAGCTAACACCTGCAGATATTGCCCCAGCTTCCAGCTTCCTGGACCAAGTCCACGCCTCCATCTTTTTGACGCCAGCATGCATTAAGACTGGCTACAGGAAGAGAGCACTGAGGCGCAATATCTCCAGGTGTGAGCTGGGGGGCAATATCTCCAGGTGTGAGCTGGGGGGCAAATGAACCCATGTGAGCTGGGGGGCAAATGAACCCATGTGAGCTGGGGGGCAAATGAACCCATGTGAGCTGGGGGGCAAATGAACCCATGTGAGCTGGGGGGCAAATGAACCCATGTGAGCTGGGGGGCAAATGAACCCATGTGAGCTGGGGGGCAAATGAACCCATGTGAGCTGGGGGGCAAATGAACCCATGTGAGCTGGGGGGCAAATGAACCCATGTGAGCTGGGGGGCAAATGAACCCATGTGAGCTGGGGGGCAAATGAACCCATGTGAGCTGGGGGGCAATTGTACCCATGTGAGCTGGGGGGCAATTGTACCCATGTGAGCTGGGGGGCAATTGTACCCATGTGAGCTGGGGGGCAATTGTACCCATGTGAGCTGGGGGGCAATTATACCCATGTGAGCTGGGGGGCAATTGTACCCATGTGAGCGGGGGCAATATATCCACCATGTGAGAGCTGGGGGCAAATATACCCATGTGAGCTTTTTTTTTTGGGGGGGGCGCAAGATAGTCTAGCACCGGCCCTGCTCGTGCCACTGTACGGAACACTGGTGAGACCTCACTTGGAGTACTGTGTGCAGTACTGGAGTCCGTATCTCCAGAAGGATATAGACATCTTAGAGAGAGTTCAGAGAAGGGCTACTAAAATGGTGTACGGCTTGAAGGAGAAAAGTTACCAGGAAAGGCTTAATGATCTTAACATGTACAGCTTGGAAAAAAGACGAGACAGAGGAGATATGACAGAAACATTTACATACGTAAAGGGAATCCACAAGGTAGAGGAAGGGAGTATATTTAAAAGGAAATAAAGTAGCAAAACAAGAGGACATAGATTAGAGGGGCAAAGGTTTAAAAGTAACATCAGAAAGCATTATTTTACTGAGAGGGTGGTGGATACATGGAACAGTCTTCCAGTTGAAGTGGTAGAGGCCAAAACAGTAATTGAATTTAAGCAAGCATGGGATAGGCATAAGGCTATCCTAAACAAAAGATAAATCCAGGTAAAGTATCCATGTAATTGGGCAGACTAGATGGGCCGAAAGGTTCTTATCTGCCGACATTTTCTATGTTTCTTGCCTGTGTATCTGTAATAAACAGTCAGTTCTATTCTGACCAAGCTTGAAGTCACGACTCATGATTTGGGGTACCAGGAATCTTCTGCCCGCTTTGCCAGGGAAAGGCTCCAGGTCTACAGCTTATTTCTGGGGGTGCTAGCCAGGCTCTCTACATGCACCGGGCCTTAAGCTGCGGCTAAGGTACTAGAGAAAGGTGTGAGTCACGAGGAGAACCCGGGTATCCTGCGACGAAGCGGCATTTGACAGATGTGACCTTGTTCGGACACAGAGATCTGTTACAATATTGTTTCCCCAGGCTTCTCCTATGTCAGAGTCACCCTGTGCAACTTGTAGGTGCAGTGTGTCAGTGTTCTCTGTGTCATATTTCCTGATGTCTGTGTTGTACGGTTTCTTGATGTATACAATGTAGAGTATTGTTTGGTATATGCTGTGCTGTTTCTCTGATTTGTACTGTATTGTTCATGTGTTGCCCTGAAATTATTCCCCATGCTCCCATCTAGCCCTAAGAGTTGGATTAAACCATATCTCTGCTGGTTTCACCCCTGGAACTGCACCTTTCTTCTCCCTATCATAAAGGTAAAAGGGAATTCCTTCCTTTGTCTTTTAGACCAGGGCATGTGTGTGGGTGGAGGCTATTCAACTGTGCTGATGCCTGGGTGTGTCTTGTCTTTGTTGGGCTGTCCATCCCCTCTAAGTGCTGTCCCATTGGTTCTCCTGTTCCTTCCCTGAATATACCTTGCAGATATTCTGTTGAAAACCCAAGTAAAGCATTTCAAGGTTTACTCGTCACCCTACAAAAGGAGCTCCAGTTATCAACTGGGTGGGATTTGGCCAGAATCAACAGTAGACTGATGGCAAGAGGGAGCCTTTCTGCACGGAGAAGACAATATGCATCATATAACAATAGTTACCACATATGCAGTGAGTATCAGATTAGCCACACATGTATTGTGCATGACAGATGCACTTTAACAGCATTTCTAGGTTGAAATATATAAGTCGGAGCAATCAGCAGGAACAGGTGTTTCCACAGTGATTGCGCCATGAACCGTACTCCAGAATTGCTGTTTCTGAGTAAGACTCCCTATGGCGGAGACAGAGGACAAATTCTGGGCAGCGAAAGTGCAGCATCTGCATTGCCTTGACCTCTACTCTTCATTTGCGCAGAAAGTTAATGAGCTTTGTGTTTCATGTATAAGCAAATTATTATCTATAGTGATGGTATTACGCACGTGGGATCTGAGATACACATGGTTGTTATCGTTAAAGGGCAATAACACCTCGGCTTGACCTTAATTTAAATTAAATGCTTCAGAGACCCTTGGTATTAGAGCGGTGGTTCTTAAACTCAAAAGTATTAAAAACCATGAAGGGATAGAGAGGGGTGTGGATCAAAAAAATACATTGATGAACTCTCTGCGATAAACTGTACATAAGACAAGGGGATGGTATAAATTAGCCAAATAAAGAATATAAGGACGTTAAAAAGAGTGGTTGACATTTTATATTTCATTTACGTAATAAAAATATAAAACCTGTAATATACATAGGTTCAAAAGGAAGAGCACTAGAAATTGTTTAAAAACTGAGAAATAACATTGTGCTGCTTCCTGGGCATTCATTTCTTTGCTCTTTTACTGTCGATCAGGAGATATGTTCGAATACAGGAAAAGCAAAAGAAATATCTGCTTGGTAATTGGTGATATTTATTTTTAGTAAAGATAAGCCTCAGTGTTAATTATTTTCCATCATCTGACCTCCCAAGGTTATCTCTAATTGAAAATGAATGATAGTTACTGAAATACAGTGTGAATTTATGATGTCAATATATCTGCAAAGCTCTCGGTGCTCAGCTTCCACCTGCATTTCTTCCACTTCTAAATGCAGATCTGTCTACCTCGTAATCAATTTGTCTGTTTGTATACATGCCCATCGGATGAACCAATTTCTAGATGAATAGGGCCCAAAAGAGACAAAGACAATATATCGGTCTCTGGTTTGGACGACTTTCTGTTTTTGGGTATTGTCACAGAATCTCTTGATCCCTACACTGCCGGCCGGTCTTTACAATAGCCGGATTGCTAAACAGAACAGACAGTCCGACAAAAGCCAGGAGTCAGAACCAGAATGGAGAGTCCGACAAAAGCCAGGAGTCAGAACCAGAACGGACAGTCCGACAAAAGCCAGGAGTCAGAACGGAAAATCAAAGAGAACCAAGAGTCGGTACACAAGAAAATCAAGGAGAACAAGGGTTAAGACTAGAGAGTAGTCAGGAAACAAAGCCAAAGTCCATACATGGTATACCAGATCAAATAGAGCAGGAATCATACTGATCAGGTTAAAACACGACAGGGCAGTGAGCTAAACTCACCGCTGGGTTTTTAAATCCGACGGGCTTCGCATCATTATGCTGCCTCCCTGCATCACTGACCCGCAACCACTGGCATAACACTCAGCAGCCACCCAGCGAGGATGGCGCTGCCAGGCATCTGGGGAGTCGACGTGTGCCAGGCATCTACTGTGCGAATGTGGAGTTTGTTCCTGTATCCTTAGGTTGTCTAGGTCTTTTCACAAACTGGTCTATTCACTAAAAAGTGAAAAGGAGAATGACAGAAGAAATGAAAATTTTAGGTCAAGATAGCCAAACCAGAAAATGTCTCCCCTTTATCTCACTTTCCAAATTGGCTATTTGGTCTAGATTGTCCTCTTCTCCTGCATTTCACCTTTAGTGAAAATACCTGAAAGTGTTCAGAGCTGGACTGGCTGTATCCAAGGACCCAAACATCGGGTGCCATTAGTGGACTGGAGCAGTCATAGCTGGGTAAGTTCTATTGAAGGTTGCCAGTGATGTGTTGTTGCCAAGACCTAAGACCCAAGCTCTCTCATCCAATCCAGTCAATCATGAGTGCAATAGAAAGGATGGTTGAAGGAGAGGTGAATGCTTCTATGGTCTTCCCAATGACCCATGTAACCAAAGTGCTTGTCCTGCTTGGGTCAGCAGGAAAGATATTTTGATCAGTTGCCTTGTGGCATGTGTATTTTCTTGGTTTGTTCATGACCATTGGGGCTTAAATGTATTTGATCAGGACACAAAATATAAAGTTACAGTTACAATAAAAAGTATGTGAACCCTTAAGAAAGGACTCCCTTAATGTGTAAATTTATCTTAACCCTTTCCCACCGTGAGGCGTACTATGCCGTCCCCACGGCAGGTGGTCCTTGAAGCCGTGGTCATCATAGTACACTAGGGATATGCATGACTTTTTTTGGTTTCCTTTTGGGGGGGGGGGGTCTTTCTTTTTCGTGTCGGGTAATTTCGGACAGTTTTTTGTTTAGTTTAGGATTGGTTCGGATCAGTTGGTTTTTCGCTTTTTTTAGGAGTTATTTCGGTTTTATTAAGAATGGGAAGTAGATTCCTACCAATAGAATGAAAGTTTATTTACTTAATTATTGTTTTAGGATTTTTTTTATGTGAAATTTTAGGTTTCCTAACTTTTTTTAAAGAAAGAAGGCTTTTTAACCCATAAATTTCAATGCAGCATATGAATCCGCACACTGCCGGGCAGCGTCTCTCTCCGAATCAATGAATCCATTTGCAGAGAGGTGCTGCCAGGCAGTGTGCTGATTCACATGCTGCATTACACTGCAGAGAGGTGCTGCCCGGCAGTGTGCGGATTCACATGCTGCATTACACTGCAGAGAGGTGCTGCCGGCAGTGTGCGGATTCACATGCTGCATTACACTGCAGAGAGGTGCTGCCCGGCAGTGTGCGGATTCACATGCTGCATTACACTGCAGAGAGGTGCTGCCCGGCAGTGTGCGGATTCACATGCTGCATTACACTGCAGAGAGGTGCTGCCCGGCAGTGTGCAGATTCACATGCTGCATTACACTGCAGAGAGGTGCTGCCCGGCAGTGTGCAGATTCACATGCTGCATTACACTGCAGAGAGGTGCTGCCCGGCAGTGTGCGGATTCACATGCTGCATTACACTGCAGAGAGGTGCTGCCCGGCAGTGTGCGGATTCACATGCTGCATTACACTGCAGAGAGGTGCTGCCCGGCAGTGTGCGGATTCACATGCTGCATTACACTGCAGAGAGGTGCTGCCCGGCAGTGTGCGGATTCACATGCTGCATTACACTGCAGAGAGGTGCTGCCCGGCAGTGTGCGGATCCACATGCTGCATTACACTGCAGAGAGGTGCTGCCCGGCAGTGTGCGGATTCACATGCTGCATTACACTGCAGAGAGGTGCTGCCCGGCAGTGTGCGGATTCACATGCTGCATTACACTGCAGAGAGGTGCTGCCCGGCAGTGTGCGGATTCACATGCTGCATTACACTGCAGAGAGGTGCTGCCCGGCAGTGTGCGGATTCACATGCTGCATTCATTAAACTGTATACTAAATAAGAAAAAAAAATAGAAAGAAACTTCTATTGGTAGTAATCCACTTCTCATTCTTAAGTAATAAAAAACTAAATAACTCCTAAAAAGGCGAAAAACCAACTGATCCGAATCACCCAAAATGATCCATATCACCGATCCGAATCACGCCGAAATTTCTGGATGGACGATATTTCATTTTCAGAAATGCTCCCAAAATACAAATATGGTGAATTGCACATCTCTATAGTACACCCCGCTAGCTTCAATGGGCCTCTTTGCCCAGCCCGCCAGTCTGAGTGTGGCAGTCCCCAGGCAGTCCCCCTCCAGCCAATGACACGCACCACTGTCAGCTGTGTAGGCAGGCCTGAGGAGGGGCCCGATGCAGCAGCTGGCAAGTGGGCACAATCCACCCGGTGGCAAAGGGTTAAAATCTAGTTTATTGTTGTACTTTTACAGGGGTCAAACACAATCTGTTTTAACTAATAATACACAAATCATTCTAATTGTATCATTTATGCATTGACAAGATAGGTTGGAAAAAGTATATGAAACCCCAGGCTATTGACTTCAACAAAAGTGAATTAGAGTTGGAAGTTGGTAAATCTGGTGTCCAAATAATGAAATGGTCATGGACTTACCAGAAGTTGGAGCCCAGGATGCTGGAGATGGTGCACACCCTTGCAGAACCGCACTACACAGAGTGACCAGGAGCGTGCTGGCCTAGGTGTAGTGGGAGTAGGCATGAGGGCAAATCTGGGTATGAAGTACAGAACAGGGGTAATCCAGATATGTGGTCAAAGGGACCAGAGCTCAGGCCCTGCGGATGTACCATGTAGATGGTAGAACATGCAGGGCAAATCCAGAAAGGCAAAAGCAGGCTGATGTTGCTGTAGTGGCCCTCTGTGGTTCCTCATACAACACCTATAGACCATGTAGAAAGGAGGACAGGTCATTCAGACTCCAGGAGGCTGTTAACCCACAACATAAGCTCTCCTCTGAGTAGGGATATAACAGGCTGGACTGTCATCAAGTTATTGGCCTAGTTACAGGGTGGAGAGCAACTGGCAGGCCAAAAGATTTAAACTACAGCAAGTCACCAGCGAAATAATCAGGAAATGGAACCTTTGTTTCCACGTATACAGGTTCCAGGGCAGCAAGAGAAATAAATGTACTCCTGCAGGTTTGGGTAATTTCCTCCTTCAGCCCAGAATATCCACTCTGTAGGTCTTGCAGTCTGAGACAAATGGGACATCTACAGCACCTAGGTGTTCATAGCATCAGCCATCTCTATGGGCTCCATGGTGACTCTGTTGTTCTGTCAGGGACTTTCCAGGAATTGGGCCCAAATTGCAGGATGTGGCGCACACCCTTGCAGAACCTCACAATACAGAGTGTCCAGGAGGGTGCTGTGCTTTGTGTAGTGGAAGTAGGCATGGGAACAAATGTGGGTACACATTACAGAACAGGAGTAAACCAGATACATGGTCTAATGGTGCAGAAGTCAGGGCCGGCCGGACAGGATCTTAGGATGTTAAACATGCACAGGTCAAACACAGACTGGTAGATCACCACACTACTGTGTACACAGACACCAGAATACTGAGGGAGGCTGCAGTAATTAGCCAGAGAAGTGGCCACAAGTGGGTCTGGCAATTAGTCCATAGCCTGCAAGAGGAAGCTCAGGAGTGATGTTCTCTGCAGAGTCTGCAAAGACCAGGGCCAAGTAGAATATCTAAAACAAGAGCAATTCCTGTGGCTGACTGAATAGAGAAGCTGGTTACAATGCTGGAGACCAGGGTTCAATTCCGGGAAGGATCCCTGAACCAAAACAGAAATTGAGATAAAGGATGCAGTTCAGAGCTACATCATCTTATTAAAAGCCCTTGCAAATTTTCAGTTCGCATAAAGCATATGTTGATGTGAACCAAACCTTTTGAAAAAGAGTTCTCAAATGACCTGCGATCAAGAAATACTGTATTGCATAAAGGGTTAGAAAGTTATCTTGAAGTTTGATTCAGTCATTGCCATCCTTAGTGTATTTGTATTTGTGGTGTATTGAGAAGTCGTTAAATTAAATTTGCCTGACAACACGCATCTGTGCTGTAGGGATTTTTTTGGTGTAATTTCCCTTTCAAGAATGACATCATAATAAAAAAAAACAATGTACAGTCACTGATACAAAAATCCAAGGCCACAAGTAGCATGCCGTGTCAGCAGCCAATCAGGTTCTGTGTTTTGCAGAGCATTTTCCTCTAGACTGCAAGCAGGCAGTGGTATTGGTCTGTCATGGATTCAATATGGCAGTTGCCCTCTTGGAATGACATCTTAATCTCAATCTTTAATTGGTGGTAATATATGAAAAAACAAGCGCGTTATGTTGGCAGCCTGTCAGATTCTGTGTGTTAAAGCAGAGCAGCTGTCTCTAGACAGGAAGCAGGAAGTGGTAAGGCATGGTCAGGGTTTAAGCACCGCAGCTACCATCTTTGAATGACATCCTAATGTGAAGCCTTAATTGACAGTAACTGGTGATAAACCAAGTACATTATCTTGGCAGGCTGTCAGATTCTGTGTTTTGCAGAACAGCTCTCTATAGGCAGGAAACAGGAAGTGGTAAGGCATTGTCAGGGTTTCAGCATGGCAGCTGCCATCTTGAAATTACATCTTAATGTCAAGTCTTAATAGGCAGTAACTGAGGCGCGTTCAATACCTCAGCCGCTGCAAGTGCTAAGTTAGCAACTTGCCATTGAACGCCGTTCAACCGCTCAGCGCTCAGCACGGCTAACTTAGCACTTGCAGCGACCCGAGGAGATGCTGCGAGTAGCTGAGTGTGACGTATTAAAGATGGCCAACGCCATGAAGCAAGTAACAATTCCGTGCAGCAAGATGGCCGCCGCCATGAAGCAAGTAACAATGCCGTACAGCAAGATGGCCGCCGCCATGAAGTAAGTAACAATTCCGTACAGCAATGTTAATTTTGAGGTTATTGTTCACCAAAGCACAAAATATTTATTATTTCCCCCTGCACATAGACATATATTACGGCTCAATTTATATTTTGTTTCAGAAGTAAACATTACGTTTATTCAATAAAAACTATCATTTGTGGTGTGTGCATACAAAACGGAATTGTGCTGACTGCTTTTCTTTATCATATTTTGACCGAGTGATATGAAAAACAATCTGAATCTTTAATTAAAAAAATCGGCCATTTTGGATTCAAAATTCGCATCCAAAGCGTTCAATGCAGCAAATTGAATTGCTGCGCTGCAGCAATTCAGCAGCTGCGGAGGTATTGAACGGGGCTCTGATGAAAAACCAAGCACGTGATTTCTGCAGCAAATCGGATTCAATGAGTTTCAGATCAACTCCCTTTGAACAGGAAGCAGGAAGTGGTAAGGCATTGTCAGGGTTTCAGCTCTGCAGCCGTCATCTTTGAATGAGATCCTAATGTGAAGCCTTAATTGACAGTATCCCTTTGGACAGGAAGCAGGAAGTGGTTCTTTGAACTCTCTGGTGATGCCACATTCCTGCAAGGCCAATATTTTATATGTGGTTTTATAACAAACATACAAAAAAGTTCCCGGAGAAATTGCAAATTATCTGAAAGTAATACTGCTAGTTTTTGAATTTGTGTATCTCGTTGGACCGGTATTTTGGTGCTATTTAATTCATAGTACACGTAGCTGAACATTGTTGTTTTCGAATAACTACAGATTTCATATTTTGTTGCTATTTTTTCTATAAATGTCAAGGACAATATGTTTCCTGTAGGGTAATGTGATAACAAAAGAGTTATATATATGTTTGCCGTTTGTATTTATTAGGATATGTTATTACACCGCAAACCATAAAAAAGCTCTAGATTTGTTGCCTTAGGCTTCCCTTATAAGACATTTAATGATTACTGGTGGGTGTCTATATCTTCCAAGCCTCATATTTACAGCAATCATATATTTTCAAAATATTCCCACCGGCTACATGTGGGTTTCTGAGAGCATCCCTTCAATAATTTCGCATTAGGTTTTTCGAGTCCCTTTATGTTTTTATATTCAATCTCCAACATGTTTCTGAGACGACGCTGTATGATCAAATTAAAATCTGACAAAAGCCAACCGTATGGATCATAAAACAAATGGTTGACTTAAAGCAATATACGACTAAATAAAAATCAATTATCTGCATGCACGACGCAATAATCAGGGAATCTCGAAGGTGGGAGATAAGATCCTGACAAATATTGCTTAGAGTCCATTACTAAATTAATTCTGTGCACAAAACGACTTCTACAAATCAATTTTATCGATAGAATAATTGGCGTCAAAGCTGTAACTCTACAAAAAATTTTTTTGTATAAGAAATGTAATAATATCTTCAGTGGATCTTATCATCATTACCAAGCCTGAGAACGACCAACAGCTGAATGATGTAGAGCGGACTGGTCTACCGGCGTAAAGCCCTGTAAATCTTATGAAAGTGTTTAGGGGCAAAAATAAAGTATATTTGGGTATGTACAGAATATTGTATGGTTCTGATGATGTAACGGTTTGTAGTGTATTTACAGTCCTGCTGTGACAGTGTATGTCGAGTAACAGTGTATAAAATATGGATGTGGCAGTTTAACCCTTTCCCGCCACAGGGCGGACTATGCGGTCCCTGCGGCGGGTGGACCTTGAAGCCGTGAGGTGGTATAGTACGCCCCAGTGACTTCAATGGGACTCCTCCAGCCCCGCCTATGTGTCAACTGCAAGGGCGGGCTGAAGGAGGGACCTCCTCTGAATCCAAGCAGGAAAGAGGAGGATGTGCTTTGCATCGTCTGCAGCCCAGCAGTTAAAAGACCTTTTAGTATTTTTTAAAACACTATTTTGTTTTTTAATTCTTTAACCTCCCTGGTGGTATTCCCGAGTGTGACTCGGGGTTAAATTTCACTACCGCAAACGGTAACCCCGAGCCACACTCTGGCTGGATGCATACTCACCTCCTCCTGCGCTCCCTGGCTGTCCCCCGCAGTGTGATCGCGGCGAGCTGCTTCCTAGTAAGGCTCCCTGTGAGTCACACAATGCAGGGGGTGGGACCAGGCAGCAAATTTAGAAAAAAATTATAATACACTGTATAATCCAATGTGCAATGTTAATGAACGGCCACTAGGTGGCACTACAGGATAAGAAACAGACCATACAGCGTCTTACCCTTATTTTCAGACAGATTGCTGTGTTTTTTGTTGTATTTTATTGAATATCATTTATTTGCATTATTTTGGATAATTATTTTTGGGATAATAAATTATTATGTCGTGTTTCAAACTTTATCGGATTCAGTGTATTTACTATTTTTTTAAAAATTTATTTATAAATGATTTTACCAGTAAGGATTCTTGTTTGCACGTATTTCAGTGCGTGATTCCTAATTATTACAGGCTAACTATGTACAAAAACACGTTTCCTTTAAAAAAATTTAGATGCTTTTAGACACGAAATTTTGAAAAAGTAGACCGCCAGGGAGGTTAAAAAGATCTTATTATTTTATAACAGATCTTTTTTATTATGCTTTAAAAATTTATTATTTAGACACATTTTTACTACTTTCATTGATCTAACCGTTTCCTTCGTTGGAATTTGCTGAGGCAATTTGGCTGTTATCGGCCCTTTTCGCCAACGTCCAATAACTGTTTCGGCAACTTACCGACTGAACATTCAGTGATTAGTGAATGCACTGTATTTTCGGTGAAATAATTTGCCGAAATGTGCCAAAATGCGCCGAAAGGCAAAGTACCAAAATTGCGTTCAATTTCGGTGCTTTGTGAATAGACCCCATAGTACAGGGATGTCAAACTCATCACCCCAGATGTCTACCATTCCCAGAATTCTTTGAATGCAATAGATGGCCAGGGAATCAAGGGAGTTGTAGCTCAGAAACACCTGGGATGACTGGAGTTTTACAGCCCTGCCATAGTGTACACATTGTCTCTGTTACGGAAAAAGCACAATCAGTGTAACTGTACGAAGCAACAGTATTATTGTGCAAGCACTGTAACACCACATCCATGAACGCAGCTCTCATTTCACTGTATCTTCTCATGCAATTAGTTTAAATACCATTTTGTCACGCCAAAGTGGGTTTCCAAGCAACATTTGCATTTAAGAATCTAACAGAGTCTTCACTATGAAGGTTTATCATGCGTTCTGGTTTGTATCACAGAGCACAGAGCTAAGATTAATAACCATCGATTCCCTGAGTCTCCAGAAAGTGTATGTTTGCTGCTTAGCACGGAGCACGCTACAAGAAGCAGTAAGTCTCTGAGATATGCCCGAAAAACCAGTCCATCTAAGGTGAGCGTCTTGTTTTCTGGCTATATTTCTTCTTTTATTACATGTGACTGGATGGCCCCCACTTTTACTGTTGTTTATAATATTGTATATATATATTTGTAACGGCACGGCCGACATTCCGATTTATGTGTTTCATATGTATATAGTTTGACTTTTACCCTACCCCTGGCTGGGCCCGAACCAGGATCGGCTTGGGCTATCCACTGGCTGATGCCAGACAGACCCCGCTTTGCTTTCCACCTGAGCGCTCCAGCCGCCCTTCACCCTACAATGGCGCTTTTGTAGGAATTTGCCCACCTGTCATGACCCACCTGGGCGCTGTCACGGTCTGGACCCCCTGATCCTCTGACGCCTCCTTTTGTTGCCTTTTTGCCGTGTCCTGCATTCTATATGCAGGTTCCAGGACTTTTATCTCATATACTGATTCCAGGACTTTGTTTTTTCTTTCCCCATGCTCAGTTCTGGACTTTGATTTGTTTTGCATTCAGAACCTGATCCATCACCTGCACCTCATCCAGCCTGATCTGACCTGCTTATAAGGAAGCTACGCCCTGATCCCACGTTTCCTCATTGAAGTTTCCGGCCTTGCCTGAGCAGACCTGTATTCCTGATCTCCTCCTGAACTCCTGAGACCTTTGCCTGGATCCCCTCTGAACATTTGACATTCCTGATTTTCCTCTGCTTTGAACCATCATTCTCCGGTATCCTCCATTGCCCTGTTTTCCCCTGACTTCCTATGCTAGACTTTACTCGTGTACCAGACCCTTGCTAGACTTTGACTATTCTAATTCTGTATCCATTTGTTCTTTCGCTTGGAGATTGTTGTCAGTGTTCCCCTTCTGTTATTTATCTGTTTATCCTGCCTCCCAGTACCTCCTATCTTGATTTATATCTGTTCTCTTTAATAAACCCCTTTTGCCCTGTAACCTGTCTGCTGCTATATTCGCTGCACATTGGGCTCACACCCATACTCCTGCGCACCCATGCCAGACCTCACCCATGACACCACCATAGGCGAAGCCTGACTTGGGGTGATTCCTGGAGGGAGTCCATCGGAAACCCCAGCAACCGACCTTCCTTCCACACCTGGGAAGTGCCGTCGTTCTCCCTGGATCACCCCCCAAATCCACCAACCTCAGTGGGGGGACATTTGGTTGATCATTGACTACAACCAGCCCACCACTTCCATTGTGCAGCCATGTAGGCTGGAAACGTGACACATCCTAATGTTAGGGGACATTTTTAAAGAATAACTCTTTTCACGCATCCTAACTTGCAGAGACCACACGTGGCGACTTTAACGCAGGATATCATAAATTTATAGGAATGTGGTCCTCGTTTCAGAATCGGGTTTTCTTTCTTATGAAATACAAACCTTTTACTGCCATTTCGCCGTCAATTCCCATTACATACAGATTATGGAAGACAACACACAACTGCATTTGCGCATTTGGAAACATAGAAAGATCTAGAGTCAATGAGGCCTATTTTTATGCAACATATTGCAAAAATTAACAGTATCAATTTTTTTAAGTAGGCTTATACAACTGTCTTGGAAGGTTGGAGTTTGTTAGTGAATGCAGGGTTGTATTTGTGTGGGATATCAAAATTCACATGCTGCATTTGTATGTAGTGTTGTGTGTGTGAACGCATTGAAGTAATGTGTGTTTGTGCGTGTGCAGGGGTAAAATTCTTGAGTGTCAATGGGTGACAGGTTTGTCTGTGTGTGAATTTAGAGTTGTATATTGTCGGTTCTATTCACAAAGCCCCAAAATTTAACGCAAATTTGGTGCATTTTGAGTCACTTCTGTGATTCCATTTTGCTGAAAAGTTGGTGAATTCACTATTGAAAGGTCAACGTATTTTACTGAAATTCAAGCCACCAAAGCACTTATCGGACGTCGGCAAAAAATGCCAAATTGGCATCGATAACCGCCGAATCAACATCAGTGTATACCACCGAACGGAAAAAAGAAAAAGGAGATAAATCTACAAAAATGTAGTAAAAATGTGTCTAATAAAAAGGTTCTTTAAAACATAATAAAAAGGTCTGTTACAAAATAATTTAAAAAAAAATAATAAAAAAACAAAAACATCTTTAAATAAAAATAAAAGGGCTTTTGCAAAAAATAAAGAATAAATGGTCTCAAAAAAATTAAAAGATATTCCATTTTTTACGTTGAAACCAAAAATGCAAATGAGGTCATTTCGCCAAAATTTCGGTGCAATTTAGCAGTCTGAATGGACAATTGAATTGTCAGAATTCAATTGTTTCAAATGGGACAATTTTGGTGCCACTGAACGCCGATGAATTTCACCGTATTTTGATGTCAATTCACCTATATTTGGCAAACTGACAGTTTTATGAATAGATGAATTGCCCCAAAATTGCACCAAATGCTTGGTGCAATTTGGTGGCAATATCGGAGGAGATTAACCTCCTGTACGTGTTCACTTGGATGCAGGATTGTGGTCTCAAGTCATGAACCAACTGTTTAATTCTGAAGAATAACTCTGGTCAAGCAGGGGCTTTTAGGATGGAATGACAGAGATGACACTTCCTTGCTATGCTTGCTGACATACAAGGTCCCAGTTTGAGCGAGGCATACGTTGCCTAATTTTGGGTCTTTAAAAAAAGGTACATGAATCTCACGAGGGGAAAAAGGAGAATGACTGAAAAGTATTCATTTTATTGGCTATCGGAACTGTTGCCAAAAGTACAAGAAGGAAAGAAAGTCCCATGTCAGCTAAATTCAAGAAAAGTCAAAAACTCCAGAGGCCGTCATTTCAGCCATTTCAAGGAGGCTTTAATTTTTTTTTCTAAAGTCCGAAAATAATTATCAATTATGGCATGTATTAATCGAGCTACAGAGGAACATTAAACCAAAAAGCTCTGGGGAAGAAGAGAAAAAAAGAAGAATGTCCTGGTAATGTTTCTGCCTTCTGAGAGCCGTTGGATTTTGATATAAGATTTGTATATGTCATAAGGAATGAATAATTATTATTGTTCAAGTCTGCGGCGTTTATCATTATCGGCCGCTCTACGTTGCTATCCATTCAGGTGACACAAGATAAATAAAAGTGGATTTTTGATAAGTTTGCCGTCCCACCATTTTTTCCATAAAATTTAATGGCCGTGAATTAATAAATGTTCCATTTCCGTCATCCCCGCTGCCAAAGGTGAATCTAGACTTTGTGAGGCCTTAGAAATATCTATAAATATAGGTGGTACAGGTACTTATACCATATAAAACCTTGTTATCAGTTGTTCGTTGGTTACAGTGTCATCCTTCCCAGGTGCACTCCGATAGTGTGAAAACCAAGTCTTAATATAATCAAATCATGGGAACGTACTGTGATATACGTCACATTGGACTTGGGGTACAGACACCTGCAGATGTACTAGGGAGGTGCAGGCCTGATGTTCTATATTATTTTCTTGCCCTCTCGTGTGCAGAGTGTTTGTGTAAACGGAGTTATGCATGAATAATGTTATTGCTTATCTGTCTATCGCTATTGTCTATGTGTATCTGCTGATAGGATTGCAGGCTGGGTATGTGTGTATATTTGCATAGTTTATTAATCTGCCTTGTCAGGCATACACTGTCCCATTATCTGACATTTTAGACTGTCATTGTCCTGTCTGTCTAGGAATGTTGAACAAATCTTTATCCCATTATCTGTCCTAGTCTATGAAGGCTCAACCTTTTCTAGGGGAGGTTTTCCCCTAGGTAAAAATTTGTGCCTGTCCGCAATAAAACCAGTTACATTTTGACCCTGACAACCTCCAGATCTACAGCCTCGTTTTATTATTAGGGGATGCTAGCATGTGTCCCAGTCCTTAAGCTTTGTCTGAGGACTGGAGGAAGGCACAAGAGTCTTACTGGGGAGAACATGGGGGTCCGGCAATGAAGTGGCATTGACAGATGTGACCCAGTTGTGGTACTGAGATCTGTTACACGTCCCACTAGCATGTGCAGCTGTTACATTAGGGTGTGCATCCCTGGAACATTTTTTTAATTAAACTTATGCTTAGAAGATTTTGCACAAAATGCACTTTTTTAATTAGAAATAACCAGCCTGTAATCAGAGATAAAGTCAGTTTTTATGCTATTCATCATGAACCCAATAAGGGACATCTAAAATCTGAATGTAAGAGGACCTCTTCACCCAACATTAGGGTGTGCCTGGGCACACCAGGCACATCCCTTGCGCACGCCTATGAGACGTATTCACATTTAGTAAAACAATACAGTTGTAAGAACATGTAGCACCATGGAATAAGTGCTCTTATATATCTCAAACATGGTCAATCGTTAAAAGTTACAGGCAGCACTAGCTTCCAAATTCCATTTCTGGAACAGCTTGACATTATTATGCCTCAGAAAAATCCATACAGATAACAGTGCAAGATTGTTACAGCACAAGATAAATGAGGTGTAGCATAAATGGTCCCACTCACACAGGTTTTAGCCTCCAAGGTATATAGGGTGGTGGCTCGGTAGATGTGCCTGCATGGACAACAAGGTCTTCTTTCTTTCTTCCTTGAACCCGAAATCGGAAAACGTAAAGAGGAACCATAGAGAATAATGTTTAAATTTCGCTGACCAATAGCATACATGATGGATCTTCTGACGTTTTCCAGAGCCTGATCATTTAAGTCTCGATATGTATGCACCTCAGTTGATTTTGTGGGGGATCACCGCGCCACTCTAGGAATCCATGAGAAGTCCTACCTTGCACTTGAGGGGAAAAAAATGGCTACAAAAAAATAGTCAAAACTAGCTTAAATAAAAACTGAGACGCGTTTCACCATTTCCGCTTCCTCAGTCGATTCGTGGAGCCTTAGGCAAAGCAAAAATGTGAGGTCCCTCTTGTAACCCAATAAACTATAGTTAATAAAGGCTTACACAGTTAGAAAGGAGAATGTTACTGTAGGAGTGTGTTTGTAGTATAATCATGCATATGAATGCCTGGCACATACTGACATTTCACACACATCGCGTCATGCAAAGCCCCTGTTAAAGTGAGGCCTCAGTAGACTGCCTATTTACCCAATGACAGACCCACCTCTCCCCTCTGTCCCTGGTTGGAGAAGAGAATAACTAGAGATACCGCGCAATAGATCTCATAAGAGTGGACGCCAACTGTCAGGTTTCCAATTATTCCAGCCCTGCCCCCTGGTGGTGAGAGCGATCCGGGCCGGCTCTTGCCTTGTCCGGGCTGTCCCTTCCTCCTCCTCCTCCTCCATTCCAGGTATTCCCCATAGCCACTCCGATGTTTAATCACCTGATCTGCTCCCTTTATAAGGCAGCCTCCCCCATTGCCCAGGGCTCCTGCATGTGAGCTGTTTATGGGTATATTGCGCCCTGAGGATTTGCCTTTTTATCTGTTCCCGAGTTGGAATTGATTTCTGTTATTTTGACTTGTTTTCCGGTGTTCTGTTTATTTCTTGTTTCCTTGGTCTGTCTGCCCCTCCAGTTGCATTGTCTGTTATATTTTGGGGTTTTCATTCTGTGTGTTATATATATTCTTATATTAAATCTTATATATTTTTTTATGTTCTTATAGAATATATATTTTTTTAAATAATCAGATAAATAATTAAAAATAATCAGATCTAATAAGATTAGATATCAACATTCCAATAAAAAGAATTATTTAATAAGAAAAAAAATTATATTACCATATCAGATAAATAATTATAAATAATCATATTCCCTCTAGGATAGCATTACCTTTATTAATAAATTTACAGGGTTATTCAAAGAGATCCGAATTGCGGCCCAAAGGTAACCGAACAGTGAAATTCAGCGTACGGTTACCTTTCCTGGCCATTCGGCTATCCAGAGAGCAGGCAGTTCGCCAAATCCAGGCCAATTGCCTGCACATACGGTGCCTGTTCGTTGCCTGTTCGAGGGCAGTGAAATCCCCATAGAGAAGCAATGATTCGTCTATTCAGAGAACAAAAACAAGCAGTGAAAAGTTGCCGAATTGCCCTGCTGTTCGGAGGTTTCATTCGACAGGTTTATTCAGGCGAATCCCATAGGCTTCAATGTTAAAAATATTCCTATTTTAATTCAATATCTAATAAACCGTTGATTATAATATTCTGCAGTAAAAAGTATCTTTATTTTTAGATTTTATGGGATATTTTAAGCATTTTTCTGGATTTTTTTGCCAACATTTTTTTCTTTTTTTTTTAAACGTTTTTTCTTTTTTCTGTAACAGCCCTTTTTATTATCATTCACTGGATCTTATATGTAAATTATAGACATTTTTGTTCTGTAGTTTCTTTTTTCGGGATTTTTTTTTCAGTTTGTTTTTTTAATCGTTTTTTCTTTCTTCTGTAACAGCCCTTTTTATTCTCATTCATTGGACCTCATATGTGAATTTCAGACATGTTTTTGCGCGTCTTGCTGTACGTTCGCTGGGTTTTGCGGTGAGTATTCGGCGGTTTTTCGGCGGCTTCTCCCTGCACTACGACGGCCCTGTGGTGCTTGCTGAATACACCACAGGGTTGCCGAAATGGGATCGCCAAATCGCGCCGAATTGAAAAGAAAGAAAAGTCACCGAACGTGCGGTGACTTTTCGATTCTCTTTGAATAACCCTGATAGAGTTACTAAAAATAAAAAAAATGACCTTAAAATTTCAGTCTCAGACTTATGACACATCAATAGTTGAGTCAAAAAATTGTAACAGAGCTAAAACCTCCTAAACGATAAAACCCCTAACCAGCCCGCAATGTTCTGCTATAATTAGATGTTTGTTTCTCTAGCAACACGTTGCTCTCTTTTATAAAGAAAAATGCTACCCTTTTATTGTGTCACATTTCTAAGTGAGTTGTTGGAGTTTAATTTGTATAATTGCTCGTGCTTCATATAAAAAGTGACTCATATGACAGATTATTAGGCAAAGTACTATTTAATAAGCAACAGAGAGCTATAGTATTTCTTTACCGTATCCAGCCTTAATAAAATAAACATCCCCCCCTTCTCTCTTCTTCATTACACCGTAATTTGGCACGCTTGATACTTATTGTAATTATCTTCAAAAGGGACAAAAGATATCGCCAGAGAAACAAACCCCGCGCAGCACTTAAATTATTAAATCACGTCGCCTTGAGCAATGAGCAATTTTATATTGTATATTATCAACTATCCATTACTACTTTATTTAAATAAAACATAAAAATAGGTCACCCATGTAGAAAATGTGTTATAAATGAGCGCGTTGAGAAAGAAAATGAGATTCTTGCAACTGTTATCATAGAGTTCTCGGTGTAGCCAAACAGAGGTAGGAGAGATCTTATAATTATGATTGGTTTCGCGTTTAATTATCATTCACGGGTTTAATAACATATTCCTTGCGCAGGCATAGAACAAAATAATAAGAATTAGGTTTGAATGACTCGGTCAAAGAACATGAATAATTTCTCAAAAAAAAAGTACATAATGATATTTTTTTTAATTATACGTTTTTCTACAGAAATGTTTTTGCTCGATTCGCTTTGTAATCTTTGGAATGACGTGACAGGGAATAAAATGTTCACCAGCTCAACCCATTGTGTCGTGACAGAAAGCTTCACAACACCAAAAGGTACCATAGATACTCGAGTATAGCGCGACCCGAATATAACGCGATGGATAGAGATTTATTATGGAAATGAGAGAATACTCAAGACTCGAATATAACGCAAGGAACTCAATTTTACTGTAACGGTAAACAATTAAAATCCTTCCAGGTTTTCTTAACACAGTCAGGTTCCCCCTCAGGCCAGGGTGCTCTGCTCTAGAATGATTGCAGTTGTTACCAAGTATGAAGCTGCCGGTCACCCGTCTTTTTTACTAGCGATTAGATGGCCGGCGAAGGTGAGCAAAGTGAATGATTGGCTTATACCGAGTGTGCCCTCTGGCCGTGATGGATCCCACCACTCCTGAATACAGGAGTAGGGATGAGCCGAATACCCCCCGAGTTCGGTTCGGATCCGAACCCGAACTTTCCAAATGTTCGAATCCGAACCCGAACCCGAACTCGAACTCAATACAAGTCAATGGGGCTGAAAATTCGGTTTGTAGAGTGCCCTCCAAGAGGGCATATATGCTAGATATTTGCCATAAAAGGTGTATGGGGGTCCGGGTAGTGCCCTGGGGGACAGGAAACAAGGACAAAAAGTTAAAAAAAAAAAACGTTTTTAAAGGGACAGTGAGTTTACCATAAAATAAGGGTTAAAAATAAAAACGAAAAATTCCTTCAAATATCGTGCCTAGGAGGTCCCCATAACCTGCCTGTGAAGTGGCGGATTTCTAGGATGTATAGAAACACTTAAAAACAAAAAAATTGTATTTCAAATGACGGTAAATGCTTTTCCTTTAATCTATCCATAAAAAACTGCTTGGGGCGGCAGCCTGTATGAAAAGAGGAGACGTTTTAGGCTAGGGTCAGACGAACGCATTTTTCACATTGTCCGTGAAAAAGTGCGTTCGAACGAATGGACGTATTTTTTCACGGAACACGCGATAGCGGTCATACGATGCGCATTTTCGTCCGTGATTTTGTACGGATCATCAATAAAACCCTTTTTGCGTCTGGACGTTATGTTGGCCGGACGTGTGAAGCGTCTGACGTCTCCCAATCACACACACACGCCGCTATGCGGACGCAGCGCACTCTGTACGTCAGTAGTAGCGGTTTGACGTTCTCGAAAAAATGCGTTCGTTTGCCACTTGCGTTGCACGGACGAACTTTCGTGCGGCCGTTCGTCGTATGTTCTAGACATGTGCATTAGTTTTAGTACTAAAACGATTTAGTCCGAATTTTGGGATAATTTAGTTTTCGTATGACTCAAGAGAAACGAAACTGCTCAGTACA
This sequence comes from Leptobrachium leishanense, assembly GCA_009667805.1. Classification (NCBI taxonomy): domain Eukaryota; kingdom Metazoa; phylum Chordata; class Amphibia; order Anura; family Megophryidae; genus Leptobrachium; species Leptobrachium leishanense. The sequence continues at coordinate 87,519,659 of CM019074.1, read as the reverse complement.
AAAAACGAAAGAAACTAAAATAAAATGCACTACATTTTAGTTTCAGTCCTTTTTGTGATATTACATTGATGAGTGAAGGAGACCAGCAATGAAGAGCGCAACATCGCAACATTTGAAGTTCTGCACCCTCCACATGCCAATGCAGTAGGATGTTCTATACAGAGAGGGGCATTAATTAATGCAGGAGGATGTTATATACATTATACAGAGAAATTTATAAATTGAGGAGGATGTTCTATACAGAGAGGGACATTAATTAATTCAGGAGGATGTTCTATATATTATACAGAGAGGGGTATTAATTAATGCAGGTGGATGTTGTATACATTATACAGAGAGGGGTATTAAATTAATGCAGGAGGATGTTCTAAACATTATACAGAGAAGAGCCTTTTTTTTAGCCCTTTAAATCCAGTGGCTGTGAGCGCTGAGATCGGCTGCTTGTTACATTATCTCTCAGTACAATGTATCAGGCTCAGCTGTTACAGTAACTGACTGTAACAGCGCTCAGAGTTTCAGTAAAACAAGGAAATAATATTGTTCTAACCTCTTATACATAAAAATATTATTTACTAGTTTTACTGACACTCTGAGCGCTGTGATGAGCAGCAGTCAGTTACTGTAACAGCTTTGCCTGACACGGGCAGTATTACAATGTTGGTGCTAACTTAACCAGAGCTGTTGTAAACTGAAAACCTCCATAGGCTATAATGGCTCTGGGACGTTTACAACAGCTCTGGTTAAGTTAGCACCAGCTATGTAATATGGCCCACATTGTGCTGAGAGTGAGAGATACTGTAACAAGCAGCGATCTCAGCCCTCTGAGGAGCCACTACAATAGTAATTGTATCCACTGGTTTTCGGATGAACGAAATTAGTTTTCATACTAAAGAACTGAAAACGAATTTCTTTAGCAACTAAATAAATTGCATTTTAGGACTAATCCATTAGTTCAAAACGAAATTTTGTGCTGTGCACATGTCTAGTATGTTCCCCGGCATTGGACGTCATTTGCTGCTAGCACGGCCGTGATTTCGTGCGGCTAAACGCACGTTAAAACTGCGCTAGTCTGACCTTAGCCTTAGGAGTCGGACACGCAGAACAGGTTTAGTGATTTTTTGGGCTAAATTATTGTGAAACTTATGCAGGCTTTGGATGAAAGTAACAATAGGGTGCTTTAAGGCTGGGGTCAGACTAGCGCACTTTTAACGTGTGTATAGGCGCACTTAATCATGGCCGCACTAGCAGCAAATGACACGCAATGACGGCCAATATAGGAAGTACGGTCGCACGAAAGTCCGGCCGCGTAATGCAAGTGGAAAATGAACGCATTTTTTCGAGAACGCTGAACCGTTAGTACTGACGTACAGAGTGCGCTGCGTCCGCATAGCGGCGTGTGTGTGTGATTTGGAGACGTCAGACCCTGCTCATGTCCGGCCAACATAACGTCCAGACACCCAAACTTTCCTGGTTTGGATCCGTAAAAAATCACGCACAAAAATGCGCATCGTATGACCGTTTAAGCGCTTTCCGTGAAAAAACACCTCAATGCGTTCGGACGCACTTTTTGACGTTCGCTGCGAAAAATGCGTTCGTTTGACCCTAGCCTAAAATTGGGCCTTTAGCGTCGGCAACAGTGCCGTCACACAGTAACCCCTCTGAGGATATGAATCTGATACAGGCGTCAGTGTCAGTGCAGCCAAATATTGTGCCTTTGGTGCCAGGCCAGCAAGTGCCATCATACAGTAACCCCTCTGTGGTATTGTGGAAGAGTGCATGGGTGGACCATGTGGTCAGGGCCGGTGCTAGACTATTTTGTGCCCTAGACAAGACCAGCTACTTGCACCCCCCCAAAAAAAAACGACACAACATGAAACTGCTAAATTTCTTTTTATTTAAGAATAAAGTTTGAAAAGCACCAATAGTAAAGGTAAAATAAATATAAATAAACTGTATTAAACCATTTTAAATTAACTGTATTGAACAAACTTAAATTAACGAAAAAAACAAATAAAAGTTGTCACGTAAGTTTCAATTTCAGACACATCAAAATTTCACTTTGCGTGCCTTATCCTTTGCAAATTTTCATCATGCGTTTATATACTGTATATATTGCCCAGGCCAGCTCACATCATGCGTACATATATTGCCCAGGCCAATCCCCTGGTGGAGATAGGGGGTTCATTTGAACCCCGAGATCTCCAGGCATCTAGTTGGTCATGAGCCTGGAGCATGGCCTTTCGAATGATACCCAACATGACCAGGTATAAAGTGAAAATAAGAAAAAAGAAAATAAAAACATGTATTTTTTTTGTGTGATATTTTTATTAATGCAGCAATACTGTTCACATTGCAATTATAATGTGAACGATGATGCACTAATGATTTTTTTCTATGGGGTGCGTTTGCTATAAATCACAAAATTTCCCCACAAAATGTAACAAGTCCCCATTTCTAATTTTTGTACAAGCGCACCCCATAGAAAACATAACCGCAAACGCTCATGTGCTAAAATGTGAAAAAAACAACACTTTACACACTGCAGATGATTAAAAATTAAATTTTTATTGCATTTTTTTCATAATATACAGCCAGGACAGGACGTATACATATAAAAATGATATATTATGAATCTGCGGAGTCTGCCGGAAAGGCGATATCTAACATGTCGGTCATTTAACAAAATGTGGCTTCAAAATCGCGTTTAAACATGATGAGCGAAAGCGGTAAAAATGAGCTGAGCACACAGCGGTGAAATAGAGCATATTAGAAGTTTTAGGAGAGAAATTAACACTTCTCAAATCTCAATCAGAAGCAGACACCACTCCACCCCCTCAGTATAGTCTACAATGTATCAAATTGATTAGACCAGACTAAAAACACCTGTTATGACATTTGAAAAACACAGGTCATTCAGAGTTGAGAATCTTTGCACGTACACATTAGTTTTTAATTTAATATCTAATAAACCATTGCTTATAATATTCTGCAGTAAAGAGTCTCTTTATTTCTCGATTTTTTTTGTATTTTTTTAAGCATTTTCTATACTTTTTTCAAAATTTCTTTTTTTTTGCGAACTCGAACCGAACACACCCAAAAAGTTCAAAGTTTGCGAACTGTCGAACAACCAAAGTTCGGTTCGAACTCCGAACCCTCCGAACCGAACAGCTCATCCCTATACAGGAGTTCCTGAAGTGTTTGCAAGCATCAGGGAGCCCGCATTCACTTCAGTGAGACTACCGGAACTTCGGGGAGACTTGGGATCCAGAGCAAGGTAAGTTGTTTTTCTTTTTTTTTACACGCGATGCAGATATCTCGAATATAACGCGACCCCTCCAATTTTATGGTAATTTTTTATCACCAAAATCTAGCGGTATATTCGAGTATCTACAGAATTTTTTTTCACTCCCTGTCCACTTTTCTAAGTTGGCCGCCAAGGTTCTGACTGAGGGTCCGATTAGTTGAATGGGACAAGAGGTGGATTTTTGCTT